>JAGDQO010000466.1:0-1200000 GCA_018342035.1 Solanum appendiculatum
CAGGTCTAATCGCATTTCATGGACACGTACACACCATTGATCCCTTCTGGCACATGCTAGGACTCGGTTACCAAGACAATACAACTTTAGCAGAAGCTCAAAGTGCTGGTGTGATTCACTTCAATGGTCGAGCTAAACCTTGGCTCGATATAGCATTCCCACAACTTCGACCATTATGGACCAAATACGTTAACTTCTCCGATAAACTTATCAAAAGTTGTCATATTAGAGCGTCATGAAATGAGCTGCCAAAAGACCGAGTATTGTTGATAAATGAGAGGGCTAAGTTAGGGGAGAGTTCACGCGAATGGGAAGGCCTCCAATTCCTGATGAGAAATGGCAATAGGCCTGATCTTAACACGCTGGAACTATTCGCGGTTACATGAATTTCTTGTTCTCTGATGTATTTTGTTTTGCAGTTTAGATTCTATACAGTATTATCCATTCTTTCAACCAAAAATGCTTATACAGATAGCATAAAAGACACTATAATTGCCAGTTTTACGCGTGTTTCCAGGTATATCATGAAGAATTTGTTCAACAGTTATGTGAAATCAAAAACTCAAATCATCCAAGACATTAGGAACCTATTCAGTACACATTACTCCATAAAATCAATTGATACTCCCAAAATATATAGCCTTATAACATCAAACAAACATAGGTAATTTCATAAACAAGAAAAATTATAACTTCCACTAAAATTACACTCGTTCTGAATTCACTGACGGGCAAATTAATACATACATAAAATACTTGAGTATAAAAATATGTTCTAACTCATCGAATTCCTTATTACATATACAAGAAAAATTAGAACTTCTACTAAAACTACACTCGTTCTGAATCCAATGACTCTGTTTCTCGTTCAAAGCATCAACGAACTGCTAGAGACAACCTTTGATGATCCTGTTGCTTCCGGTGCAAGGAAGATTTAGCACCAAGTTTATGACCTGAGGACGATAAATTCGATCTTGGATCGAATTTCTTACCACAGCCAATGCACATAATGATAGTAGTACTTGTTGTAGCATAATATTTGCACCATCTGCTACATCTTGGACATTTTTTCTTCTCAAGTTTTGAATTAGCTCCACGTCCAACACCAACACGACCGTCATGAGAACAGTAGTTACGATGAATAACTGATCTTTCACTTTCATTCAGTAATTCAGCAGCACTAGACCTTGAAGCTGGCAAATTATACCATGATGATATTTCACTAATTTTATTATGATGCATGAAGTCAAATTCTTGAATTTTAGTCCCACTTTCTTCTATTTCGTTCTCATCAGATTTTTCCAAGATTAGAGAATTATGACATGGAAGAAAATACAACAATTTTTCCATCAATGACATTGTTGCTATGTCGAAATTAAAATCTCTTGACGTTCTTCAACCTTCACGTATACAAAGAGGTTTCTAGAAATTAGTAGAGTTGTTATGAAAAAGTGAATTGATATGAGTGTATTGCAATATATAAGAAGAGATTCAAGTTTTTTTTTTAATCCCTTTCCGTTTAAGATTCGGATTAGGAATAATAATTTTGGAAACTTGTTCCCTAACTAATTACTAGAATTAATAAAAGTTACCTTAATTTAGTTTTAAGTAATCTTTAGGAATTAGGACAACTACCATAAATTTTTCTTTCAAATTTTTTTTTTTTGGAAGTTTGCAAGTTTCTCTTCACGAATTAAGTTCATTCTATTTGCGCTCTTAAAGCACATACATAGTACTTATAGGTACAAAAAGACAATAAAGCATCCAAGGACTTTTTTATAACAAGATTTCTTCTTTTATTTAATTACTAAATGTGATATATATTCATCATTTTAAAAAAAAATTACACGCTTTTCTTGAATTTTTATTTGATAATTCAAATGCATTTTAATAGTATTTGTATAACTTATAAATTTTTACTCATTTACATTGACGGATCCAAAATTTTAAGCTTGTGTGGATGCTCGTTTTTTAAAATATAAATTATCTATTAATCGTATAGTATGACGTACTGTATAAGTACTCGACTATTCAAATGTTATAGTAAAAAACTCTCCGTTTCTAAGAAAAAAAATGAATTACTTTGAGAGATTTCTTAGCCAACCAAAGAAAAATTTAAATGAAACATAAAGTACATAATTAAATTATAACGCTATAAAAAAAGATGCAGCAGATGGGTTTCAAACCCACGATCATCTCATTAATAATAAGGCCTTAAAGAGACCTGCTGAACCAAAGCACACATCAAACATTCTGTTCATTCGGTGCTGATGAATATATCCATTTTATAAAAAAATTCTATAAATATACAAATTTATGCCGGTATTAATGGGTGTTCGAGCACTCGATATCTTGTATGTGGGTCTACTCCTGCTCATTTACATGAGGCGTACGCGTAACGCACGTGTCCAGAAATTAGTATTAAAGTTGAAAATAGAAAATGTGATGTGACACCTCTCTATGGTCAGTATTAATATTTATCTATTTTGTCATTTTTTTTTGTATTTTCCCTTCATTTCCTGTACATAATCAATTAGTTAAATGGATTGAAAAAAATCTCATAAAGTAGATGTTCATTCAAATAAAACTCACGTAACATAGTAATAACTAAATCCAAGTAAAATAGTAATAATTGAAACCCGCAATAAAGCCTAAATAGTCTCAATTATTATTATACAATTTTTTTCATATTCCTTATTGAAAGCCACTAAAAACAGTTACTAATTATTTTGTTTAGTGGTACTTATTTCACATGATGTTCATTGTTTCATGGATTAATCCCAAAAGAAGATATGAAAGTATAATTGAGTTTCATAACTATGATCCTTTGTTCAAATGAAGAAATTTTTGAACAACTCAGACACTGAAAGGAGAAAAACATGATTCAAATGAAGAAATTTTTGTTCAAGAAAAGCTTCATAATATATGGTTTTGAGAGCTCTTGGTAGACTAGCAAACAAAAGATGAAAAAACAAATGAGTAAAATTATGATAAAGCAAGTATCTCGTTATTTTCTTGTCCATTTTGCTGTAAATATATTGCTTGAGTTTCATATAAATAATATTACTATTCAATATGTTTCTTGTGAAAAAAAAAGTGATAGTATTTGTTATATTTATTTTAGTATTATGTTTTAGTTTGACTTGAAAATCAAGGCTCTTGAATAGTGATTTTGACAAGTGGAAAGACTCTAAATGAAAAATTTACAATAAATTATAATATCATATTTTTGCATTTTCGACGTCTTTTAGTCTCTTCCACGTCATACTTTTCATCCAAAAATATTTCAATTTCTCTTATTAACATATCCTTCATCTTCATAATTTATAATTAAAATAATTTTTAATGTGTATTGATTTTTTAATAATTATACTGCTAATTAATTTTTGTGCCGCTTCATTCTTTATTTATCGTTTAATGTGGACTAATCTCTTAAAAATTACATTACTAATTAATTTTTGTGCCTCTTCATATTCATTTTTTCCCCGTTATTCCTTGTTTTTTTCCCTCTCGTGCTTTACATTTAATTAGCCAAAATGGTGTACCAAATTAAAAAACAATCTATACTCATTATTATGCTATAACACAATTGTTGTACCCTCTTTATTTTTGGGCAAAAATATTCTTACCAAGCTCATGTCTCTTTCCGTGAGTGCTTGACAATCTCCATTTTCTTTTATTATCATTTTATTTGTTTGTTTATGTTTATCTAAATATCATTCTTTACGTATTTTTGTTAATCATCATTTTCTCTTCTCAGTGAAAACAATTATGAGGTGAATTCTCCATTTTTTTCTTTTAAATGCTAGAACTTTGAATATATTTTGTAATCACTATATGATATTATTCTAAATATTCTTTTTTTTTTTAATTTCTAAATTGATTTGTTCTTGCTTTCAAATTATTTTGGTTTATAGATGGGCCAAATTTGATTTGGAAAACTAACAAAGAGGTCGACGTACGTTTTTTGGGATGTTCATAAATTGATATATCATCAGGTTCTTATAGTCAAGTTTAAAATTGTTTGGATACTCACTTTCTTTATTTTGTAGTAATGATCTAGACCTATGTATTTTATAATTAATTTAAACATTTTTTATAGTTATAATTTTTTATACTTTTATTTTATAAATTTTGTATGATTTTCTGGATATTTGTATTTATAAGGTTTTCCATTGATACAAAATGAAAGGTTTTGCATGTGTGTAGTATGAGAATTGGACTGTATGTTTGCACCAGATGATTTAATTATTCTATTTAATAATCATACAATTTGGTATTTTAATCCTTTTTTTCTTTCGTTTTATATTGTGTGCAATTTATTTTGTCAAGTCGATATTTTAATTTGGTATTATATTTTACACATCAAGTTATTCAAATAATGTAAATTTGAGAGTAGATGTAGAAGTTGTAATTATAGTCTCATAATTTAGTTTAGAGTACAACAGATTGCCACATCTGGTGCAGATTGGAAAAATGAATTTTTTTTTCATCAAATTATACTTTTGGGTTCATATATGTGTACTAATCAGTGATCACACATGCAAAAGTTTGATAGGGTCTAAAACATATTTTTTTAGTGAAAGAATTTACGTGCAAATTATTATTAAAGTAGATAAATATAAAAAAGTTGTGTGGAATGTTTTACAAAAAAATACATCTTAAAGAAACATTGTATTCTTAACATCATAGAACAACATATATGCATGTGTAATATAAAGGAACTATTATAAATAATATCTCTACTACTTTAATTTATATTTCAACTCTACAGATATTAAATTCATTTTGAATTCAAGTGTTAGGTAATTAAAATATAAGATTAATGTTCTCATCCTCAAGAACTGGCATTTTCGATATATTTTAATTTTTTTTTATAACATATAAGTTATAAACGTATAGAAGATTTTGATACAAACTATTAGGGATATACGCGCAACGCACGTATCCAAAACTAGTATCACTAAAATAAATAAAATAGTGTACTAAATTTAATTTTAGATTATCTCTCGTAATATCTATTTATGATTGGATTATGGTGAAGTAATTAAAGATGTAATCAATGAAGTTGAATAAACCATTATATGAACAAAATGTTCAAATCATAATAAACATAAAGTGCGACCTCCTCTACATTTTCTACGTATTATATGACAATGAAAAAATAACAATAAGAAAAGAGACAGACATCCAATTCTTGATTACCAACAGTTTTCTTCTCCTCTTCCTCTGTTTCTTCCTATGTTTCTTCCAACTTCCCAACTTTCTTGAGGACTTCTTCCTCATTTTTTCAATCCTTTGAGCCTGAATCACGATGCACAGTAAGATCATATTGTTCCTTATGCCTTCTAGTTGCTTCCTCTCTGACAATGACCACTTGTTTCCAGCCAAAATAAGCACCATAAGAGGCTGAAAATACCACATCAGTAGCAATCAGACTTGCCAAACCATCCGCTATTTTATCTGTGTCTACATCAAACATTTTTCTTGTAACATGTTTGAAAAGCGTCGCAATCAGGTCGTTTGCACACGATTTGTGATTTCTGCCATGAAAAGTTAATTCTTAAATTATGATCAAATAATATTTTATAAACAAAAAATAAAAAGAATGACACTTCATTCAAACTTTTGAAGGTACTTTGCAGATAGGGATTAATGAATGCCTTAATATGTTTGGTGGTTGCCGATTGGACTTTACTGAACACCATCCAAATTACTTGAGAAAGAGGCACGATGAAGATAGATGAGCATGAGATCAATCAAGAACCAAATGAGTTGATAGTTGAGATTCAGATTCTGGTAATTAATAATTTTTCATTTTCTAAATGTACTTGTATATTAACCAAATATATACATTAAATTTATATCAATGTTTTATACTTTTTAGGTAGTTCGTCAAAGTATCCAGATCGTACCTATGGTTGATTCAAATATGAAAATAATTATCAACAAATCTCAATCGGAATTGCCGGATCATATTGAGCCAAGTCTGAACCCTATGAGAAGCATTGTAATACATCAACCAACAATTGTCTAGTTGTCGATGACCATACACCATTATCAGCCCATATGACTATACGTCTAGGTCCAATCAATACTTCGCCATACATGACATCGTTCGGATCATATTCTAATAATTAACAATTTTCATTTTTAAATGTACTTGTATATTAACCAAATACATACATTAAATTTATATCGATGTTTCATACTGTTTAGGTAGTTCGTCAAAGTGTCCATTAATTTTTGAACTGAAACATCCTTTTGTTTCAATGTCCGAAGCGGATGAGTCATCATTGTATACGACTTTTTTAAAAATGGTTGAATGAAGGCCTACTTTTTAAGCATTATACAAAGTAAACCATATCATTATTTGTATATATATAAACAAAGTAAACCATATGAGTTTTTGGCTTAAAACATCCTTAAACTATACCCCCAACTTAAACTACATCCTTAAATTATCCTTCTTAACAAAAAACATCCTCCAAATATTTAAAACTTAATAACTTTCATCCCTATATTAAAATTTGTCAAAAAATTAACGAATTCTACACAAACATATGCAATTATACTATTCTCATAAAAAAAAATTATATAATATTATTACCGGTTGGAAAAAGCATCCAATTTTTTTTTTTGAGACTCATGTTTAATGTTAAAAAAACAATGTTAGGACGGAGTGAGTCTACGGGAAGACATGATCTGCTCTTCTCCTTAACCAACTAAATGGAGTTGGAGCTTAATTTCACACCATTTTCACCTTGCAAAATCAAAATGTCATTGGATCAATAATTTTTTGGGGCAAATTGATAATTGAGGTGATCGAGATTCAGCTAATTTTGATCTCTAGTACTCAAGTTTCGTTTTCCATTATTAGAATTAAAAGTCTCCGATTGACACCACTTTTTGCAGATTCAATGAAATGAAAACATTTCCCTTGATAATTCTTTGATATCACATCAAATGAAAAGTAAATAAAAACAAAATTGCTAATTAAAGGGAAGACAATGCAAAACGTTATTGCTAAAAAAAATTATAATATTATTTATATGTATTTAGAATGAACAAAATTGGTTTATTGGGGTATTTAGAGAGTTTTGTTAAAAGTAGTGTGAACTGTACATGTTTTTGTGAAGAATGTGTTAATTTTTGACAATATTTAACAAAAGGATGAAAGTTGTCAAATTTTGAATAATTAAGGGATATTTTCTGTTAAGAAAAATAATTTAAGAATGTAATTTAAGTTGCGGGTATCCAAAATCAATTTAACCTTGTTTATACATATTCATATATGATCAGTATATCAGTATACATATACAAATCAACACACTTGTATACTAACAAAGTTATATATATACAATATATTTATACAAGGAAAAATTAGCAAACTAGTCACAATCCCTAACATAATTGTTAAAAACATCTACACTTTAAAATAATTATTAAAAAATGTCATTATGTCAATATTTTAGAAAATAAATTGTATCCTAATATAATTAATTTCCTTTCCTTTTATTTCTCAAATCAGGCCACATTGGACCATTTTTTACTCCACTATCCTATAAATATAAAAAAAATATCACCAATACCCACTTACCCCTCTTTCTAGGTTTTACCCCAAATCACTCCCTTCTCTCTCTTCCCTTTTTCACCGTTGTTATCTCCTTTCCTTGTTCAAGAAAATCAACTCTTCCAATTTCCTACACTTTGTTCAAGAAATCTCACGATTAATTCAAAATATTTTTCACCCATTGATAAAGGAATTCGAAGTCAACAAGTATTTTGTGAGATTTCTTGTGATTTTATTTTCATATTCACAAAGTATTTTATATTTCAAATTTTCAATCTTTCAAACAATATTATTCTATTTTTTTGTGAGTTTGTTTTCATATTCACCAAGTATTTTGTGAGATTTCACTCTTTTATGTATTTCAGATTTTTCGTCTTTTTAACACTATTGTTCAATTTTGTAGATTGTAGTAATCTACATTAGCATTCATACATCATATATTGTTTGATTTTTTCGGGTTACTAATGCACAAGTGAATATGGATTCAGATTTGGGTTTGGTGAACAAAAAATCAGAAAAAATGAACATAGCAGATGAAGAAGAAAAAGAAATAGAGAGTCAGAGAAGAAGGTTGCAAAAATTATATTCATACCAGAATTGTATTCATATTAATTTTTGTTTGTCAATTGTGTTTCTTTTACTCAACATTTGTATTTTTATTAAGAACGTTGTATTTCTTTTTTAGTTTGTAGTCATTCTAATAGGTATGCCAAATGGATTTGTATTTCTTAAGCATAGATGTATCCTACTTTTTCAAAGTCAATTTGTATTTATTTAGAATATTGTATTATTTCCACAATGTATGCTAAATTTTTTTCCAGAATATTGTATCCCTATTTCTTTCACAATCAATTTGTATTTTTTTTAGAATATTGTATCCTTCTCAACATATTGTATTATTTCCACCACGTCACACAAATTCTTCTTCCTTCCACTATCATCTTTTTTGAATTTATATAAACTGGATACAGTATGTTCCACTTCTTGATATTCTTAATTTCACCATCTATGATTAAGATCTTGATAAAGGAGAAAAATGGAGATTGAAACTGTTGATCCAAATCGAATGAGAAAGGGGATTTTTTTGAAATTGTAATTGATGAGAATTTTAAAGTGCTATGTTCTTTTTTTAAAAAATATTCTCTCCCTTGATTTTCTCCCTTCAATTATTAAATAATTGTATTCTTGTACAAACAAATAAAAAATACATAAATCAGATACATAACAAACCAAAATATTGACATTTTAAATAAATATTAAAAGTGTGGCTAAGGGGTCCTATTAAATATCAAAATATTGACATTTTGAAAATTTTCCCATAAAATTACTCTCATTTATACATCGTATAACACTTTTATACAATTACATATGTATATATACATAATATAACTTAAACAATATACAAATCTTAACAAAATATAAATCATACAGGTTAATGACAATAAAACACAACCTTTTTGCCGATACATTAAGCGATGCAATATATAAGAAGAAATTCAAAGTTTTTTTTATTCCCTTTCCGTTTAAAATTTGGATTAGGAATAAATCAATTTTGGAAACTTGTACAGTTACCTTAAGTAGTTAAGTTTATGTATGATCACTTGTTACCTAATCAATAAATCTTTTTGGAGGTTTTATTTTTTTCAAGGGACAATTGCACTTTTGATCTTTAGTTGTTTGGTAATAATTCTTATTGACGGTGTGATATTTGGCTAAGCATGCGTTTAATCTTTGATTAATTAAAATTAGAAAAAAACTACTTAATTACACAAATATCCCTACCATATTTATTAATTCTCCTTATAATATGAAATAATTACGTATTGTCTCACTAATTCATAATTAGAAAAATTACACAAATTGGCAAACATTACTAGTGTATTATTAAATACAGCTATAGTTTCATATAATTATGAATCGCGGCTACAACTTAATGAAGTTTGCTATGAAGAATCTCAAGCATTTCTATGAACTCTATTCGTATATATTTTTGTATTCATATATATATATACATTAATAATTTTATTATTTTATTGTACATATGTGTATATACAAACTTCCATTTCTGGTGTTTGGTTCTATATATATTTTTAAATTTTTGGTTGTATTTTTTTTTCCGGTATATTATCACCCACAATACTTTATACAAATCAAATGTATAATTTCAACACTTATATACAATTGCTTATTTATCTATATTAATAGTTTGTATACAATATAAATAATTGTATATAATATGTTACTTGTATAAATTCAATTTGTAGAATTTATAAAATTTTAAAAAAAAGGTGAAATATACAAACGAAAATTAGCATAGCAAATTGAACTATAGTTATGGGGCGTAATTAGGCAAATTGTAGCTAAGGAGGGTTATTAAGTTTCATATCATAGCTATTTATGAAATTTTGTCATAATAATTCCATACCAAATTTCAAGTCAGATACACATAGATACGTGTATTGTTGCTACAAAATCCACTCTCAAATACAGATAAATAGGGAGAGAGGCGAGTGAGAGAGAGAGGCGAGGGGTGAGAGGCGAGAGAGATAGGGTGGAGGCGAGCGAGAGAGTCAGTGTATCCCAGGTACATGTGAAATACCAGATACATTTTGAAATAGATGAAATGCGAACGAGATAGGAGAGATGCGAGTGAAAGAGTCGATGTATTCCAAATAAATGTGAATCCAATTGGATACACTATCTTCAACAATGTTAACTGAGGAATTTGACACATAATTTGTGTAAGAACTGTTAAGTGAGCCCCAAACATAGGGCGTAAGGCTTGTTCAAGACATATGGTTGGGCGCTTAGGGTGTAAGACTCACACAAAAGCCTTGAGGCGTTTTGCCAATGCCTTGCCTTGGTGAGCCCAAAACTATTTTTTAAAACACTGCTTCATACTCGTCCCGTCAAACTATTGGCTCTAGTACCACAATGTTGGGATAAAATCGTCAAAAGTTACTCTCTAACATGATGCAATATTCTCTTTTTTGGGCTAAGCTCGCACGATTTTCTTCATAGGAAACTCGGATTGAGGTTGAAAAAAACATGTTAATGCTCCCTAGCTCTAATTGGTAAAAATTATTTCTCAAATTATATTTAGGTAATCGGAACATTGTTCTTATTCGACAATCGTGATATCAAAATTTCATATATTCAAGAAATTGAATTAAAAACATTACTAGTATTTTTGCTTCAAAAAATTGACACTGCCAAGATACATAGCCTATATAACATCAATCAAACATGGCTACAATTACTTAATTGTTTGTCTTGATGAGTCAAAAAAATATTATTTCTACAAATATCAAAACATATTCAATTCGTTGGAATGAAATACATATTGACTGGTAGAATTCAACAAACTCATCAATGCTTTTAGTTATACATCGAATCACAAATACAAGAAAAAATACTTCTTGTACTAAAAGCATCAACGAACTTCTATAGACAACCTTTGATGATCTTGTTGCAAGGAAGATTTAGCACCAAGTTTATGACCTGAGGACAAGATCTTGCATAAATTATTTTGGAAGTTTTTTTCTTTTTTATAATTCTTATTGGTTGTGTGATATTTAGCTAATCGAACAGAGAAAATGTAGATACAGTTCATGGTCAAATTTATTTAATTTTACACATAAAGCAAGCATTAAACCATATAAGTTTTAAAATCACAAGTTATCGTCCACCAAATACAGTAAGGGGAGTTGAGCCAAAACTAATACAGCCAGAGGACATTGACTAGACGATTGATTTAACTGGACAGTGAAGGCAACCTTTGTAGGCTTTAAGCTGCAACAAGTTAAGCAACTGGAGGACGGAGGACGTGGTCCTGTGAAGTATCAACAGCAGCAGGAGGCATGAATTGCCACATTGCAACACCAGGGTAACTCATGATTGGCACCAGTTTGCTTCCTGGAAATTGACCATGAGCAGCAAATGCAGAAGGTATAGCAGGAGGCAAGAACCTAGGTTGTGCACTTGTAGTCTTTAGTTGTTGCTCTAGCTTCTCCTTCTCAGCTTTCAGCCTCTGTTTTTCATCTCGAAGCTCTGTTTTCTCAACCTACACAAGTTGACACATGCTTGAAGTTCAGGAGCAGAAGAATGAAGTGATGTTTTAGCTTGTCTTGTCACCATTACAAAATGGAAAAGTCTTGTACCCTAAAACAAGTGGAATAACAGGATGATTAAAAAGTGAATTTTCTACGAGGATTGCATTATGAGGGAAGTGATACTAGCCTTTAACTCCTTGATCTTTTCTTGCAGATTCAAGTTTGAGTCTTTCAACTTTTGAGCTTCATCATGTAACTGGGTCACCATGCGAACAGCATCAACAAGAATAGCGGATTTGTCTGTTTTGGGGGGCCTGCCAGGCTCAAGGAGTGCACCCAATTCCATGAACCTGATAAGTAGATCAATTTTAGCAATTTAGCATGAAATAAAGAGAGAAGTTTTTATGGAATGGGTTGTGAGATCACTTGTCATTCAGCCTATCTCTCCGCAGTTTCTCTCTGCAAGCTTTGGAACTTGTTGGAGCACATGATTCAACCCTTGCCCTGTAACAATTACCTAAATGGTGAGAGAAAACAGTGAACAGATATAGGTCAAGACATCTAACTTTCCTTTCAACGGTAAAATTGAGGTCCCGGAGCTAAAAGGAATACTTCAACCAACAAATTAGTTCAACTTGGGTTGTAATTATAGGACTAGGAATATATCAATGGGACTTTGTGTAACCTGTTAAATCACACAATGATGAAGCCTTAATGAACTTGAAGAATGCCAGGGCATAGTGAATTCTTTCGAATAGAGCCTTAAGAATATGTCTTGAGTTATACAGAAATATCTAATGCAGGCTCCTAAAACAAGAACATATAAATCGGTTGAATGGATTCCACATTCTCAAACCTATCCAGTTAAAAGCAGAATACAACAGATTTTTCAAGATGATGAATCACAGAAATAAAAAAGGATAAAAAAAACTCAACTTAAAAAGAGAGTGGGAAATGTGTCACCTCAAAGATTTAAATAATAATAATTATTTGAAACAGAAGCTAATCAAATTAAACTACACCCAACAATTGAGTGCAGCACCACATCTTTATTCAACATCAATAATGGAGATCGCCACAAAATGTCCAGAAAAGGCAAAAGTTCTTACCGTTTCTTAGAACCACTTTCCTTTGGGTAATCTGATTCACCAATCGACCCATCAATTTCAGAACTAGAAACAAGCACAAAAAAGAAGGAAAAACCGAAATCAAAACTAAAACAATAGAAAGAAGATTTCTTTGATTGCTAACATTAAATGGAAGAATTAGGCACATGAAAGAATGAAAATTATGTTGATGGAAACCTAGCAATATGCACACCCTTAAACTAAAAAGCACAAAAAACTCTCAGATGTATCCATCCTACTCACCCCTGCTGTTCTATTTTAAAAATTCATATAGAAGCAGCTACATCATTTTCCAGCCAACATATTCAGTTTACAATCAAGCAAAATTTTAGTCATTCAACTGGGTACTAGAAACAATGCCCTCCCAAACACACACAAAGCATGCTTCAATTTTAGCCAAGATCAAACATTATTCTATTTCGTGCTTAATTAAGAGTTCTAGTAATTTTAGGAAAACATCCATACAGGCAACACCAACTAGTCTAGGACACACCCTTGGATGCTTGTCTTTAAAAACCTATTACTGAATATTGTAATAAAATGGGTCAAAACAGATCAGAATTGATATAGAGGTTTACTAGTTGACCCAACTAGTAAGGGACTTCAGGCATAATTGTTCTTATGGTGGTTGTAGAAGCAACACTAGTTGTTATTCTCCTTTTCCTTCTCCTCGCTATTTAGCTTCCTCCTCTATTCTTCCTTCTTTTTTTCAGTCTACCTTCAAATATCCACACACATCTTTTTTCTTATCTTCCTCCTCCATATCTGTTCCTCTTTCTCCTCTACACCTCACATTTCCCCCCATCTGTTCTTAATAAGTTAAGTAGTGATATCTTTCTCTATTAACTGTTGTCAAGATTCTGCACATTAGACTAAGCTTTTCCAGATTTCTATTTCCCATGACGATGTTTATCAATATATTGCCCCTTCCATATAAACCTTGTTATCATGTTTGTGCTAATATATGTTCACCTCTTTCTGCCCACTGCATGCTCTGTCCTAAGTATTTTCCTATCCTCCATCCTCAGTACATCCACCTTAGTATTGTTTCTCATCCAATCTCTGCTATTACTACCAGGTTCTTAATTATGCCCATCAGTAGGCTAAATGCAAGATTCTGATGGAAAGTTGGTAACATGCGAGGGAAGACAGTAAAATATGTTAGTTTTCAACAAAGATATTATATCTTCAACCTGCTCCTCCCCTAAAGGCTGGATGTTAGACACCTTATACTAGCTTGCACTAAAAATCATTAACTTTCTATATCTATAACTTGGACAAAGAGAAAACTTCCAGCAATTTGATACTTTAAGCATTTGTTTGAAGTCAGACTCTATAATAAAGATACAGGACTAAAGTTATATTATGTTCCATCATATATAGCTCTACATTTATACTTCCTAAACTTAGACACAAGAAATACAGTGACATCAAATCACAATAAGAGAAAGTAAAGCTAGATGGATACAACTCTAAATACCACAAATGATAACAGGAATCATGCCAAATTAAACTGTCTTTGGACTCAAATCAACTCCAAATGTGCATAAAAAGACCTTAAAGTTGTAAACTTTACAGTACATAGAGGAAAAACACAGTTATTTCCTAAATAATAGACCCACCATAGATTCATAAATCAGCTAAAAGATCTTAACTTTACCGAGTCACAAAAAATTGAGAACTCAACATACCTAACATTCCTTGAACCATTCAGATTCTGCACAGGCCAGTTAAACCCAGATGCAGTAGCTGAGAAATTCGAATCAGGGACGGAACTATCTTCGAACCCGTAATCATAAAGCCAGTTCGTGTTCTCCGCTGAAACCATCTCCGATCAATCGCCGGAAAAAGATGAAAAAAAATTCTCCCGGCCTGAGGAAAATTCTCCGATAAGGGTATTCAATTGCTGTTTGGATTGGAAAACGAATTTGGGGAAGATTCAGAATTTTTTTTTCTTTTTATTATTTCTTCATATTGGCATTTTTTAAAATTAAAATTAAAAAAAATTAATGGGCTTCCACGATGTTGGCACATAATTGGGCTTGGCCTTGTCATTGTCGTGACGAAAACTTTGATAATGACTGGTTAACAACTTACATACACGGTAAAAAGGGGAAGTGCTCGTAGACCCGATTTTCATGTCACGTTTAAGTTATGTCCTAAGTTTATCAACTTTTATACTTCCATTTACTTTAGGATAATAATATTTAAAGTTTCTAGTTAAAGTGTGGGCATGTTTTGTCAGACTTGAATTTCAATCAGGCATCTTTATTTGACTTGAGTTTATTTTTCTTGAAGTTTATGCGCATATAGCTAAAGTTTTAAGAATACCATATTAAGACTAAAAGTATTCTTAAAATCTAATATTCTTAATGACATAAAAGGTATCAAATTTTTGAGTGAGGAGTGAAGTATAGGTTTTATATTGAAGATAGAAACTATGGTTAGTTGTAACCTTGTGATTGGTTAATAGTAATCTATAACAAGAAAAGGATTGGAAATATGTGGCCTAAATGTCCTTATGTAGTACACTATCCTAATATGTCCAAAATATAGGAGATGATGTAGACCATAGCAATCTACCAGTACATAATTTGGGGAAAAGTGTGTAAATAAATTCAACTTTTGGCAAAATTTGAATATTGATTATGGTTAAAAGTAGGGGGGAGGGTGTGTATCTGATAAATACCGAATTATTATTGTAAAATAAAAAAATTCCGCAATTCGATTTCGATATTATAGTATTTAATTACAGTATTTTTATTGAAAAATGTAAATGAAGTCAACGTTTCTCGATAATTGTTCAATAAGTCGGAGCAATATAGCCAATGAGTGAGATTGAGAATGCAGAAATTGGTGAGCTAAAGTGGTTATCATTAAGTGAAACTATATATTATACATATAAAAACTTGGAGAAATTGTAGTCATACAAGTTGCGATTAGCCACTAAACAAGAATAATTGAGTTTTTTTTTCCTACTATATATGATAAGCTTTTGTATGATGATGATATCATATTATTCCTCTCTGAGCATGTCACAAACTCATATAATAATAATAACTATAGGTTAATGGTATTAATGATCGGAATTGCTAAGATAACTTTCCCGATCTCAATAATTGCTTATTCATAGACTATTATGAATCGAAGATAGATCGTTATTACTCTAAGCAATCCACACTATTAATTATGAGTTCAAGACATGTTACTTTATATATTGCTTATAATTGTTGTAACTTTTTCTTGATTAATTTCGTTCGAATATGTATAATCCCTCATTTGAAATAATTAACAATACTAATGCTTATGTAATGTGGAGTACAACGTCATCATCAACTTAGTAGTTTGAATAAAATAATATTTGGTTAGTATTATAATATATGATTGCTATTAGGTAAAGTGCAATGCCAGTAAAGCATACATTTGATTAATGAATATGCTGTTTCTGTGGCAGAACAAACTTTTCAATAATTTGTCGCTCTGAATAATAAAATATTTTTTTCCTACATTTGAGACTTAGTAGAAAAATATCTGATACAACCCAGTGCACTAAGTATCCTGTTTTCATGCAAGGTCAAGAAGGACCGCACCCTTATAGGGTGTGCTATAGGTAGTCTACATCGATGGAAGTATCAATGACTGATTCTACAGCTCGTGAAATCGAAACGTACATTTATAATTATAATTTTGTCCCACGTTAAGACTAGCTATGGATAAAACAGTGAATTTGAACTGTATATTATCAAAGCTTACAATCTAGTAATATTCGTGTAGAGTTTAATTTAATAAGTGAGTTAAATTTTACGGTCCCCATCCATCCTCTTCCACGAATCTAGAGTTAATTGTCGTTTTAATCCAATTCTACAATGCATTTCTCGCAATGAGAAAGTGAAACTACTTGACATTGCATGTTAGGACAAATTAAAGAACGGTTCACATCATTATGTTCGATAAAAGGAATGAGAGAGAAGTTCTAATAGAAAAATACTTCAAAGATGAACATTTTGAGCAAGAGAGGCCCAATACTTGATATATTTGGCAATCGTGTCTATTTCGATGAGTCATTTCTTTCGGACTAAAGAAGATTATAAACATTTTGGGCCTCTCCCGCAGAAGATAACAGACTTTGGATCACAGGCCCAGGTATTAATGGACAGTGTCCAGCAATAAGCCCTTTTGTCATTTCTATTACAAAATTAAGGATAGTTTCCGATGTTTGAATAACATTCAACCTATGATATAGACATAAAACAAGGAGACTTGGAATCTTCCTTAAGAAACAATCTAAACAACAACCATGTCTCAGTTCCAAGCAAGTCAGATCAGCTATATGATCTACAACGTAACACCGGAACAAACGTTTCATCAAATGAACTTTGGATCACAGAATCCTATACTAAAAAAGATGTCCAAGGACATCCACAAATAATATAAAGTTACAACAAAAGGAGATTTAAGTTGTAAAAATGGAAAGTTACAACACTTAGGTAACTTCGTGAAAGAACATCAGGAGATGAATGTTTTCAAAGGGAAAGGCCCTTTGCTAATACAGATACATAAGGCAGTATTCTTCTCTCTCCACACTATACAAATCGAAGGTGGATTTGGTTAGAGGGTGTGTTACTTCTGTTAAAATCATATGCCAATCATATAGAATAATACAGACCACACGCGGTTCCTAAAACTAGAATGAGTTTACTATAAACACAAAAATGAAAAATTAGCCAATGCTCAAGCGAGAATCTGATGAACGCATGCTTGTTTGACGTCTTGGAATCCCAATCTCACACGCGTTAACCCTTGCTGCAAATCGGAGAGAACACAGGGACTCACCAGTAGAAGAGGGATCTGGTGCTACATTGACAAACATCAACGTCTTCGAGTCACCACCTAGACAAGGCTGATTAAACAAGCAACAGTCAGAAAAAAGGTCCCAACAATCTGCATTAGTAATAACAACCTATTCCACTTTTTGAGACAGATGCAACAGTCAATTGTAGCTCAAAAATAACTACTCCAACACACCATAGAGCTAAAACAAATCTTTCTATCAAATAGGAGCAAAAGCAATTTTACCTGGAGAAGATATGTAAGCTTTGAGTTCCTAAATGGTACATGCTCCTCTTTCTTTGCAAGAGCAAATATAACATCACTTAAAGACGATAGACTTTTGTTGATAGCCTGAATGAACGTCATTGATAATAGAGAGTGGGTGAGCGGAAATTTCTGGAAAAGGAAGTTCTTGAAAAGAGAATGAGTAACTCAAATACCTGAGTTTCTTTCAACCGATCTCCAGTAGACCCACTCTTAGATAGACGCTCACTGCCAGCAAGATCAATCAAATTGAGTACGCCTTGTACCTGTTGCTCTGTGCTCTACACGTGGACATGAAACTATTAGTCAATTTAAAAATCAAGTTCTGAAATAGGCGATCCAAATGACATGCTATATACAGGTTGCCATGAATGTTCTCACCTCATTAACACCCGAAATTCTCAAAGTGAAAACAAAATGACTTCTAGAAGAATTTTCATTCATCTGAGTCTTGCCAACAGACCTACATGCATAAATTCAGTAAGAGAAAGGTTTCACAAATTAAAACTCTTTTGAGTTCAAATAGAGGAACTAAGAAGCATTTAGTCCTTAAATAAAAAAAGAGTTCCTCACTAAATCATCCTAAATTTATGTGAAGACTGATGAAAGATATAAAACTTAATTTCAGAAAATAGACGCTGAGGAAAAAGAGAGAAGCTGTATTTTTTTACCTGCTTTGTGCAGCACGCCTCAGAAGAGAAGAAACCTTGCTACTACTTTGAACATCTACAACTGTCAGGTCAGAGACGTGGGTATGGCCATTTGCATCATGTTTGATTGTATATTGTTTTCCACCATTTTCTGGTCTGGAAGCGTCGAAACCTGACAAAAGGTCCCGAATAGTCTCGTTGTATATTTCAAGCATTGAGACCTACAGATAATGTGGAAAATCAATGTCAGAAAAGAGAAACAAATAGAGGGAGAAACAGACTAATTACTGGATCAAGAGGAGTTGCAATTTCTCACCTGCATTTCATATTTCCACCCTTGTGCTTGAAGAGACTGTCGGGTCTCAAACACCTGTTCTAAAGTGCGGGGTATTAGTCCTTTATTCTCTGCACTTTCTGGGTTTCCCATCATTGTATGTGTTTTGCCAGAACCAGTTTGTCCATAAGCAAATATGCAAACCTGAAAAAGTTAGATAAGAATCAGCTAGGGATGAGTTTTTCTTTGTTTATTAATTGAATGATTTGACATATCAAAAGAAAAACGAATATGGCGGCATTTGTCTGGAAACGAAGTTTTAAGAAAGAAAGAAAGCTTTTTGGCACATACCAAAAGTATCCTTGGAACTTGTGACCTTAGACATACTATGAAATTTCTATGATCTTAAGAGCATTTCATTGAGAGTAACATCTGTTTTTCCTTACTAACGCGAGACTACTGACTTGCAGTCATACACAAAGTTTAAAATATATCACCTTATAACCATCACATGACAGCAAACATCAATTGTTTTTCTTTATTAACATGAGACTTGCAGTCATATACAAAGTTTAAAAATACATCACCTTATAACCATCAAGAGCACTCTGTACAAGCTGGGATATCTCAACAAAAACATCTTCTTGTGAAGCCTCGGGCGTGAAAACTTTGTCAAATGTGAAGGAATGCTTTTGTCCTTGGTAATAGAAATATCAAATCAATGTTAACAGACATTAAAAAGCAAAGCTAAACAAAATACAAATAATATCTGCTTAAATGTGATAGAAACACATACTCACCATTTTGTGCCAAGTCAATGCCTCTCCCTTGTGCTTCCATTGAGGATGGAAAAGAGACGACATTTGCTTCTGCACCAACACCATCTTCAGATAATAAAGGTCTCACTCTACAGAAAACCCGTATGTTGCCTTTCAATTCCTGTATAAGAAACATTCATAAGTGAACTTTTAAGATATTAGTTGCATATCATGTGTGTGAACTTTACCAGTATAGTATTGTGCAATTTTTTCCGAAGTTTCTCTCCTTCCACAACTTTTGTTTCTGCATCAGCAAGACGCTGACGCAAATCAAAAATTACTTTCTTCTGCTCCTCATATTCTGATCTGGTTTCGAGTGCTGACATGTCGGACATCTGACAAAGTGGTAAAATATTTAAGAGAAATATCTTTTAAAGCTTATGAGGTATAATGGACTATAGAAATCCCAGAAAGGAAAAGGAATCTCAATATACACAGTGAAAGTGTGTTTTCATGCCATATTGTAATGTACCTCTAATCTCTTCTCCGCAAAAGTAAGTTTTTCTTGCAATCTGTTAATTTGTTCAGATTGAGACAGACAACTTGCCTGAGGAAAAAATCAAGAAAGATGGCTGTTTACTACAAATATATATTGCTTTGTGAAGTTCAGACAAACAAATAAAACAAGACGGACCTCCAGTTCGTTTGCCCTTACTGTCATGTTCTCTAACTCAGCAACAGATTTCCCATTACATTCCTTATATTTTAGTAATTCAGCATTTAGAACCTGGACTTGATACAACTGTTGATCACGATCACCCCTCATCTTTTGTAAATCTCCCCGCAAACATCCAACTTCACTTGCTAAAGTTTCTTTTTGTTTGACAGCCTCGTCTTGAACAGCCTTTTTAAGTAAGAAGGAAGAATAAGAATATGACTCAGCAGATGACAAACACAAGAGCCATTCTTCAGCTTATACAGCCTACCAGTCCAGATATTTAGAAATGATCCACGAGAAGTAAGGACAAAGTTAGATACTTAAAGACATCAACAAACCAAGCAGATACTACTTTGGATCATAAATGTTATCTAGAAATCTGAATAGTGCCATAATGCCATCAAAGTTAGCTACCAGACCATAAAGTTAGTTGTTGGTACAGGTTGCAGAAAGCAACAGGCTAAGCTTCAAGTAAGAAAAAACAGTTTTTTAACTCCTGAAATGAAGCAGACATTTCACATTGCTGCAGAGTATAAGTTAACTTGACCAGATGCTAGATATAAGTGTTCAAATAGTGGAGACGGAAACAAATAAGCTGCATTGATACTAACAACAGAAGACAAGGAAACAACATGAAAATCTAAAACTTACTCTAGAAGAAGAGAGCTGTTCCTGCAAAGAAGTATAGTGACCCCTGAGAGTGCTGAGATTTTCAAAAACTGCAGCTTTCTCCTTCTCCACTCGCTTCAGTGTTTCATTTGTTGAAGCAAGTTCGGACTGGAGCTTACTGTTGTACTGCTGTAAACTTGTATTGTACTCCTGTAACCGCTTGTACATTTCATTTAGTGATTGAATCTGCAGATATTAAGCAAGATGTAAATCCAACCAAGCAATTCACTACTATAATCAGACCAAAACAATACCTTTTAATTTAATGCTCCTTACCTTTTGATTTGCACTTGAATTTTCTTGTTGAGATCTCTTGAGCTCTTCAGAAACTGAAGCTTGCAGTTTCTCTGCTGCATCTCTAGCCTCTTTCTCTCTACTAAAAGAATCCATCGCTTCCTGATCAAAATGTCAAGTAATTCAGAGACAAAGCTATTATTTGCCACAGGGGAAACTCCAACAGAAATCCCAAATTTATGAAACATGATCTTTGCCCAGCCTCCTACCAATTTGGCTGACTCCTCTTTTGCACACTTTTCTTGCAGAGCTTCAATAGTTTTCCTTAACTCCATTATGATTGAGTTCAACTCTTCCTCTTTCGCTTTCATTAGCACCTCTAAGAAAAATGCAAAAAGAGCTCAAGTAAGTTGATTATTCATTGGACAGCGCTAACTTGTACAAGAGGAACACAACATACCCATCTCGTTGCATTTCTTTTCTGCTGACTCTAACAAGCTTTTAAGCGATGCCTGTTGTGTAACATTGTTTTCTTCAAGCTGCTGGAACCACTTAATGCAAAGCTTAAGTCTTCTTATGTATTCTGACATGAGATCACACTTTTCCTGATAGAAACAAAAGAAATTTAAGTACCAATATACATGAATCAGAAATTCAATTAACATTTCTGCAACTTAGCAATAGTAAATTATAAATTAACCAGGATTACAACCATTAACCAGAAGAATCAATTCAACATCTCACCTTAGTGTTAAACTTGTTCTTAGTTTTCAATTTCTCCGCAAGTAAAGCTTCAACATCCTCTTTTGTAAACTCAAAGACAGGGCTATCTGAACCAGCAGTACTCGGTGGTCCACTAGCTGGAGCCAGATCTGGAGCCGCATTCACCACTGCAAATGCTTGCCTAGTTGGTCTACCACCAGTAGCTGCAGTCGGCATTCTCGGATTCGCGATTTTCCTCTTCTTATCTACTGCTATGTCATCTGTCGCGTACTTACTCTGCAAAAACCAAAAATTCAAAAACTCCCAAAAATCAAACTTAAGAAACACCCACAAATCAAAACCCAAAAACAAAACATGGGGTTCTTCAATCAATCAAAAATAAGCCGAATACCCAAAAATTCGAAAACACCCACAACTTAAAACCCAAGAACAAAACATGGGGTTCTTCAATCAATCAAAAAAACCCGAAAAACCAAAAATTCCGAAACACCCACAAATTAAAACACAAAAACAAAACAAGGGGTTCTTCAATCTTCCAAAAACAAACAGAAAACTTCACATACATAAGAAATGATTGCTTACATTGGAAGGACTAGAAGGAAGAGGCGCTCTGTTCTGGTTCCTGGGAGGAGCCATTCTGAAAAAAGATTCGTAATTATGAAATGATAAAGAAGAGAGAGAAAAGACAAAGAAGTTAAAATCAACGATTTGATTTGGGGATTTTTGAACTTTGAAGAAGTGGGTCCGTGGATTGTAATCGAAGCTATATCCCCAAATACTATCACTACCGTTGCTTTGAATTGCAGTAAACTGAAAAACACACTGATGAATTTGAGAAAAAAAGATTAATTATCTTCTCTACTGTCTTCTCTCTCTCTCACACTCACTCTGCAACCCTTAATTGGTAATTTGGTTTTGATCTGTCTGAATCGAAGGAAGTTAGGGGTAAAACGACGAAGTTTTAGAGAATTTGAATTTTTTTGAAATGGAAGCAGGCGCTAGGGCCTTTTTCGATTCGTTGAAATATGGACTACCGATTATACCCCTAACGGTCCAATTTAATACTTATCATTACTTGCACTTATTTTATGTATAAACTTTATTTTTTTACCTAAATAAGTTACACAAATCACATAGTGTAAAGATGAAATTACTATTTATCCATACTTTTTTTCTAATTGCAATAATTCCTTAAAATTAACCCAATCCGGATACATTAATGAAAGCACGGATACATTAATACATTAATACAAATACATTATTAAAATAAGGGATTTTCCAATCCGAATACATTAGTGAAAGCGCGGATACATTATTAATAATAAGGGATTTTAGAGATTTTTTAAAGATATAGGGAAATATGGAAAATAGTTTACTTAAAGTGGTGTAATTTAGTAATTTTTCCAATTTTTATTTACACGTTCCATTTTACGTCACACTATTTCTTAAAATTTGATAATAATATATTTTGATATTGCTCTACTTCTTCGTTATTGCTTTTCATTTTTATGTATTCTTGAGTTGTGGGTCTTCGGAAATAGCCGAAAGATAACATTTGCATACACACTTGACGTTATTTTCTTCAGATCCCACTTGACATTACATTGACTTAAAATTATGTTTATATCTAATGAACTTGGTGTTGTAATGCTTAGGTTTGTCAAGATCTTGCAAATATGTTTAAATCACAAGTTTATAAAAAATTAAATTACATATTCAATCAAGCATTATCACGTAAATTACGAGTTACATTTTTTTACTAATTTACATTTCGCCGGTTGAGGATTTAAATATTGGGTGGGGACTTGGGGTCCTCCAACGAGGCTCCATATGGCGCTTTGAAATCGTTGGTGTAGCTTTTAATATAATTGACTTATCTAAAATATTTCAATATTACTTTACATATTTTTTCTATTCTTTATTTTTATCATTTTAAATTGTGCAGCATTAATTTATTTTAGATTAAATTACAGTAATGATAATCCAATACTTATCCAAAGATAGGATAATTAAGTTGAAAGCATAATATAGTGCTGAAACAAGTGAAAAAAAGTGTTTTAGGAACTTGTTTCCATCCATAAAAAAACTTTATGAAATTACCAGACATATCGATTTGGATCATCAAAATCAAATTAAAGAAGCGGTCATTTATAAGTAATTCAAATATAATCGAACACCTAGCTAGTGTTTTCGACTTGACATTACATTTGAATAATTTTATATATATATATATATATATACATACATGCTTAGGTATCTTGAGTTACAAAACAAATGGAATTTGATCTTTTGCCTTATCTTGCGTCTTATGTGTGTCAAGAATACTATTCTAACCTTTTACCTTTTCCCCCATTGGATACAAATTATAATATAATGTTCAATATGCCAATAATGGCTATAAAGATAGCATTGGTAATATATCTTTTCACTTATTGGTGTTTTGTACTAATCCTTAGAGTCCTTTTCAACACACCTTTCCTTAATCTTCTTCATTAGCCTGACATATTCATGTGTTATTTTCACAATTAGATAGTCTTTTACTATTAAAAAAACATTAATTTTTTTTCCCTCAACACTTTGAATTTATGCCTAACTTGTTTAGTTAACATGACAAAATGTAAAAGACTGTCATGTACATTGGCTTTCTAATTATTCAGTCTTTATCTCATGTTTTTTCTAGTTGTCACCTAAGATTAAAGGAGCACAACCATGATATATGTACCTTTTTTAAAGTTGTGATGCTAACTTCTTGCCTTTTTTAGGTGTCACCATTTCATCCACCTTATAATTTTCTTTTTTTTCTTGGGGGTGGGGGCTGGGAGTAGGGGGTGGGGGAGTCGAAATAGTAATTTTTTATTTTTTGGTTTCCCGCACATGGTGTCCGAAACCCACATTGGAGTTCGAAATTGGGGGGTAAAACGCTCCCTAACAAAGGTGACTCCGTACCCTAGAGGGACTCGAACCCGAAACCTCTGGTTAAGGATGAATGAATACTTATCACTCCACCACAACCCTTGTTGGTGAGTCGAAATAGTAATTAGTTGTAGCTGGAAATGATGTTATTGATAGAGAGGGGTGGTAAAATTAGCTCAAGAAAATTATGATCGATCAAATTTGATTAGGTTATTGACCTGTTTATTTATCAAATTAACTTATTTTAATCCAAAACAATTTAGGTCATCCAGTTGCCGGGTTGATTTGGGCTAAATATATAGCCTAGATTGACACACGAGAAATCTTATCATTTTTGAATTTTTTTTATATGTTGTATATATATATACCCATAAATCTTACTAATAAATAAAAAGAATGTCCATTTGTTTTATTTGTATATATAGGCTTAGAGTGTAATCGACTAGGTAGTTAACTAAATAATATATGATGTGGGAAATATATTTTGCTTGTATATATACAGGCTTATATTAATTAGTTCATTGCTTCTTGAGCAGGCAATATTAAATTTATGTAGTTGCCTGATTAGGATAATATCAAATATGGAACTTGAAAGCGTAAAGAATAATACATGCTATATAGTCTATATAGTGAATTAGCCAACAAGAAATAGAAATAATATACTTTTTAAAGCTGGGAAATGGATATATAATGAAAGAAGTAAAAAAAAAAAATATTTCCAATGACTTGCATCGTACGAATTAATAGTTGTTGTGATACTATAACTACTTCTCCATATATTATGGCTTTGGCATATATATATAACAGTATATAATAAGTATTGTGTCCTGATTAATTCGGATTCATGCCAGAAAGTTCCATTTTGGGACCTGATAAAGATCAATTCTCTAGCTATCAAAGGTGACTCCATACATATATATGATCATGGCTTGATTTCGAGACCACTGATTAAATTAAAGTTGGAGGAATATTTACCACTCGATCATAACTTTTGGTATTAATCAAATAGTTGTTATGATACTATAACTAGTACTCCATATATTGTGGCTTTTGGCAAATATATATGACAGTCCTTTCACGCTAATGTAACAGTTTATAATACTGTAGTTCCTAACATATATTGGCTAGGTTTTGCATGTATGTCATTTTACGCTTGCTTGTTAATTTAAAGGTAACTTTCAAGTCAAGAAACCAATTTAAAATACAATAAATCAACGAAGTGAGTTGAGAATCGTGAGGTCTCATGCATGCATGTTCAAATCCTGGCAAAGACAAAAGAAAAAACTATAGTAGAGAGCAAAGAGAAAAGAGAAAAATACTACTCTTCCCTTTTGTTCTAGACATAGTTACCTAGTACGCGTGATATCTATTATCCGTGCCAGGTGACATGTGTCGTGTGAAATCAATTAGTCGAAGTGTGCTTAAGCTGACTCAGACTCTTCCTTGTTATCCTTGTAATATCGTTGAAAAAATTATAACTACTCCCATTTTCCCAAATTTTTATGGTTATTTTAATTTATAAAAAATAAAGGAAACTAGAGGACACAATTTTTTTTAGAAGCATTGACACTTGTATTATTTTTATGAAGGCCAAATGGCAAATAGTTGAAGTTACACGTGGCAAATCTTTAATTTGTTAAGTTGTAGATGAATTATTTGTTGGAGAATGAGACTTTTGACTTAAAAATAATATCTTCTTAACTAATTAATTAACAAGAGAAGAAACTGAATAAGACATAGAAGCAGAACTTAACATCCAAATTAAAGTTGGTGGCCTGCAAGAAAATCACTAGATTCAAATCCAAGCCGGTGATTTCTTGTATCCTTTATGAACAGAGTTACATAGAATTAATCGAGGTATATATAAATTGATCATCGGACAATATTATAAAAAAGAAAAGATAACTAAATAATGCTATTACTGAATTGAATATGATAATATAGTCAAACAAAGGGAGCCTCAAGATTTACGAGTTATCAATTTTCAACACTACTTTTAATTTGATCATAAATAGGCATAGTGATCAAGTAGTAGTTGGATATACATATCCATTAAACAAGAGCACATCAAAGGATGATGTTCGATCGAAAGTTGCTTTACATCGCAAATTGAAAATTTTTAAATCTCCTTATTAAAATTTCTGGTCGCGTCACTGATTTTGTACATACTACTCTAATTCAAAGTTATGAAGTTGTCGAGTCAATAGAAATTGTGCATATGACAGGTTAAATTTAGGTGAGTCATATTTTCATGAGCTAATTTTATCATCTTTACGGATGTATTTTTTATGGAACTTTGGAAGTGGTTGAAAAATCACTATCTGTGGCCTTTGAATTTTTTGCGACTTGGTACGTTTGGTCGTTGCATTTAAATTCTCAGTTTTACAAATCTTTATGCTTTTTAATTGTGACCTGACATGAAGCTACCAATTTTATGAGGTTGTTTTAGACTGATATCAAAGTCTTTTTTTCTAACCAACTACTTAAATATTTGAAGGGGAAATTTTAAAGCTAAGATTGACAAACTATCCTTCCAGAAAATTAAGGCATAAATAAAGAAATTTTTGTGTGAATTGATTAATTAAAGAATGAAATCATTTCTTAATTACCTCTTTCTTTTCTTCTAGTTTAACCCTTGATTAAGTATTTGAGTTAGAAAAGTAACTTCTAATAAAGAAAAAATAGTTTTCAAGGTAGAGTAGGAAGTTTATCTATTTGGACATAATGACTTCAGAATGATCCTATTGAGTCTTTTTAATGACAATATAAAACTTACTTGCACCTGATGTTTATATCAAATTATGTAAATTTATTGTAGTTAAGTGATGATTTGATGAGGTGATGATGCATAATAATGAGCCATGGTTAAGTGCTAAAACTCTATATGCAATCACATGTCGTATATTTATTGATTTGATGTAAACACCGGATGTAGATAAGTTTTTTATGGTTATGAACTAAAATGGGCAAGTTTTTGCCATTTTTATTGCAATTTTTCATGCTTCATCAACAATATAATAATTATATTAATAAGTCTAAGCATATGGAAAAAAAAAAACAAGAGTTGACTTTTTATTTTAAACTTAAGTTTGTACTAAATTAAGAATCACAAGTAGATTATAAATATAAACAAAAAAATGGAGATGCGGGGTATCGATCCCCGTACCTCTCGCATGCTAAGCGAGCGCTCTACCATCTGAGCTACATCCCCATGTGTGAACAGTATTTGCAGAGACGATATATATCTAAGTAAGTTGCTGCTGCTCTTTTGGGTAGGGGACTTTTCCGCAACTCCTTATTACTATTTCGTTTTTTATAAAGATAGTGTCAAGCTTCATTGCTTTATAGGTTAGGAGTCTAGGAGAAGATATTTCAAAGTTTTTAATCGAAGAATCAAAGCAGAATTAGGTTAGGGGCTTTGAGAAAGGTATCGAATTCTCTCCTATCTTGATCACATTCTTCTTCCTTCAATACGAGTGAATAAATATATACTAGAATTGGAATACTCTTTTATCATGCATATGTATGTGAATTACTTGGTCGATTACCTAATGTTACTAGTCTCATAGTCATCTCTTTAGCATAAACCCTTTCTTGTCATCATAGTGACACCTATCAATTGACTCCTTCTAGTACTTATTCAGTGTCTAGTAGCTATATCGCTTTGTTGGGCCAAATTACCTACATTTTAACAAAATATCCTTAAGAACAATGTTCTTGACACGCCTCAAGCTACAAGAATTTCCGTAAAACTAATTAATCCTGCATATTAATATGCCAAGCATTTTCCTATATATCATTCCAATTGTTACAATATTTTCACTCTTTAGTTTCTTTTGTTGATCATGTAGACATTCACTCTATATAGTTCTCCATATCTTATACTCTTTAACATTAATCTGTCATCCAAAATGTCAATTACATTTTATACATCTATGTTAGGAAAGCTAAAAATAATCTTTATTTGCCCCTTTTATAATTGATAACCCTCAAGGTACATCACAAATATTTGGAGGGATCTTTGGAATTTTAACTTCTAAGAATTTGTGATCACCAGTACTCAATAATGCCTCTGTTTTCTTCCAGTCTGCATTCTCAGGCAGTTCAATCCTCCGAACACAGCCCTGTTCCCACCAGTTTCCAGCTCTCCAGTCCTTCGTCCCCGTCTCTATTTTCAGGCTCAATTGCCCACTGACCTCTAAAACTTTCCCATCCTCAACGGAGACACGAATGATACCTTTACTAACTCCTGTTGCAACAGATGTCAATTGTGTAAATCGAATTAATATTGAAACTCAGGGGCAAGGGGGTTCAATTGAATGAGTGTGATCTTATAGTAAGAGTATATACATTTTGACTTCTTTTTTTTCATATGTATACCATAGTCTAGTCGAGAGCAGTGAGTTCAGTTGAACCCGTCAAATCCATCATAGATACACCTCTACTGAATGGAAACCCGAACCAATCCTACCTGTAGCTCTACCCTGACAAGAGAACTGCAACATGTGTTACAGCTCCGCGGAACATTAGCCAATGGAGCTGTAGGTATATTTGCCTTGTAGGTTGTTGAATTGTCCTCGTAGCCTTCATGAACGAGGGCAATTCAACAGCTTACATGGTCTAGTGTGTAGGGTGCTAACTGCTAGAACTTAGAAGCATCCTATATGTAGTTCCACTTATATTCTTTGAACTTTTCAAAAAAATTGTCTGGTGCATGTTGGATTTTTCAAAAAATACAATATTTTTGGAAAATCAGACACGTGTTGCGACAATATTTTTGAAGAATTCAAGACAACATATTCTACTCTGATCATATGAAGCAGACATGATGGTGAACCATAAATCAGGGGCAAAGCTACATGTAAAGAAATGGGTTTAATCGAATTCTTTTCGTAGAAAAAATTATATTATGTAAAATTAAATATTTTTTTGTATACAAATAAATTGTTAAATTTCCTTAATATCATAGAAGCTTCTAGTATAGCAACAAAGGTAGTTCAAAATTACTATGTAGTTTCAAATTAGTAATCCTACAATAGTATAGTTCCACTAAATGACATTCAAGTAAAATCAGGCGCATAGAATTCAGAATCCATAAAATTCAAATCTGAATCCGTCAATATATAAAACAACATAAAACTCAAGTAAATTAAATAGATCTCTCTTTACTCACCTGGAATTTCTGCTTTCAACGCATAATCTGTCTCAGTTTGAGTCCAATCAACTGTGTACTGATTATTATTCGAACTTTTTGCATTGGACAATAACACATCTGAATCAAATTCCCATAGTGGAAATGCATCAGAAGGATCAAAAAATTTGCCAAACAAAAGTGGACTAAAAAGTGAACCTTCAGACAAAGCCTTATGTGTTATAAAATTCCCTTTGTTCATGAATTTTACAAACACTTCTTCTTTTAATGGAACACACCATTTTTTTGGATTTGGTTCTTCAAATTGAACTTCAAGTTGTTTGTAACTGGTCATTGAATTAAATTTCAAGCATGAAAAAAAAATTGAATAATGTTGGATGAGAATTTGAGACTTGAATTTCTCTTATATTAATTCTAGTGGTACAAATAATCAAAAAAGAGAACAAATTCTTATGGAATATTTGAAAAAATGTGCTGTAAAGATAAGGGAATATATTTCTTTTCTAGATTTTTTTCCTCTTATATACAAAAAAAATAAAAATGAGAAAATTACTTGTGGAACACCAAAACAAATCAACGGTTGTCGTTGAATTGAGACGCAGGACGGAATCAGGTAGGATTGGAGGGGATTCGGACCAGAAAATTATACTTTTGAACTCTTTTGAGCTTCTTCCTCAATTTACTTAGACAACCAACTATTTGTCAAATAAGAGTTCGTTTGGTTCGAAATAAGTTTATTCGTTTGTTTAGTAAGCTTCTTCATAATTTAAATTTTGATTCAACCACTTGCGACAATCAACTGTTTGTCATATAAGACGTCATTTGATTCGAAATAAGTGTGTCATTTGATTTGAAATAAGTTTATCTTATAATTAAAACTCACATTCTATATGGAATAGATAGTTTCATATATTATTTTGATATAAATGTAATTCTAGTAATGAAGAGAAGTGTGAAAGGAATACTTAAAGTGCATTATCTGCTGCTGATTAGTGCTCCAATTTTTTCCTTCTTCTTTCTTTGATATTTCTTCATTTGTGGAATTAAATTAGCTTTAACCAAATGGCATTATTTCTGCATATCCACTATGGGCAAAAAAAAAAAAGCAGATGGAATTTGTCAGATTCATATTGAAAAAATTCATGGCCATAGCAGGTTGGAATCCATTACTCCTTTTGAGTACTGAAAACAAAAAGGCACTTTAATTAACTACTCTCAATTTTTCAAATTAGTTAAGCTTATGTAACAACACAATTCTCAGTGATATTGTTCACTTTGTGCCTAAGCCAACACGACTTTAACGGTCGAAGGCATCTTTCCTCATATACATATCATCATTTCTCATGTGCTTTGTCGATAATAGATTTAGCTAAGGTGTTATTTACACCCTTTTAAAGATTTTTTTTTAAAAAAAATGTGGAATTTGTCTAAACTCAAGTGAACGCTGAGATTTGCCCCATAATTGCCCAAAATCGCATGCAAATATCTAAGACTTAGATCATAAATTTTAAAGGAATAATACATAAACATGCCTTTTAACTTACACAAGTAAACACTTAAACTTTTATAAAGTTGAATCAGTAAACACATACGCCTTACGTGGCGTCTTACATGTATTGTGCCAAGTTGAATTCGTGTGTCTACTTGTTCAACTTTATACAAATTTAAATATTTACTTGTGCACACCTAAAGTTGGAGACAGTAATAGATGAAATCAAATTAAATGATACATTTATGTATTATGCTAATTTTAGTAAAAAAATCATTTTCTTTTATTAAACTTTGTACTTAGTCAAATGATGCGGATCGAGAAATTACATATTTACGTATAACACAAAGACAGGGAGAGGCCATGCATGGATCTCTTCAGCGCCATTTTCGCTTTCTATTGTATGGGAAATTCAAAGAAATGGATTAAACAAAATTACGTAGAATTACAGAGAGCAACAAAAAATGCCATAAACGATTGGTAGATTTTGCTAGCTATCCATATACACACAATAAAATTCACTTTTCTGCTCAAACAATTATTTCGGGTCAACTTCATCACCTCCTTGACCCGCACCCAATTCTTGTATGATTATTTGTATTTGAGCATTTTTTTGCTCGATCTGGTTGCATACAAAAACCCCAACTGAAAAAGAATTTATATAATTTTTTTTTGATTTTTTCTGGGTGCGGGGTCTAGGTTTTGATTTTTGAATGATATTGTAGATTGTGATTCATTGATTTTACAATTTTGGGAGGTGGGTTTGATTTGTCGAGGTTTTGATTCGATTATTGCCGAAGAAGAGTTTTAATTTTCGATTTATGGTGTTTGATGTCACTGTAATTAAGTTTTTTGCATGAAATTGGAGGTGGGTTTCAAAGATTTTTGTGATTTGTTGTGATTAAGGCATTTGGGAGTGGAGATATTGTTTTTTTTTGAAGACCCATTTAGAGTTGGGAGGTTAAATGCAGAAAAAAATTTGATCTTTTTGTTTGCCCTTGGTGGATTTGAGGCATAAAGGGGTTTGTGGGGTTTATCTAGAATCATTAATGAAAAACATTTTCTACTTCTTTGATGCTGATTCAAGGGCAAATGGGTGTGAGAGGAGTAGTTCATTTCTTCATGCTTTTTTTAACTTTGGTAGCAGTACTTGGAAGCAAGAAAGACTCAGAAGATCATTTACTTGACAATCTCATCAACTTTCCTGAGATTAACAGGGACATGGTACAACACTTTCTTTATTGTCTTTTTCAAATGTTTGTTTGAAGAATTTTGAGTTAGTTAATTGAACGTTATTTGATCCCTTGTCTTCGACGAATATGTAGTTGTAGGGGTTTGTGATATAGGGGGAGTATATGTTTCCTAATCGCCATATTCAGTTTATTTTGTTGTGGAATGATTTTATGTTGTTAGTGTCGATTAATCAGAGAAACAACTCTTTGCTGGTGCTAGAACAACCTATGGTTGATCTTATTTATGGATCAACTAAGTGTCATTTATGCTGTTCTTTTGTCCTGACTAACTTTTCTTGATAAACAAAAGCTTATATTCTTTCTTTGTTGTTTTTATGTTCTTGTTTCTGTTAACATAGTGAAAAGAAAATTGAGTTTGCATTCAAGATTGGGCCTGAATATTTACCCACTAATTGATATCTTCAATACCAAAGCAGAAACACATAGCGAAAAGTGCCATAACGAAAAATAATTCATCTACACCCTATGATTTATAATTGAGAAAGAGAACCCCAAGTTAAAGCCTTCAAAGATGAAAGTCAAATTCAATCAGGCTGAACAGTTCCATATCATTCTAGCCTTTCCAGTTGCATTCTTTCATGTCTTTGCTTCCTTCAAAAAAAATACTCCACCTATGACTCTCCTGAAATAAACTACCGTGAGATGTTAATACTAATTTGATATGTACATGGTTGAGAATGAGCATTCATGAGAAAGTTTGATAAAATCTTCTCTTGCAGGTTGAACTATTGTGGTTGAACTGTAGGATAGAGTTAACACGTGCTAATGAAGCCGTTGAAGATCTCGAGTATTATGTTGCGGAGGAAGATTCAAGTGTGAGAGACGAAGTCCTCCTTAAAAGTAGCTCAGAAAAACATAAGCATATCGGTGACTTGCATCCGCTGGTTAAGCAAGCTCTTCTAGGTTGTTTGAGGGAAAAAAATCACTTGTTTCTTATATGTGGAGAGGAGAAGGGCTCGCCAAATTGGCATGCCAGGTGTGTGGAGTTTCTCTCCTCCTGGCACGGAGCTCCTAAACGACGCATACTGAAAGCAGCACCTAACCCCCCTCCTGCCCCTTCTAATTCAAAGCCAGCTAAATCACGAGACGACAAAAACTCAAAAAAGAAATCCGCAGCTAAAAACAAAAAGAAAACAAACACGGTTGGAGTTCCTATTATAGCCGCTGCTGCCGCCATATCCGTTCTCATAGCACTTCTGTGCATATGCTGTTGTTGTAAGTGCTGTAGGAGATCCAAAAAGGGGTTGCATGATGAGAGACCTCTTCTTAGCTTAAGCTCGAGTGACTATTCATCACACAAGTCATCTGCTTTAGGATCTTCATTCAATAATGCTGGAAATCATTCATTCAATAACAATCCCAGTGATGATTCTAAAATTGAGATTCGAAGGACGGGACCAGCTGGAATGCCTCCGCTGAAACCTCCCCCTGGTAGGGCGGTTCCTTCTGAAGCTCCTGCCCCACCTGCACCTCCTCCTCCTACAAAGCCAACAACTCCTGCACCTGCTGCACCACCTCCACCACCAGTAAAGCCTTCGTCTGTTGGCCCAAGTCCTCCTACAGCTGGACCTCCTCCACCACCACCTATGAAGCCTGGTCCTCGAGCACCACCTCGGCCACCTTCCTCGGGCTTGAAGCCACCTCGAGTATCACCTCTTGGACCAAATGCATCCACAAGTGCTTCAACTGAGGAAGAAGATGCCGATCCCAAAACTAAGCTTAAGCCTTTCTTCTGGGATAAAGTTCAAGCCAACACTGACCAATCAATGGTTTGGCATCATGTCAAAGCAGGATCTTTCCAGTAAGTCCATCATTTCTTGCTTTATGAAGCTTTAAATCATTTTAATTTAGGAAGGAGTTCAATAGACAGTGAATATCCTTTAACAGGTTTGATGAAGAGCAGATAGAGACTCTATTTGGATTTGCCTCTGCTGAAAAAAAGAAGAATGGGTCAAAGAAGGATTCTTCCCAAGATGCTTCCAATCTATATATTCAAATCATTGACCAGAAGAAGGCCCAAAATTTATCTATTCTTCTTAAAGCCTTAAACGTGACAACTGAAGAAGTTTGTGATGCACTGAAAGAAGGTGATCATCTGTTCCTTCTTTCACTCCTTCAACGTTTAAATGTCAAAGAACTGCTAAAAAAGAATGTCTTCTTTTGTACTATATTGAATAAAAACCTGTGTTGATTGACTACAGATTCCCTAATTCAGAAAACTGAATAATTATCTAGAGGCTTCTATGATCTTTCGCAATGATTAACATATAAATAATGTTTCCATGCATTTGCTTTAGCACTCACACTTTAACTGAAGGAAAAAAATCTGTGGAAGATTGAATCAAAAATAAATTAAAAAGGAAGTGGAGGAAGAGGAGTTGCGCAAGACTCATCTGCACATTCACCTTTCAAGTGTTTTAAGATTATTGGGCAATATTTCTGTTTTTGTTCTTGCTGGTTATGTTGTTATTCAAGGAAAGAATTGTGCTTTATTGATTGTCGATTTTCCATCTCCTTCCTGCCAATCATTGAAAATTTTGGATGTCCTAAAAAGATTTAGTTCTAGCTGTACTCTATGCTTCTGTGGTGAACTATTTACATGCCTTCATTCCATGAGCCGATCTTAGCTCTCCACAGTGGGTGCAGACACAACCAGGTATATGGACTGCTCCCACTCTGAACCTATTGAGGGTAAATCTTGTATCAACCTCTGCTTCATTGTTGATCTTTAAAGATTTACTTGCTTTTGTATTCTATTTGTCTGTTCTGAAATTGTTCTTGGAAATTGTTTTTCCAAATGCCTAATTATAGTAGATCTAATGCTTCCTTATTACATAAGTTTCTGCTCTGTAATACTGCCTCTTAAACTAGAGTTCAACGTCGGCCTACCACCTTTTTTTTTTCAAGATGTCTTAATTCACCACTGCAGAGATAAATTGAAAATTTTCTATATGGGATCTCATCACATCAATAATTGATATGAAAGAGTGTTAAATGTGAAACTGAAATAGTTGAAACAGTTTCTCATTAGTAGTTACGCATGTAACCAGTGTTTGTTTATAAAAGATTGTTTCATCGAGGAGGAAACTTTCTCGAACATAGGTAAGTTACTAGTGAAGGAAGGAGTTCTAGTATTGATTGATGTTGGTCGAGTTTGTTGCCTTTCAACTGAAGTTAATGAAATGCTCGACTTCTGATGACTCTCTTCCAAAGTAAAGTTATGAAATGCGTTCAAGTGAAACTCTATCTAGACTTTGATGTATTTGTGCATTTTATCTAGTTAGAGGCCTGGTGTTTGTTTACGTGAGTAATTGTCTTTGAGACACCCTTTAACCTCTCTCTGCATGTACGTGTTCTTTAGGAGCAGCTTTACTACTTCAGTGAGCAGTATTTATCTGCAATATCACATTTATTTTTGAGACTTTGCTGAGAGCCTTACCTTGCAATGGTTACATATTCTAAATTTGATGTCAGAATAAATAACAAGTAGCAGTTTCACTTAGGGTAGCATGATCACAATGATAATACTGTCAACATACGGTTGCTATTTGTTATCCATTGGTAAAGCGTTGATGTACTTGTATGTTAATTAGAGTGATATTTCTTGGAAGTGGAATGTTGTGTGTTGTTAAGAGTTTGCAGTTACCAAAGCGTGACTAGTGGTTTAAATTTACTCAGGAAATGAGCTTCCTGCTGAACTCATTCAAACTTTGATAAAGATGGCACCAACTGCTGAGGAAGAACTGAAGCTGAGGATCTACAATGGGGAACTTTCTCGGCTTGGGCAGGCAGAGAGGTTCCTGAAAGCTTTGGTTGAGGTTCCATTTGCATTCAAAAGGCTAGAGACATTGCTTTTTATGTGCACTCTTCAGGATGAGGCGTCACTGATCAAAGAATCATTTGCCACATTGGAGGTGAGATTGTTTTCTTGATAACTATCCACTTGGGTTGTAAAGAGTGAAAATCTCCTAACTTGTTTGTGGTTTTCATATTGGAAGAAATACTCTGAAATATTCTGGAACTTGTGCTTCCAATTCTAATCTAAGTGGTCTTCATGCATGAGCACTAGGCAGAAGCTTCTATCTTTACAGCATCCAAATTCCTTTGACATTGGTGTTTCATGTATGCTCTTTTGTTGTCCAGGCTGCTAGCATAGAACTCCGGAATAGCAGGCTGTTTCTCAAGCTCCTTGAGGCTGTTTTAAAAACTGGCAATCGGATGAACGATGGAACGTTTCGTGGTGGTGCACAAGCATTTAAGCTTGACACGCTTTTGAAATTATCAGATGTAAAAGGAGTAGACGGGAAAACTACATTGTTGCATTTTGTTGTTCAGGAGATAATCCGCTCAGAAGGTATACGAGCTGCTCGTGCAGCCAGGGATCAACGGAGCTTGTCTAGCATCAAGTCTGATGATCTGCTCGAGGATTTGCCTCAGGATCAAGAAGATCAGTATCGAAATACTGGTTTACAAGTTGTCTCCGGTTTGAGTAGTGATCTTGGAAATGTGAAAAAAGCTGCAATTTTGGACGCAGATAACTTAACAGGCATAGTGTCCAAACTTGGCCATGCACTAATAAAAGCACGCGAGTTCCTGAATTCAGAGATGAGGAGCATAGATGACGAAGATGGGTTTCACCAGACCATGAAGAACTTTGTGCAGAATGCTGAGGGTGATGTCATGTCATTGCTTGAGGAAGAAAAGCGAATAATGGCTCTTGTTAAGAGCACAGGTGATTATTTCCATGGAAATGCTAAGAGGGATGAAGGTTTGCGATTGTTTGTGATTGTTAGGGATTTTCTAGTTATTTTGGATAAGGTATGCAGAGAGGTAAAAAATGCTCCAAGAAAGATAAATAGCACACCAAGGAGAGAAAATGTAACTCTTACAACTTCAGAATCCACCCTTTCACAGCAACCTGATCAATCCGTTCCTTCACCACGACCTGATCAATCCGCCCCTTCACCACGACCTGATCAAGCCATCCCTTCAGCACGACCCGATCAAGCCATCCCTTCACCACGACCCGATCAGCGTCAGAAGCTTTTCCCGGCTATCGCAGACAGGCGAATTGATGATTTTAGTTCAGACGACGACAGTCCTTAAATACATTTTTCTCACCAGGTACAAGGTACCTAGCTCTTATTGTTTGTTTTCCTTTTGCTTCCTTCTATTTCACCTAGCTATAGTAAACCTTCTAGGATGTTTAGGTTACGATATCTGCCACCTACAGTAACTTATTTAGTTCTTTGTTTTCCTGTTTTGTTTTGCTTAGGGATCTGAGTACAACAACAACTATGCCTCCCAAGCAAGTTGGGGTCGGGTATATGGATCCTTACTGTCCATGTCGCTCCATTTATGCTCGTCTGAGTTGATAACTGCTTAGGGGTCCTAGTGAATGAAGAAAATGAGATAAAATATTCTTTCATCTTAGAACCCAGGCATGGTAGATGGAAACCCAGAAGAGATTGACTCGTTGCTTGGTAGGCTAAGAGAGCGGAGCAGAGACTTGACAAAAGCTACGGTTTCAGAGATGATCTGCTACATGGTTCTGCATCAATGTGTTCCTTCTTGCAGCTCCACTTGTACTTAAAAAGTAGTAGCTAGGATCATTCTTTTTGTTCTTGTAATTATTTTTTGTCAAATTTGCTGATATTTCTTTGTTCGAATGAAAGTAGCCCTGTGCATTATTTGTTCGCGGGGTTAACAAGAAAGAGAACGTAGATAATTTGTAGCGTCACAGAAAATTGTTTGAATTCGTCTTTTAAAACGTTCCCCAAATTATTCTTGCCCAATTTTCTTGTAAGCTCAATACATAATACTACTACTATAAATGGTCTCGGAAGAAGAGCATGGATTCACACATGAGACCCCTTAAAAAAAATAGACATACATAAAATAATCTTTTGCTATTAGTTTTGCCCAAGAATTAGTGCAAAGAAAACCGTTTCACTAATTAATTATAATATAAAGGTGGTTAACCATCATTTTTTTTCACTTGATATTCGAAAAAATTGTAAATTCTCTACTCATATGATTTTCTCTGCAAAAAAAAATTAGGAAAAATGTTAGCTTCAGGAGAAGCAGTTGCTGAAAATGGCATACGTAGTGATGAAACAGAGGAAGGAAAAACAGAGGGGGGGAAAACAGAGGAAGAAAGTGGAGGGAATCAATTAGGAGAAACAGATGGACGAAAAAGAAAACACCAAGATGATGAAAATGAAGAAGAAAATGACGATGAAGAAGAAGAACACAGACAGAATGCAGGATCGGGAGATAACGTGAATCATCAAAATTCTGAACAAAATGAAAGTGGAAATCAAGAGTCAGGAGGAGATGAAGGTGAAGAAGATGCAGAAAATGATGAAAATCAAGAAGAAAATGACGACAACGAAGAAGAAGAAGATGAAGAGGATGACGACAACGAAGAAGAAGAGGATGACGACAATGAAGAGGAAGAAGAAGAAGATGAAAGGGATTATCATCTGGATTTGGCGATTTTAAAATCGATGTGCGATTACAAGTGCAACACTAGGATTTCTCCTGAACCTCCCTCATTTAATAAACAACTCCTTTACGTCCAGGGTTCATTCCCTGATTTTAGTATAAACTTTACAGCAGCATTTCGATATTTCTGACTAAAAGTTCAGATAGTTAAACTGTTTGATGAATAAAAGATGCAGTTTATGAGAATGTGAGAAACGGGAGCTGCTGATCCATTTTCGAAACCTTTAAAGTAGATGCAGTTTTCTTGCATTTTCAGTTCGACTGCAGTTTTCAGGTCACCTGGAATTTGTGTATTTTCAGTTCACGATAATCCAATCGTGAACTGTTTATCGTAGGAGCGTTTGTATATCACGCATATGACCCGCAATACTATAGTGTTTAGTTGTTCAGTTTTGGATAGTCAAAGTGCTTACTTGTGCATTGACAAAGTTAAAAGTCATAGTTATTAGCTGAAGCCAAGTTAAAAGTCATGTTTATGTGTTATGTCTTTATTTTAAGGTGATTTATTGGTTCGACTTAATATTGTTATCTTCTAAGTGTGCTACTGGTATATCAAAGTTAATCTAAAATAGAAGAATACTTTCTATACTAACATTAATTACATAATTATCTCATATGAAAAGTTTTTGCCAAACATTTCTTATGAGTTTATCAGTAGGTACTATTTTAGTTTTTTTTTCGTGTAGAGAAATGTTTCTTTTTTTACAAAGAATGCCTAAAACATTGGATATATATAAAATCAACTAACTATGATTTTATGGAAGCCTCTGTAGAGAATCTAATGCTTTCATTTCACAACTTGTATTAAAGTTTTGTAAGCTTCATATTTGATTTGCCAACTTATCATATATCGTGGCTGCATGCACGTTAGCTTGCGCACATTTCAATTAATTCACCATAACCTTTTATCTAAGGTCACCTCTTCCATTAGCTGAAGTTATATCAATTACCTTACCCCAATACTTCTTCTACTTTCTTGAAACCATGCATAACCAACCTCTCTCATATCCGTACGGAAACATCTATGCATGGAAATCAAGAATCTGATGAAAAAATGGAAGAAACAGAGGACGGAAAAACAGAGGAGGAAGCTGGAAAAGATGAAAATCCAAACGGAGAAAATGATGAAAATGAAGAAGAGAATGGCAATAATGAGGAGAATCAAGAAGGAGGACAAGCAGATGATTTTGCAGAAGAAAGAGCAGTTTTCGAAGATGGAGGAGATGACCCTTTTGATTTTAGTCAATGGACCTGGCAATAGGTTACGATACTAATTTTCAGATTCATTTTAGTATAAACTTTAAGAAACCATTGCCATATTTCTGACTTAAAGATCAGAAACTTGATTTGTAAGATGTTTTCGCGAAACTGTTTGATATGTTGTTCCTTGCTTAGTATGTTACGAAACCTTTAAAAAGTAGATAATCAGATCATTGTGATGTGTTTTGCTTGCATTTTTGGTTCGACTGTAGTTTTCAGGTCACCTGAAATTTGTGTATTTTTCAGTTCACGATAATCAGATTGTTGTGATCATTGTGGTGCAGTTTTCAGTTCCTCAGGTTGAGAGATCATGAATAAAAGGCTATTTTGATCTGAATTTTGAAATTGTTTCAGTTTCAACTTTTGTTTGATATCATCTCTTTAACTTAATTATAGAATCAGAGATATTAACTCTTTTGAGAACAGCGAAAAGATCAAATGAAACTCGAGCTGTTGATCATTTCTTGGTAGCAGCATTTTTAATTAACCTTTTGATTTTAGTCAATGGACCTGGCAATAGGTTACGATACTAATTTTCAGATTCATTTTAGTATAAACTTTAAGAAACCATTGCCATATTTCTGACTTAAAGATCAGAAACTTGATTTGTAAGATGTTTTCGCGAAACTGTTTGATATGTTGTTCCTTGCTTAGTATGTTACGAAACCTTTAAAAAGTAGATAATCAGATCATTGTGATGTGTTTTGCTTGCATTTTTGGTTCGACTGTAGTTTTCAGGTCACCTGAAATTTGTGTATTTTTCAGTTCACGATAATCAGATTGTTGTGATCATTGTGGTGCAGTTTTCAGTTCCTCAGGTTGAGAGATCATGAATAAAAGGCTATTTTGATCTGAATTTTGAAATTGTTTCAGTTTCAACTTTTGTTTGATATCATCTCTTTAACTTAATTATAGAATCAGAGATATTAACTCTTTTGAGAACAGCGAAAAGATCAAATGAAACTCGAGCTGTTGATCATTTCTTGGTAGCAGCATTTTTAATTATTTCTTGGAGCATCAGTTTGAAATGAAGATTAACACCGCTCCCGTAATTAATGAGTAAATAGGAAAGTTAGTGAAATCAAGGGAACGCCTCATTTTGTCCAAATGAGGGAATTAGTAGCTATAGTAAATCTAGAAAAGATACATCGTACAAATATAATCTTTGATATAAACTTTACAGCAGTATTCGGATATTTCTGACTAGAAGTTCTTCAACTCATTAGGAAGTTGATTTTGTGAGTTAATCTGATGTATGGAGTGTTTTGTTAATGACCTTCTACGTGGCCGGTCATCAGTGTCATTCGCGTTTGAACTAAAACTAGTAGTCCGACTCAATGTTTAACTTGCTTGACTGTGACTTTCGTAAATCCTTTACCAAATTGCAGTATATGTATTGCTCATTTTGGACAACAACAACAAAAAAAAAAACTACTAGGTAACACCCTAGAATGCTAACTCAAACTATCAGAAATTGCAAAAAATAATTATATGGATAGTCGATGTACACGATTATAGACATATTATACGTTCACGTCTCTATTTAGTTTAAGCGGTTGGATGCGTATTTAGTTTAATTTTTGAAATATTATTATCTACATTTCTTGAAAATGTACCTTAATTTTATTTTATTTTTTGTGATCGAAACAAAATATAGTACAGTATTGTAATATGATAATATATTCTTGTCTTCTTCACTATGATCAGATCATATAAGTATATATAGCTGCTGTTAACCATCTCTTCAGTCACTTCATATTCGAAAAAAGTGTAAAATCTCTACTCCTTTTTTCTCTCTGCAAAAAAAAAATGTTACCTGAAGGAGAAGCAGTTCCTGAAAATGAAGGAAAGGCCGACAGTAATAGTAATCTTGAAACAGAGCTTCTGTGTGATGAATTATTCAGTGAAGTTATCATGGAGGAAGTAGAAGAAGAAGAAGCTGTTAGCTCTGATTCGTTGAATGAACGTAAGAGATTACGTAATGATGAAGAAGAAGAAGATGCAACAGAGGGTGTTTCTGGTGCGAGTAAATCACGTAGAATTCATGAAGAAGAAGAAGAAGAAGGGCAAAAGGAGGTTGATGAACCGAATGGAAATCAAGATTCAGAACAGAATGGAAATCAAGAATCTGAAGTAGCTGATGAAAAAGATGGTGGAAATCAAGAAAACAACAATAGAGAAGAAGATAAAAACGAAGAAGACGAAAATGAAGAAAAAAGAGAGGAAGAAACAGAGGAAGTAGAAAAAGAGGACGAAACAGAGGAATTGCTGCAATGTTCCACAGCTGAAGAAGAAGGCGAAAAGCACGACCACGAAGAACACAGAGAGAATGCAGGAGGAGAAGATAATGTCAATCGTATAAACTCAGAACAAAATGAAGGCAAAGAGGATGGAGAAAATGGTGACAAAGAAGAAGAGGAGAAAGAAACAGAGGAACAGAAACAAGAAGCTGCTAAAAAATGGCAAAAGACATCATTGGTAGCCATCACACCAAATTTTTCCGAATTCGAACGAGGAGAATCATCACACAGAACTGAAGGAGATCAAATTCAAAATTCAACACCAAAGGTTGATACTGATTTAGTCGATCACGAGTTAAACAATGACAACAACAAAGGTTATGATTATCATAGGGATTTGGCTATTTTAAGAGCCATGTATAATTTCAAGTTCATCAATGGGTATTTACCATATCCATACTCAGATGAATTACACAATCACATCATGGATTTAATTCCTAATTTGAGAATCCTCGGAGATGATTTGACGGAAAAGATCAAAGCATTTGAGGATGATTTCACTACTGTTAGAATTGTGGATGGAGATAATCCTGAAATGGCACACCCTGTTGAACGAGAAATTTTCGACTTGTCTATGCGATTATGGGGTAATTCCGAATACAATGTTGGCTATGGGATATAATATTCAGACTCATTATACTATACACTTTACAGCAGCATTATAGACTCATTAGAAACTTGATTTTGGGAGTTTATCTGATGTACGGGCTATTTTTGTTCAACTGTTTCTCTTTTCATTTCTGTTTGATATATCTTTTCTTACATTTATAGAATGTGATGAAAATGAAGAAGAAAATGACAATGAAGAAGAAGAAGGAGAAGAAGAAGAAGATGATGACAACGAAGAAGAAGATGACGACAATGAAGAAGAAGAAGACAATGAAGAAGACAATGAAGAAGAAGAAGATGACGACAACGAAGAAGAAGAAGAAGATGATAACAACGAAGAAGAAGAAAAAGAAGAGAAAGAAGAAGAAGAGAAAGAAGAAGAAGAAGAAGAAGAGGAAGAAGAAGAAGAATAAGAAGAAGAAGAGGAAAAGGATTATCATCTGGATTTGGCGATTTTAAAATCCATATGAGATTACAAGTGCAGCACTAGGATTTCTCCTGAACCTCCCTCATTTAATAAACAACTCCTTTACGTCAAGGATTCATTCCCCGATTTGAATATCTTCAGAGAGGATTTGGCAGAAAAGATCATAGCACTTGAGAAAAGTTTCAATGATGTTAGGAGATGATCCCCAGATGGCCAGGCCTATTGATCGAGAAATTTTTGACTTGTCTAAGCTAGTATGGGGACGGAGATAATGGAAATAGCTTATGATACTAATTCTCAGATTCTTTTATTATAAACTTTACAGAAGCATTACGATATTTCTGACTAAAGTTTCAGAAAGCTGATTTGTGAGTGAATCTGATGTTTTTGTTAAACTGTTTGATGAATAAAAGTTGCATTTTCGGTTCTGACTGTAGTTTTCAGGTCACCTGAAATTTGTGTATTTTCCAGTTCACGATAATCAGATTGTCGTGATCATCGTGATGTAGTTTTCAGTGCCTCAGGTTGAGAGATCATGAATGAAAGGCTATTTTGTTCTGAATTTTGAAATTGTTTCAGTTTCAACTTTTGTTTGATATCATCTCTTTAACTTAATTATAGAATCAGATATGTTAACTCTTTTGAGAAAAGCGAAAGATCAGATGAAACTCGAGCTGTTGATCATTTCTTCATAGCAGTATTTTTAATTATTTCTAGGAGCTTCAGTTTAAAGGTTAGAAATTAAGATTAACACCGCTCCCCTAATTAATGAGTAAATAGGAAAGTTAGTGAAATCAAGGGAACGCGGAAATTAGTAGCTATAGGTAAATCTAGAAAAGATACATCGTACAAATATATTTAGTGTGTGAAATCTAGGAGGAGCCGTCTCCTCATGATTCTCATTTCACTTCCAGTGATTAATTAGCTTTGTATTAGAGACAATCCTTTCAATGCATCATCTAAAAATAATGTCTTTTCTCCACCATTTCAAATACTGCATAGTTACATCCGGTTCAAACAGCCTAGACAGATGGTATAACCTTAAATCAGAATCAATAGGTCTGCTATAGTTGATCCAGGCAGGTTGTGGACTTGAAAGCGAGCGAAGAATCTATTTAGGGAAGTCTTGATCATATCCAAACTGCATTGCTACCCGATTTGGTCGATAGGGCTCTTGATCCAAACTTTGCCCTTCAACTGTTGTCCACTCTTTTTTTTCCTTGTAAAACTTGGGAATTAACCAAACTTCCTCAGTCAAGGCGTATGGCCTCCAATGAAACGTCTCTTCAGACGAGTCAATAGTAGTCCTCAGTCCTCACATTAATCATACACGATTGTTTCACATTGTGTCATCGTCTTATTCTCACCCCACTATCCATATTGTTATTCCGAGCCTGCTTGGCTGCAAAGGTAGCAACCTCTCCCAAGCCCAAACTTGATTAGAAGTGAGCTTTTCATGTATTAAAACAAGAATAATTATAAATGCAGAGAAGTAGAATGGAAAAAGGAAAAAGTGATGAACATCCAATGGAGTTTATATACAAACAAAATAAACCAATTACCCTAAAGTTGTAATTTTAAAAATAAAGCACTACAACATATAAAGGTGACTTATTTTTTATATTATAACTATATTTCGCGCCGAAGGTATTAAGATTGTTGAACCCATTGATATATCATCTAGTCCTACTAATTTTAATATACATATTTGATTTAATTAAATAAAAATTTTACCGTGCTAGAAAATTTAGGAATTTCCAATGTGACATACTTGGAAATTTTGAATGATTAAAGCAACAAATTTTTTTTAATTTTATTAAAATGCCAAAAGTGCAACCAATAACCACTTAGAGAGGTGTTACTCAATTTTAAAAGAGAAGACTCAAATACGCCATCAAACTTTGAGAAAAGGTTCATCTATACTATTATTAAAAGTTTGGCTCATCTATGCCAATTTTCGTTTTAGAAAAGACATATCCATGTCATTATTTGTTAATCGAAAACAGTCCGGATTTCACAAAACCATTTTTTACACGTGGTCAATTATGATTCGGCCACGTCATTAATTAAATCATTTATTAAAGGGAAAAGTCTCAAATATGCCATCAAACTTTGAGTAAAGACTCATTTATGCCATTTCAGTTAACAAATAATGGTCTGGATGAACCTTTTCTCAAACGAAAAATGGCTTAGATGAGCCAAACTTTCAACGGATGGCCATAGCTAAGCCTTTTCTCAAAGTCTGATGACATATTTGAAACTTTTCCCCTTTTTGAAAAAAAAACAAGAACAAGATAGATACACGATTTAAATTTCTAACCTCACTTCGAGAGAGGTGCACCTAATCATCATCGCATTAAATGATACTTCAAGTATGAGTTTACACATCTATATTTAAGTATTTTAAAAAAATATATATGATCTCGGGAGGAAAGCATAGGTCCACGTGAACCCAGGAAGAAAAAAAGACATACAGAAATTGAAAAAACTTAAAAGTAAAACACTTGTCTTTAAAATCTATAGCAGAGGAAGTTAAAACAGTTTATTTTAATTATATAACGCGGTGTTAAACCATCTTCTTCAGTCATTTCATATTCAAGAAAAGTGTAAAATCTCTACTCATTTTTTCTTTCTGTTTCGATTCTCTCTGCAAAAAAAATGTTACCGGAAGGTGAAGCAGTTCCTGAAAATGGACATACTGATGATGAAGAAGGGCAAAATGGAAATCGAAATTCAGAACAGGGAGAAACAGAGGAACTGAATGAAGGTGAAGAAGAACAAACTGAACGAGTCAATTAGGAGAAACAGATGAAGATCCCAACGATGAAGAAGAAGAACACATACAGAATGCAGGATCGGGAAATAACATCAATCATCAAAATTCTGAACAAAATGAAAGTGGAAATCAAGAATCACAAGGAGATAAAGATGAAAATCAAGAAGAAAATCCATCTGGATTAGTAATAGTAGAAGAAGTAGAAGACGACGATGACGAAGAGGAAGAAAATGAAGAAGAAAGAAGAAGAAGAGCTGCCGAAAAAGGAAAACAACCAATGCCTGATCAAGGAGGAATAACAATTACTGAATTAAAGGATGAAGACGAGGATCATCATCTGGATTTGGCGATTTTAAAATCCATGTGTGATTACGAGTGCATTACTAGGAATTCTCCTCAACTTCCCTCGTTTAATAATCGACTCCTTTACGTAAAAGATTCATTCCCTGATTTCAAAATGTCCAGAGAGGAATTAGAAGAAAAGATCACAGCACTTTGGAAAAGTTTCAATGATGTTAGGGAACAGCAAGGAGATGATCCCGAGATGGCCCGGTCTATTGATCGAGAGATTTTCGACTTGTCTATGATAGTATGGGGACGGAGATAATCCCGAGATGGAAATAGGTTATGATACTAATTTTCAGATTCATTTTAGTATAAACTTTACAGTAGCATTACGATATTTCTGACTAAAAGTTCAGAAAGTTGATTTGTATGTGCTATTTCTGTTAAACTGTTTGATAAATAGGAAAGTTAGCGAAATCAGGGGAATGCCGTCATTTTGTCCAAATGAGGGAAGTAGTAGCTATGGGTAAATCCAGAAACGATACGTTGTAAAATATAATCAAGAAGTGTCACTTAAATGCTTTAGTTGATATATAATCGAGAAGTACCACTTAAATCGAAAAGTATCACTTAAATGCTTCAATTGATATATAATCGAGAAGTATCACTTAAATCGAGAAGTATTACTCATTAATTTAGTGTATGAAATCTAGGAAGAGTCGTCCCCTCATTCTCGCTTCTACTTCAAGTGCCACGTGTGCCCTCATTCAACTGATATAATAAATCATAACGGTTTCTAGTAGGTTATAAGAAGTACTCCATCTGTTCCTTTTTAGTTGTCATGTTGTGCTTTTTGGGAGTCAATTTGACTAATTTTCACAGTTAAGTTAGATTATATTAATTCGATATTTTAAAATAAAATTTTAGATATTCAAAAACTATACAAAAAGTACTATAAATTGCAACTTTTTTCATCAATATGATGAAAAAATACATTTTAAAATGTTAGTCAAAATTCATATCGTTTGACTCTCAAAACAAACCATAATTTTATGGTAGCCTCTATAATGAATCTAATGCTTCAATATTCACAACTTATATAATAAAGTTTTGTAAGCTTAGTCTAACTTCATTGACCACTAAGTTATATCTTGACATTAAAAAAAATAAGCTAAAATTAGATTTTTGGTACATAAAGTTTAGTAATCAATCTTGAAAAAGATAATTCAGTAACCAAAATGTACTCCCTCCGGTCTATTTTACTAGTCATGTTTTTTTTTACGGTGCTTAAGAAAATATTAGCTTATTTACTCTTAGATCTCAATTTAATAGTATTCCTATTTTAACCACATTAATTTTATTATATAATGGCGCTTAACCATTCTCTTCAGTCACTTCATATTCAAAACAAGTGTTGAAATCTTTACTCCTTTTTTCTTTCTGTTTTGATTCTCTCAGAAAAAAAAATGTTACCTGAAAATGGTCGTGAGAGATTACGTACCGACGAAGAAGAAGAAGGAGGGCAAAAGGAGATTGGTGGACAGAATGGAAATCAAGATTCAGAACAGGGAGAAAGAGGGAAGTATGGAAATCAAGAATCTGATGAAACAGAGGAGGGAAAAACAGAGGAATTGGATCGAAATGGAGAACGAAAAAGAAAACGCCAAAATGATGAAAATGAAGAAGAAAATGGCGATGACGAAGAGGAAGAAGAAAAAGAAAGAAGAAGAAGAGCTGCTGGAAAAGGAAAACAATCAATGTATGAACAAGGAGGACAATCAGATGAGGACTATTTTGATTATGAAGAAGAAAATAGCGACGACGAAGAAGAAAAAGGAAAAGAACCAATGTATAAATTGGGAATGTTGAAAGAAGGACGCCAATCAGATGCTGACTATTATGATTATGATTGCGATTATTATCAGAATTTGGCGATTTTACGAACCAGCTGGAATTACAAGAGCAAATTTGGGAATTTCCCACATCCACCCTCGCTTAAACTACTCGATTTCATCAGGTATTCACTCCCAAATTTGAAAATCTCCAGAGAGAAGTTAGCGAAAAAGATCATAGCTTTTAAGAATAATTACAATGATGCTTGGGAACTCGACGGAGATAAGCCTGGATTGGACAGGCCTGTGGATAGAGAAATTTTCAACTTGTCTAAGCGATTATGGGGTGATCAGAAGGAATTTTATGATGACTGGAAATGGAAATAGCGAAGAGCGCGAATGCAGTTTATGAGAATGTGAGAAACTTGATCCATTAATTGTGTCATTTCTTGTTTGTTTGCAACCAAAGGTCGAAAAACCTTATGTTTCATGTATTTGGATTTGTCGAAAAATAAAAATGTTATGTTTTGTTGTAACCAAGTCCTAGCAAGAGCCCCGACTTATCACTTTCTTTCAAGTGTAAGAGAAAAGGTTCAAATTTGTCCTTTTACTTTAAGAGTCTAACTTTTCCATTTGTTAGAAGTTTGACTCATTCATTTCATGTCCTCGATGTTTAGATTTGTCCTTATACTATAAGGGTTTAATGTATATGTATCTTATATTTACTTTGTTCACAACATACATCAACATGACAAGTCTCATGAATTCGATAAGTTGCTATACTTGAGAGAAAATAAGGTCAACAAAGTTTCAAATTTGTAAGTGTTGTGTGTTGATCATATACCAAAGTTTTATAGTTTGTTCACCTTTATCCCAGTACAAGAAGCAAGAAGCTATATTAGAAGCACTAAATTTTTGGTATTTACGTAATTCATGAAGAAAAAGTTAAAAAGAAAAAAAGGAGAAAGAAAGATGTTTTTATCCATCTTAAGGAAAATTAACTTTCGGAGAAAACTAGGTTCTATATCTTACCGGTTTAAGCAATATATATAGTTAGTATAAATAATTTTATTACATTGCTCATATTAACCTTCTTCATCTTAGCTTTTTACACTTGCTTCTCTTTCAAACCTTTTTTTGAAAAATGATTTTCTTGAGGGTTTATCAGAAACAATCTCTCTACCTCATAAGGGTTGGGTAAGGTCGGTGTATATCTTAGAGATGAAGAACATAGATGACTGTTAGATGCTTCGTCTTAGTCCAACACCTTTGTAGGTAGACGATTGATGATGTAAACGGCTGAACTGAACGCATCTACCCAATAAGAGGTAGGAACATTTGCATTGAAAAGCATAGCTAAACCAGTTTCCACTATGTGACGGTATTTTCTTTCAACTCTGCCGTTTTGCTGTGGCGTATACGGGCAAGATAACCTATGGAAAGTGCCATTGTCTTCAAATAATCGGCGAACAGTGTGATTAACAAACTATGTGCCTCCATCACTTTGAAAAACCTTAATTTTCCGAGAGAACTGAGTTTGCACAAACTTTATGAAAACAGACAAAACAGATGCAAACCCAGACTTGGCTTGTTGAGGATAAAACCAAGTGAAGCGAGAGTAGTCATCAACAAAAGCCACATAATACCTATAGGTATCAGTAGATGTAATAGGCGCAGGGCCCCACAAATCACAATGTATCAAGTCCAAAGGATGCAAAGATCGTTTAGTATTTAAATCAAACGACAAACGGTGTCCTTTAGATAGTTGACAAGAAGAGCAAATGACCGGTTTAGGTAAAATAGAAGTAACAGACAAACATCCCAACTTATGCAAAAGTAAAACAATATCAAAGGCAACATGCCCTAACCGACTATGCCAAAGTTCATAAGATGCCTTCAAACTTGAATTTGTAATAGCCGCCAAAGCTTGATGCTCATTATGCAAAACATATAGCCCATTCTCACATTTGCCTCGAGCCAGAACCTGCTTCGTTTTTCTGTCCTGAATCTGAAAAAACGATTGAGAGAACAAAACATCCACCGGATTATCACTTGTTAATTTACCAATGGACAAAAGATTCTTGGCAAGGTTTGGAATAACCAAAACATCACGCAAATGTAAATTTTTAGAAACAGTAGAGGAACCCGTATGAGTGATAGGAAGAGCAGTACCATTTCCAAATGTCACGTTAGCAGTGCCCAAATATGGAGAAGCATGATGAACACTTGTTGAAGACGAAGTCATGTGATCAGTGGCCCCGAAATCAACATACCAATCAGGGGCAGAAGTAGTGACATGACATTGGGCATTAAACGCTTGAGCCAAGTTTTTTTGCACGAGAAGCAGCTTGAGTGGCATAGGTAGCAAGAGTAGGACAAGCACTGGCATAATGGCCATCTGTTCGACATAACTGGCAGTGGGGTGGCCTGCGACCACGACCTCGACCACCCGATCCACTGCCCCTATTAGATCGACCACGACCACTGTTATTAGAGGATGGCCGATTCGACTGGGCCGTGAAAGCAGCAGGCGGTGATGGTGATGCACCATGAAGTGACTTGAGGAAGAGTTCATGACTCTCAGCCTGTGATAGTAAGTCGCAAAAGGTAGGCGCTGGTTTGGTGGCACGAATAGCAGTCGAAAAAGTCTCAAAGGAGGCTCCTAAGCCGCATAAAAACCAATGTACTTTATCGATATCATCAACAGACTGACCAATGGCAGCCAACTGATCACAGATGGATTTAAATTTACGGCCATAATCAGCAACGGAGAAGGTACCTTTGACAGTTTGACGAAGTTGATCCCGCAGATTATGAACGCGTTCAACGGAAGAATTGCTATAAGCAGATTCGAGAGCAACCCAGATTTGACGGGCTGTAGTGAGACCCAAAATTTCAGAGACCGCCTCTTCCGTAAAAGAAGAATGAAGGATGATGACAGCCCGCTGATCAGAGGCAAGCCAGGCAGCGTAAAGAGGGTTCGGAACCTCTTTGTCATCCGCAAGAAGCAGCGCTGGAAGAGCCATGGAGGACCCATCAACATGATCCAATAAGCGTTGATAAGAAAGTAGTGGTAACATCTGATTTTTCCAATAGAGATAATTGTTGGAAGAGAGCTTAATCGTGAGCATGTGCAAAACAGTGGCAATTGGAAGAGTGTAGGCACTGGTGGAGGAGGCAGACATGATCAGTGTGGAGAAAATAGAGGCGAGAAATGAAAATCAGAATCGAGTGGGATGGGAGAGGGTATATCGAAAGAAGAAGAAGAGGAGGTAACCAGGAAGAGAGAGATTGAAGGGTAGGGTTTACTACTTAGGCTGATACCATGTTAGAGTGGAAAACCTAACTCCCAATGTGGAGGTAGAGAATATTATATATTGACAAATATTACATAAGTATTACATAAGTGGTACACAAGAATAAGTAAATTACAATATGTGTACAGAATAAATTAAGTAACTCTAATAATGACGAAGATGGGTTTCATTAGACCATGAAGATTTTTGTGTAGAATGCTGAGGGTGAAGTCATGTCATTTCCCGGCTATCGCAGACTGGCAGATTGATACATTAGTTCAAGCGATGAGAGCAAGAGGGAGCCAAGCCAGCTACTGTGGTTGTGCCATTCGGTGGGGCCAAAGTAGTCTACCAACGGTGAAAAGACACTCCAATAAGAGCTAGAGAGAACTAGGTATTTTATGATCATTACAGAATTTGTAATACACTCTACGATGATATCACAAATGAGGATGCTTAAATAATGCAAAAATATAAAAGCCAAGAAATAAGTTGAGTTATTAAATTCAAACCTCCTTTATTAAATGCTTGAATTAATTAAAAAAGATAGATTGTTCATCTAAGGTAACCTGAACTATTTTCTTCTTGTCTTCTTTTTTCAAATTTGTCTGATAACACTTGATAGTTCATCACTTCTTTTTGAATTTATTGGTTTAAGGTTCAGGATTTTAGGATTTAGGGTTTACAGTTTAGAGTTTAGGATTGGACTTAATATTAATGTTATTTTGTAAGTGCGATATGATAGTGTAAAAATATATGTTATATTACCAATATATCGAAGTTAATCTAACATAAAAACATATTTTCTATACTAACATTAATTACATAATTATCTCATATGAAGTGTTTTTGCTAAACATTTCTTATGACTTTTTTCAGTAAGTACTATTTTAGTCTGTCCGTGTGGAGATATGTTTTCATATTTTCCAAGAATGTCTCCAACATTGGATATATCAATATAAAAGAAAAAAATTATTCTTTGTGTAATAAATGAAATACATATTTCCCTTATGTTAATAATCTATATTTATAAAATTAAAAGAAATCCTAAAACTTGTTTTTTTAATTCGAAAAAGGTAAAATGGCTTTAAAAAATTATCTCACTCATTTTTTTCTACTCCTCCAGACCCAACCTAAATTACAAATGATTATCCTTTGTTTAAATACATGTACCAAAATGAAAAACTAGAGAAATATGCTCGAAAGTTGAATGTTCCAATGTTGTTCCATGGATTGTGATGAGAGGGTTGAGTTCCCTCCACTCTTAATCAAAGATTTCAGGTTCGAGTATGTGAAAACGGAAAAAATCACATTTCCCTCCAAAATGGACTCTGCAATGCACGAGTTCAAAGTTTAATCGAGCTGTGATTACCGAATACTAGATGGGAAACCTCCCAAAATACTATAAAATAGTATATTGCAGTGGAAGTCGTAACTGTTTTTTTTTTTCCAATAAACAATCTTTACACTAATTAGTTTTAATATATATAGTGGCGCTTAACTAATCTTCTTCAGTCACTTCACATTCGAAAAAAGTGTTGAGGACTACTTTGATCATAAAGAAGAAAATAGCGACGACGAAGAAGAAAAAGGAAAAGAACCAATGTTGATGACTGAAGCTGGTTATTATGATATAGAATAAAACATGGAGTGTTGATCCATTAATTGTTCCGTTTCTTGTTTTTCCTGTATTTGGATTTGTCTAAAATAAATTTGTAATGTCTTGTTGTAATCTAATCCATATCGCTACATTTATGTTTGTCTGAGTTTGATAATTGCTTACGCGTCTTAGTGAATGAAGAAAATGAGATACAATATTCTTGCATTTTAGCAGGAGAGATTGATTCGTTGCTTGGTAGGCTAACTTGAGCGGAGAAGAGACGAGATAAAAGCTACGGTTTCAGAGATGATCATTCTTTTTGTTCTTTGTTATTAGTTTTGTCAATATTGCTGATATTTCATTGTTCGAATGAAAGTAGCCCTGTGCATTATTTATTCACCGTGTTTACAAGAAAGAAAGTGTAGATAGTTTGTTCCACCACAGAAAATTATTTGAATTCGTCTTTTAAAAAGTTCCCCAAATTTTTCTTGTCTTCTCTACTATGTTTGGGTGTTTAAAAGAGTTAATACCTTTGTAGGTATTGCTTATTTTGGGTAATAAACTAAAGTATAAGTTACATAAATCACATAGTGTAAATATGAAATATCTATCCCTACGCATACATTAATACATTAATACAGATACATTATTAAAATAAGGGATTTCCCAATCCGGATACATTAGTGAAAGCGCGGATACATTAATTCAGCAATCCGGATACATTAGTAAAAGCGCGGATACGTTAATACATTATTAAAATAAGAGATTTTCCAATTCGGATACATTAGTGAAAGCGCGGATACATCAATACAGATACATTATTAAAATAAGGAATTTTAGAGATTTTTAAAAGATATAGGGAAATATGGAAAATAGTTTACTTAAAGCTGTGTAATTTAGTAATTTAAAAACTACCAGGTCACCCCTTGAATGCTAACTCACGCTATCAGAAATTGCAAAAAATAATATATGGATAGTCGGTGTACACGATTATAGATACTCCCTCCATTCCTTTTTATATGTTATCCCTTTCTATAAATAGGTGACATATAAAAAGAACGGAGGGAGTATATTGTACATTCGCGTCTCTATTTAGTTTAATTTTTCTAATATTATTACGTAACTACTTTTCTCGAAATTGTACCTTATTTTTTTAATTATAGTACTAGTCTCTGAGAACGTGCGTTGCACGTTGTATTCTTGTTAATTATTAAAATATGTGCACAACAATTCTCTTTCAATTTTTGTTATTTTAAACTTCACGAAATGATTTTGTGTTTTTAATTTACATATCAATATTTGTTAAGTTGTGTAAATATAAATGTATTATGAAATATAACATAATCATTTGTGAGATATTGATGGTAAAATATTATCGTAGTTCATAAAAAGTATGACACTCTAATATTTAAGAAAAGTGATAAAAGTGCGAATTTATTTGAAGGAAAAAAGAAAATAATATAATTGTTACTACTTCAATACCGAACCATAAATTAAATACCGCAAAAAAATAGAAACATATAAAAGAAATGATAACCTAGGATTTGTATATATACATATTTATGTGCTAATTTAAAAAATAAATGAATTAAACACTGCAAAAGAAAGTTAGGAACATCTAAAAGAAATTATAACCTTGGATTTGTATATATACATACTTATGTACTAATCTAAAATATAAATGAATTGTGTATGAAAATTTGAAATTATCATATAAAAAGTCAATGAAACAAAAGTATTTCCAATTGATAAATAAAAAGGAAACAAAAGTTTTACCCACTTTATATAATTTTAACTTCCATCATCCATATAATTAGATATCAAATCAATAAATCAAAGTTTTATGAAATAAAAAAGGAAAAAAAAACAAAAGTATTATTCCACAAAACTTCTGCTGCCCATAAATTAGACACATAGTGAATATAGAATTGAAATATATATAGGAGAAAATATAAGAGGTGAAAAGGCTTATAACTGATTTCAAATATAATATTTAAATGTAAAATCATGTCTTTTTGGATTCTTCAATGTGTTGGGATATATAATATTAACCATGTGTTTAGATATAATATTTATTATAGAATAATTTATTTATTCAGTTTTAATAGATCATATATACGTTTATGGTGTCTGTTTACTTATATAGTAGATGGTTTAGTGTATAGAGTTTTAGCTTATACACAGAGGATTAAATCATCTGTTCTTATAAGTACAAAGTTTTTTGTTCACAATCTGAGATGGAAATTGGACATGCCATCGGTACGATTGTAGTACAAGATTATATGTAATTTATCTTGATTATGGGAACGGTGTAGTTTCAACTTCTTGTGCTAGTGCATTTTGTATGTATTGAACGGGACCGAGTAGAGATAGTTGCTTTAGACTGACTGACAAAAACATATTCTCTAAACTATTAAATGTATTTATATTCTTAATCCTGATATAACTATTATGATCTGTATATATTAATTATCATTTTGATTTATTAAAAGGTGAGATTCTGAGATGGGTCAATATGCCTGGTAGATTGGATGGTAATAATATGTATTGGTGAAATAATAAGTTAGTTGATGGAATCCATATCTCGATATAGAGATTGATGATATGCCTGTTTGAGAAGCTTATAAGTTTTCATCGTGTCAAACCTTGCTAGTGGATTTTTGAATCCGACACATGAAATAAGTTAAGCAGTGCTCTAAAGGAAATTAATCATTGAATTAAATTCGTCAGTAATTTAATTTATTGATCAGTATTTGTAATCTTAACATGGGGAATTACATAAGTGTTTAATGGGGAATTTCAAAATATAAATAGAGGAGTGCAATTACGAATTTTTAGTGGAATGATTTGTAATTTATTATGGTAAGAATAATTCAAATTAATTTTTGGAATTATTTCCATAATAGAAAGCCTCGGTAATTAATTATGTGCTCCCTTACAGTGCCTATATTTAACTAGAACTCAGAATCATATGGGAAAAAGAATTATAAGAAAACTCGGTTTTCTTCTCCTTTTTCGATTGGGAGGAAATCTCTATAAATAGGGATTCTCCTAACCTAGAAAAAAAGAGAGGAAGGTTTCTATTGATACTTGCCCACCAAAGTATTGAGAGAGTTCGGATGTGAACTTGGGATCACTGTAGAAGACCATAAAACTGATGTCCAACTTGTAGATTCGCTTGAAGGTATCTGTTCACGCTTCAAGAGGTAATTTTTAAATTAAATTTAAGTAAGTTTATGTGTTTTAGCATATGATTATATATGTTCTAGCATAAACGTTTTGGTTGTCTATTATTCATGTAAGCAATATGATTCTGGATATGCTTCCGCTGTGCATATAGTTTTCTAACAATATGTCCTTATGATATTGTGTAATGAGGATTATTATCTTCTGGGTTTGTAAACGTAGTTGAGAGATCAATAGGAGCAGATTTTGATGAGAAGTGCAATTGTTGGGTTTTTTTGGCTTTAAATATAGATATAATTGTGGAACCCATTAATCTGTTAAACATTTATCAAGGCTTTTGAATTTCTTGAAAATAGTATATGACATGGTATTTATTCTACATTTAAAATTGTCATAGTACAACTAATGAATTTCTTGGCCTAAAACATAAAATGGATTCACATTTAATATTAAGACATTTCATGATTACAACTTACTCTTGCAATTCTCCAACAACAGTTTCACAATTGTGCTTTAATATTTCTTAAACCGTGTTTATGACCTTTTAAATTTATGTAAATTAAATAAGAAAACACAAAAGAGGAAATTATTAAAAAAAAAATGAGAAGATAAATATGTTGTTATTTAATTTTTAATTAATCAAATATTTTATAATATTTTAATTTAGTATAAAGGCAAAATGGTAATTCAACTTTAAGGTTAGGATCTTCCCACATAGATAATAATCCAAAGGTGATTGATTATATTACACCCCATACATAGAGTTACTCTTAAAAGAGTTGGAAATTACATGATTTATTAGCTGCAAATAAATAAACTTTAATGCACGTGAAATCAAATTAGCATACCTACATTAGTTCTTGAAAAATTAAAAGGTGACAGTTCAATGACTTTTCATTTTCTAGTACAGTTCGATCATGTTTTTTAGAATTCTTATGTATCTCTTCTTTATCTACTTCCTCTTCTTTTACTTATTATACATTAATTGCCAAATCAATTAAATAGACGGAACACAATGTGAATCTTATTTTTAAATCAATTTTTGCCAAAAAATATTGTAGTTTGTATATGAGTAGTGGAGGAGACTGGCATGATTTTTTTTAATATCCTTTAATGCATATTTAACAATTTTAAGTTTTAGAATTCCAACGGTTAATCACTTGTAGGGTATTTACTCTACTTATTTATTTAGAATGTAAATTTATATTACAAAATATCATAGGATTAATATTTAATTTAAAGGGCATAAAAGTCTATTAATATTTGATGGGCATTTTGATATTTGGCTTAAGTCATCTGTGGCCCCTTAAAGTTGTCCACATAATTCACTTAGACACCTCAACTAGGACTTGTACCTATTGAATACCTCCACCCTCTCGATTTTGAACTACTTAAACACTTTATGCAGATGTGGCACAAAAAGTGTAATTCACACCTTGGTGAGCGCGTGAAATCAATATTTTAACATTTTCCCTTTTCCTTTTCCTTTTTTTTCTTTTTTCTCATTATTTTTTAAAAAAAAAACAATCTTAGTCTCTTTGCAAATGCAGAACTGCTCCCGTCTTCCACAAGACATGACTGCAACCATTTCTTCACAACAATTCACTGCCAATTTATTTTTTTTTTACAAATTTCTTTCTTCTTCTTTTTTTAAATTTTCTTATCATTGTACTATTAATTTTGTAGATATAGAATTACTCCCGTCATCTTTTTTTCAAAAAAAATTAGAGATCACCATCCATAGTTCTTTGCCAGAAAAAATGGAGATTATTAACTACGTCTTCTTTGCCGAAAAAAATTGAGACCACCATCCACATCTTCTTTGCTGAAAAAAATCATTATTCAAATGTTTTCTCTCTCCTTCTTCACCTCCCCCACACACACCACCCCCGACCCACACCCCTTCTTCCCCATAAATGGAAGCAGATATAGAAAAAAGAAAGAAGCAAAATCGAAATCAAAATAAACAAATGAAGAACAAATCTTTTTAAAAAATATTATCAATTTGAATGGGAATAAGAAATAAGGCATAAAGAAAAATAAAAATGGTGAAGTTCATACGTAACATGGAGAATTAACAATGGTGAAGAAAGGTGTCACGCCCCGAGCCTACACCCTAGATGTGGCCGGCACTCGAGAACCATTGTTGGTCCCTAAGTGAACCCTCATCCTGGCTGACTACAAGCAGAAAACTATCTCTAGTAATAATTGGCTTAAAATTTCATTAAATATGATAAACTCAAATACTCAACTCATAAAGTTTGGACAATATTCAATAGTAATACTTATAGTTTATAAAACAACACAACAAAAAGTAAATGCTGAGGAATACCTCGACTCTGTCTATCTATGAAGCCTCTACTATTAAGGAAGGATATCGAGACAAGATCCACGACACCTCAAAGAGCTACTACTGACAACCTATATAATTGGAGTCCTCCGGAACCAAGGAGGCCTTACTCAAAAGCTGACAAGCGAATGAAGTAATCTCAACGGAACTCCTGTTGATGATCCTAAGTACATGTATCTGCATCATTAAAAGATGCAGGTCGAATGACGTCAGTACATTGAATGTACGAGTATATAATATTGCTGAATAACAAAATAACTGTATTGAAACTCTGCAGTAACTCAACTGAAATATAATATAAATCATGATGGGAAAACTCATTTAAACTCTTACCGAAAAAATGCAATAAAAGCATATATTGAACTGACCAGGCTGAAAGAAATACTCAACTAAACTCAACTCAACTCAACTCAACTCAGCGTAAAACATAAATAAAGATAATGTCATTTTAAGCTTCACAAAGTATAATATAATAACTCAAAGAAAATTATATGCGAAAATATAATGAAAGTACTCTTCACTCTATTTGAGAGATTCTCTAACCGACAACCATCACTATGAGCTAAGTGATGATACAACATCTCGCCCACACTGTCAGAATTGTCCTATACCTTGCCAGGGTATAGAACAACCTCAACTAAGTGGATCCACTAAGCTCTAACAGAAGGCATAAGGAAATCATCTAAAAAGTATGAATCCTTTACCCATGTTGGCATACATGGTTTATGGGGAGTTTGTGTTGTCTGAACTCATTCCCATATCGGTGCTCAATACTACTCCCTATAAATATACTCATGCTCAAGTAAGTAAAAATATAATTCTTTCTCTATTTTTGAGGTAATTACTCAAAAGATACTCTTTAAGAAACAGTGCCTCAACTCCTCTTCTCAAAACTCTCTTGGTTATTTTCTCAAAATCCAAGTCCTCTTTCTCACTCAAAAATGATAGCTGAGAAATCAAAGTTTCATTTACAAGTTACTCAAACTGCCTCTTTAACTCTACTCACAACTCCCCTCTATTTTGCTCAAAAGAAACCAATTTAAATTAATGGTTCATTTTAAAAGACTCTCCAAAATAATTCAGTAAATGCTCAATTCATAGGGTTCTTTGTAGAAAATTAAATATGGACAGCCAACTCAACAATTTGGGTTCATACTAGAATCTAAGCATGAACCATAGCAAGATAATTACTCAAACATATGGATACAATTCTCAAGAATTTAACTAGAATTCAATAGAATAGACAGACATTCACATTCCTCAATAACTTGGAATGAAACCCTAAATTTCATAATTCTGAATTTCTGGTGAAATTTGGCGTGTGGACGCACTAGCCCAACACTGAGGAAAGCCTTACATACCTGGGAAGAACGAAGTTCATGGTGAAACTTGAAGGATCTTGAAGAATGTTTGAAAACCCTAGCTGTTCTCCTCTAGGAGCTCTGCTCTGAATCTTCTAAGTGTTAAAGAACGTGAAAGAATAATTTAACACTGTTTACATCCTTAATTAGGTGTAAAAAGGTCGTGGGTTAGGCTTAGAAGGGGTGGAAAAAGACTGAACTACCCCTCTTTAAAAGCTGATAAAACTGTCCACGGGACCATCTACGGGTCGTGGTTTGATCTACGGACCGTAGATCCCATCCGTGGAATTGATATTGAATTTTTCAGCTCAAAATTTCAGGCTCAAAAGTCCATTTACGGGTCCAATCTACGGCCCGTAGAATTGATCGGTAGAAAAGGGAACCCAAAATTGAGTCTCTGAACTCTTTTTGACGGTTTGATAGTATGGGTCGTCGATTCATTGACGGCCCGTAGATTGGAGCCGTCGTTCACAGACTCAGAAAATTCTAATATGACAGTCTCTGGTAAAATGACCAATAACTTTTTACTCCAAGCTTGAAAAAAATCAAACTTGGTGGCGTTTGAAAGAGGACTCAAAGACCTTTAATTTGATAGGTTATGGGCCACCTAATTCATTATGTTCTGGGAGATATGGTCGTTTGAATTTGACCCAAGTAGAATCTTACGTCAAAACTTAATCGGTATGGAAACTTTCAACTCAACTTTGTGCTAGGGGATTCTAGTGACCTTAATTCATATTCAAATTCATTCCCACACTAAGGAATTGACCTTAGAATCTAAGAATAATTAAGAATCACTCGGTACGACCTTATACGCAATTCAAGAATGGTTCGGTCTTAACTTAGAATTTTTTTTTGGGTGTTACAAAAGGTGAGTGTTAGGAAAAGAGAAGAAAGGGACCTCTTGAGGTGGGCTGCAGTGGGGGTGGGGTGAGGGGTGTATAATTTCTATTTTTTTTAAAGTTGAAAATCTTTTTTTTAGATTTTGACTTGTTTATATTCAAAATTCATTTTTATAATTATTTTTATTAAAATGCCACGTGTCTTCATTTGATTTGTTATTTTGCCACATTATATGCATTTGTATTACACGCACTTCTTCTTTTGACCAAGTGTCAGGAAAATGTTCAATAGGTATTTATTTTTTAAGATTGGAGCCTAATAGGAAATAGGGTCTAGTGAGGTGTCTAAGTCAATTATGCGGACAACTTTAATGGGTCACGGATGACTTAAGCCTTGATTTTTTAACTTTTATCTTTTATCTTTTTTTTGTTCTCACTTTTAGTATGATATGATGATTAGTTTCCGAGCATGTGTGTTGCACGTTTATCCCATATATTGTATATCTAAAAATACGTAGAACTTATGCATACATTTTCCAACAATATTTTATTGTACTTTGTGTAATTACGAATTTAAATACACAAAGAGTTAAGGTATAACTTACGAATTTAAATACACAAAAATTTAAGGTATAACTTACTAATAAAAAGAATCACTTTTCATTATATTTCAAACTTAAGGATACAATAGTTTTCCTAAGTAAAAATATGATGAAACAAAAGAATCCAAAGTAACTTGGCAGACTAAAGACAGTTGGATTTGATAGATCAAAACTGAAATGGAGATTAGGTTTTATAGTCCCTCCTTACTGTGCTTGATGGATTGTAAGGAAATCACTGCATATTTTCAAATTTGATTGAGAAGCTAACAACACATTTCAAAAGATAATTGAAATTTAGCTTGCATTTGGAGAGATGTCATGACAAGAATGTAACAACAATGAACTAAGTAAAAAATACATAGCATTGAAATAAAAAAAATCATACCAAATAACAAATAAATGTCTATGCCGCCTTTAACCTTCTTGGAGAATTCATTGAATAAATTGAAATGACGAATATCCAAGCAACCCCGAGCTCTAGTTTGTTGGTGCTCTATTGTTTGTATCTTTTGTAGATGAAGTTGGAGTATATATAGTTTTATTAATGGAAACTCTTCAAATTCTTTAGCCTAAAATTAAACAAGAGAAGCTGTTTTGAAATGCTTGCATCTTATTGCAAGTTATTTCATTCAAGAGAATGACTTTTTATCTTTTCATTATATCTTTATTACATATTTGAATTCTTTAAATTTATTATCCAATTAATTATTATAATATATTTTTACATTTTGTACATTAAAAAAAATATAAATAGTATTTATGTGAAGGGCAAAATGGTAATCCAACTTTGAGGATATTCTTCTTACTATGATGAGATCATATTAGTGTGTATATATATAGCTGCTGTCAACCATCTCTTCAGTTACTTCATATTCGAAAAAGGTGTAAAATCTCTACTTCTTTTTTCTTTCTCTCTGCAAAAACAAAAAAAAAGAAAAATGTTACCTGAAGGAGAAGCAGTTCCTGAAAATGAAGGAAAGGCCGACAGTAATAGTAATCTTGAAACAGAGCTACTATGTGATGAATCATTCAGTGAAGTTATCATGGAGGAAGTAGAAGAAGAAGATGAAGCTGTTAGCTCTGATTCGTTGAGTGAACGTAAGAGATTACGTAATGATGAAGAAGAAGAAGATGCAACAGAGGCTGTTTCTGATGCGAGTAAATCACGTAGAATTCATGAAGAAGAAGAAGGGCAAAAGGAGGTTGAGGAACAGAGTGGAAATCAAGATTCAGACCAGGGAGAAAGAACAGAGCGTGGAAATCAAGAATCTGAAGTTGCTGATGTTGGAAATCAACAAGACAACAAAGGAGAGGAAGAATCAGAACAGAATGAAGGCAAAGAGGAAGGAGAAAATGGCGAAAAGGAAGAAGAGGAGAAGGAAGCAGAGGGTGGAAATCAAGAAAACAACAATGGAGAAGAAGATAAAAACGAAGAAGACGAAAACGAAGAAATAGAAGAGAAAAGAGAGGAAGAAACAGAGCAAGTAGAAAAAGAGGACGAAACAGAGGAATTGCCACAATGTTCCACAGCTGAAGAAGACAGAGAGAATGCAGGAGGAGAAGATAATGTCAATCGCATAAACTCTGAACAAAATGAAGGCAAAGAGGATGGAGAAAATGGCAAAAAAGAAGAAGAGGAGAAAGAAACAGAGGAACAGAAACAAAAAGCTGCTGAAAAAGGAAAAAGACCATTATTGGAAGAATCAGAGCAAAATGAAGGCAAAGAGGATGGAGAAAATGGCGAAAAAGAGGAAGAGGAACAGAAACAAGAAGCTGCTAAAAAATGGCAAAAAACATCATTGGCACCCATCAGACCAAATTTTTCCAAATTCCAACAAGGAGAATCATCACACAGAACTGAAAGAGATCAAATTCAAAATTCAACACCAAAGCTTGATACTGAATTAGTCGATCACGAGTTAAACAACGACAACAACAAAGGTTATGACTATCATCGGGATTTGGCTATTTTAAGAGCCATGTATAATTTCAAGTTCATCAATGGGTATTTACCATATCCACACTCAGATGAATTACACAATCACATCATGGATTTGATTCCTAATTTGAATATCCTCGGAAGTGATTTGACGGTAAAGATCACAGCATTTGAGGATGATTTCACTACTGTTAGAATACTGGATGGAGATAATCCTGAAATGGAACAGACTGTTGAACGAGAAATTTTCGACCTCTCTATGCAATTATGGGGTAATTCCGAAGACAATGTTGGAGATGGGATATAGCTTATGATACTAATATTCAGACTCATTATAGTATAAACTTTACAGCAGCATTAGACTCATTAGAAACTTGATTTTGTGAGTTTATCTGATTTATGGGCTATTTTTTTCAACTGTTTCTCTTTTCATTTCTGTTTGATGTCTTTTCTTTCATTTATAGAATACATTGTTCTGCTTTTTGTATCGAATGAAGGGAGCTTTAGCGTAACGATAAGAGTTGTTGTCCTATGACATGATAGGCATAGGTTCCAGCAATTGGAACTACCTCTACAATGGTCCCAGTATTGTCCGGCCTTTCCTCGGATCATGTGTATACTGAGAGAGCTTAGTGCTCCGAGCACTCTTTTTTGTTTCGATTGGGATTTGAACCATTATGGAAAAAAAAAACATTAGTTTCCCATGATCAATTACACCATTATAGACATATTAGAAATTTTCGACTTCTCTGTGTGAGTTTATCTGATGTATGAACTATTTTTGTTTAACTGTTTCTCTTTTCATTTCTGTTTGATATATCATTTCTTTCATTTATAGAATACATTGTTGTGTCTGTTGTATCGATTGAAGGGAACCTTAGCGTAATGATAAGAGTTGTCATCCTATGACCAGAAAGGCATAGGTTCAAGCCATCGGAACTACTCTACAATGGACCCAGTATTGTCCGGCCCTTCCTCCGACCATGTGCATAGCGCGAGAGCTTAGTGCACCGAGCTGTCTTTTTGTATCGATTGGGATTTGAACCACTATGGAAAGAAAAAACATTAGTCTCCCATGATCAATTCCAACTTTATTATCGACTAGGCTGTCCCTTGAATGCCAACTCGCTCTATCAGAAATTGCAAAGGATAATTAAATGGATAGTCAGTGACTCGGTATACATGATTATAGACATATTATACATTTGTTGTCTTCATTTAGTTTAAGCAGTTGGATATCTATATCATGTACTTTTCTTGAAAATGTACCGTAATTTTTATTTTATTACTTATTCTGATCTAAACGACATACAGTACAGTATTTAATCTGATAAGATAGACAATAGCAGGAACTAAATGAGGGATTCCCCTAAAACTTACTTAAATAGTAACACATTAATGCATTTAAATCTCGCAAGAGAAAGAATCGTCTCCTCGTTATCAGTTCAAAATTCTTCTTTCTTTCTTTCTTTCTCAGCTCCAACATTTTCAGAAAGAATCGCCATGTCCGAAATGCTATCATCAGAAGAAGTGATGAATGGAAAGCAAGAAAATCAAGAATCTGAAATTGATGCAGTTTTATCACCTATCTCCTCTCCTCCACATGAAGATCATCCACCTCACTTCAACAACGATCTACAAAATGAAGAATCGACAATCTCTGCAGACGAAACAGAGACAGGAAAAGGAAAACTCCAAGAATCTGAACTGAAGTATATGTTTTCGAAAGTTGAAGAAAAAGGAAAGTGTCCCATGTCTGAATCATATGAATTGAAGCCCATTAATAAGCCTATATTTTCCAATCTTGAACAAGGAGGAACGTCCGAAAATGAATCGAAGAAAGAAGATGAGTATGATTATGATCATGATTTAACAATCTTGAAGTATATCTATCATTACTTCTTCAATCACGGGGTAAGTCCATATCCTTATTCAGTGAATTTTATTCATTACATCGAGGCTTCAATTCCCAACTTGAAATTTCATGGCCGGAAATTGGTGACTTAGATCGTTGCGTTAGAGCACCAATTCTTTTCTATTATGGAAATGACTGCAGGTGCGTGACATTACCCTGATATAATCCACCCTGTTTTTCGTGAAATTTTCTACTTGTCTATGGGTTTATGGGGTTCTCCCGGAGATTATTACCCAGTTGACAATGTCGATGTAATCACGAGAAACAAAGAGTGAGAAAATGAAGAATCATTCAATCAGTTCTTGGATGAAGAAAAAGGAAAGCAAGAAAATTGCAGGCAGTGAAAAAAGGAAAACGTCCCATGTCGGAATTATATGAATTTCAGCACATTGTGCCTACATTTTCAAATCCTGTACTAGGAGCTGGAACTTCCGAAAATATGCAAGAAGACGACTATGATTATGATCAGGATTTGGCGATTTTGAAGTCCATGTATCAGTACTACTTCAATCATGGCTGCAAAATTCCACATCTGATATCGAATGAACTGATTAATTACATCGAAGCTTTAGTCCCCAACTTGAAAGTTCATGGCCTGGAATTGGAGACTAAGATTGTTACGTTAGAGAACAATTTCTTAGGTCACTAGAACTTTCTGTAATCGTTTCACTTTCCATTTTAGTTTGATATCTTCTCTTTAACTTAATTGTAGAATCAGATATGTTAATTCTTTTAGGAAGGTGAAAAGATAGCATATTTTAAAATGTTCAAGTAGATAGTACTAGCTTTTCGTATTGATGAAACTCCAAAGTCCTAGAAATGATGAGCAACACCACGAGTCTAGCTGAACCCAATATTTGAAAATCCTCCGAGGCGAATTAACGAAGAACTGAAGGTGAATGTTGTCTAGCGTGCTACGTACTTTGTCTTTGGAATAGATGAACTGATCATCAAATCCGAATTATAAAGCTATGACACAATCAAATATTGGAGAACAAAATGTTGAATTGAATCATACCAATATCTACCGGAAGTTATTAGAAGTAGTTTGTTTTGCACTTTTCAGTTCACTGGAAAAGACTAATGTAATTTTTCATTCATCATCATTAAATAGAACTGAAGAGTATGCGATATAGTCTATGTTGAGTTCGTTGCAACTCCTCAATTTCTTCATAGTTAGGAATAAGAAAGAAAAGTTTTTTTTTTCTCTAAGTGAGTAAGTTCGCATTTATTAGAAATAACTAAGGAAATTTATAAGTCATAACTAAGGAATTAAATGCAAATGTTAGGCTTCTACTTCTACCTTTACGTAAATAAAACATAACCATTTGATTAACTATTTAATTAGACTTTAATTTAGTGTAGGGCTGAATTTGTAATTCAACTTTGAAGTTATATAGTACAGTATAGTATATAAAATATATGATATCATGATTATGACGTATGACTATGCTTGAGGACATTCCTATGTGTTGTAATATACCAGATAAGTCAAATTTTGACTAGCCATAAATCATGACAGATTAGTAAATGTTTTACCTGAAAAGGTCATTTAATGTCTAACAAACCAAATAATCTAGAGTAAATATATAGATAGAGTTATGGAAAGAAATATGACTTTTATGGCATGAAAATCTGAAGTTAGATTTAATATTTAATACGATTAATATTTTAGTGATTTTAGTCAAGTGAATTAGCTATAAATCTAGCAAGAGATAGAACCATCTCCTCATTCTCATCAGTAATAATTCTTTTTTCTTTATGAGCTCCAACATTTTCACAAAGAATCATCATGTCCGAAATGCTACCTTCAGAACAAAATCAAGAATCTGAAGTTGAGGCAGTTTGGTCGCCTATCTCCTCTCCGCCACATGATCACTTCAACAAAGATCTACAATATGAAGAATCAATTATCTCTGAATCTGCAAAAGATAAAGTTGTAGACGAAATAGAGAACCAAAAAGCAACAGAAAAAAGAAAACTCCCATCAACTGAACTGTATGAATTGAAGTGTGCACGTCCAAAAATTGAAGAAAAAGGAAAGTGTCCGATGCCTGAATTTTACGAATTGAAGCCCATCAATAAGCCTACATTTTCCAATCTTTTACCAGGAGGAACGTCCGAAATTAAGTTGAAAAAAGAAGTTAACTATGATTTTTATCAGGATTTAGCTATCTTGAAGTCTATCTATCATTACTTCTTCAATCATGGGGTGATTCCATATCCTAACTATTCAGAGAATTTTATCAATTACATCGAGGCTTCAATTCCCAACTTGAAAATTAGGGGCCAGGCATTGAAGATTAAGATCATTCTATTAGAGAAGCGTTTCAAAACTGCTTTGAGAAAGATAGGATATGACCCTAATATAACTCACCCTATTTATCGCGAAATTTTTGACCTGTCTATGGGTTTATGGGGTTAATTTACAGAGTGTTATCAAGTTGGCAAAGAGATAGACGTAACTGATGACAATTTGAGAAACTGGAGGTGTTGATCCATTCTTAATTTTTTAGGTCCAAATCTTCATAGAAGTATTTTGAATTGTTTATGCTTTTGCTTGTATTTTTCGTTTTAGCTTAAAAAAATTTGTGGGATTAGAGATCGTGAAAGGTTATTTTGATATGATATGAAAATGGTTTCTTTTTCCAAGTTTGATATCGTGTGCTCAACTTATAGAATCAGATATGTTAATTAATCCTCTCTCCTTTCAAGGAAGGAAAAAATAACGATGGAATGACATAGTTTAACAAAATCAGTAGATGCTAAAAAATCAATTGTGTCAAAGCTCAGAAATGAAAAGTAACACCACTCCCTTAAATAAATAAGAATTTAGTGAAATCAACGGAACGCCATCATTTTGCCCAAATGAGGGAATAAGTAGCTAGGGGTAAATCTAGAAAAGATACATTGTCCGTATATATATGCTCCTTTATGATCCAGCACTGAAAAACAACATAGAATCGTTCTTCAATTTATGATCCACCGAGGATTTTATCTTAAAGTCTATCTATCATTACTTCAATCACGGGGTGATTCCATATCCTTATTCAGAGGATTTTATCGATTACATCGAGGCTTCAATTCCCAACTTGAAATTTCATGGCAAGGAATTGGTGACTTATAAGCTAAGATTGTTGCGTTATAGACCAATTCTTTTCTGTTATGGAAATGACCGCAGGTGTGGGACATTACCCTGATATAATCCACCCTGTTTTTCACGAAATTTTCTACTTGTCTATGGGTTTATGGGGTTATCCCGGAGATTATTACCCAGTTGACAATGTTTATGTAATCACGAGAAGAAAGAGCAAGAAAATGAAGAATCATTCAATCAGTTCTTGGATGAATAAAATAGAAATCCAGAAAAATTGCAGGCAGTGAAAAAAGGAAAACGTCCCATGTCGGAATTATATGAATTTCAGCACATTGTGCCTGCATTTTCAAATCCTGTACTAGGAGCTGGAACTTCCGAAAATATGCAAGAAGACGACTATGATTATGATCAGGATTTGGCGATTTTGAAGTCCATGTATCAGTACTACTTCAATCATGGCTGCAAAATTCCACATCTGATATCGAATGAACTGATTAATTACATCGAAGCTTTAGTCCCCAACTTGAAAGTTCATGGCCAGGAATTGGAGACTAAGATCGTTATGTTAGAGAACAATTTCTTAGCTGTTATGACAATGGCTGGTGGATTTAACCGTGATAAAATCCACCCTGTTTATCGCAAAATTTTCTACTTGTCTATGGGTTTATGGTGTTAATTTCGGAGACTATTATCAAGTTGACAATACATAAAACCCCCTCTAAACTTGGCAGCACAACTTACTTTAGCATTTTAATTACACGGGTGTTTATTTACCCCCTTAACAACTTTTAAATGAATTAAATACCACCCTAAGGAATGACATGGAAGGGAGAGTGAACTCACTCTCCAAAAAGCGTGTGAAGAAGGAAAAAAGAAAAACTGAAATTATAAGATTTAGCTTCAATTTTTGGTTGACATTGTTGAAAAGATTTAGCTTCAATTTTTGACTGCCATTGCTGAAAGAATTTACCTTCAATTTGGGGCTGATGATGAATCTTTTTGTTAAATAAATGAGCCCACATAATTTTAGAAATTAATTACTTAGTGTATATAAGTCCAAAAAATATATTTAAAGAAAAAGAGAAAATGGTGAATAAGCAGAAAGAAAAAAAAAATTAATGACATGATGCTTACATGGCTATGACGTGGTGCTTACATGGCTATGACGTGGTGCTTACATGGCTATGACGTGGTGGGTGAGAGTGGCATTATAATCTGAGAGTGGTATTTAATTCACTTGAAAGTTGCTTAGGGGGGGTAAATGAACGCCCGTGTAGTTAAAGTACTAAAGTAAGTTTTGCTGCCAAGTTTAGGGGGATTTTATGTATTTTCTCTAAAATATATGATATCATGATGATGACGTATGGCTATGCTTGAGGACCTTCCTATGTGTTGTAATATACCATGTAAGTCAAATATTTACTAGCCATAAATCATGACAGATTAGTACATGTTTTACCTGAAAAGGTCATTTAATGTCTAACCAACCCAATAATCTAGTGTAAATATATAGATTGAGTTATGGAAAGAAATATGACTTTTATGGCATGAAAATCTGAAGTTAGATTTAATACGATTAATATTTTAGTGATTTTAGTCAAGTGAATTAGCTATAAATCTAGCAAGAGATAGAACCATTTCCTCATTCTCATCAGTAATAATTCTTTTTTCTTTATGAGCTCCAACATATTCACAAAGAATCATCATGTCCGAAATGCTACCTTCAGAACAAAATCAAGAATCTGAAGTTGAGGCAATTTGGTCACCTATCTCCTCTCCTCCACATGATCACTTCAATAACGATCTACAAAATGAAGAATCAATTATCTCTGAATCTGCAAAAGATAAAGTTGTAGACGAAATAGAGGACAAAAAAGTAACAGAAAAAGGAAAACTCCCAGCATCTGAACTGTATGAATTGAAGTGTGTACGTCCAAAAATTGTAGAAAAAGGAAAGTGTCCCATGCCTGAATTTTATGAATTGAAGCCCATCAGTAAGCCTACATTTTCCAATCTTGTACAAGGAGAAACGTCCGAAATTAAGTTGAAAAAAGAAGTTAACTATGATTTTTATCAGGATTTAGCTATCTTGAAGTCTATCTATCATTACTTCTTCAATCATGGGGTGATTCCATATCCTAACTATTCAGAGAATTTTATCAATTACATCGAGGCTTCAATTCCCAACTTGAAAATCCGTGGCCAGGCATTGAAGATTAAGATCATTCTATTAGAGAAGCGTTTCAAAACTGCTTTGAGCGTGGTAGGATATGACCCTAATATAACCCACCCTATTTATCGTGAAATTTTTTACTTGTCTATGGGTTTATGGGGTTAATTTCAGAGACTATTATCAAGTTGGCAAAGAGATAGATGAAACTGATGACAATTTGAGAAACTGGAGGTGTTGATCCATTCTTAATTTTTTAGGTCCAATTCTTCATAGTAGTATTTTGAATTGTTTATGCTTTTGCTTGTATTTTTCGTTTCAGCTTAAAATTTATTGTGGGATTAGAGATCGTGAGTTTCACGATTACTTTGATTTGATATGAAAATGTTTCCTTTTTCTAAGTTAGTTATCTTGTCTTCAACTATAGAATTATATATGACAATTATTTGCCTCTTCTTTCAAGGAAGGAAAAGAATAACAATGGAATGATATAATTTCACAAAACCAGTAAATACCTATATGAAAGCTTAGAAATGAAGAATAACACCATTCCCCTAAATAAATAGAAAAGTTAGTGAGATCCAGAGAACGCCGTCATTTTGCCCAAATGAGGGAATTAGTAGCTATGGCTAAATCTAGAAAAGATACATTGTCCGTATATATATATAGAAGTATCACTTAAATGCTTCAACACTGAAAAACAACATAGAATCGTTCTTCAATTAATGATCCAGTGAGGAACAACGCCAATGCAGAAGATCATTCTAATTTAAAACAAAAAAATCTTCTAAAATTATCAGTTTCGTAAACAAAAATTGAAGATTAGTAATTCCACTTAACTATTGTAAGTACAAACAAAACCTACATTAAGTTACATACTCTATCAGTGTAAATACAAATAAAACCTACACCCGAGCAGTAGGAGAAAGCCTTCTTACATCGACATCCTTACTGAGTAAACATAAATAAAATCCAGCGTTCATTCCTCAAAGGTTATGTTGTTATCGTACTCCAAAAACTTTGATGCACTTCCTCAGTATCATCATACACCTGCTAGAAGATGAAGTTAATTTTGATAGTCTGAGCAACAGCCTCATTAGCCCAAGTGTCTCGGTTAAGCATACGTGAGCTAAATTCTCAAGAGCCATTTGTTTTACGCTCTAGCAGCCTTCTCAAAAGACGTCCCATGGTACATATCAAGGCAGAAGGAGGACAATACAGAGAAGCAAGATTGTCTTGAGCAGCATCTGCTATAGAAGTAGAACATTTCTCTGCCTCCCGGATGATTCATTTCCTCCTCAAAGTTGCAGAAGGGAATTACTAGATGAGGTTCACGAGATGAACCTCCCATTCCCGAAGAACCATATAGAACTACATTTCCTCCACATTGTCATAAAGAGTTTAGTTAACCGTGTAACTGGAAAACTGGACTTGGTGAAGGTATCCGATATTCTGATTTATGGCAGCCTCGATAATGAATGTAATGCGTCGTATTTCAACAACTTTAAAGTTTTGTAAGCTTCATATTTGGTTTGCCAACTTTACATATTTTTTAGTAATGGTGGCTGCAAGACGGCTTGCGTTATATGTTTGATACTCCCACTGATACATGCACATAATAAGTCTATATATCTACCTATGCTTTCACTGATGAAAAGAAAATCACTTAGCATTTTAGCCTCTTCGAACATTTGGTCTCACTATAGCTCAGTCAAAACTTCATTGACCACGAAGTTACATCTTGAATTCACCGTAGTCTCATCATAAATTGTCACTTAAAAGAAAAGCTAATAGTGTAAAAAAATTAAACTTTCGGTACATAAAAATTAGTAACCCATTTTGAAAAAGATAATAACACATAATTTTCTTTCCAAATGTAAACTATTTTTTTATGGTAATTTGAAGTGAGAAATTGTATAGTATTTTAGTAATACAAATTAGTTTATTTCTTTATCAGCTCCAACATTTTCTTTATTTTTGGTTTTATTTATTTATCAGCTCCAACAGTAGCAAGGAAATAAATAGATTAGGGTGTAAATTATTAAAAGAATAGAGTGCAAATCGCAAATCTATCCCTTAACTTTGCGATTTGGAATAGATATACCCTCATTAAAAAAGTGGTGCATATATACCCGTCATTTAATAAATGCATATTTACCATTTTCGTTAACAAAATTCTTAAAAAATGTTTTTTAATTCCATAAAGGTCACGTGGCTTTAAAAAGTTACTTCACCCATACTTTTTACCTCTCCAAACATGACATAAATTACAAAATCATAAATCCTTTGTTTAAACAAACATACCAAAATGAAAAACTAGAGAAATATGCTTGAATAATATTTTTCCAATGTTTTCTATGCACCGTGATGGGATGGTTAGGATTCCTCCACCTTAACCACAGTTCTCGAGTTTGAGTCCCTGAAAATGAAACATATCCTGTTGGGAGTGTCGTCACCGAAAAGGACTCTGCAATATTGCGTAAATTCGAATTTAGCCGGACTCCAATACGAATACCGAATACCGAATACCAAATGGAAAATCCCAAAAAAAAAATAGAGAAAATAATCTTTTGCCATTAGTTTTGCCTAAGAATAAGTTCAAAGAAATTGAAAAAACGTAAAAGTAAAATACTTATTTTGAATTAGAGGGTAAAATTAAGTGTGTATTTCTATAATAAAAATAAATAAATATATACATAAGTGGAAGTTAAAACCGTTTTTTTTCCCGCTAACTACTTTTATTATATAATAACGGTAGTTGTTATCTTCTTCAGTCAGTTCATATTCGAAAAAAGTGCAAAATCTCTACTCATTTTTTCTTTCTGCAAAAAACAAAATGTTAGGTGCAGGAGAAGCAGTTCCTGGAAATGGACGTAAGAGATCACGTAGTGATGAAGAAGAAGAAGATGGTAATGCGGATAAAAGACGTAGAATTCATGAAGAAGAAGCAGGGCAAAGGGAGCTTGATGGACTGAATGGAAATCAAGATTCTGAAGTAGCAGAGGAGGAAAAAACAGAGCAAGGAAAAACAGAGGGATTGGATGAAGGAGAAGAAGATCCAAATGGAGAACGAAAAAGAAAATGCCAAGATAATGAAAATGAAGAAAGTGGCAACGAAGAAGAAGAACAGAGACAGAATGCAGGATCGGGAAATAACGTGAATCAACAAAATTCTGAACAAAATGAAAGTGAAAATCAAGAATCAGGAAGAGATGAAGGGGGAGAAAATGGTGAAAATCAAGAATTAGGAGTAGATGAAGGTGAAGAAGATGGAGAAAATGATGAAAATCAAGAATCAGGAGGAAACGAAGGCAAAGAAGATGGAGAAAATGATGAAAATCAAGAATCAGGAGGAAATGAAGGCAAAGAAGATGTAGAAAATGATGAAAATCAAGAAGAAAATGACAACAACGAAGAAGAAGAAGAAAGAAGAAGAAGAAGAGCTGCTGAAAAAGGAAAACAACCAATGTCATGCAAATTTGAACCCTTGGCGAGTATGCCTGAATGCATAGGATACGGAGGAGAAACATCTTACGGCATACCTGAAGATGAAACTCATAGTGATAGTGATGATTATCGAGATTTGGCGATTTTAAGATCCATGTGGCAGTTCAAGAACAACAATGGGTATATCCCACATCCTCCCTCAGATGAACTACTGCACCACATAAATTTCACAATCCCCAATTTTAGACTCATCAAAGAGGTTTTAAAGATGATGATCATGGAATTTGAGTTTAATTTTTTGGATGTTATCCAAATGGATGGAGAAAATCCCAAGATGACCGGGAAAATTGATGCAGAAAAATTCCACTTGTGTAAGCTACTATGGGCTGACCAGGAACACCGACGTCCGCGATGGGTACAACGTGGTAATCCGCAACAGCGACTAAGTGGTAATCAGCAACAGCAACTACACAGTGATCAGCAACAGCAACTAAGTGGTAATCAGCGACAGCAACTAGGCGGTAATCAGCAACTAGGTGGTAATCAGCAACAGCAACTACTAAATGGTTATCAGCAACTACTACATGGTTATCAGCAACAACTAAATCGTAATCAGCAACAGCAACTCGGAGGTAATCAGCAACAGCAACTCGGAGGTAATCAGCAACAGCAACTAGGTATCAGGAACAGCAACTCGGCCATCAGCAACAACAACTACTAAATGGTCATCAACAACATCAACTAGGTGGTAATCAGCAACAGCAACTCGGCCGTAATCAGCAACAACAACTACTAAATGGTCATCAGCAACATCAACTAGGCAGTAATCAGCAACAGCAACTCGGCCGTAATCAGCAACAACAACTACTAAATGGTCATCAGCAACATCAACTAGGCAGTAATCAGCAACAGCAACTCGGAGGTAATCAGCAACAGCAACTAGGCGGTAATCAGGAACAGCAACTCGGCCGTAATCAGCAACAACTAATAAATGGTCATCAGCAACATCAACTAGGCGGTAATCAGCAACAGCATCTCGGCCGTAATCAGCAACAACAACTACTAAATGGTCATCAGCAACATCAACTAGGCGGTAATCAGCAACAGCAACTCGGCCGTAATCAGCAACAACAACTAATAAATGGTCATCAGCAACATCAACTAGGCGGTAATCAGCAACAGCAACTCGGCCGTAATCAGCAACAACAACTACTTAATGGTCATCAGCAACATCAACTAGGCGGTAATCAGCAACAGCAACCCGGCCGTAATCAGCAACAACAACTACTAAATGGTTATCAGCAACAGCAACTCGGAGATAATCAGCAACAGCAACTAGGCGGTAATCATCAACAGCAACTAGGCGGTAATCATCAACAGCAACTCGGCCGTAATCAGCAACAACAACTACTAAATGGTCATCAGCAACATCAACTAGGCGGTAATCAGCAACTTGGCGGTAATCAGCAACAGCAACTCGGAGGTAATCAGCAACAGCAACTAGGCGGTAATCAGCAACAGCAACTCGGCCGTAATCAGCAACTACTAAATGGTCATCAGCAACATCAACTAGGCGGTAATCAGCAACAGCAACTCGACCGTAATCAGCAACAACAACTACTAAATGGTTACCAGCAACAGCAACTACGCGGTAATCATCAACAGCTACTCGGCGGTAATCAGCAACAGCAACTAGGCGGTAATCAGCAACATCAACAACTACATGGTTATCAACAACAACTACATGGTTACCAGCAACAACTACATGGTTATCATCATCTAATACATGGTTATCAGCAACAACTACATGGTTACCAGCAACAGCAACTAGGCGGTAATCAGCAACAACAACGACTACATGATTATCAGCAACTACTACATGGTGATCATCAACAACTACATGGTTATCAGCAACAACTACATGATTATCAGCAACAACTACATGGTTACCAGCAACAGCAACTAGGCGGTAATCAGCAACAGCAACTACTACATGGTTTTCAGCAACTAGTACATGGTTATCAGCAACTAGTACATGGTTATCAGCAACTACTACATGCTTATCAGCAACAGCAACTAGGCGGTAATCAGCCACAGACACTCAATTTCTGTTTGGTATCTTATGAATGGGGAGATTCTTCTGGTACATATGTGATAATTTTGAGATAAACTTTACAGCAGCATTAGGATATTTCTTACTAAATGTTTTGAACTCATTACAAAGTTGATTTTGTGAGCGAATCTGATGTATAGAGTGTTTTGTTAATGACAGTTAGCATCTTTTAGCAAATTCTTTCCAATTCACTGACATTCAAATACATATTCTACAAACTCACTGGAAAAGCCTGATATCAGAAAGAAAGTTATTGCTCAAAAATAGGTTCCGATCCACCTTCTACGTGGTCGATCATCAGTGTCACTAGCATTTGAACTGAATCTAGTAGTCCGACTCGATTCTTGACTTGCTTGACTGGGACTTTCTAAATCCTTTCCCAAATTCTAGTAACTGGGAAACTGGACTTGGGGATGGCATCCGATCCATCACCCACTGTTCCCTGGGGTGCTCGACCGGCTTGGCATTTGCTAGCTCTCCCAATTCCTTGGCCTACTAATTAAGTGTTCATTTTATTTTAGAGGCAGTAAAGTGTTTACAAAGAGAAGTTCTTCTGCATACTAGCTGGTTAATAAAAGATCAAACATATATAGGTTATTTTTTAGCTATATATGATTTGAGTAGATGAGAAGATCACATAACTTAACTATATATGTCTATCAAGCCTTAATACATGAGCATAAATTATTAGTAGTTTTTTCTTGTATCGACTGAAGGGTAGTCTTAGCATAACGGTAAGAGTTGTCGTCCTATGACCAGGAAGTCATAGGTTCAAGCCATTGGAACAACCTCTATAATGGACCCCGTATTGTCCGACCCTTCATACGAACCTGTGCACGTGAGAGTTTAGAGCATCGGACTGTCTTCAATGTTTAATCCGTATACACTGAGACCTAAAGTGGCAAGGAGATCAATGAAGTTAATTTCTATCCTGGATTTAGTTTAGCTGTTGAAACGTCTGTTATTGCTTTTGGTAGCTTGTGACCTTTTGTCCAAGTAGACGAAACAGAGGACCAAAAAGCAACAGGAAAAAGAAAACTCCAAGCATTTGAATTGAAGTGTGTTTCCAAAAGTTGAAGAAAAAGGAAAGTGTCTCCAACATTGGATATATTAGCATAAAATGAAAAAGAAAAATAAAACTACTAACTATGATTTTATGGCGGCCTCGATAATGAATCTAATACTTCATATTACATAATGTCTTTAAAGTTTTATTAGCCTTATATTTGGTTTGCCAACTTTTCATATGTTTTTTTAATAACTTTGGCTGCAAGACAACTTTCGCACACCTCAATTAATTTACCGTATATTTGATACTCCCACTTATACATGTACCCAATAAGTTTATATCCACAAATGCTTTCACCAATAATGGAAAAATAATTCTTAGTATATAAATATTAGTCACCCATTTTGAAAAAGATAATAACATTTAATTTTTTTCTAAATGTGAATTATCATTTTTAATTTGGTAATATAATTACTTTTATTCTTTATCCAGCTCCAAAATTTTCTTTATATTTGCTTTCTTTCTTTATGAGTTCCAACATTTTCACAAAGAATCACCAAATCAAAATGCTACCAGGTAAAGAACTAAATGGAGAGAATAGTGAAGGAAAGCAAGAAAATTCAGAATCTGATGAACAAAAAATCATTTGTTTTGATCTCGTTATTGAAATCCTCTTAAGACTTCCGGTGAAATCTCTCTTGCGGTTCAGGTCTGTTTCGAAAACTTGGCTTGCTTTGATCCGTAGCCCTAAGTTTATCAAGTCTCATATGATTTTATCTGCTAATAAAAAAGACTATACCAATCATAGGCTTATGTTGAGGACTGCCCATCCTGAAAATAATCTTAAGGATTGTTCTCTTAAATCTTTACTTTATGAGTCTGTTATTGAGGAATCCAATATGGATTATCCCATGAAAAACTCGAGTAGATATTCTTTGGCCTGGGGTTCTATAAATGGATTGATTTGTCTTTTAAATAAGGCAAAGGAATTATTTATATGGAACCCAACAATAAGAAAGTACAGGAAATTACCTGACTTTAAAACTAAAGTGGGCGATGTTGTCCATTTCTTATATGGTTTTGGATATGATGAAATCCATGATGATTATAAGGTAGTACGTATTTGTACTAATACGGGCCGTCAGCGTGATTTTCAAGAGGTCAATAGCTATAGTCTAAAGAATGACTCTTGGAAAAGAATTTGATTATCCTCAGAATGAGATGCGATTAATTAGTTCAGGTAAGTTTGTGAATGGGAAGCTTCACTGGGCTACTAGTGCTGGTCTTGGTTACGAAAGGGGTTGGGGCATAACATCTTTTGATTTGGCTGATGAGAAATGGAGAACGGTGGAACGACCCTGCTATGGAGAAAGGGATGGTATTCTCATGCTGGGAGCATTGGGAAGTAATCTTTCAATGCTTTGTAAAAATCTGACCGCTCAAATAGATGTGTGGTCTATGAAGGAGTATGGGAATAAAGAATCTTGGATAAAAATGTTTACCATCAATTATACTCCAGATCCTACAGATTATTTTCTTTCTCAATCTTTTTGTTTGTCAAAAGGAGGTGAATTTCTGGTTATGTTTGAATCAACTTTCATGATATACAATCCAGAGGATAACTCGATCAGAATTCTCAAGTCTCCTAAATTTAGTAAAGCTCTTACGGTGGAAATTTACGTTGAAAGTTTAGTTTGTCCCCTTTCTCAAAATGAACCAAGAATACAACAAGAATGAAGGCGGAAGAAGCTCTGATGATTATAATTGTATAAGTAATGATTTGAAATAGTTCCACCTTATACATTTTGCGAAGGGCTGTTATATTTTCTTCTTCTTTTTTATCGAATAATCATTGCATATTTAAGAGAGAGATTTACACCTCTTCATGGAGATCTTGTTTTTTTATCATTTCTTTTTGCATATTTCAATGAAAAAAGAACTTTTCCTCATCATTTCTAATAGCTTATTAAATTTCTTTGCTGTTGTCTTTTCATTAATTTAGTTATTTGGTCCATCAAAGATTGAATTATTTTTTTTAACTTTCGCAGTAAGATGGATATTAGCAAGCTGCTAATGTTAGTAGATTTCTTTCTCTTATGTAACTAAGAACACGAATTCCATATTTTTCTCAAATGAAAAAGACTTATATTATTACTTAGTGGACTAAAACCATTATTCGGAACTTGATGTTAAAAGAATCTGATACAAAGGATAACAGGGAAGGACAGAAAGGATCTGTAAATCAGACCCTGTTCACAACGAGAGTTTAGTGCATCAGACTGTCTTCAATGTTCATTGGTATACATTGAGATCTAAAGTGGCAAGGAGAATCAATGAAGTTAATTTCTATCCTGGATTTAGTTTAGCTGTTGAAACGTCTGTTATAGATATTTCAAACAGGAAGGTCCCCAGTACTATTGTGAATTTATTTCATTACTATATTAACTTATACGGTCGAGATTCATTTTTGTACTTTAGTAACATATACGGTCAATATTCTGGTTTCACGTCAATGCATGGTCACATTTTCAAATTATCTATATGAGCACAAAGAAATTCACGGGCACGTGTATGCTTGCTTGAAAATAGCGCATGAACAAATCAATTTTAAGATCTAAGATTTTACGGGAAAAGAATCTACAATTGATTGGTATCACGCGCTATCTTCAAACAACACGTTGCTAGATACTTGCAATTTATTGTGAGTTTAGAGATCATGATAGGTTATTTCCAATCTCTTCTCCTCCACATGATCACTTCAACAACAATTTACAAAATGTAGAATCATTGGAAACAGCATATTTTCCAATCTTTAACAAGAATGAACGCCCGCAAATCATGAGTTGAAATAGAATCTAGTATTACATGGATTATTAATTTGGAAATCATCAGTTTGCTTGTAATTTTTTGTGGGATCAAAGATCATGAAAAGTTATTTTTATATGAAAGAGCTGGAATTTGAAGAACGAAAAGCAGCAATACGTGTTTTCTTATTTTCAAAGAATGTCTCCAACATTGGATATATTAGCATAAAATGAAAATGAAAAAGAAAAATAAAAGGGAAAATGCACAAATACCCCCCTAGACTATGACCGAAATCCAGAGACACACCTAAACTTAACTAGGGTCCTATTACCCCCCTAAACTCATTTTTTTCGTATTTTTGTGACCCTTTTGTGCTGACGTGGAACCTTCAACCACACTTCTTCTTTAAAAAATTTTAATTTTTTTTAAAAAAAATATTCTTATTTTCTTTATCGTGTATTTAAGTTAAGTTAATACACATTTTTTTTCCTTGTATCTAAACTTTTTTTTTTACCTTCATTCATTGAAAACTCTTTTATTATTCTATTGATTTTATTTACTCCTTTTATTTTTTTTCCTTGATTTGATTTCAAATTTAATTTCAAATGTCTTGTATTTAAAATAAATTAATTTTGAACGGATATCAAAATAAGTGAAGAAAACCAAATAAAAAATATAAAAAATTAAAACGTTAATTATTTTTTAACGTTTAAAAACATAATAACATAAAAAAATGTTTAAACTTTTTAATTATTTGTAAAAAAAATATACATAATTTTTTTAAAATAATTAAAAGTGAAAAAATAAGAAATTAATGAAAGAAAAAAAATAAAAAGTTTAAAGTGAGAAAGAAAAATAAATATTTTACAAAGAAAGAAATGAAAATAATTAAATATATATAAGTTTAAATATCAATAATTATGTGTACTAACTAATTATAAAGTTACCAATTAAAAAAGGACATGTGTCCAATTAGTTCACCCATCACATGCTTCCAAGAGAGTGTGCACACTCTCTCTGTGCCACGTCAGCATTTATAGTGTATTTATTCCATTTTAAATTAGTTCAGAGGGGTAATAGGACCCTAGTTAAGTTTAGATGTGTCTCTGAGATTTCGGTCATAGTCTAGGGGGGTACTTGTGCATTTTCCCAAAATAAAACTACTAGCTATGATTTTATGGCGGCCTCGATAATGAATCTAATGTTTCATATTTCATAACGTCTATAAAGTTTTATTAGCCTTATATTTGGTTAGCCAACTTTTCATATATTTTTTTAATAACGTTGGCTGCAAGACAATTTTTACGCACTTCAATTAATTTACTGTATATTTGATACTCACACTTATACATATACCCAACAAGTTTATAACCACCAATGCTTTCACCAATAAAGGAAAAATAACTCTTAGTACATAAATATTATTCACCCATTTTGAAAAAGATAATAACATTTAATTTTTTTCCAAATGTGAATTATTTTTTCACTACAAGAAAATGTACTTAAAGCTACAAAATACATTGTAGATAAATATGAAATTTTCCGTAGCTAAACATTTTAGCTACATTATTTTTTCGTAGCATCCGTAACAAGATGTAGCGTGGCTAATACTTAGCTACAAACTTTACATAGTCCGTAGCTAAAAATTTATACTTATATCTACAAAATAAAATTGTTTATAGCTGAAATGGAAATAAATTTTTGCTACGAAAAATATACTTATAGAAAATTATTTTATTCTTGTGCCACGAAAAATAAAATTTGTATCTACCTTTATATAGTAGCCACAAGGTGTTGTATTGTAGCAAAAGATTCAATTTATTTGCCATAAACATTTAAACTTTGTGGCTAGTTCTATATCTGATCTCGTGGCAATAGTACTTATATTTAGTTATGAATTAAAAATTCATAGCTATAACTCAATGTATTTGCATCAAAATTTTTCATATTGTAGCTAAGAATTCATATATCTAGCCATGATATATTAGCACAGAAGCTTAAAAAAAATTATTAGCTACGAAAACTAAAAAATTTTAGCCATGTTATTTATATGTGGCAATTATACGAGTATAGATATAGCTACAAATTTAAAATTTCATAACTAAAATTCCACACCTCATTGTCACAAGATATAAATTGTAGCTAAAAAGTTTATCTTCCTTTTCTACGAAAATGTATATAAATATTATTATTTTCGTGGCAATTATATATGTTTTGCTACTAATTCAAAAAAAATCATAGCTACTAATTACAATGTAGTTGCGATTTAACATGAAATTTATATATAAAATATGTGCGAAATATATTAAATTGTTGAAATAAATTCAATATATTAGAGAAAAGACTTAATAAAGATTCAACAATGTCATTCAAAATAGTGAAACGTTATTTTACTCAAACATATAAATACTTTTACAAGAGAAAATAATTAATATTCTTGTCCCGTCAATTTTGATGCTTTCATCACTCCTTCACAAGCTGCAATAACAATTAAAAATTACATAAGAAAACGACATAATAAAATATTTAATTTAATTATTAATATGATCTTAAAAAATCACGTGTTTACTAAATTAGTGATATGAAAACTATAAAAAAAAATCACTTACGGTTATAGAATCATTTGATTGTCGACCTTGAGCTTCAATCATCATTTGAAATTTCTTTTCCCACCTTTTACTCAACTTTTCTAATTTGTTATATGTTTCTTTCTTCATTTCTTCAATTTGTTCCTTAGCTTCTCTTTTGACTTCTTCCACACGCTCGTTTGATTCTTTTCTGGTTAATTCTAATTGCTTTATGAGTTGTACCTATGTTGGTCTACCACCAAAGTATTCACTAATATTTCATTACTATATTAACTTAGACGGTTTAGATTCATTTTCGTACTTTAGTAACTTATACGGTCAATATTCTGGTTTCACGTCAATGCATGGTCACATTTTCAAATTATCTATATGAGCACAAAGAAATTCATGGGCACGTGTATGTTTGCTTGAAGATAGCGCATGAACAAATCAATTTTAAGATCTAAGATTTTACGGGAAAAGAATCTACAATTGATTGGTATCATGCGCTATCTTCAAACAATACGTAGCTAGATACTTGCAATTTATTGTGGGATTAGAGATCATGATAGGTTATTTCCAATCTCTTCTCCTCCACATGATTACTTCAACAACAATTTACAAAATGTAGAATCATTCGAAATAGAATATTTTCCAATTTTGAACAGAATATTTTCCAATTTTGAACAATCATGAGTTGAAATAGAATCTAGTATTACATGGATTATTAATTTGGAAATCGGTTTGCTTGTGCTTATTTGTGGGATCAAAGATCATGAAAAGTTATTTTATATGAAAGAGCTGGAATTTGAGGAACGAAAAGCGGCAATACGTGTTTTCTTATTTTCAAAGAATGTCTCCAACATTGGATATATTAGCATAAAATGATAAAGAAAAAGAAAAATTCTAACTATGATTTTATGGCGGCCTCGATAATGAATCTAATGCTTCATATTTCATAACGTCTATAAAGTTTTACAAGCCTTATATTTGGTTTGTCAACTTTTCAAATATTTTTTTAATAACATTGTCTGCAAGACAACTTTCGCACACACCTCAATTAATTTACCGTATATTTGATACTCCCACTTATACATGTACCCAATAAGTTTATATCCACCAATGCTTTCACCAATAATGGAAAAATAATTCTTAGTATATAAATATTAGTCACCCATTTTGAAAAAGATAATAACATTTAATTTTTTTCCAAATGTGAATTATCATTTTTAATTTGGTAATATAATTACTTTTATTCTTTATCCAGCTCCAAAATTTTCTTTATATTTGCTTTCTTTCTTTATGAGTTCCAACATTTTCACAAAGAATCACCAAATCAAAATGCTACCAGGTAAAGAACTAAATGGAGAGAATAGTGAAGGAAAGCAAGAAAATTCAGAATCTGATGAACAAAAAATCATTTGTTTTGATCTCGTTATTGAAATCCTCTTAAGACTTCCGGTGAAATCTCTCTTGCGGTTCAGGTTTGTTTCGAAAATTTGGCTTGCTTTGATCCGTAGCCCTAAGTTTATCAAGTCTCATATGATTTTATCTGCTAATAAAAAAGACTATACCTATCATAGGCTTATGTTGAGGACTGCCCATCCTGAAAATAATCTTAAGGAATGTTCTCTTAAGTCTTTACTTTATGAGTCTGTTATTGAGGAATCCAATATGGATATCCCATGAAAAACTCGAGTAGATATTCTTTGGCCAGGGGTTCTTGTTATGTTTGAAACAACTTTCATGATATACAATCCAGAGGATAACTCTATCAGAATTCTCTGGTCTCCTAAATTTGGTAAAGCTCTTACGGTGGAAATCTACGTTGAAAGTTTAGTTTGTCCCCTTTCTCAAAATGAACCAAGAATACAATAAGAATGAAGGTGGCAGAAGCTCTGATAATTATAAATGTTATAAGTAATGATTTGAAATAGTTCCACCTTATGCATTTTGCAAAGGGCTGTTATATTTTCTTTTTTTAATCGAATAATAAAAATCATTTCATATTTAAGGGAGAGATTTACCCCCACATCTTCATGGAGACATTTAGTGGCAATAGTTTTTTTTTGTCTCAAAAATATTTAGCCTTTAGTGGTATTTATAGAGTGTTTGTTATAAGTACTCAAATTTTGTATTGCGATTAAATATAATATAGCGATAATTATATGATTGCCGCTAAATAATTGGAGCAAAAATTCTGTGATTGTTGTAGTGTCAGATGCTTTTAATTATCGTCCACTTATATCCGATAATAATGTCACAACCCGAGCCTACACCCTGGACTTGGCCGGCACTCGAGAACCATTGTTGGTCCCCAAGCGAACTCTCATCCTGACTGACTACAAGCGGAAGGCTAACTCAAGCATACACAAGCATTAAACTGAAGGAACTGCTAAATCAATAGTGCATTAAACTCAAAACTCTCTCAATATACTAAGTATTAAACATAAGTTTTAAAGAAAACCTCTGAAACTGAAAGATTCTCCAATACTTTCTATCTATGAAGCCTCTACTGTACAAAGATGAGGGTCAGGACAAGACCCATGACTCCTCAAGAGACTACTACTAACAACTTATAAAACTGGAGTCCTCCGAAACCAAGGATGTCTTACTCAAAGCTGACAAGCGGATAAAGTGATCTCAACGGAACTCCTGTTGAGGATCCTAAGTACCTATATCTGCATCATAAAAGATGCAGGTCGAATTACGTCAGTACATGTAATGTACGAGTATGTAATATGGCTAAATTAAACAGTGACTAAACTGAATGACTAAGAGCAACTCAATAGTATATCAATACATGAATAAGACATGAAAACTATTAAAGCTTTACAATAAGATATGCAATAAAAGCAATATGAAAAATAACATACTTTACTTGTGGGGAGTTTCTCTAACTGACAACCATTACTATGAGCCTAGCAATGATACAACGTTTCGCCCACGTTGCAAGGGCCATCCTATACCTTGCCGGGGGCATAGGATGATATTGTGACTTATGGATCCATCTAATAGGCCTTTTCAGAGGCAGTAAGGAGTCGCATGAAGAATCAATGTTATCCTATCCTACGCTGGCTACATAGTTTTATAGGACTTCCAAGTCATAAAAGACTCTAACCAACTTCGGTGCTCGATACTACTCCCAAAATAATCGATATAACTTTATGCTCATTTCACCCATTACAAATAAGGGAGTTTTTACTTTATTGAAGTAATTTTCAAAACATTAGACATACTTGCATCCTTAAAACATGAACTTATGAACTTATCTTTCAAGTCCAATAATCAACATAGGAACATATATATGTATATATAAATAACATTTGAAGCTCTTAAGTTTTTATGAAATAGAACATTTAAACTTTCCTCTTTTCTTACATTAATTTGGAATGTAAAACTCTCTCAAGGATTAATGAAAACCTTAGGAGATAATACAAAGAAGAGAACGCAGTCATGATTCGAAGGAATGCATTCGGAATGAAACACGGAAGGAAAAAGGCCAGACGACCCCTAGCATACTGTTGGCGTTAGGCGCTAGGCCCCAAACTACTGACCAGAGTTTGGGGCGCACTGTTGGCGTGGCACGCCAAGCCCCAAACTACTAACCAGTAGTTCTGGCGCTATGGTGGCGCGCGCCAGCCCTTTACCCAGAAATCTGACGAATTTTCTTACTCAATTTCGGGTCCTAACATATCTAGAATTAATTGATTTCTTCCAAACTCTCTTTGATTCACAAACCCAACACAAAATTATCAAAATCCCACTCAAATTCCATCAAGAAACACCACTCATACATAAAACCCTCACCTCAAGAACTCAAAACCTCCATTGTTAAAAAATGAAGCTTAAAACTCAAGAACTCTTCAAGAATATTTACATAAATGATTATATGGACGAATTAAAGAAAGGATTACATGTTTGGCGTGAGGATGAACAAATCCATCACTGTGGGAAGTCTTACATACCTGGAAAGAATGATGTTCTTGGCGAAAATCACAATTCTTGAAGAACGCTTGAACTTAGTCCTTTTTTCTCTTTTTGAAACCTCGCTCTAAAACCCTAAGTGTTTAGGAACGTGATTAGGTGATTTAGAATCTTATTAGACTTTTAATTGGGTAGGAAAAACGTTCTAAGCCTAGTGGAAAAAAGGAAAAGACCAAAATACCTTTCCTAAAATGAATAAGTGCCTTAAATAGAGAGGCTTCATTCAAACAGACATAACTTTTTACTCCAAGCTTCAAATGGAGCAAACTTGGTGGCGTTGGAAAGAGAACTCAAAGACCTTCAATTTGATAGCTTATGGACCATCTAACTCATTATGTACTGAGAGATATGATCGTTTGAAGTTGACCTAAGTAAAATCTTAGATCGAAACTTACTTGGTAGGGAAGCTTCCAACTCAACTTTGTGCTAGGGGATTCTAGTGGACTTAAATTGATATCCAAAACCATTTTCACACTAATGAATTGACCTTATAATCTAATAACAATAAAGAATCACTCGGTACGACCTTATACGCAATTCAAGAGTGATTCGGGTCTTAACTTAGAAATTGTTGGGATGTAACAAATAAGTGTACAAAATTTGAACCCATGCGCTACAACTCCACAAGCAAAAAAACCATAATAATATCGATGTAATGACCCTGAAGGTCATTTTTGTTAATTTTTGTAAAATTACTATTTTGCACCTCCCGTGAGTTGCCCTGAGTCACTTTTGAAATATTTCCAAGTTTGGTTTTGTGAAAGTTGTGTTAAAAATGAAGATTTTGAAAAGTTTTGATTTTAAAGGGCTTAAGTTGGTAATTTATGGTTTTTGAGGTCATTCAAAGTTTCAGGACTCGGATGGGAATTCTGTCAATTCCATCAGTTCCAGAATGTGGGTTTTGTCCTAGGAGAGTTGACGAGGTCAGTTTTGGGGCTATTTCGTGGAATTGAGGTCTTAAGTTGGAAAATTATGGAATTTTGATCAATGGGTTGACTTTGGTCAAAATTCAAAGATCCGATACTCGGATGTCGATTCCGACAACTCCGTTGGATTCGGGGGATGATTTTAGGCCTAGTGGTAGCCTTGGTTGAATTTTTAGAGGTCCCGAACTCGTTTTGAGTTGTTGAGGCTTGAGTTGGTTTTTTTGTGTTTTATCGGGTTCCGGGTCAAGGAAATCTCAAATCCAAATTCCGATGGTTCCATTGAGTCTGGAACGTCGAATTTATTAGGGTTGCATATCTGGTTTGTGTGCACGGGGTTCCGAACGAATTCCGAGGGACCATCCAGAGACTTGTGAAATTGCTGATTTTGTTGTTATCTGGTGCCAGGTCTTTGGCCTCCTCGTTCGCGGAGGGTTGTTGCCCACGTTCGCAGAGGGTGAGGCTGGTGGCCTCTGCGTTCGCGGAGTTGGGCCCGCGTTCGCGGAGTGTGGGGACTTCAGTCTTGAGTAGGTCTCTGCGTTCGCGGAGTGTTGTATAGTTGGTCTCCACGTTGGCAGAAGGGATCCGCGTTCGCAGAGTACTGTTTTGCTGGTCTCCGCGTTCGCGGAGTTAGTGCTCCGCGTTCGTAGTGGTCATTATTATGCCTCAACAGTGTAAAGTCAGGAATTTGCCCATTTTCATTATTTTCGAGCTCTTTTGGGCGATTCTTGAAGGGATTTTTCGTGGGAATCAGTGTGGGTAAGTGAATTTAACCCTTAGCCTTGATTACCCAATGCTTTAAACATGATTTTGAATTGGAATTTGGGATTTTCAAATGTGTTTTTGGTGATTTTGAAAGGGCTCCGAAAATTTGATAAAATAGGAATGGAGGGCTGTTTTGAGCTTCCTTTTCAAATGGGTTTTTCACCATTGAGTCCCAATGGTATTGAGGATGATTTTTTATGGAAGAAATCTTGGATTCAAACCCCGTTTTCGAAATCGGATTTTTGGGTTGTTTTGCCTTTTCTTTTCGAATTTCGTGTTCTTGGCATTGTTAGACCCGGATTGTGATTGGGTTTCATTATTTGGCTAGATTGTGTTGCTTTGGATTGCTTGCGGAAGGGAAAAGCTCCGATTGTTGATTGATTTCGATTTGATTAAGGCAAGTGAACTCTTAAAACCTTGTAAATCTTTTATAATTTTGACTTCCTTACTTGATTGTGTTAGGGAGTAATGGGATTGAGGTAATGGGTGAGTTCTTGCATGAATCAATCTAATAATGACCGGCGGGGTTAATAAAATAACTTGTGTGCTAATGTGATAGGCCAACGTGTGATTGGGCTATGGACCTGATATTGTTGTAAGTTTGATGCATTGCTATAATAATCTCGATGTGATTATGAACGTGTTGAATATGTCTTTTGCTCATTGTTGATTTGGGACTAGACTTGAGAACATTTTGTTAGCGATTGATCCTACTTATAATGAAATGAGTAGAGAAATGGAGACTAGGCAATTGGCATCATCGATATGTTGTGGATATTGAGATTTTGACTATTGTTTTTGATATATTGTTGATAGTGTGACGTGATTTGCATTGACATGAAATGCGTTGTGATTGTGAACACTATCATTTATTCTCATTATTTGTGTGTACATGCTTGTGTGCATTGGTTCTGGAAACACTATGATGAGACACTTGATGATTTATGCCGATGGGAAATAGTTCCGGCGGATATGTGGTCCATGTGTGGCCAGTGATGATTTATGCCAATGGGAAATGGTTCCGGCGGATATGTGGTCCATGTGTGGCCAGTGATGATTTATGCCGATGGGAAATGGTTCCGGCGGATATGTGGTCCATGTGTGGCCAGTGATGATTTATGCCGATGGGAAATGGTTCCGGCGAATACGTGGTCCATGTGTGGCCCCTATGGTACCGGTCTGAGATTCAGCGATTGTGTACCGTAGGACAGACATGCATTCTATACTTGGCATTGCATCGCATTATATTGTCTGATCCTTGCTTTTGTGATACTATATGGTACTTCATGACTTTGAGACTTACTTGTTGATACTGAATTGAGCTTCTTGTTGAACTGTTGCTGAACTGTTGTTGACTTGTAATATTTGAATTATGGATTGGAAATCTGTTAGGTTGGGCTGAGTTTCTGTGCAGGTTGTAATTGTTGGAGGTTCGGTTGGAAGTCAGGGTTTCGTGATTCTTTTAGATTTGCTTCGTTTTATTAGTTGATTTGTTGTGTACCGTGTTGTTTGGTACTCACCCTTGCTTCTACACTTGTGTAGGTTCCGAGCCCGGACCATGAGCTAGTTCTTCCTTCTTCCTTCTCCGAGGCTTGCTAAGGATACTTGAGAGGTAGTTGTTCGATGTTGGTGAACTCTCTTGATCTTTCACTTATGTTTGTTCTATTTGAGATACAGACATTGAGACTTGAAGTTTTTCAATTCAAATTCTGTAATAGAGGCTTGTACATGTGACAACAAGTCTTGGGTTGGTTTTATAGATGAAGTCTTCCGCTTTTAGCTCTTTCTTTCGTTAATTATGTTGTTTTATTCCGCTTGTTGGGTTTTAGACTGACTTGTCCTGGTGGGATAGGACAAGTGCCATCACACCCGGTTTTGGATCGTGACAATTAATTAGAGTGAAAATTTCCAATTGATTGTTCAAAAAGATGCAAAATATGGGAAATGATGTAGAAAGATCAAAAAAGGTATTCAACCACAAATTTTAAATTATTTTTATTTTCTTAAATAAAATGGGTGAGATAGTTTTTTAAAGCCACGTAATATTTTTTTATATTAAGAGAAAATTTTGATTTTTTTTTTTTAATTTGGGCCATTAAACAAAGGGGTAAATATGCACCACTTGTTAGACAGTGAGGTATATATATCCACCATATGTAAAACAACAAAAGTATTTTCATATCACTTTTTTAACGAGGAGTATATCCACTTTAATTCGCGAAATTGAGGGGTATATCTGTCTCTTTTTTCATTGTTATTTTTTCATTGTCATATAATATGTAGAAAATGCAGAGGAGGTCGCATTTTATGTTTATTAAGAATTTTTTTACCAAGAGTGATAACTGATAAGAATGAATTTACTCCATTGTTGACCATTTCTCCTTACAAGACTAATTTTTTTTATTTTGAAAAAAGAGTCACTTATCATTTATAACTTTTGTTATGATTTGAAATTTTGTTCATATAAAAGCTTATTCAAATTCATTGATTACATCTTTAATTACTTCACCATGATCCAATCATAAATAGATATTAGGAGAGATAATTTGAAATTAAATTTAGTAGACTATTTTATTTATTTTAATGATATGAATTAGCTATAAATTTAGCAAGAGAAAGAACTATCTCTTCATTCTCAGTTCATTCCAAAGCATGTCAGAGGAACAATTAAGTTCCGAAATTGAGGTTTTAAACTTATCAGGAAAACACGCAGTGTCTGGTGAAACCTCCCATCAACACATATATCAAAGCAACCCCACAAACCCTGTTGATCTGCCAAATGAAATTGTTATTAAAATTTTCTTAAAGCTTCCAGTAAAATCTCTCTTGAAAATCAAGTTTGTTTCAAAATCTTGGCATGCATTTATTAGTAGTCCCGAATTTATCAAGTACCATCTAAATTTATCAGCTAATTATAACAAATACTTCACCAACCATAATGTTATTTTGAGGATAGCCCAACCAGAATTCAATCTTAAGGATTGTTTTGTTATGGAGGAAATTGAACCAGAATTCAATCTTAAGGATTGTTTTGTTACGGAGGAAACTGAGTTGGATTATCACATGAAAAACTCGGGTGTATCTTTCGTGATTGAGGGTTTTATCAATGGATTGATTTGTCTTGTAAATAAGGCAAACGAAATTTTTTTATGGAATCCAACAATAAGAAAGTATAAGAAATTGCCTAATTTTAGAACTCAATTGAAGAATGATGGTTATTGCATATATGGCTTTGGATATGATGAGATCAATGATGATTACAAGGTAATATGTATTTTTTCTATTCTTGGATGTCCACCTCATTTTCAAGAGGTCGATATATATAGTCTAAAGAATGACTCTTGGCAAATAATACATTGTTCAATAAATGTGGTACGATTAATTGGCTCGGGTAAATTTGTGAATGGAAAATTTTATTGGACTACTAGTATTGATATCAAAAGCGGTTGGAGCATAACCTCTTTCGATTTGATTAATGAGAAATGGAGAAAGGTGGAACGACCTTACAATGGAGAAGAGAGTGAAGTTCTTGTGTTGGGGGTGTTGGGAAGTAATCTTTCTGCGATTTGTAATAATTCGACTACTCACGTAGATGTATGGGCTATGAAGGAGTACGAAGACAAAGAATCTTGGATAAAGATGTTTACCATCAATTGTGCTCTAAATCCTGTGGATTATTTGTTTTCTCACTCTTTTTATTTTTCAAAAAGAGGTGAATTTCTGCTTATGTTTGATGATACTATCATGATCTACGATCCAAAGGATAACTTAATCAGATATTCACAGACTAGCGAATTTGATTATGGTCTTTTGACGGAATTCTTTCAAAGTCTAGTATGTCCGCTTTCACAAAACGAATCAAGGATACTACAAGAATGAAGGCAGCAGACGTTGTGATAATTGCAACTATATAAGTGATGATTTGTAAGAGTTTCATTTTATGCATTTTACAAAGGTCATGTTTTAGGGAGAATTATAACTCACATCTTCATGGAGACCTAATTTGACTTTTTCCTTTTAAGCATTTTCGTGAAATAATATAATTTTTTTCCATTGTTGTTAATAGCTTATTAATTTCTTTGGCAATACCCTTTCATTAATTTAGCTATTTGGCCAATTAAGGATTGTATCTTTTTTTCACTTTACAAGTAACTTTGATATTAGCAAGAATGGATTGAATTAGAAGAAAGCAATGGAGAAAATATTTATTTGCTATGATTATGAAAGTAGATTGAAAAACTTGTGAACATGGAATTCTAGGATCTTATATTTTTATGTATTAAATTTGTTAAAAGTATATTTATTATGCTTAACCTAATCTTAATAAGAGTTTGAGCTTTTCACTTTCTTACGGGGAAAATGTTCAATTTTTTCTTGTACTTTACGTCTAATTTTACCTTTTATTAGAGGTTTGACTCATTCATATATTATAACAATTTTGGCTAGAAATATTAAATAGGAACGTTGGCATAATTAAGGGTTTGTCCACAAAAGGACAATCTATAGATAAATCTTTTAAAAAAAATACATTGTATATATAGAAAAATCAATTCTTGATTGTTATTACATGTTGATCAAAACAAGATGTTTTGCTATATTTTCCACTATTTAGACTTGCAGAATGTCCTCAAAGGAGAATCGACGTTTGCAGTACCTTTTACAACTTTCCTTGCATGAGTCATTTGCAATAAAAACGTACTCATAATGAAACAAATATATGGGCACATAATATTTGCGCAAAATACTTGCAAAAAGAGTATTACTTTTTTACTTTTCAAGATAGGAATAAGATTTATGTATATTCAGTCTTTCTCATACTTCGCTTATGAAATTACATTAGGTATGTAGTTATTTTTGTACTTGCAAAAAGAGTAGATACGGTCCTTATTCTTTTTCCTTTTGGCTAATGGAAACATATTCTTAAGGAGTAAATTAAAGGTAGTTATTACAATATGCAATGGAATGAAATGAAGAGTAAAGAAACTTTGTTCATCATATCCCCTGAAAAAACAAACTAGTTGGGTAGCAAATCACAAACACAACTGTAAATGTATTTTTTTTCCTATAAATATAAGAGATGAAATATTTGAATCTCCAATCTCCTTTTTTTATATATAAAAATAGTAGCATTATATATGTAATAGGAACCTAACTAATTTATTTATTTCTAAAATAGATATATTGATCATCTTTGCTCTATATTGTTGGATGAATGATAAAAAAGTAAAGCACAATAAATTTCATATTGCCAGAAACGGCTCAATGTCTTTAAAAATGAGGCATCCATCTTAGGCCCCAAATTTGAAGGTCCTAATTTTTTAGTAATAATAAATTTATTATAAGTTTTTTTAACAAAAAAAATTATACTATATCTTTCAATTTATTTATCTTTTTTTTAGTTCGTTTCAAAACATTAAAGAATATTTCTTTCTTTTTTTACAATTTTTAAATTTAACTTTCACATGATTTGTTGAAGAGCACAAGATTAAAAAATATTTTGGTATATATATATCTTTAGTTTAAGACCATAAAAAAATAAAGTTTTTTTATTAAAAAGAAAAAAATAACTTTGCATTTCAGAAATAAAAAAAATATATATATATATATTTAGTTTAATGATTCAGGTAAATGATTAAGTAGAAGGATTCATAATATAAACTCGAAAAAGGTCCAATGGACCATTTCACCTTTTATTTATAACTTGTTCTTGCAAAGAGGGAACTAAATGAAAAGTTTGCATAGAATATGGGGTTCAAATGTAATGATAAACTCTTCTTTTAATTTTCAAGTTTTTTCTATATAAACTCACATATGTAAAGTTATCCATACCACGATTTGATGGTAAAAACTTCTTTTCTAGTAGTGATAATACGTTTGATTATAAATGCATATCGGAGTTTTCAATACCACGATTTCCTGTATTAATTATAATGTCAAATTTACAAGAACAATACAATAATCAGAAATCAAATTAAGTCAACCAAAAAAAGTTCTTAAATCACTCATTTTCACTAGCACTTTCTTGATTCTTGGATCAATCAGCGTCTTGAATTGCTTTGTAGTGATATCTTCCATCTTACTAAGTAATAAAAGCCGCTAAACACTTTGTCTAATAATAAATTTGCTTTTAAAAAAAAGTTAATTATTACTTTCCCACATCCCGCAAATTAATGGCGAAGGGAGATGTAATAACCAAAAATAAAATAAGATCATTTATTGCACCTAAAGAGAAAAGATGCAACATTCTATAGCACAATGACATTAATCTCTCCAGATTTTTGCTTGGGAATTTAATTAGTTTTACTTTAGCTATTGACATAATACAAACCTTACTTTTTTACAAATTTGAAATTAATAATATGAACAAACTAACACATGTAAAGTTATTCATACCATGGTTTGATTATGATAACTTCTTCTCTCGTAGTGATAATACATTTAATTATGAATGTGTATCGGAGTTGCAGTCCCTTTGATGATCCAGAGAGATATAGGAGGTTAGTAGGGAAATTAAACTATCTTATTGTAACTCGTTCAGATATTGCTTTTGCAGGAAGTGTTGTTAGTCAAGTCATGTCTGCACCAACAGTCAAACATTGGGAAGCCTTAGAACAGTTTTTATGTTATTTGAAAAGAGCCCCTAGACTTGGTATTTTATATGGTAACCACGTACATACTCACATTGAGTGCTTTGCTAATGTGATTGGGCTGAATGTAAAACCAATAGACGATCTACTACTGACTATTGTGTCCTTTTTGTGGTAATTTGGTGTCATGGAGAAGTAAGAAACAAGGTGTTGTATCTCGATTCAGTGCAGAATCTGAGTATAGAGCTATAACGTAGTCCAAGTGTAAGATCATGTGGATACATCATATATAGACAGAAACTGGATTGAAACATTCTACACCAGCAAAACTCTGGTGTGATAATCAAGTTGCTCTTCATATTGCTTCAATTTTTGTGTTTCATGAAAGAACAAAACATATCGACTTTATTCGTGAGAAGATCCAAGATAATTCGATTTCCACTGGTTATGTAAAGACACGAGAGCAACTAGCTGATTTGTTCATAAAGGCATTAAATAGAGCTTTGTGGCAATTGCTGGGCATGATCAACATCCATGCTCCAGCTTGAGCGAGAGTGTTACAAAATATGATAGCAGTAAATATTATATCTTCCATATATAGCTAACTTAATTATAGGAGCAGATTCTTAATTAGTTGATTTTCTTGATTTAGTTTGATTAGTTTCCTTTCATAGAACCATATATATTTGTATAAATATCTTGTCTCGATGAATAGAAAGTAACAATTCACAGCACAAATGACAAGAACCCGTTTGGATTGACTTAAAAAAATAGTTTTTCAGTCAAAAATAAAAAGTCAAACTTAAATGACTTTTAAATCAAAAAAATAAAAAGTAGGGGAGACCTACTTTTTGATTTTTGACTTATTTTAAGTCATTTTAAACTTAATTTAAGTCATTTTTTACTTTATCAAACACTTTCTAACTTATTTTAATTTAAGTCATTTTGGACTTATTTCAAGTTATTTTTTATATTTGCCAAACACTTTCAAAAATTAAAAACTGACTTAAAAGTATATTTAACCAACTTTTAATCAATCCAAACACCCTGTTAGTTGATCCACAAATAAGATCAAGCATAGGTTGTTCTAGCACTAGCAAAGAGTTGTAAATTTCTGAATTCCAAATTTAACATAAATATATACCATAAAAATCGCAAACAAATATAACAAGGACATCAAAATTGGTATATCCACATCTATTCACGATAAGTTCATATATAAAATATGTTTATATAATTTTGAAAATTAATCTTTTGTCTATCTATAAATTATATATGTTGCTTGATTTTTTTAAAAAAATTATCTATTCGTGTTGCATTCTCCAAAAATATTTTTTAATAAATTTGACAAGGATACTAACAATAAAATTGTGGGGCTTGTATGTTTGTCTACTTTTACCTTTAACCTGCCAGAATGGACATGACAAGAGAGCTTACCATAAACATGAAAATTAGTTGTTGGATTCATTAAAAATAGGAAAAATAATTTATTGAGACTTGTGATATTATTAATTACCTTATTTGTTATTTTTTTTTTTTAAATATTTTATTTATCTATTATATAGTAATATCATTAAATTCAAATGTGATTCTCATTAAATTAAAAAATGTGAGGTGAGGTGAGTGACAATGTGACTCTTCAAGTGTCAGAGTGAATTTTCAATTTTTAGCCTGTCTTTTCTGAATCTTTATACTGTGTGTGCACCTTTACTTATGTGACTGTCTTCATAGTAAAAAAGATATTTCCTCCATTTAAAATTTTTCCATTTTAGTCTGTTTCAAAAGAATTATCCTTTTCTTTTTTTGTAATATTTTAATTTTAATTTTCTATTTGATATGTTTCATATCATAAGATTAAAGAATATTTTTATACTATAAATATACATACTAAAAGTTAAATTGTTCACATATATTAAAATATTAAGTTTGAGTGTCTATTTATATAATTATGCCAATATTTAAAGCTTCATGTTTTTTTTTTTGTCTTGTTCCTTCATTAATAACCCAATAGATTCTTGTTTTTTTCATTCAATTGACAATATCCTCTCCTTTCTCTTTTGCCTCTAAAGGTTTTTTCTTCTTCTTCTTCATGGGTTTCTAGTTAGATTTTCTGGGGTGACTTTAATTTTTGAAAAGTTTTGATTTTTTGTATGGGGCTGTCATTGGGTGTTCACTTTTGTTTTCTAATAGCTAAAAAAGAGCATTTTTCATAATGGACAATGTTAGCCAAGAATAGAAAATCTTGATTAACTTTTTTGAGTTTCTAGTTGGGATTTTCTTGAGTGACTTTAATTTGCATAAAGTTTCAATCTTTTGGTGGCATTTTGAAGGATGCTGTGTGGGTTTGTTTTCTGATAGCTTAAAAAGGAGTATTTTTCACAAGGGATAATGTCAGTCAAGAATAGAAAGATATCTTCTTGACTAACTTTTTTGAGTTTCATTGAGGTAGAAAAAGATGATAGCTTTAGGAAAGTTCATTTCTTTTAGAAAGTTATCTGACTATAAGTAGAGGAAAAGTTACATTTTTTAGTATATTGAAGGGTTGAAAAGATAGAATCTTGAAAATGGGGGAGAAGAAGAATATGCCAGCAGTTTGGTTTTCTTTAAAGAGATCTTTGCATTGTAAATCAGGGCCATCAGATGTTCATGACCCAAAAACAAGAAAAGAGTTAAGCACAATTTTGACTAAAAAAGGAGGAGGAGGAAGGTCTGGTTGTTCAAGGTCTATAGCAAATCTCAAAGATGTAATCCATGGAAGTAAAAGACATTTGGATAAACCCCCTAGTTGTAGTCCAAGATCTATTGGTAGTAGTGAGTTTCTTAATCCAATAACTCATGAAGTTATTCTGAGTAATTCAAGATGTGAGCTGAAAATCACTAGTTTTAATGGATTTCAAGAGAGTGGTAATGGGGGTGGTGGGGGTGGGGTGAGTACTAATGGTGGTTCAACTTTTGTGGGTACTTTAAGGCCTGGAACACCAGGTCCAGGAGGACACCCTGCAATGCATTATTTCAACTCTGGTTGTAGGAACACTCCTACAAGGAGAAGTGCATCTTTTCTTGTTGATAAAGAAGGACATACTAGTAGTTTTCCTTCTAAAACTAGGTATTCACTTGATAATGATGTTAATGGAACTTCTTCTGGGGTCACATGTCATAAGTGTGGAGAGCAATTTGGGAAATGGGAAGCTCTTGAAGAGCATCATCTTTCTAAGCATGCTGGTAAAAATCTTGCCTTTTTACTTTTTCATCATTCCTGTTGCTAAATCCATGCTTTCTTGCTTACACTATAGCTTATGTCCTTTTTCATTCTCTGTCTGAAAAAAAGTACTACTCTTTTTTATGAAAAATTTAAAATTGGGAGTAGGGAAAGTGTAAACGGACAGGGGATTATAAGGGGAGGAATCGAACTCGCACTAATAAAGTGAAAGTTTAAATAGTGAATCTACTGAGATTTCCTGGAAGAAAAAAAGGCACTTGCTTTGCTTTCTGTTTCTTTTTCCCCTTTTGTGTGTGTGTAGCCTACATCACTAGATTGTATATTTGCAGCTTCAAAGCCCCTATTTTTATTGTCTATGTCTTTAGTATTAAAAAGATTGTCCTTTTTCAGTCAATTTGTTTGAAATTTGCTTCAAGATGAGATGGTATCAGTAATTTCTTCCTAAATTGATTAGCTTTGATGGACTGGTGGTGTAGGGAGGCGAGGGGAAAGAAATCATGAAATTTTAATGGTGAAATTCTCTGTGCATTACGCTTTTAGATATCTATGCCTGTATTGCACTGCTGGATGAGGATAGAATTTTGCTTCCCATCACCCTGTATGTCAATTTAGGATGAATCCTCATAATACGTAATACGTTAGAACGTGCTCACCTAGGCACATTGCTCCTAATTTGCTAGGGATTGAGACGTCGTAGTAGTAGTTGTTGTTGTTGTATTCATTTTCTGTACTTGTTGATTTAATGGTTTTGAAAGGCTTCTTAGCTTTTTGCTTTTTTGCTCAAATGGACAGTGAGTGAACTTTTGGAGGGTGATTCTTCAAGGAAGATAGTAGAAATAATCTGCTGCTCAAGCTGGTTAAAATCCGAGAGCCAAGTTGGACGGATTGAAAGGGTCTTGAAAGTTCACAACACACAAAAAACTCTGGCTCGGTTTGAAGAATATAGGGAGATGGTGAAGAGCAAAGCAAGTAAGCTCCCTAAGAAACATCCTCGATGTATAGCTGATGGAAATGAACTTTTAAGGTTCTATGGAACTACTTTGGCATGCGGCCTTGGCATGAACGGATCCTGCAGTCTCTGTGTATCTGATAAATGCTGTGTCTGTCGAATTATCAGAAACGGTTTCTCCACAAAGAAGGAACTCAAAGGCGGGATTGGCGTCTTCACCACCTCCACGAGTGGAAGTGCTTATGAATGCATCGAGATGAATGAAGATGATCCGTCCTTAAGAAAAGCATTGATTGTCTGCAGAGTAGTTGCAGGTCGGGTGCATAGGCCGTTAGAGAACATTCAAGAAATGGCTGGCCAAACGGGGTTTGATTCTTTGGCAGGTAAGGTTGGCGTGTACTCGAACATAGAGGAGCTTTACTTGCTTAATCCAAAGGCTCTTCTTCCTTGTTTTGCGGTAATCTGCAAAGCCTAAGGAAAAAGAATAAGACATGGTAGAATGTTTAAATTAGTAGTGAGATTTCGCGTCACGTATAGGGTTTTCTTCGACATGTTCTGCAGGATTTTTTGGTTCTTGGAGTCCAAATTCTTACTTCCTGCATATTTATGTATCTGTTATCACCAAAATTTGACAAAGCTAGATGATCCAAAAGTTTCATTGATAGTTTTTTGTTGACTTTGTGGGGAGTGACTACCCCTTTTCTTTTACCACCGGTCCACCCTACCCCTGCAGGAGGATTAATAGTGTTCTCCCGTACCCTCCAACGTGACTCAATTAACCCGGAATCTACCGGTTAATGATGGAGGTGCTCAACCACTTGAACAAATTTCCTCTTGTTGACTTCCTTTTTCTGTGTCTCTGACGATTTTTGGTTGAGTAATTGAGTTCATACATGTATGATGTATAGGTGTAACAGAATACCGTTTATTGTACATTGTAATATAGACAACTATAGATTTGGGATCCCTGACCACAAATCTGAGCAGTTTTGGACTAGACACTTGTGACTTCAAAAACAAATGGTTGCTAAGGCTTTAGAAGTTTGTAAACTATGCTTCCGGCTCCTATGTGGCTCAGACTCTTTAAAAATGTTGTTGGATGCGTGTCTGATCCTCCAAAACTAGTCAAATGCTTCAAAAAAAGTGTAATTTTGAAGGATCCGACACATGTGAGACAATAATAGTTCTGGAGAGTTCGTATAATCGTAATATGACACTCAAATATGAAGTAACAACTGTCCTCATATAATCTAGTACATTCTGTCCTCTCTAGACTCTGAGTGTTTTTTTTATATCATCAACTCAATGAAATCCACTTGCAGCAACTAAAATGTGGTCCTCAAGTTTGTACTGCCATATGCTTTATAAAATGCTAAAGGACATAAATAAAGGAGATAATAAGTCATTGTCTATGTTTCTTTTGGCAGACTATATTATCTGCGTCTTATTAGAGCTACCATTAATGTTGCTAGAAAAATGTTATCCTCTTTTTCTTACTCTCTGCACATTTTTTTTCTTAATTTATCACTACTGGTATTCAGAGAAATGAACTAGATTCATGAGATAAGTTTAGAAAAAAGGACCCAACTTTTTCCTCTTGCTTTTAATATGACCTTAAAAAAAAGTGGTACCCAATTTTATTTTAGGTGATATTATTTCTTTTGTTAACTCTTAAATTTTAAATTTTGAATTTTTCCCTCTGCTTAAGATAACAAGTTCTAATGACACCTTTAATATATATTAGAAGTATTTTTTATTTCTCAAATTTCATATTCACTCAATATTAAAAGTATTTTTTATTGTACAACATTTTTTTCTATTCAATTGTGAGTGAGCATAAGAGATTCATTTTTTTATATATATCTTAACGAGTTGTGAGTGAGCGTAAGAGATCCATTTCTATATCTTAACGAGTTGTGAATGAGCGTAAGAGATCTATTTCTATATCTTAATGAGTTAGTATGGTTTTTATTTTTTGTATAATCATCTGAAGTTCGATATAAACTAGCTTGAGGCCTATTCAAAGGAGGAAACGCTCTTTACTGAGAACTCAAATCGAGAATCTTATCCATCACACCACATCTCTGATGGATCATTTCATTGCTGGTTTGGTTTTGAACAGTAGTTATCTGTTAATAAATGTTGCATGGCTATGCCAACTCATTAAGTATTTATGCATCTGATTTTGATAGAACAGACCTCTTATCTATTTTTGTTCAGAAAACTGAATATTACTGCAATTGGGGAATATTTCAGTTGGCATTTCATTAATGCTGATTTAGACTGTTCCTCTGCTTCAACCTTCCTTCATTTTGGATAGCGACTTTGGTCCCTGTATTATAGATTTATTCAAGTTTCAATTAGTAAAAACGTATGATTTCGATCCTTCAAACCATGTTGCTTCTATCTAAGCTTGAGATAATCTGTATCATGACATACGTACATTCTTTAAACAGTTGAAAGAATCATCAATAAATGGACAAGAACCCGAATTAGACAGGCAAACAGAATTTGAGTAAATGTACTTAAATATAAGATCTTCTGTTACTGATTTAAAAAGGTGAAGGTGATAAACAGAATCATAATATATCAATGAGAGAAGGTTCAAAATTAGCAAAATCAAACTAGAATTTACAGACCAGTGATCTCCTAGGAAGCAGCAGCTACAGCTTCTGTTGTTTTCTCCTTCTCTTTGACTACTTTCTTCCAGTTCTCTGCACTATCGATGATTTCCCCAGTTTTAATGAGGTATCGGACCCTTTTTCCATTGTCTAGCGTTTTATGGCCCACCCGACTGGCTACCTTCTGCTCTTTCGAGTAAAGCATCACATTTGAGCTGTGAATAGGAGCTTCAATCTGTAACAAAACAACAACAACTACGTCTCAGTACAAACAAGTTGGGGAGGTTCAATCTGAAATGTTAACACAAAGTTTTACTTTCTTGGTAGGGCAAAGATGAATTCAGTGCTAGCCACGACGAAATAAAAAGCTCAAGATAACAATTTTCAGGCAAGTTAGAGAAGATAGAAGTCGAGATAAAACCTTGACTATCTGGCCTGGCTCATCCTCACTCCGACTCTTCACATGTTTGGTTTTCAAGTTCACCTCTTTTACTACTACTTTGCCGTTGTGCTTGATGATCTCGGTGATCTCTCCGATCTTACCTTTGTCATGACCTGATATTACCTTTACTGTATCACCTAGCCTCACATGCATTTTGTGTAGTACTGGCAGGCTGTTTGGTTTACACTCTTTCCGCTCCCATCGCTTAAGCTGAAAATAGACATAAAAAAGAAGCTCTTATTCAATGATAAAGCTAATTCTAATCACAACTCTCGGATACTGTTGTTTCAGCTACAAGAATATCATACTCGTAACAATTAGTCCCGAAGATTAGCAATACAAACATTTGGTGGCCATTTTTAAAAGCTGTTGACGAGTTAGTTTGAGCACTTCCTTCATTACGTCATAAGTTATAGAAGTGCATGACCACACAGCAGCAACCCTAATAAAAGTAGTTGCAGCAAATGTGTATTCTCGCCTCTCAGACACACATATTAAAGGACCAAAAAATGAATCAAGATACCAACCTTTGCTGTAATCAAACATGGACCTTCAGTTGATGTAACCTGCACGGCATCATACGGAGATTGTCATTAAAGTGGCTAAAGATTATCCAATTTTACAGTTGACACACCAAAAATCAACAAACTGCGTAAGGCATGATATCCATCCAAAGAGTATGAGCTGAATAACAGTAAGGGCATCTTTGGAGACAGATCTAATTCCATATTTTGCTTCCTATTGCTTGTGATTATATGGGCACTAACAACAAATTCACCATTGTTTGTGATCCCTCATTGCAAGCATGTTTGACAGATAACTATAATATGAGAACGTTTTATATTATTGAGGAACATAGGGGCAAATGTATAATATGGTTTTAGCAGAAGCCAGTAGCTTTAACTCAGACCCTATATATGTATTAAGAAATTTACTAAATATGTCCAAATATTATAATTTCGAACCCAATGCTCAACGGGTTCAGTGAAATCCCGAACCCATAAAGTAAAATCCAGGGTTCAGCCTATATTGGAAGAGCATCAATTGCAACATAGGGGGTAAGTTCAAGTTAACCAATTAGCGCATGCTTAATATACTTGACATTTTGAAGACCTTTGAGGAACTATTGCAGCAAATTCTAGATGTCTTTATATATCAAGTTATTCTCTTGCAGCTAGAAATACACTAAAAATCAAAACTTAGAATGGCAAAAAAACATATGATATGTGAAAGGATTCAGCTAGCAATGGCGACCAAGCAGAGAAAAATTCCACAAATATATTGTAATCAAATATATTTGGACAAACAAAGCCCCTCCTGACAGTAGCTGGTATTAGAGGAAAATACATTCCTTGAAAGATAGAATGAAGGATTAGTATGTACATAACAAGTATAGCCTCACCACCAATGGGGACTACTCGATCACAAAGAGCTACATAAAGCTAATAGGAGAACAGAGAAGGTTGGGTATTGCTGGATTAGTCTGGAGTGCTTGGGTATTGCTGGATTAGTCTGGAGTGCTGTAGCACAACCAAACAGGTTCATTGTATGGTTAGCTGTGCAGAATAGACTCCTTACAAAGGATAGGATACAAAGAATGAATATACCTATAGATAACACTCATAGCTGTTTATGTGACAAGCAAGCTCAGGAAACAACCAGCCACTTGTTTTGGCATTATTTTTAAAGGATGTGAAACAAGGTCAAGAAGCATGGAGAGGGGGTCACACTGATTGCAGGGGAGATGAGAAGAGTATTAACGACAATAAAAAGGAAGAGATGCAATGGGTTCCAAAAGCAAATATTGGCAGCAATATGGGGGGCCATATACTACAATGCCTGGAGAGCTAGGAACTGTAAACACTTCAGAGGAATCTCATACAGCCGGATGAAGTTGTAGCACAGATAAGGAGAGACATAAAAATTAGATTAGAGTTGTTCCATGCATCAAAGAGAGCACATAGTTGTAGAGATTTCATGTATAGATTGAGTTCTTCGCTAAGGAATCGTTTGGTGTGAAGGATAACACCCAATAGTCCTGGGATTAAATTATAGTGCCACTTAATTTGTTGTTTGGTTGGCAAGTTCGGAATAACTTATCCCGGAATTAATAAATAGTACCGGGATAAGTTATCCCTCCCCTTGGGTGGTATAGTAATCCCGGGATAACATATCCCCAGGATAAAATAGGTAATGACAAAAATATCCCTTTAAATCCTTTTTATATATCACTTTTCACATTCATGGAGGATATTTTTGTAAACTAATAAATTGTTCTTAAACTTTATGAAAAGTATATTATTTTTAGTACAACAAACCAAACACTCAACAAAAAATAATCTCAACATAAATTATCCCATCATAACCAATCCCATCATAATTTATCTCATCATAACTTGTATTCAAACCAAACGACTCCTTAACAGTTTTACTTTATCATGAGGCCTCACTTCCTGGCACCATTCTTGGAAGGTGATCAAGGAGTTGGGTGTTCTGTACTTTGTAGTTATGTCGATGGATACTGGTAATAAGATTTCACAGTTGTTACCCAAAAAAAATAAAAAATTAATTTCTAATCAACAGTGCAATGGAGATGGATACAGTTGTCCCAATGATCCCTTAAAACTTTTTTTTATAACCGTCGTGTCTGGGCTAGTTTTCACACATCTCGACTAATTCCATGGCATACCTATCACCTCCAACCAGCATGAGGTACCAGGTAAGTGTCCGCTAGGACAGATGAGAAGAATCACCTAGTGTTTTTTGGTCGATTTGAACAGACCTCATGACTCTCAACCACTTCATTAACCACTAGGCCATACCTTGGATGCCCAATGATGCGTAATACATAGAAATCAAATTATTCCAGAAGAGACCTTTCACTAGGACAATTGATATTGAGATAAAGCACAGAGGACGTAACCTAGTGGTCAATGAAGCGGTGGACAACTTCGAGGTGTCGGTTCAAATCACAATGACAAAATCACTAGCTTATTTCTTCTCATTTGTCTAAGACTCGATGGACAAAGTTATTCCCACACAAGTATCCAATGAAATTAGTCGAGTTGTGAGCTAGCTGTACCGGATGATACAGTTCTAGAAACAAAAAAATTGACATTTGAGATAATTCATTTTGAAAAGTAAATTTTGAAAGCTATGAGAAAGCATACCAGAGGAAGGGAGAGAGGAGGAGAGAAGCGTTGGCCGAAGAAGGAGGTGGAGGAGATAGAGAGACCAGTAAAGGAGCTCTGCAGAGCCGCCATTGCCCAAAACCTTATGCAAAATCCTTCTGTGAACACTGAGCAGAGTTTTTGGATAGGATAATAAAAACCAGCACCTACTTCTTCTTCTCTCCCTATCCTTGTGTCCAGACACCCGATCCAACTGAATTGGACCTTGGACGACCTGACTCCGGCCCAAATATAAAGCCCCTTTTGGCAATTGGGGAAGGGAAATAATGCTTTTGTAATCCTATTAATTTAAAAAGAGAAATGATCAAGTTTTAGAGTTTGACAAAACAGATAAAAAGTGAATTGAACAAATATATATATTGAATTTTTTTCTACGAATTTTAGTAGCTCAATCAATTGACTATCTGAATTTTTAAAAAATAATAATAATTAAGTAATGATGTCTAAGCCAGTTTTAGGCTTTTCACACATGACTTTTTGTTAGCACAAATATTTAGTAACTATGTCCACCAAATCTTAGACAAGCGAGAATGAATCACCTAATTAATTAGATTAAGATATAAAGAATGACGGTTGATATGAAGTTTCATACAAGTGAAAAAGGCTGATCTGGGATTTTCCCCATTCTACTATTCATTTAACCTTCCACGCAAATTTACAAAAACTTGAACAAAATTGGGAACAAAGGCTATCATACACTCAGACTATAACATACCCCTACGTATCCCAATCGAACTCACTAAGACAAAAAGTGTGTAAATAAAGAACCTAACAACCTGACCAATTTTACAAGATGAAACAAAAAAATAAACAAATGGAAGAACTGAGTTAAACTTCATATGAGTCAGCTGTGCTATCTATAGATTCCACACGTCGATGTCCAGAGGATGGACTCCGATGATCTAGTTGTTCAACATTGATGGTTATCTCCTCTGCTGTTGCAGATAAAGAACGCTTGTGGCGCTTCCTTTCGTGTCTAGACTTGAGTATCCTTGACAGAACCTGCACAGTGTCTCTCATGGAAGGCCGTTTCTTCGGGGCACGATTCACACATTTGTATGCAAGTGCTGCTACATCATTAAGTTCTTGCAGATCATACTTCCCATCAAGACGGGAATCTGCAATTTCCTCCCATCCGCCTTTTCCATCTGTAGTCATGGCTGCCTTCAATCATCAATCATTTGGAGCTTAGTTTCAATATGATTGAATAGGATTCAGAAATATATGGACAATAAAAGACGTTGTAGGGGAAGAGGGGAGAAGTGGAGGGGTTTCAAAAGTTACTCGACATCAGTGCTCTCTATATATGTGTGTCTAAAGTTAGGAGTAGTGGCACTATACAGTGTACATATAATGAAGTCATCCAAGTACAACCAGGGAAGACAAAAGATTGCGCAAAGACGCTATAACAAAGGCGTAGGCAATCTCCTAAAGCTATATGCTTAAGAAACTATGGACCCTTAGTTCTCACCATATCATTGTTCTTTTTTCACAAAAAAAAAAGAAGAAACAAAAGCTTCACATCACATAATGAGGTGAAAGAGAGAGAGAGAGAGATCTTACTAGTTCAATATACTCGATAAGCCCCTGAAGAGGGTTTTTACCAGCAATAAGTTCGAATAGTAAGACCCCAAAGCTGTAAACATCGCTTTTCTTAGTGAAGGACCTAGTTGATATATATTCAGGATCAAGATATCCGAATGTTCCACGGATGTTGGATACATGTTTACTGACCATTTCTTCCCTTGACAGCCCAAAATCAGCAACCTATGTATTAAACCCAAGATTGCAGTTATGCTTGGTACCATTAGCCCAAAATGGTGTCTACATTTTCATTATGATAAACTCAGAATGGTCATAATCTTCAGTATGACCACCTCAAAGTCTGCCATTTCAATATTATCAAAACCAAAGAAATCTATTTCGTTTACTTTACTTTGGAGGGAAAAAAAGAAGTATATTTAGCAACTGTACATACCCTGGCACTCATTGACTGATCCAACAAAATATTGGATGATTTAATATCCCGGTGTACAACTGGAGGAACTGCCTGAAAAAGGAAATAACAAAGAAGAAAGAGGTGAGTAAATCAGCAACATATGGTAGCAGGAGAGTTTCCACTAGGACACACATGATTCAGAAATTGAGTTCCCCCCAAAATGTATTTTGTATGTGAATGGATTTTGTGCTTATTTCAAGGATCCTTGATACCGAAGAGAGATTGATTATTAATCATGTGTCAGCAATTAAATATGAATTACGGGAAAAGATTACCCCGTCATGAAGATACTCTAAGCCCCTAGCCACATCCAGAGCAACTTGAACTCTCAACTCCCAGCGCAATGGTTCAAGCTTTTCATCTGTCAATGTAGTTTCGTTGTTAAAATACTAACAAATTATCATGCATGTGAAAGGTTCTCTTGGATGCAAGTATATGGCTACACAACCATATTTTACATTGCTATGAAAACTTTGATTGCATGAGTACATATGCTAGTCAAAAGACAAATGTCAGCGTATCATGAATCTCACAGAACACAAAGGAGAATTTCCAATTTGAGGAGGCGGGATATCTTCTAATAGTCACATAAACGATCCCTAGCATTTAGTGTGCCAGTGTTAAGAACCAGCGGCGCTAAACTGGACAATAGGAAGCCTTGCTATAAACTGATCAAATAGTTAGCGCTGAAGGGCATACATATGGAGGAAATCACGAATGGAGAAATATTGTTCAGAAAGGAGCTGAATTCTACACTGCTAGGACACACAGTGGGTTAGCACGAGACTGACTACACCCAAAACTTGCTTTTGGTGGTAGTAAACTTCTTAACAGACTAATCTAGTTTACCCATATAAATATAGTTCCATTTCCTGCAAATGGACTTCTTGAAATTGTTGCTTGGATTGATGGATGCCTGATATATGTTACTCAATGCACATAATTGAGGTGAAAAGCACACATATAGGCATGCAATATTTGGTAACCTCGGCATCATCCAATCAAAGAAATGTTTTTAAATTTTAGAATGTTGCAGGAAAATGCCCTGTTCACAACTGCCTCTTAAGAAATCTTTTTCTCTTGCCACTAAAATCATCAAACAGATTTCTCAATAGCATACCGTACAAGTGAGAAGCCAAACTGCCTCGGCTCATGTAAACGTAGATAAGCATATGCTGACCCTTCTCTGCACAGAATCCAACTAAATTCACTAGGTTTCTGTGGTGTAGCCTTCCCAGTAGCATGACCTGTGGACACAAAAGAAGCTGGAAGTCAATTTAGTTTTAGAAAAACATTTACATCATACAATGCAGTTCAGCTATTACAGCATAAAACATACGGTTTAGCACAAGATACGAATAAAAGGATGTGGCTCAGAGGATATCGAGAAGCCTATTGGATGAAAAGTTTTGTTAATTTACAAATGCTAGGATTTGCCTAAACCTTTTTTTAGTGTGCTATGAAATTTAGAGAAAGCATAGTTCATGTTTGGAGGGGTACACCAATTTTCGCTCCCCTTTTGCTTATGATCAGTTGCAAGCACTTCACCAGCAACAGAATCAAAATATGAGGGGAGTTGAAGTAAATAAACCCTTCTCTTTTTATCTGAAAATCAGATGTTTATTAAAGATCACTTGGGCTTGTACCACTGCCATGTTGTCTATGTGATACTCATGATTTAAGATAAACATTTTTACGAAGCACAAAAAATAAGTAAATTTATTTAGCATTTTCCACAGCTACACCATATTTTATCAACTGGTTGTTTGGTGAACTGGCCTTTCCAAATATTAACTTAGAGCTTGCTCGAGATGGTTGTTGCACATTACTAAAGATTGTCAAAATTTACAACAACTGTTTGAACAAGTTGACTTGTCAAACACACGGGATATCGTCCTGAAAAGAATTCTTCTGTAATGTTTAGAGTACCTCTGTTTGGAATTCTTTCTCCCCTTGTTTAGAATCAGTTGCAAGAACTTTGACAGCAACCGTCTCACCAGTAGACATCTGAGCTTTATAAACAGGACCATAAGCCCCTTGACCAATCAATGTGGTGAAGTTGTAGGTTGCTCTCTGCAAATCCCTGCCCATGAGTAGTATATGATCATCGTCTCAATTAAGAATCAAAAGCATTACAGCATGTAGTCATGGCCCTAAGATGCAAGGTCTATTTATTAAAGACTGCAATTTATGTTAAATGGTACGAATGGAATTGCAATACATGCAGTAAAGTAATGAATCAGACACATTATAATAGGATATTGCCATGAGACGAAGATGCAAAGTCTTGCTACTGGAGAATGTTCCTAGTTTTGCACGATGTCCAAACAGTACAATGTTCAGAATTCTGATTTGAGAAAATCTAATAGTAGCATGAAAGTGGATGGACGGCCTTTGAAGTTGTACTGTCTAAAGACAGTTTCTTTGATAAAGAGAAAAAAAATGGCTCATTTCTTCTTTGACAAGTTCTGTATAAAAGTGGAAATTTGGATTTCGTAGGATCCTTATATTTTATTCTACTTCCAGTGATCGAAACAACTATAATAGTATAAATACTGATTTTAAACAATCTCTCCAATGATAAAATAATAGTCTCAGCCAAGTTCATCATCCCTTTTCACAAACAATGAGAGAGCAGTAGATTGTAGACCAAACAAAGAAGTTGCAATACTCTTTCCATTTTGTCAAAGATACATACTTGTAGGAGTACTCGAGTATACCGGATGCAGAAACCACATTCGACTTCCTGACGCTCCCTAACCACAATGACATGCCATTCTTGATAGACTTTGGTGACTCAGTACCAATTGAGGAGTCTGATAATACTGTACATGTATCTACACCATTTGCACGAATAGGAACGGTGGCAGCCCTTCTAGAACTGCTATTCCCTATCTGAGGACGTCTCCTATGGTAACTCCTAAAGCAGAAAAATGCAGCTATAGCTAAGAGCACTCCTATCACCACTCCAATTGAGATGCCTATAATTAATCCAGATGACTCCTTCTCCATCTCTTCCCTGTTCCTCGATTCTCAGCTACCTAAGCATTGGCCCCATCGAGAATAGCTGTAAGAAATTAAAAATGGTTAAATCCTGCACTTGGTGACTCAAGCATTTTTTGCACCCAAAAGTCGAGGAGGAAAAAAATAAAGCTACTGCAACAACTTCCAACAATCCCAAACTAGTCGAGATCAACCATATGAATCCTCAACATCTATTTACTTCCAATAGGACGAATTTCATCCCAATACAAGAGTCAAGGAAAATAATAAACAAAATTTTAATCCTAAAACAATCTCCATTTTCATGGTTATAAAAATTAACCAAATTCGAGAAGAAAACAAAAACATGCTTTGAGAGATTAGCCTTGTTCGCTAATTAAAAGTAATAAATGAAACCACAACTGCAAAAGATTGAGCTCAAAGCTTACAACATATTCTAACATGCCTCCCACTAATTCTCCAACCGAAGCAATAAACTGCAATACAATACTCAATTTTCAGTTTTCACGAATCTAATTTCCGAACAGAGCAAGCGTATAAGCAGAAGTTCTAAAATCCAGATTTGGTCAAAACACGCCGGAAAAATTGACAGTTTCAACTTACGACTAAGCTTATTCCACCAGCAGCCAAAAAGGAAAAATCTCTGAATAAATGTTCCAAAACAACAAATCAAATAAAAACACACATCATGATTAGTACAAAAGCTAAATATCATAAAGTAGAACAGTACAGATCAAAAACTAGTGCGAAAAAGTAAAAAGTATACTCAGAAAATAGCAAATTTTCAGACGAAAAACTGTAAAGTGCATATTCATTCCTCCATTGTTGTACCTTGAGCGAAGCAGTTAACAAAGCGTGATGAAGAAGGATCAAGCCACGTTGAGATGAAGAAGAAAAAAGGAAGGAATCTGATTAAGACCGTGTTTGGAATTTGCCGATAGAGAGAAAAATGAAAATTCAATTGGAAGAGGCAAAAGAGCAGAGTGTTGTTTCTGGCAACTGGACTCCTTCTGACATATTTTTTACGTTGAGAGACTTTAAAACGCGCGTGACGGATGATGATGATTATTATTTTACATTCCCATAATGCCCTTTTAGTTTATATAATACGTTCTCCGTTCCATATTAGACGGGCACTTTCTATTTTATACCGTGATTAAGAAATATTTAATGAATTGATCAATTTTACTATTTTATCCTTTATTTATATTAATTAGCGTCTTGAAAAAAGAAATTCTTGGATGTTCAAAATTTGCTTAAACTTTCAAATGTCATATTAATTATCAGGATAAAGTGGGAAAATTTTATTAATTTTATTCTGATTTAGTAAGTGATCAAATAATATGAAACAAATATTTTTAGTACGATGTCCATTTAATATGGGACGAAGGGAGTATTAACATGTTTTTTTCTTTTTTTATTTTCTGTTTGTGGTGAATTAATAAATATAGAATTAGTGATAGTCTAGCTACTTTTGGGACCCTTAAATAAATTTGAATTTATTTTTCTTGTGTTACAAGGGAAAAAACGATTGAGAGAGAAACTTTCTTTTTTTTTTAATCTGAATTGTATCGAAAGTTTATTTTTTCTTTATTTTATAGTAAGTTCTAATTGAAGACTTTTAATTAAATATATGCGAGTCTTATTCATTTTTCTTTGATAGTGAAAGACAATTATTGCATAATATTTGATTTTTATGATAAATCGTAATAATGTTTTTAGGGAAAAGGGTCAAAAATATCCCTCAACTTTGTTTTATTGGTTGACTATGTCATCGCCGTTAAAATAAAGTTATTTTTAGCCTTGCTATCTACGAACTTCTCACTCGTGCCCCTCAATTGGATGGAAAATCCCAAATCAACAAAAATAACCCGATTTTATCTAAATTACCCAATTTTAACCCGATTCGACCCACATAATCATATAATCCACTTCCCTTTATCTTCATCTTTACGTGATAAAGTGAATCCATGTTTACCGTTATTTGGGTTTAATCCAGCTAAGCATATACTCCTTTTTAACTTTTACAAGTACATTAACTATAACTTTTATAATCATTGTCCTTTAATAATGCTTATCCAATTTTTTGTCTCGGGATTTTACTCTATCCAATGACACAAATATTACCGAGGTAAAAATTATTAGCACCCAATATTTATAATCAAATCAACATAACCATATAATATGAGCGTGCTTATTATTAGAAAAATAATAGTAGGAAATATGATTGAAGAAGAAGATGACTTTGAGGCGTGAAACACTTTCTTTAAAGAGATATTGCCCATATACATATTGGAGTGAATACAAGCAATTCTCTTCAAGGATACAACAAAGCCCTTGGTTTATACATACAGATTTTCTTAAGCTACTTCTAGAGAGTCTTTATATTTATAGAACTTAAGAGATGACTCTTCATAAGAGTCATGTTCTTTCATAAACAGATATGCCATTTCATAAAAGTCATGTTCTTTCATGAATAGATGTGTCTTTTCATAAGAGTCATGTTCTTTCATGAACATATAAATTTTCATAACAGTCATGTTCTTTCACGGACAAATATGTCTGTTCAATTTAAGACCTCTATATATTACAAAATATCCATCAATCCCCCACTAGTTTGTAATATTTCTCATAATATCATGCATACCAAAGAGTATCTTATAATATATTTGAACTTTCCGTTAGTGAAAGTACTTTAAATTCTGACGAAGTAATTGGTATCTTAAAAGATTTGAACCACAACTCCATGTGTCAAAATCGAAAATATCACACACATAATATTATTTGTAGCTTAGAAACCCCAGTATTTGCTTTAGCACGTTTATGGCCATGTGCTCATCCTGATTCATGAATATTTACTAGACCAACCCTTTAGATCTTGCTTGAAGCAGCACCACTTCAATATACATATAGGTGAAATTAGCTACTATATCCCTGTTACTGTAGACATTTACTAATTTCATTAAGAATTAATTCAACCTTCCTGTAACAATCTGCACTATGGAGTTTGTCACTATGCCCCTGTTATTTCAAGCATTTAACAACTCTTCAACTTCTCACATAACAGTATGCAGTACACTTGAATCAAGGCTCTAAAAAGAAGACTCGTGCTTTAGCAACACAAAGTAACTTGTTATTACCCGTTGAACTTGTATTATTAGAGTGTATACTAACTCAAAGTTGGGTTCCCATCACTTGTGTTTAGTTAAGGATTTTAGCCTTATTCATTCACACATTTATTAAACTGTATTTTTTACAAACAAATCTTTCACATAGGCATATCACATATATCATCATTATCTCAATAGCTTAGAATGGTTGCATCAGTTGTGGCCACAACATTTCAAAATCATATATTTTTTCCAACCATTACATTTCTTTTCAAGCATTTATATGCTAAATATATTCTTATTCCACTATGGAATTCCAACCTATTTTGATGCAAAATTTATGACATCTTCATACATGTTACAGAATCCAACTTATGAATAGTCATGTCTATACAAAAGGTATCTTACAACCGATACTTCCTTTCATGAAAAGTCACAACACTTCAAGTGACACTACTTCACAAAATTACATAATATTTTTTTTTGAAGGCTTACAGCCTAATCATCACATTGGCAGTTTAAATAACTAATCATTGCTAAAATTGTCAAGTTGTAAATGTAAGTACCATGTCAAATACATCAAAGATATATCTAGCGGGTGTTGAAGAAATAACTTATATCTTAAACTTCTTCAAATTTTATTGACTATTAATCATAATCCAATCACCCCCACACTTTGAATGTTTCAAATGGCCTTTTCATAAATTGTGTGGACATCTAATTAGCATCAATAAATCATCTTGTTATCAAATTTATAGCGTTCAAATACTATAACACATGAATATTTAATAAGAAGACAAACTTCAACCTTTAATGAATACAAATGATCTAATAAAAAGTAATCATTTCTCTTAATTCAATTATTCTAGTAACTTTCAAGTATAGATATTATCCGTCAAAATAAAAGAGTTTATATATATCATCTCACAACTTGAAAATACAATTCACATGATCTTTGTGCAACACTATTATGCCATAATAATTTTCTTTGTCCCAAATAACAAATTTATAATAGGCATACCAAATATGTTATTCCTAAACTTATTTAAAAAGCATTTCAAGATCATCACAAGTGAATTAATTTATCATAACATTTATGAAAAATCATTTCTCAAAAATTTCAAAGGATAAAACTTCATAAATAAATAATAAGAGAAGTTAAGAAAGCAGAACCCGTTATATGTCATTTCCTTCGTGATCCATTGGTGGCTCACTTTTTCCATATGACTTGCTGCCTTAGAATCATACTTTAAATCAGTCGAATATTTTTTCTTACAACCCCACTTCCCCAAGAATTCAAGGATTATGTCTCGTTTATCTTCTTCAATCTCAATATCTCTTTAAAATTGTTAGAAAAATAATAGTAGGAAATATGATTGAAGAAGAAGATGACTTTGAGGCGTGAAACACTTTCTTTAAAAAGATATTGCCCATATACATATTGGGGTGAATACAAACAATTTTCTTCAAGGATACAACAAAGCCCTTGGTTTATACATGCAGATTCTCTTAAGCTACTTCTAGAGAGTCTTTATATTTATAGAACTTAAGAGATGACTCTTCATAAGAGTCATGTTCTTTCATGAACAGATATATCATTTCATAAGAGTCATGTTCTTTCATGAATAGATGTGCCTTTTCATAAGAGTCATGTTCTTTCATGAACGTATGACTTTTCATAACAGTCATGTTCTTTCACGAACAAATGTGTCTGTTCAATTTAAGACCTCTATATATTACAAAATATCCAACACTTATAAATTTATTTTACTTAATCAATGATTAGTTAGTTTATATACACTTTCAACTAGCTCGTTACTTTATTAAACATGGTAAATTAATATAGGGCAAAAAACTTAAATATACAAACATATATGATTAATAACCATTATATAGCAGTAGTTTTAGTTTTCATCTACATAACAATAGTATTTTTTCAAAAATAGCAAATGCATTATAGATAATAAAAATTTTAAAAATGAAAAAAAGACCCCTAATATATCCCGCGTTCTTCTCCCATAATTTTCTCAAATTTAGTTATTATTCTCTCCCATAAACAAAAGGATTTTAACCAAAAATAAGCCTCTGTTCCCATAAACAAAAGGTTTTTTAAACCAAAAATAAACACATGTACCTCCATAGTCAGAAGGTTTACCCAATAATGAATCACTTCTGCTACAACAGAATGGACGACGGGATGCATCAGGTAAGTTCCATAACTATATTTGGTGTTGTATGTTTTGTTGTCGCTATCGTATAAACTATTTGGTTGGGTTTTTTTTCCTGAAATTTGGTGTGTATGAACTATTTTGGTTGGTTTTTGATAATGAATTGTAGTTATGTTTTCGGATAGACGTAGTAGATGTATTGAGAACAAAATTGGTACAAGTACTGAAGTAAATGATGTTGTATATTAGCTTGATATTTTTTAACCAATATAATTGTTAAATTAGGTTTATCAAATATGTTTTTACTGACACCAACTTTATATATTTTTTATTCAATATATTTTGAATTCGATTGGATGTATTTCTTGGTACATATTTAGACAATAATTGATAGTTTTTAAATCTTTTGTAAACACCATATTTGAGATGTAATTAATATCAATATTCTTTAATTTTCGGGTATATATTGTTGCAGAATTTGGTAAATTTTGGTACACGTAATGACGTAATTGATGGTGTTATTAACTTGTTATTTTTGAACCAAAAGCTATTGCGTAATTAGGTTTTTCAAGTAAATTAAAGACCAACATTCTATATGCATGTGGTATATTCTGATTTCATAGTTGGTACATATTTGAAATGTAATTAATATGAACATTCTTTAATTTTCTGGTATATATTGTTGCAGTAATTGATAAATTTTGGTACACGTAATGACGTAATTGATGGTGCTATTAATTTGTTATTTTTGAACCAATAGCTATTGCGTAATTAGGTTTAAGTATATTAAAGACCAACATTCTATATGCATGTGGTTTATTCTAATTTCATAGTTGGTGTATTTTTTGGTACATATTTTGAATAATTGTTAGTTTAGGGTCATTCATAAACACCGTTTTTTAGTGAACCTACACAGTAACATTATGTTTTAATTTGAAAATGTTAAAATCACTATATTTTACGCAAAAATTCATTGATTAACAATAAGTTGTAATCTAATACAGGTAGATACGTTGATTACAATATTGAAGGAATTATATATGATGCAAACACCAAATGTAACGGCTTACTAACAACTATTTCTTCCCAATTGGGTGTTGACACAACTATATTTGATTTAGAACTCAAATATATCGTGAGTGGTCCATCACCGCCAATGAAGATTCATAACGATATGGGTGTCCAAGTCTATTTAAACCAAAAAAAATACAATCCAAATTTTTTCTAGATAAATCGATAATTCCTATAAGGCTGATTGTTGGTAGAATAAAAAATTTACTTTGACATTGATGGTTTAAAAAAGTATAAAATAAATAAAAATATTAAAAGGCAAAGTTATCTTAAATAGTAAGAGATAACAACGTGTATAAGGAGGTAATACAAAAAAGTGTGATTGTTGATACATTAAAAATATTTACTTTTACACAGATGGTTTAAAAAAGGAATAAATATAAATTATAAAAGGCACAATTATCAAAAGAAGAGATAAACGTGTAATAGTAGGAGAGATAAAATACATTATGTTTTCTTGATGAAAATACAATTCTAATTTTTTTGAGATAATAAATCATATAAACTTACCTTTTTATATACCAAATTAATATAAGTAAATGGATTTGTATAGTCTGAAATATATAGTCATGTATTAAATATAAATTTTAAGCAATCAAAAATGTGATTTTCGTAATATTAGTGTAATAATAAAAAGTGATTGACTCATTCATTGACAACAAATGGAGAAACACTTCTACCAAAACTAAACTACATAGAAAGTAACAACGATTAATGCTATTAAGAGAATATATGGTAAAGTATATGAATAGGTTTCTTTACCCTTACATAGATTAAATAAAAAAGGCAGAGAGATAAAACTAAAATTGGAAAAATAAGATAGCGTGTGACAATTAAATTGTAGTTAGGAAGTTAAAAAGTAAAGAAAATTAATATCATAATTATCATCCCATAAAGTAGGCACATAACCCCAAAAAGAAGGAAAAAATTAGTACTAAATTAATTATACGAAAAAATCAGTTTTTTTATCATGTTTGTAATTTAAAAACTAAGTTTATAAATAAAAAGGAGTATGTGCATATATTGTTAATTAAAGTCTTAAAAGGGTATATTCTTGTAATTTTTCCTTAATATAATTAGATATTACATTACATAATTTTTACGGATTACTGATTTTTTTTTTCTACATGAATAGAAATAACGGATAGTTTTATCGACATAATTTTTTTCTTTTCATAAGACAGTGTTGCAATTTATTTTGAAGTTTCAAAAAGTTTGACATGCCATTTTATGGCCCCTCAATGATAAACAAACAAAATAGAAAAGCTACATTTTGAAAGTAAAAGAACGTAGAGCGCTAATGGAATTCAAAAAATATTTCTGTATGTATTTGAATTTGAGAAATTCAATATGATCTTTGATTATTTTTTTTTTGAAAGTCATGTGTTTTAGATTCTAGTCGTCCTTTTAAATTACTAAATTCTAAGTTAATAATTTATATATATTTAACGATTTTTTAAAGACAATACAAGACTTAATTAATCAAAGCTAATCGATTCGATTGAACCGTAACCTTAGCTCTGCCTTGGTTTCAAAAATATATATTCAAATTTGCTAATTTTATTATTAAACTTAAATGTATATCTCTATTCCAGAAAATGATTTCCGTTTACCAAATTTATTATGATTAATCTTGTCTATTTATTGTTTTAGTAAAATAAACCTTACGTACTATCAAATTACATTAAGTCATGTCAACTCTCACCAACCCATTTATCTAAATTATCAAAATATCATACCATAAGTCTCCCTTTAAAATATCTTTAAATAACTAGTACATAAGTTCACCTATGAAATATCAGTGCCGTACTAATAAAGTACAAAATTAATTAACCAATCAACATGAATTTTTTTTAAAAATTCATATATATGAAGTGGTCAAGAATCTTGAGGTCTCAGATTCAAAATTTAGTGGAGACAAAAAAAACATTAGGTGATTCTTCCTCCTATCAGTCATAGCCTTGGTGGATAGAGTTACCTGATATCTGTGGGAGGTGACAGGTATCCCATAGAATTAGTCGAGGTGCGTAAAAATTGGTTCGGACACCAAAGTCATAAAAAAAACATATATACACATAACACAATATAATTTCTTGGTAAAAAGAATCAATAGCGAGATCGATCCCGCATGCATGTCTTTTTACTATTTTAACTTATAAGCACTTTTGATATTTATCGTACGTATACACAAGACGATATTACTAGTTCTAAACTTATTTGACCTAGGTATGAATGCTTAATTAGTCAGAATATTTAGGTGCCCAGTGGTTGATTAATAGAGCAACTTAATGGTACTATTATGAGTGATAAGATTGTTTGGTCTAACTTATTACGACTCTTAATCTGCATTTCCAATTAATTAATTAGGACTATATAGTCCTTTTTTAAAGTTTGTAAATGAAATAGTAACAATAAAAAATAAAATAAAGTGAAAATATAGATGGTTTATGAGTTTGGAAGAAATAGCCATAGCAGTAATCAACTGTCAACCTAACACAACCAAGTTGAACTTGATATATAAAAATTGAAAGACACTAATTTCAAACACGACAAGATATGGCATATATACATTGGACAGATACCACGTTGGACCATGTTTGGGTACGACTTCCATATATATATAAATAAAATAATTAATATTTGCGACTTTATATTTCTATTTGAGAAGGATAAGATGTACATACATAATCTTATATCTCTACCTTTATAGGGATAACGAGGTTGTTTCTGATTAATCCATGACAACCATTATCTTTTATATCTGGACTTGAAATCGATAATTTGAACGAGCTCACATGGGAAAAAGTTATTAGGTAGCTTCGTTTTATTATTCTAAATTTCCAACAATATACGTCATATGTGTGTTTACTGATTGGTTGTTTTTTTCCTAATCCTAATTGTCTAAACTAAGAAGTTGACTAGGAGATAATTAGTTTTTAATTAACCTAGAAAAATAAAATCAAGTGATGTGAATTCATTTGAGTAAACACAATGAGTTCAAAAAGAAACGAAGATCATAAAATTTGTGTTCTTAAATAACATGTTATCACAATATTTGTGCAACTATAAAATTTCTGAAACTTGTAATATTAAATATGTCATGTTAGAATACTCGACACATGGTTTTCGTCGATTGACATATAAGCCAATGGGTGATTAATCGATTCGTTTGTTTTATAATTGTACAAAACATTTTTCTCTTCTTTTTTTGTGAATAATATTATTAGTGTCTTTTCACGATCTCCGATGGTCTTTTTTATATATATAGACGTGTTAGGTTTTTGTGTGTTCAAGAAGTTGTTTTAAATGTTAATTAATACATACGTAATAGGTTTTAAATTTTAATTGTGTGTGTCTCAATAAAAGGGTCGCAGCCTTCAATCCAACTCTTTGTGACATGTAATTGTAAATTATTTAACTACTCGTATGTATATGTAATGACAGAGTTCAAATTTAAAATTTATGAATCGTAAATCTTATTTTAAGTTACTGCATTATAAATTAATAAGTAACTAAATTGCATGTTCGTGAATGCAAGAAAAGAGAGATAATGCATAGATGTGTTAACATTAAACATATTGTATGCGTATATATTGCAATTTTTTGTTTATCTCTTTACTTTTTAATAATTGAGTACAGAAGAAAACGTCGTTTGATGATATAATAAAGATCTCTTTCGATCTAAAGACGTGCAGGAAAGTCACATCACAATTCACATACATACTCCCATTCGTCAAGATTCATGAATACAACAACTATCTAAAAAAAAATGCCCAACTACAAATTTATATTCCGTCTGTTTAAATTTATTTGTCTTGTTTTGACTTAACATATAATTTTAAAAAATTAAATAAAATATTGAAATTTTGTGGTCTTAAATTTAAAATATATCAAATGTACAAAAATGTATTTTAATCTAGTGGTGTCAACGGTCAAACATGTCACATGAAATGTTGAAACTAAAGAGTAGTCAAAAAAAAAAGAGTTATTAATTTTTAAGATAATTAAAAATAAAAGTAGAACAAATAAATTGAAATGAAAAAAGTATAATTAAGTTGGCGTTTCATCATGTTTCATTGTGAAAATTTTGAAAAAAAACAAACAAAAAAAATTGAAAATTAGAGTTGTATTTGATCATGAATTTAAATTGAAGTTATTTTTGACTTTCTATGAGTAATTTGGAGTGAAAACACATTTGAATTATTTTTCAAAGTCTTAAAAATTTTAGAATTCAACTTCAGTGAAAAATTTTCATAGTCAAACGCCCATAAATAAATATAAAATGAAAATGGAGGGTAGATTGGTAACTTCACACTAAATAGAGAGGTGGGGGTATAAACGTCAACTAGGTAAGAAAAATCAGGTCATTAATGATACATAGAAGAATGCTGCAAAATAACAGAATGTTTTGACGGAATATGTCCCTCAATCATATAATATATGATTTTATTAAAGCAACAAAAGCAAAAATAAAGCAATAAAGGCAGAAAAAAATAATTTAAAAAGGAGAATCAGGAAAATGTCATCACTGTTTGATAAAGAGGAGACCAAAATGAAAGCTAACGCCCAAAATTCCGCCGCATACCCTTAAAAGCCGTAACGCGGATTCTTGCACCATCCCATTTATAAACTAATCGCTCCGTCTCATATTAATTGGTTCATGTTGATTCGATATGAATGTATTAATACAAGAGTTGAATAAAATGAAACGAATGTAATAGCTTTTTTTACTTGGAGTGAATCCCCTACGGATAAGATATATTAGATAAAAGATAAAAATTATTTTGTTTTATAATATAAGGTGAAAAAGCAATTAGTAGTTTGATTTGAGTTGATTATTTTGAAATTAATTAAGTTAATTTACTCAACGTGCAAATCGAATTAAATTGAACATGTTAGTTTTATTAGTTTTAGTTGTAACGGTTGTTCTGATTTTATTTTGTTTTAATAGTTCCATCATTGGATATAGGTTTAAATTATATTATTTTTCTTTATACTATCAAATTATCATATCAGACTTTTTATAAGTAGTTATTTATTTATATATCATTTAATTTTTAAATTTAAAAAGAACAGGGAAAAAGAATGATATAATCATTGATCATTGTAAGCAAAGATGCTCCCATTTCCCCGAAAACAGAACTTTGTGATCCAAGAAACATGTTATCAACACATGCAAACACGTGCAATGGGGGTGGGGGATTCCACCTAGTGTGTTCGATATCTGTATTAGAGACTGACTAAATTGGGATTCGCACATTGCGAGCTCATTTCTAAGAATGACACTCTCAATAAGATTTTTTTTCAAGAAACTCAAACTTGAGATTCTGATTAAGAGTGAAGTCTAAAGAAATCTCAATCATTCCACGTCAAACCAGGAATTTTACGACTCTATTTTCTCTTTTTTCTTCCTTACTGTTTTTCTTTTCTAATAATACAATGTTTCTAATTCTACTCCACAGATCTCCACATTTCCTCCTCCTCCTCAGTAATATAGAAAAAATTTATCTAATTTTTTGCAGATTTAAATTATATACGCTGATAATATATAAATAATGTTGCTATTTTCTCTTGCAGGTTACCTATCATCTTTAATTTCTAGGTTACGTACTTGGACATACAGCAGATAACTAATTTTGAATTATTTGGTTTTGTAAAAAATCATTCCATTTAAGAGTTTAATTTTTTAAACTTAATTTTATAATATTCTTTCTATATTAATAATGTTTCTATTAAATTGAACAACTATGAAATAAATATTTGGGCTTCGTAAGCTAAGCTTTATGTTGGGTCTGAATACAGTGTATATTTCTGGGCCCAACTTATTGGTGTGGGTTATTCAGACTAAGCCCAAATGACCAGTACAACCTGTCTAGTTGGACGGGGTGAGCTATGATCCATTGATTAGTCCATCTTAATCCGCCTATTTTAGCCCAATCAAAATTTGAGTGGGTTAATAACCCGCCCATTTGATAATTTCGCCGATTTTGATAAAGGCCACATAAAAATATGTGTATGGTATAGTTTTAAGTTTAAGAAGGATATTATAAGAATTTCAATTTTACTTTCTTAAACTTTGAAAAGGACAACATATAATCTTAAAACTTTGCATATTGACCACAAAATATGCTAGGTACACCGGCTAGAAAAATCAATATTCTACAAATTATAAAAAAGAGAAAATCACAATAAGTGTAATATTATAAATTACAAACCTTATATATAGATCAAATATGTAGAATTCAAATCATGAATTCACCTCTGAATTCGATCGAGGGATTGTGGTGGGATTTGTTAGAAAAAAAATGTTATATATGATATATCTCAAAACCTGAGATCTCAATCATTTGATAAAGACAGCTTTTTTTCCCTTCACGTAATGAAGAGTTTGTGCTTTATTGATCTTGTAAAGAACTAGGAAGGAGATTGGACTCTCACATGAAAGAAGGATTGATGTGATGTCTAATTCAATAAAACTATTACTTGTTTTAGATGTTACATTTTACATCGTTATCTTGTAGTTGGTATAACCCCACCTATATATATAGAACTTTGCCATCTTATAAGGGCACGCCGAAAAACCTATTCTTCTATATATAAAAAATTGTTGAGATTTCTTCTCTTGTTGAATTTTGTTATTTTTACTCCTAATTTATTTTTAAAAACTTGTTAAATCACAAGAAATGCATCAAAAAATGTTTTAAAACTAAAATCATAAATTAGAAATTCTAAGTTATGACTTTTGAATTATAAATCATATGTTATAAGTCCATCCAAACAGACTAGTTAGAATTGTTATTTTAAATGTTGGTCGGAACATGAAATTTGTTGGGTCTAAGGGCTATTGTAATATCTTAGAGGCCCCAGAATGATGCAAAGTGAAAACACATGGTGCTAATTGTAGTTACCGTCTTTTTTTTTTTCTTTTTTCCCCATGTGTTATATGTGCTTTTTTCCCTAATTGCAATATATAAGTCAAAAAAAAAGAAAGAAGAAGAACATATATCTTTGTCTGTTTCATAACAAATATTAATTACATGGTCCTAATTCGAAATAATAATATTATCATATTATAATCTTTTTAAATGTGTACTTACATCACTTTCATATTTTTTATCTTATTCATCAAGCCTCCATTATAATAGTACCATATTGTATTGCCCTTTTTTGTTTAAATTTTCACATGTTTTTGGTACCTGTTTTAAAAAGTTTGATTAATATGAATACACACGGCATAAAAGCATTTTCTATTAGGGTTATTTACATCTTTATAATTCGAAATCGAAATTTCTGAATAAGGATATAAAAATATATCTATCCCATTATAATTCTCGATAATGTAGTATCATTAACTTATAAAAGTATGGTCTTTGGATTGGCTTCAAATGCATGACCTTAAGTAGGTAAACAGTCAACATTTCCTAGCTTTTTATTCTTAGCTTATATGGATAAATCTTTGACGGGTTCAAAATAAGAGATTAGGATATTTTTTTTAAAAAAAATGGTAATATATCATGGCCAAAGGGGTTGGTCACTGTTAAGTACCGTTTACTTTTAATTTTGAGATTGTAAATTTCGATTACCAAAGAAATAAAAAAGGTAGGAGCTTCGAAGGGGTTAGTTGAAAATTTATATATAATGTATATAATATACACATGATTTTCTATTGCAATTTGCATATATAAAAGTGTTAAATTCTCGTCTAAGATTTTTTTTGTCTAAGTCCACTTATTTGAATACTTGACCCGCCACTAATCATAGCTTGAAATCAAACTTATAACATATAATTAACCAAAATACACTTTTTCTTCTGATAATGAGATACACCAAATTATATACATACAGTCGTACATATATAATTTGTTATAAAATTCATTTATATATATACACTATGATTTTCTAAAAAAGGAAGTTCAATTGACGATCATCAACATACGTGATGACATGAACATTCATAGTGAATGTTATAAACTTTTTTTATTTGCATGTGTAAAATTATGAACCTATGTCACTTTCCTTATTCCGAAGTCTTTGATTGAAAAAATTGTAATTTACGGTGACTTTTGGAGCTTATTTTCCTAGTATAATATCCAAGAAAGTGACCATTTGTAGCTTTATTTGGATGGATAAGGACATGTAGACTTGTAAAGGTTAGACTAGAAATTTGTGGTGATAAATAATTCAACTCGAATTTGTCCATTCCCGCGTGACTCGTGTATGGTGAATTTATCTTCAATTCGTCCATTTAATTCTTTTTTGACGACTCTTGAAATATGAACAAGTTGAATTTTGATTCATTTTAAAGTCAACTTATATTCAACTTGCCCCTTTCAATTACCACCAATAGACTAGATAGACTAAAATCGTTTTTCATGAGCTTTCCTTTTTCAAAAATTGAATGAAATGATAATTAAATGAAAAAATAAAATAACTTAGAAAAAGCCTAGGCTCCACTCCTACCTTTATAACTCAAAAAGAAAAGAAAAAATTAACAATTTTGAAAAAACGACTAAAACAAAGATATAACGGTTGTTTGATAACTGATTTGGAGATGAGTTATGCAGTATTAAATTTTGCATAAGTAATGCTATGTTTGGTAGCTGATTAGAATGTAAGTTATATATATATGTATAAAATCAATATGGTGTTTGATTTCAATTTAGAAATCCGCATAACTAATATATGTATAAATTATAAGGAAATTTATGCATTAGGAGGATGAAATATGGAATATTGTAATATAAAAATCCTTAAAATTTTATTTTTGTTGTTGTATAAATAGAAAATACTCCAAAGTTCACAAAGAAAAGTTTATTCGCCTAATATCATGGTCACATAATACTTTACGAATATTTTATTCTTGATGACTAGTTAATAAAGGGTTTCCAATTGTGGGAATCCAGAAGAATATTTTATTTAATCAACATTAGGAAGAATGGTATGTATTTGGTCATAATCAGTAAAAATGTAGATAGAAGAAAAAGAAGAATAAAGGGAAGGAAATTGCGTAAAGAATTAGATAATGTGGCTGGTTGCTAGTGTAACTTGCAAAGAGAATCAGATTTCTTTTTTGGTTTCTCATTCAATATATTTTGTCATTTAGCCCCGACTAAATTCGCTCACTACAAGTCCATTTGAAGGTGACACTTTTAATAAAAAAAAAATTCATATTCAGGATTCGAACTTGAAAACTGTGATTAATAGTGAAACAATCTCACCACTGCACCATAATGCATATTGGTATATATTTCTTATTTATATTGGGGTTTGAGATTTGATTAAACTTAAATTCACAAAAAAATTTACAAATCAAGGGTAAAATCTTTTCTAACAAAGACAATTTTATATTAAAGCCTCGAACTCCAAACTCGTGATTAAGAATAAAAGAGTTTTGGTTAATAATAAAACATCTTTGTGAGTATAAAAAATATTTATCACTCCATCAAATCATGAGATTTCATTCCCTCAAACTCATAAAAGGGTCTTATTTTGGATACACATGACAAAAAAGTGTTTTTCGTAACAAAAGAAATTTGTCGTTGCTATTCTTTAAGTGTGCTCCAGAAAAATTCCAATTTAATATAATAACCTACAAATCAAACATGAAATCTAAACTGTACTAGTTAAACATCGTGCGAGGCAATCAATCATGCCGATGATATTGAATTCATGACTGAACATTTAAGAGATTTCCTGCTCAATCCACTCGGACATATCCATCGAAGTGGCAATGACAGAAAGTTAATCATTTCTTTTCATTATTTGAAGGAGGAATCCGAATCACCAATCCCATCTATCATCTTATTCCTTTCTTCTAGTGGAGATCACCATTCACTAACCAAAATAAACCCACTAATTCCTTAATTATTATTAATTTGTTTTTAAGGTTTATTAATCTTCCTTTAATTATTTTTCCACAAGGACATCCAAATGCACTTTAACTTACTTTTAAACGCGTTAGATGAAATGCATTGGATGATTACTCAACAACTCCTTGTTTATTTTTTGTTTTAATTTAATTTTGTTCTTTTAGAGGAAATTAATGAAACGATAATATCAATAGATATATTCTATGTGATATGAAGTATTTAAAGGTCTTCATCATTTCTTTTTATGTGATTTTAGTTTTTTTTTCTTACTATGATTTTATATTTATGGATTGGTGCATTTATAAGTTGATAGAAAATATATACAGATTATTTTAAGCTAGGTTTTCACATTTAATTCTCAATATGTGCTATTTACACTTTTTGACGAATATAATTATTTTCAATCTTATCTAGTTGATTGATCACACATTAGTATTCAACGAACTAATGTGCATAAGTAGACACTTTGTCCTTTAATATTGAATGTGCATAAGTAGACACTTAAATTAGTACAAAAATTTAATAATAGACATGTGCATCATATGTAACGTTTTACATAATAAGTTGTGTCTTACCTGAAGTCCTACATGTATTATACTAATTTTATATTAAAAAATATTTATTTATTATGTCGTGTTCTTTTTTATCCAAAATCCAACAAAGTTATCTAGTGCGCAAGAAATTTTTACATTATAATATAAAATAGTTCGGATACAATGTTTTTTGGTATAATATATGAACATATTTTTAATCTTGGCTTCATCTGATATTTATGTCTTTTAATATTAAGTGTGTATAAATAAATATTTATACAAAATTAAACAAGTAAAAACCTGCATTCTACGTGATAATTTATGTCCTAGGTGTATTATATTAATTTTATAAAGAATATATTTATATATTATATGATGTTTTTTTGGTCCATTATTTTGATCCATTTTAACTCCTTTTTTTTTTCTTACTAGTCATATTAAACGGACGAGGTTGAAAATGTCACGTGTGCGTCCAGAGAGAGGTGCCTAGGTAAAAGTGATGGTAAATAAGTGACATTTTTCAGGTCATGCTGACCAAAAAAACAAAGTAACATTTGCAGATGACCCATAATACTTCATCCCTTCTTTTTTATATATGTTATTCCTTTCTATAAATTGTTAATTCATAATATTTGTTATTTCATAATATTTGTTATTTCATAAAATCAATGCATAAGTTATCATATTCTTCCAATTATATCATTGATAGAGTAGTTAATTAGTTTTAAAAATATATAATTTGACTAACCTAGGAAAACTAATAAGTAATTAATATTCATTGGAGTACTCATACATTGGTTATTTACTCTCTCTATTCACTATTCTATAAAATCTTATTTTGAAAAAGAAATCTCAACAAACAAATTAAAAATAAAAGATGGAGAAAAAAATCAAAAATAATCTTTAAAGTTGAAGCTTTAACAAATTTTTTAAAATCTTAGATCAATTGGTGAAAAATTTTGGCTCCAAAAAATAAACTTAAAAATTTAAATAGTCATCCAAATGCATTTTAATTTCTGAAATCTAGCATATTCATCATTTATTAAAAAGTTAACTTAAGAAAACATTAAATAAGGACAGAAGGATAAAATTACTTAATTTCAAAAAAGGTGACATATAAAAAGGAAATGAGGGAATAATAATAATATGAAAGTCAGCTAAAACGCGTAACACGGCAAGGTGTCAAAAATATATATATTAAAGTCATTAAAGAAAAAACAAAACAAACAATTTAGTAGTAATAGTTTTTAATTGGTGAATATGTGTTGGCTGAATTAAACACTTGGCGAAATTACTCAGCTCTATACAGTGGGCGACCACACATTGTCATGTTGCCCAACACGTGATTGTCACCTCCTATATCACCACTTGCATCTCCTATTCTTATTTACCTCACTTTCGACGTGTATTAAGACTTGATTAAATTCAAATTCGTATATAAGAGAGTTTTGTGTTAAAGATAAAACACTTCTTAAATAAAGAATAACAATAATAACATATAAGTGAAATTTTATTTAGTGGGGTTTAAGGAGGTATAATGTATGTAGATTTTATTACTATTTTCTGAAGGTAGAGAAGTTGCTTCTGAAAGATTTGTCAAGTACAATAAGAAGAAAATAATGAAATTTTTTTATAGCAGTTAATAAGGAAAGTAATGTAAAGTCAACAAGAAAGAAACAGTAACAACAATAAAATAGTGTGATAATCGAAACATAATAAATAATAAATGAAAAGAACTACAATGGTACAACAAGTACTACGCATCAATCTTCGCAAGGCAAGGCAAGAAAACACTCTACCTCTACTAACCTTCTGCCTTAATACGCGACTTTCATTTCTTCCTGTCTAGATAACTAGATTCATGTCCTCGATAATATATAATTAGATTATATCCTATCTAATCAACTCTTCCTTACAAAATTTGAAATAAAGGAGATTAATATAACATCAAAAATCATAAAGGAAATGAATGTTATACAATTAGATTTGGAGAAAACTATCTACAATTCATTTAGTCATTCGAACTTTAATTTATTCATATTGAACACACGAGAGAGATAAGTATTCTTATATCTTAGACTTTTCCTACTCAAATTTTAGAAAAAATATTTACACATTTACTAAGAATAATAAAATCACCTCTTTTAGTTTTATACATTAAAATCTCAATTAAAACATGCCTAAAATTTTACGAATTATTTACAAAAATTAATAAATAAGAAAAATTGTGTTTTATACACAGTAAAAGAGCGCGTGAGTGGGCTCTTATAAAGCGTTGAAAGAGTTCCAGGAACATTCAGCAATTGTTGAAATTAGTGGTCGGCGAAACCTTCCGTTGAAAATATCCCGTCAGTGCTTCCGTCAAATTTAACCCTATTAATACTTTATTCAAAATTACTTAACCAAAGGGTCAAGCTCTCTCTCTCTTAGCCTAAAACAAAGCAATTTCACATTTGTCTGCTCAATTATCCTTTATATATCCCAAAAATTCATAGTAAAAAATAATAGAATTAGCTAATTTTGAAGAATTTCGAGTTTGCGTTTCGTCTTTGGTAAATTTTACCAGGTATTGTTCATTCTCAATTTCAACTTCCTTTCAATTTTCGAGAAATTGAAGTGTTTGTGTTCTTCGTTACGAGGTGAGGAATCAAACTTAGGTGAAAGTTCAGTTAGCTAATCGAGCTAGCTAACTGATTATGTTTTGCTGAATCGAGACTGAATTTGACATGAATATTGTAATTAGAGATGGAGCTAGGATTTAAAATTTATCCATTTCAGAACTTTAGTTTATCTAAGTTAGTGAGCTCTAAATTAAATAATTTATATATATGTAAGGACTTTTTTAAAAAGAATTATTTGAACTAAAGCTACTAGGCTCGGCCAATCTGCACATTCCACACTAGCTCCACCACTGATTGTAGCTTAATAAGGTTTCCCTGTTAGAAAGGTTTCTTTCTTAGTTTATTATATATATGTAAGGATTTTTTTAAAAAGAATTATTTGAACTAAAGCTACTAGGCTCGGCCAATCGGCACATTCCACACTAGCTCCACCACTGATTGTAGCTTAATAAGGTTTCCCTGTTAGAAAGGTTTCTTTCTTAGTTTATTATATTTCAAGTTATAAATGAAAAATTTCAGCTACTTCCTCCAAATTGACATAGTGAGTTATATAAGATTTTTGAAATTTGTGATTTTAAACATGACATAATGTTTGTGTAGTGATAATGATTTATTATTAGAGGTAAATGCGAAGTTGAAGTTAATTTGTTTATAAATTAAGAAAAAAAGGTGTCATTTTTTTGGAACGGAGTTATAAGGGAATAGTGTCAATTCTTTTATGAACGGAGGGAGTATTATTTTTGACATAACTTTTGAAGTTTATTTAAAATTATTATTATAACGGTGGTGTTCAAGGCAGTATACGCTTATCGCGACTGTCATACTGTTAACTTTTTAGGTTCTTTTGGGAGGATAGTGGAGATGGAGGTTATGGTAGGGTAGGAAGTGTGTTGTATCTAATTATTTATGTCTTCAAGGAATATAAATGCCCCATTTGTGGGATTACACTCAGTATGTTGTTGTTGAATGTATCCTTTATGTTTTGAAAATCATAAGGATCATGGTTGTGTACTTGTGATTTCAATCTAATTGTCGTTACACTTGAAAAGTTCTCGTATTGCATCTCATTTACTGAAAGTGTTGCATAGTATTGTTAATATCACATGATAGATTATCATATTTTGCCTCGTATAATTATGCAACATGCACTGGTTGTGCTCCGTGTGCTTGAATTTGTATTTTCTACTTCTCTAGTTAGTTAGAAAACTCTGTTTTCCGATCAATGATGGTTAGAAAACTGATCTATGTTTGTTTTTGTATCTTTTGCAGGTTGATATTTTAACAGATATCAACTGTTAAAGTGTGCGTACTGGGAACGATTTGTGCTTAGAGCAGGTTATGATAGCCATATAGTATGGAATCACACCAGCTGTATGGATATGGTGTGACTGATGCGAATTTGCCATATTCTTACTCTAAGACTACTACTCCTTCGATACCTAATAGGCTGTTGGGAACATTGAAATTTGATTCGGGAAATTCTCCAAATTCTCCATTTGCATACTATTATGATCCTGGAACCCCTACCACAATAAGTGATAGCCTGGAGCAGCATAGCTCTACTGAAAATATTTCAGGGACTAGTCCTCCCAGTAATTCCTCGCGGGATTATAATCATTATTTCCGTAGGTCTAGCCCCTCTCCAGATTTCCGCCAGAACAATCTACTGGTTTGTTCTGGTGAAAATTCTTTACTCCAGTATGCAAATCACAGTCACAACATGAAACGTGCTCTGCTTCAATTGGAGACCGCTTTAATGGGGCCAGAGGAAGTCATAACATCCAGCCCCTCTGCAGGGGAATTTCAGCAGCCACAGATATCAGGTCAGAGGTTCGGGATGTGGAACCAAGATGGTCAGGTTTCGCGTCGAATTGAAACACAGCCATCACATGTTTCTGTCTTTGGCATATCAAGTGATATAATTCTAAGTGAGAAGCATAACAAACCAATGGAGGATTATCCGTCGCAGGGGATTCCTTTTGGCAACCTAAAGCAGCTGCTTATCGCGTGTGCCAGAGCTCTTGCAGAGAACAACTTAGATGATTTTGAAAAATTGATTACCAAGGCAAGAAGTGCTGTGTCCATTACTGGAGATCCAATCCAGCGTCTCGGTGCCTACATCGTAGAAGGGCTCGTAGCAAGAAAAGAAGCATCAGGAACCAACATTTATAGGGCTCTCAGGTGTAAGGAACCCGCTGGGAGGGACTTGCTCTCCTACATGCATATCCTATATGAGATATGCCCTTATCTAAAGTTCGGTTACATGGCTGCGAATGGTGCAATAGCAGATGCGTGTAGAAATGAAAATCACATTCACATTATAGATTTCCAGATTGCACAAGGGACTCAATGGATGACTCTTCTTCAAGCTCTTGCTGCCAGGCCTAGCGGTGCACCTTATGTACGTATTACAGGTATTGATGATCCAGTTTCAAAATACGCCCGGGGAGATGGATTGGCATTAGTGGGAAAAAATCTCGCAGCAATTTCTGAGAAATTCAACATTCCAGTTGAGTTTCATGCAGTGCCAGCTTTCGCTCCTGAAGTCACCAGGGATATGCTTGATGTGAGGCCTGGTGAGGCTCTGGCAGTAAACTTCCCTTTGACACTTCACCACACACCCGATGAGAGCGTTGACGTGACTAACCCAAGGGATGAGCTTCTCAGGATGGTGAAATCGTTTTCTCCCAAGGTGGTCACTTTGGTGGAACAAGAATCAAACACAAACACAGCTCCCTTTTTCCCTCGATTTCGGGAAGCTCTAGTCTACTATTCTGCAATGTTCGAGTCCATAGATGTGACGTTAGAAAGGGACAGGAAGGAGAGGATCAACGTGGAGCAGCATTGTTTGGCAAGGGATATAGTCAACGTCATAGCATGTGAGGGCATGGAAAGAGTAGAACGCCACGAGCTATTAGGCAAATGGAAATTGAGGTTCACAATGGCAGGGTTCCACCAGTATCCTCTGAGCTCTTACGTAAATTCGGTGATAAAGAGCCTCATGAGATGCTACTCAGAGCATTATACACTAGTGGAGAAAGATGGGGCTATGTTGTTGGGATGGAAGGAGAGGAACTTAATCTCTGCATCTGCTTGGCACTGAAGGAAAAAAAAGAAAATTACGAAAGGGCAGCCTGGTGGAGTAAGTTCCCACTATGCGCGGGGTCTAGTGAAGATTTAGTTTAGCAAATAACCAGTTTGTAAGTTCATTAAGTGGAGAAGCAGATGAAATAGCCTTTCTGTCGTGTCATGTAGTTTCACTGTTCCATAGATAATTTCATGTATCACAAACTATATTGTTTATATACATCTCTCATTATGTTCATCTGTTTGTTTGGAATTTTTCTTGCACAACCTTAAGGGACATGACACCAAATTTTGTAATGGAACAGTTGAAAACATTATACTTTATAGGGGTGAACAAAAACAAGATAAGAGTTGTGACATCCCAGGCAAATTTTGCATCAGCAAAACATGGGAGAGATGTTGGTACATAAGGGAGCAATACTTAAACTATAGTAACGCATTTTAAAGCTACAATGAGTTGGGCTCTTCCCTAAGAGGGAGGGTGGGGGATATGTGATACCCTAGGCAAGCTCTCACATGGTATAAAAGTTGCACATGCCTAAACTCAAAATGGGCTATTACCAAAGTAATATAAAGGGAAGTAGAACATGCGAAAGAGACGCAATATTTCCTTTTTAGCATAAAGAAGGGTAACTTACATATATGACAAATGCATTTAATGAAATAACACTGTATGGGTATAGTTTATGTAATTACATTCTATGGGTATATTTTATTTGCTAGTACATTTTTTTTTTGTATATAGCATGTTTCTTGAACTGAAATATACAAATTCTATTTTATCAATTAATGAGCGTTAAATGCGGTAATTGATGATATACAATCTCATAATTCAAGGGAATCGTGTCAATTAAATACTTCTTGTTCCAAAAAAAATAGTTCTATTTCCATAGAAACTCCATTAAATACTTCTTGTTAAAAAAAAAAAAAATTCTATTTTCATAGAAACTCCATACGAAGAATCAGATTTTTGCTCCCACATACTACTAAAGCATATGATTAAGCAAAACTATTATATAATGAAGTGCAGGTAAGGTTTTAGTTCGTTTAAAATTCATGATTTTTCCTCTTTTTCTTTTATAAGTGGTAACAATCAATGTTTGAAAAAAAGTGTGTTAATATATTTACAAAAAGTTACAAATAGTATATTATAAAGTAAATTGTAGTTCGATGAAATCAAAGATAAGATTTTTATATTTGTATATTAGTCAAACAGTTTGTATATATTTGGGTACAATTTTTTCGAGTTTTAAGTGTATATATTTGTATGTGAATTGTGTATATGAATTTTATATGTATATGGGGAACGTTTGTATATAAAACTAACTATTTGTATATTTCAATTGTGTATGATTCGACAAAAAGATTGGTCTTATTTAATTGCCTACATTTTGTTTTAAGTGTATACTTTATATTCGTCAACAAAAAGCTTGTATATTGTGCAGTTGATGAAAATTGTGTACATTTTTTTCGAGTTTTAATTGTGTAAAAATCAGTATGTGAATTGTATATTTTATATTGGGAATGTTTGTATATAAATTTGTATGTGAACTGTAGTATGAATTGTATATATACAGGGGGAACGCTTGTGAATGAGGAACGTGTGTGTATATACATTTTGTGTAGCATTTATATTAGTCAAAAAAGGTTTGTATATTGCACGATTCAGTATTATTTGTATAATTTTGTTTATATTGTGTATAAATGCTAGAAATAATTGTAATTAATCGTATATAGAATGGTTGTATACAAATCTGCAAATTTGTATATTATGTTATTTGTATATGATTATTTGTATAATCATGTTAACTGATTTTGTTTTGTAAATTAGTATAATCTGAACAGAAGATGGCTTCTTTGGCTATTTTGGTTATGCATTCTGGAAAGTGGGACGATACAAATTGTTACGTCGATTATACTATAGAGGGGATCGTATGTAAAGAACAAACATCATTTCTTGAGTTTTATACAACAATTGCGACACAAATTGGAGTTGACGTGAGTAAGAAAGCAATGAAGATTGAGTATAAAGTTGAAGAAAGCAACACACCAATGATTATACACAATGACATGGGTGTTAGGGTGTATGTAATGCTTAAAAAGGCTAACAGTGAATTTAACAAATTCTCCGTATAGCTGTTGTGGATGAATTTGTATATTGTATATTTGATAAAAGTTGTATATTGTATATTTGATAAAAGTTGTGTACCAGTTTTACGAGCTTTAATCATATAAATTTTTATGTGAATTGTATATATATATAAGTAAGTGGGGAACGTTTGTATATATATATGTATGAATTTGTATAAATTTGTTTATATTTTGTATAAATGCTAGAAATACTAGTAAATAATTGTATATGAAAAGGGTTGTATAAATGTGTGCGGTACGACTTTTATTTTATCAATGAATAGATTAATGAGAGTTAAATGCGGTAACTGACAATACACAATCCCATGATTCAAGGGAATCGTGTAAATTAAATAGTTGATGTGAATAAGAAAGCATTGAAGATTGAGTATAAAGTTGAAGAAAGCATTAATTTTGTATATAACGTTTTTTTTTGTTTATAATTTATACAATATTTTATTTTAAAAATAAATGGATACATGAACGCTAAATATGGTAACAAAAAATTTACATAATCCCATGATTCAAGCTAATCGTTCAAAATCAAATATTTTTCCAAAAAAGAGTTGTATAGCAATAGAAACACCATTACAACTAGTTTCTTCGTCAAACGACTGAAGCATACGATTAATCAATATTCTTGTATATTCAATGCCAAGTAAGCGTTTCTTTCAAGGAAATTTCATGTTTTAAACAGCAAGAAAGTATACAAACGGATTTGTATAGTATATAATTGAAATTTTGAAAAACGAATTATTTTTTGTTTTGTTTATTCTCATGGTTGGCAAAAAATTATTTTTATTTATACAAGATTAGAGGAATTGTATATTAACAATTCTGTTCTAATATACAAATACCTCAAGCAATTTTGCATATACTAACTTAATATAAAAATTGCTATATACATATACTTCAAGCAATTTGTATATACTAACTTAATATACAAATCGCTATATACATATACTTCAAGCAATTTGTATATAACTAATAAAATATACAAATACCAATATACAATTGTGATTTAAGCAGAAAATATACATAGACTTCAAACAATCTTGTATATAACTAACAAAATATACAAATATCTATAAACAAATATGATTTAAGCAGAAAATATACATATACTTCAAGTAATCTTGTATATAACTAACAAAATATACAAATATCTATATACAACTGTGTTTTAAGTAGAATATATATATATATATATATATATATATATATATATATATATATATATATATACACACACTTCATGCAATTTTGTATATAGCTAATCAATTTGTATAGTCTTTGGCTTTCCTCTTACTTCCTCCTTCAACAATTTTAATGTCGTTTGTCTTGACATTGTTGATGACTTCCTGAAGTGCAATTGAGTCATTTTTTTCTTGAATCTCAATTCTTCAATAGATTCTTCCTCTAGAACTTGTTTATATTTTGCCATAGACCCTGAATTGACTCCAAAATCTTGAGTAAAACCGATTGAAAACGATGGTCGATTATCAACAACTTTGACATGCAATGGCGTACCTCTCGTAATACTCTTAGATGAAGTTCCATCTTTCATTTTGCTTTTGAGAAGGTTGATAATCTAATGACTGATGATTGACTTTAGAGAAAAAATTAGCCAAAAAATAAGAAGCATAATACATATAACAATGAAAAAAACGAAAAAACAAAGAGGTTTAGAAAAGATTTAGGCGGTTACCTGCAGATTTGGGAAATCAATTAGGAGGGAGATGAGGAATTTCAAATTTCAAATTAGGAGTGTAGGAGTGATTTTAGGAGAGAAAAGGGGAATGTGAAGAGGAGAGATGAAAAATAGATTTATTGCATATACATAGAACAATGAAAGATTTATTGCTCCTCGGTATACAAATTCATGAGAGATTTATTGCTCCTCGGTATACAAACTCGTCAGTGGGTCCCATTATTAGTGGCAAAAAAATTAAAACTGTATTTATAAAACGTAAATAAATTAAATTGTACCCTTGATGACTAATAACCTAATAAAGTTTGCCATTCCATGTAATTTGCATAGTAGCTCTATAGACTATATGTGTTTATATTAGAGAAAAAAATTTTATTTTGTGTCACACATAAAATTTGCATATCACATGAGACATTCTCGTTGCATAATATGTGTACTTCTTATTATTTTTTTGGGGATGATAATCGTAAATATTATCATCGAAAAATAAAATCAACAAATCTAAAATGTACCTAATCAACACAACCATATTCCAGGAAGGGTATTGTGAGTATTAGGCCTCCAACCGTCAGCTAGTTACCTATTTGCTCCATTAAAGAAAGATCGAAATAGGTAACACAAAAGTTTTTTATTTTTTGTCTAATTCAAAAATTTCTGCCCCTATTGTGAAGATCTTTACTTCTTCAAATCTACACCAATTAATCCCATTAGTCAAATTTCCTGTCAGTCACGATTGGCTTTGAATCAATATAAAGCTTAGTAGATCGTGAGTCCCATTAGTATTAATAAAGAGTGTTTAGATATTTCTTTTTTCCAATCGAAATAAGGCTTCTATTAATTCATAAGGACATAAATCATGAATTCATGATACGTCGAACAGAATATATAACAGAATTTCACATTTTCCATGAGCAAAATATATAATATAGGCTGTTACGCACTAGTATTAGGTCAAAAACACACCTATTAACATGTCAGCAAAAGGTGCTAAATAGGCACAATTGAGGCATGTTGAATTGTTTAATTGGTAAAAACTTTAGTTTAGACAGCAAAATAAAAGTATCGAACAAATTTAGAGCTACCAAAATAATATAAAGTCAATTTGTATGACAAAATGCTTTCGAAAACCAAATCCTTTGTAGGTCCAATTATGGTAGTTCCACCAAATTTTACAGCTACAAAATAGAAGTAATTAAGATCCATATCTTCATGTTTGTTAAAAATATTACTCCTAATTAGTAAAAAAATAAATTATAATCGTTTTCCTGATTTGTCACATTCTGTTTTAATCCTTAAAAAGGAAATTAGTTTATGTTTAATGTTAATTAATCACTCTCCAATTAAAAAAAAGATTAATTCAAATAATTGACCTAAATCAACAGTTAGATTCGTATCCAAATACTAAACCTAAACCAAATCTAATTAACGAGTGTAATTATCACTTGCCATTTGCATTATATGAGTCTAATTAAGGTAATTTTGGATTGCTTTTTTTTTTCTCCTGATAATGCTTTAGAACGTATTAAAACGTGTGATAATATTTTTTTTAGGTTTGAACGGATGAAGAAAATCACCTATTATTTTTGCTTCAGCTGAAAATTTCATTATTTTAAACTATTTTACTAACTAATAGATCACATCTTAGAATGCAATATGAATATGTCAATAATATTTATGAAGTAAAATGATAAGATCAACAGTAAATTTAATTTGGTGCAAAGAGCAATATAAAATCGGTAAAAGAGCAAATAGTATATAGTGATTAGTAACGGGGTTAAATTTTTTAACTAAGAGGTATTACGATAAAAAATAAATAGACAGACCTAGAAAATTTTAAAAAAAATCAACATATAATATATAAACATAAAATTAAAATTTTAACCTAGTTAAATAGTGTAATTTTCATATAAAGGGCTTTAATTAGGTGGTTCCATCATCACCTACATAATAATAGGAATGTAAAATTGTGACACTCATAATGAAAAGTTTTAAAAATTATAAGACAAATTTACATAATACCTACACTTTTGTGCTTAATAATATTAAAACTCAAAGCAAATAATACATACTATCATGAACCGATAACAAATATCAGCAATCAATGGATTAAGATATTAAAAAATTAACCTAAATAGTCATTAACTTAATTAATTAAACTAAAAGTAATTGGACAAATACTTAATACATATATAATTTGCATATATAACTAGAGAATTAAAACTCCTATAAGAGCATGACACTCTAAATAAAAAATCTTAAAAAATATTGTACACACCCCTAAACATGGCGAGAAATTAGGAGTGCTCATGTTACAAAATCAGGAGTGTATTAAAATTCAGTTAGTCAAATAAAAAGGCATGTTTAAGACTGTCAATACTCAATAGTTCGAAAATGAAACTAATAATTTGTGTTTTCAATATTTCTTTCCCTTATGAAATTCAAATAAACATATTTTTCACAAAAATATCCTTAATTGACAGCTAGTCATATCCTAAACATTTCCATAATCCTAATTTGAAAACAAACACTATAAAAACAAAGCCTACTTCTCTTTCCCTTCTCACCAACAAACCTGCAAACTCACAAAAACATGTATTAGCCGCCGATCCCACCCAAAAAAAAAAAAAATGTCAAAATCCTCATCTGTAGATCAAAATCTACACGACGGAAACGGCGACCTTAGGTCACCGCTTATTCCGTCGGCGGCTGCTGGATTTTCGAAACAAAAAAAAGTAACAATGGATCAAATGTTGGAAAAATACTGCGGCGATTTTGGTTGGTGGCAATTTAGTCATTTTGTATTAACGAGCTTTGCTTGGGCTCTAGAAGGAATTCACACTATGATTATGATTTTCGCCGATCGTGAACCGGCTTGGCAGTGTTCGCCGAACCGGTGGTGCGATTCGACGGCGAAAAGTTTGTGTGGTCTTGAACCGGGTTCGTGGGAATGGACCGGTGGAGCTGCAAGTTCTACGGTTTCGGAGTTTGGTTTAATTTGTGGAGAGAAATATAAAGTTGGGCTTGTCCAATCCTTATTTTTCGCTGCCTGCATGATTGGTATGTTGTTACTCTAGCTCGTTAATTTGTTTGTTCGATTTTAACTTTTTAATATAAATATAAAAAATAATTGATTTTCATTATCGCATCTGTCACATAGACAACTTAATTATTTACCAGAACATGCATCTTTGAAATTTTGTCGTTTGTTTTGTCTGTTTATACAAAGTTGAACGAGAATGTATTTTATTTGGAATTTCTTTTTTTGGGTCTAATAAAGTAAAGAAAGTACAAGTAGGAAACTGATTGAATCCAAATATTTGTTTACTAACGAATTATTAATAATTCATATTCAAGTTTGGCAGAAGCTCAATTAAATTAAATGATACAAAAAAAAAATGAAGATAGACGACAATGTATATCAGAAAGTCAGAATTAATTAAAAATAAGGACAATAATGATATATAGGGTCGTCTCGGATTCAAAATTCCCTACTTGCTCTTTTAATTAAACTCGTTGAATGAGACTTGCTTAACCTGATTCACATTTTTTAATTTACAGGTATTTTAAAATTTACGAATTATTATATTGGAGCGAAATTTATCTTTCTTGCAAAAAGAAGTCAGGATAAACTTGACAAGTGAAAGATACTAGTTGGATATATACTTTTGGGTCAATATTAGAATATCCTTTTTCTTACTAATTCCCACCTACCACCAATTTGAAATTTATTGAAGAATATGCTGGCCCGATCCGTATCTTCCGTCTTTCCTTGTGAGAGATAGAAAAATAATATTTACTATCGAGTCTAATTCAATCTAAGAAATTAGTTTACGAGGTAAGTAATGTTTCAAATATGTTTAAGATCTTGTCTAAAACGTGAATAATATAAGATGAGAGTTCAATATTTAGTGAATTATGAATAGAAATAGTAAATTATATATGAACTGAGATGAGTATATTATAATAAAAATAATAATTAAGATTTAGTTCAATCTTGAAAATTAATTCATAAGATGAGAATTATCGTAAGTCGTATATAAGGAGATTAAGTAACTCATCGTCCACCAACGTGGAATGGAATTCAACAGTATGATACTCTCTTTTATCTTAATTAATGTGGTGTTTTACTTTAAGCTCATAGGTTAAGAAAGAGAATGATTTTTAAAATTTATGATTTAAAATAAGTTATATTATTAGCGTGATTATAAGTTGTCTAATTAAGGTTTACATTGTTTTAAATAAATTAAAAAGAAAAGTATGAATTAGAAGTATTAAAATAGGCTGCTTTATAAAATAATAAAAAAGATAGCTGTGGAACCAGGAGGCGGTGTTAGGTGTATCGAGATTTACATGAATTATTACTATTTATTACGCAAAATAAAATATACGTATGGACCAGAAAAAGCTTATTAATGTCATGCATGTTACTTAACCAGAATCACTTCATCTTCTAGAAAAATAATAAATAACTAAATATCATATTATTATACTGTTGTGATCCAGAGAGCATCCTTATCAAAATTATCATGATGATGACAAGCAGCTTCTTTTGACTTGCTGTCCATTTATTTTATTTTAATATAAAGCTCCCCTTAAGTGTTTTGTATGACATGTTGTTTATTTTCCCATGCATTATTGACACGTGTTAGATTAACATACTACCACCAAAAGAATTGTTGTATGATGCACCACTAAATATTGGTTATAAAGTATTTATATATAATTTAGATAAATATTATGAGAGTTGGTGTAAGATTTGCGAGGGTATGAATATGGGGTGGCAGGATGTAGCAACTGATGATTAAGTGAGATGAAGATGAAGTGTGTCGGAAAGTAGAAATAAGAACATAACGAACATGAAATGTCATTTGTGTTATTTTTTACTATTTCATTAAGGATGTTATTTTCTCAAATAGATATCATTTCATTAAGGATGTTATTTTTGATCGACCATGTTAAAATTGACACTACCAATATCAATCATCTTCTCCGATAACTATATATAGAAGGGAAATTTGAAGAGAATACATAAACAAAAGAAATTAGGAGTAACTATTTTCTACGATATTTCTTTTTATTTTTATTTTATTCTTAAAGATATACCCATTTAATTATAACTCGTGTAAATATTAAACAAACAGATTAACCATGGGCAGAGCTATAACATTGGTCCAAACTCCAAACTGTTGTTTACGTAAAGATACACTAAAATAGAAGTATGACAAACAAATTGAAACGAAAGTAGTATTGGTGATATTTGTGTTAGTACTTGATATTTGATATGATTGACTTTGAAATGTTAAAGTATTTTTCGTAAACTTTCAAATTGATGATTTACAGGTGCTGGAGTATTTGGACATTTATCAGATTCCAAATTGGGAAGAAAAGGCTCCCTTACTATAGTTTGCATTTTGAATGCAATCTTTGGTTGTTTAACTGCATTTTCTTCAGATTATTGGACTTATACCTTGTTCCGCCTTCTCTCCGGTTTCAGCACGGGCGGGACTGGCCTTTGTGCTTTTGTTCTTTCCACTGAACCCGTTGGCCAATCCTGGCGTGGCGTAGCTGGAATGTCCACTTTCTATTTTTTCTCTATCGGAATAGCCTCCTTATCAGCCATTGCATATTTCTTCCAAACATGGCGATCACTCTACATTGCTTCGTCAATACCATCAGTCATGTTCGTTATCTTAGTACTCCCTTTCATCCACGAGTCTCCTCGTTGGTGCCTCGTTAGAGGGAAAGTAGACGAAGCCATGAAGATCATGCACAAAATTGCTAAATCCAACGGTAAACATCTCCCTGATGGCGTTGTTCTCGCCCTCGATAGTGAAGTGAATGATGATAATGGTCCTGATTCTCATTCAGAATCAAAAGAAGCCCCAAACGGATCCTTAGTAGATGTACTGAGGCTCCCCTTGACGCGATTCCGGTTATTCTTAGCTGTGGTGATCAACTTCCTTTGCTCGGTCGTTTATTACGGGTTGAGTCTGAATGCTGTCAACCTCGGGACCAACCTCTACCTCAATGTCACCCTTAACGCGGTTGCTGAAATGCCTGCCTATTTATTAACAGCATTAGTGTTGGACAAGCTCGGTAGAAAGCCGTTAGCGTTAGGCACAATGTGGTTCAGCGGTGTTTTCTGTCTAGCTGGAAGTTTGGCGAAGGGTGATGGTACGTGGAAAGTGGTTCGGACGGTGTGTGGCGTGCTAGGTATATTTGGCATGGCGGGGACCTACAATTTGTTATTCGTGTATTCGATGGAGTTATTTCCGACTGTGGTGAGAAATGCTGCGTTGGGATGTGCAACGCAGGCGTCCCAGATGGGCGCTATCTTGGCGCCCTTTGTGGTTGTTTTAGGGGGTGGGATACCATTTGGTGTGTTTGCGTTTTGTGGAATTGCTGGAGGCTTATTGGTAATGTACTTGCCAGAGACTTTAAACAGGCCATTATATGATACAATGGCTGGAATGGAAGAAGCTGAAGCAAAGAAACCAAGCATTTTATCTTAAATTTGCCGGTTTTTGAAAACTTTTTTTTTAATTATTTTTTAGTTGTTGAATGTAATTTTGGGTTGGATTGTACTAAGAGTTCATCTTATATTAGGTTGTCATAACGCATGCCTTGTCATAACAAGGTAAGCTTGAAATTGTGCTCTATAGCGCGTGGTGAAGAAGGGTGAAGGTCTGGACGGTGGTCAGTTAAACATCCTTTGCAAAAAAAATTTATAATATATTCTAAAAAAGATGTATTCACCCTGTTATATATCATGTTATTTTCCTTATAATGGACAATATTGTGACAAAGGGAAAGAAGTGCAATATCATTACATTTGATCCAAGACATTAACTAAATAAGATTCAATCACTAGGAGATGATTTATTAAAGCTTCACACAGATCAATCAGCTTGAATGTAAGTTGGATCAGTAATGAAAATGTCAAACAAAAAAGGAAACTTACATAAATTTCACTAGTTTAGGAGTTAATTACTTAGATACACTTTAGATTGCAATATTATGTATCTTACCAGATTTTAGTGTTTCTAGATACATATATCTCGGTCACATTTGGTCAAAATTAAGTGTAATTATATTTGTTTTAGATACATTGTATCCAAGTGGATTTGCATGTATCTGAAAAATTGGGATACATAACAAATTTCGCTCGCCTCCCTCGTCTCTCTCCCGTCTCGCTCATCACTCTCTCATGTATTTGATATCCCAGATACATGTGAATTACACTAAATACATGTATCTAGTGTGATTCACATGTATTTGAGATACATACGAATCTCGCTCGTCTCTCTCCTTATTTTTGTGTATTTGGTAGGAAAAATACATGTATCTAAGTGTATTTTCTTCAATATATGAAAGGAAACTCTTAATTAGTAGTAAGATACGTAATATTTTGAAAGTATAGGCAATAATAGTATATATGATAGTGAAGTATATCTATAGTTTTTCCAACTAAAAAGCACCCAAACAATAGTAAATGTGGGTAGCTTTATGATACAAACTTAGAACCAAACAAGATGTACTCAAACAAGGTGAGATTAAATCTTATTATTATATTGTAGTTATTTTAACAGAAAAAATAGTGTTTACAACACTTTTTCACAATCAATAGCTCATATTTTCAATTCCAACACTTGAACAAATCTTTAAAAGCTGCTTTTATATTCAACTAATCCAAAGCTACCAATCCAGGTTTTGCTTCACCTTCTCGCAATCCATCCTTTGTATCATAAAGTGGCTTGTTTAATGTCTCTGGTAAATACATTACCAAAAATCCTCCAATAATACCACACACCCCAAACACAGCAAATGGAACACCACCCCAAACACATCAAATCTTATTACAAGTTTTAATTTTCTAGTTTTGAAAATACTCTTTAAACTTTGTTGTTTCTTACCAAGTTTTTCAAAGTTTTTGTTCTAAGTATCTTGGGAATACAGGATCAACAACAAGAACAACGTCATTAGGAATGTTACATTTGCCATTAGAAACCGCGATTTTCTGCATAATTTTCGTAGCTTTGTCTACATTTCCTCTAACGAGGTACCATCTAGGTGACTCGTGAAAATAAGGGAAGGAATTGAAGAAGCTATGTAGAGAGATCGGCACGGGTGGATTAAATAAGCAATGACGGATACAACGGCTATTCCAGTAGAGTATAAATATAAAGTGGACATTCCAGCGTTTGACCAACGGGTTCAGTGGCGAGAACAAAAGCACATAGGCCAGTGCTGAAACCGGAACAAGACGTAGGTGAGTATTCCGAAGAGAATGCCGTTAGAATCATTCAAAATGCAAATTATTGCGAGGGAGCCTTTTCTCCCAAATTTTGTATCCGAAAAATGTCCAAATACTCCAGCACCTAAAATAAAATTAATTTTAAATGCGTTACCATATTTTTCTCAATACAATTGTATCAATAGTCACAATTTTGATTTTTTAATTATAACCACTGAAAAGTGGCTATTTGTGAAAGTACGTACCGATCATGCAGCCCGCGAAAAATATAGACTCAACAAGCCCAACCTCAAACTTTTCTCCGCATATTAATCCGAATTCGGACATCGTAGAGCTTCCGATTCCACCCGACCATTCCCACGAGCCGGGCTCCAAAGAGCAATGGCTCGTTGAACCAGCGTGGCTAGTTAAATAGTGCCACGCTGGTTCACGATCCGCGAAGATCATGACCATGGTTAGAATCCCCTCTAGTAACCAAGCCAAGTATGTTAACACGAGGTGTCTCACCCGCCACAACCCGAACTCACCGCAGTACTTCTCCAACATCTCATCCATCGTTATTTTTTTCGGGTTCGCCTCCCGAGAGACGAGTGGCGACCTGTGGTCGCCGTCGTCGACTAATTTGATGTTTGATGATAATGCCGAAGACATTTATTATTTTACCCACTAATGATATTATATTATTGTACCACAACGATATTCAAAGACCAATTTGCACCTCTATTATAGAGTTTTCAAACGGAATGTAGAACACATGCATATCACTATAAAAGTACTTGTAGAAGTTTATGACGGACCACTTCTGTAGCAAAATATATTTACCAGTTTTTTTTTTAATCAGTTTATATAACGATGAATTATAAAAAGAATATGATAGGTACAAATTATTTAGTGACAAATTTCATAGAACATGTTAATTATTTAGATTAATCTAATGAAGGATTACAAGACCAAGAATAGAGCCCTAATATATAAGCTAAGTTGTGCGGACGATTCACTTTTAATGTCGCACCTGTGTTGGATTCTCCAAAAATACACGACTTTTGGAGAATTATCGACACGCACCCCTTGACATTTTTGAAGAGTCTGAACAACATAGCCAATAAGGTGAAAGTTCAGATAGTAACTGAGTATAAATAATATTTTAACAATAAAAAAATGTCACATTACTTTATCTATATTTAAAATTTTATTTTATAATATAGATATAGATTAAAATATATTGTTATAATTAAAAGAAGGTAAAAAGTAAAAGAAAAATGAAACATAATTCACTTTTACAATAAAATAATTAATAAAAAAAACAATATATATATATATTGCTTTCATTAATCCTTGTACCACAACTCTATAGACGGCTTAAAATTAAATATGGCACGTACATAGTACTTAATAATTTGTCAAACTGATGAAAGATATATGAACGGCTACATGGAAATGAAAATGTATACATTATTATTATAATATTCTTAAAATCAATGACAGTATCTTTGATAATGATATCTTGCAATTAATATTGTACACCTATAGAAAGTTGAAATACGAACGTAATGTTAATTTGTAACTACTATAATAAAACAAAGAAAAAACTTGACCTAGAACGCGTTATTTATTTAAGAGAGAATGAAAAGTGAATCAAAAGGTAATCACTAATTCGTTATTTGAGAACTTTGAAACCCCCCTCTCAAGGCAATGTTTCTGTACTAATAAAAGGGGAACTAGTTTGAATCAAGATATGTTAATAAAGAAAAATATTCAAGATGAGACACGCTTGATTTTTTAACTATGAAAGCAAAATAATAACTATAAATTGTTTCAGTTATTTGATGAACATCGATATCAACAGATGTGACATGTTTTACATGGAGATGAAAGATATTTATAACTAGCACAACATGGATGAAATTGGTCCCTTCGTCCCTTTATCTGGACCCAGAATGAGACCAAAGTTGGTCCAATTTGGAACCAAATTTGTTATTGATCCGGTCCTTTCTCATGACCCACAACCTTCACCACGCACCTTACGCTCTTACTCTTTTTCTTAAGATTTGGACATGCATCTAATTAGTTTTATATGTAATGAAAGCTAAATGTGAACCCTAGAGATATCGACTCCTTTTTTTCATTTCGTTGGGCTAAAACCCCAACATTTATATTTGAGTCTGCCTAATTGAACGAAAGATAGAAAGGAAAGCAAGTATACAGATTTAGAAAAGCTATTATACAAGTTCAAAGAAAGACGATATACAACAAGTATACAATGATGATTGGGCCAAGACTCCAAGTTTGGGTAGATTCACAAATTTGCTGGAATGGGCCTCAAGCCCATATTTTTGGACAGCAGGGAATTTGGGCTAAGAAAGCCTAGATTCATTCTTTCCTTTGCTTATATTTGCTTGTATTTAGTTGTTGCAATATTTGTTATTGTTATAACTTAGTTGAACTTCTCAAAAGATGAACTTATTTTTTTTTGTTGTTGATTTACTTTGTTAATGCATTTCATTTATAAACTCTTGATTCATTTTTCATCACTTAATTCAAATATTTTGATCAAGTTTTCACTTGTTCTTAATTAATTAAATTGTTTCAACTTCATGATTTTTAATGCATTTCTCTTTCTTAATCAATTTTTTTCAAAACTAGTCAAACATTTTTTCAAGTAGTGGGCCTAATGGCATGCATGTAGAATAATTTACATCAGTTTGGCGTATAGACTTCATATGAATAACTATTTATCATGATGTAGAGGGCCGATGGCCTTTACAAAAAATGAAATATAGTGTTCTTAACGAATCGGAGCAACAAAGTGCCTTTTTATGCGGATTCCCTAGATTATTTACATGATATTGCCTATTTTAAGACCACTCTTTAAATTTCATCCCTATTAGTTTGGTGAGCTGAGTTTCATCTTTAAAATAGTCAGATGAATTAAATTTTGCTCCATATAAATCAAATATTCTATGTTTCTATTTGTTTGTCCTACTTTTCTTTTTAGTTCGTTTTTAAAAAATCTTTCTTTCCCTTTTCAACAACTTCTTAATTCCAACTTTTTAAGACGACAAGATTAAAAGACATTTTGGTATATTTTACATATTTTTAATTTAAGACCATAAGATCAAAAGTCTTCTTCTAACTTTTTTAAAATACGGTAACAAATCAAAATCGGACAAACAATTTAAAACGGAGAAGATCACAAATGGTAATTAACAGGATAAAGAGATAATATAGAACATTTACAGTACAATAGGCATACATAATACATGTTCATCACAACTACGTACAAGACCCCCCAAAGGTTACAAAGGAAAATAAAAAGATTGTTTAGCATAGTCTAAAATTAAAATAAAAAAGGAGTTGGGGAGAAAGCTGGCGCCAAAGCTGAAACTGGAATTCTCCTGCAAAAGTATTAGTAAGATGAAAAAGAAATTGTGAGTGGTGAAACCAGAATTATCGTTAATGAGATTCAAAATATAAACCCGAACATATAAAAAATAACTTGAAATAGCACAACAAATTTGTAGTAGTATAAATAATTCTCTCTTGCATAATAATACTTATTAAAAATTTCTTAAGACTCAATAACTTTTGCTTAAATATTACTGTACGTTTTAGAGTTACTATGCAATATTTATTTTTCTTCAAACTCTCAAAGACTAACCGGGAAGAGCTACAATATAATTTGGTACGATAAGTAGAGACAAACTCAATAACTTTTGTTTTGAACTCTATATTTGTAATAGTTAAAGCGCAAACCTACCACATAGATTATAAATTAGGATTTCAAATGCCAATAATTAAGGAATTCCAACTAATCTTAGTTCACATTTCAACAATAGTAATTTTCTAAGATATACAACACACAAAGTTAAGTAATTTTATTGATATAAAAGGGAAAAAGTGATTTTGTTCTACAATATCATAATTCAAATTTCGCAATCACACAATACATATTACATCATTATAAATAAATAAAATTATATTAGCTCTAACCATTTAATCTTTTAAATAAAACGTTCACACAAATTACCTGGTGTCGTCGCAACTACGACGATGGGGTTTAGTGGCGGGTGGGGAAGTAGTTATGACTTTTCTCTTCACATTCCTAGATGGTAGAGCGTTATCTTCCGAAATAGCCGAAAGTGAGGGCCTCCAATTATTAGGGAGAGATCCAACAGAACTTGTCGGTCCACCTCTACCTCTCCTCTGTCTCCTATTCTTACGGATAGCGGGATGGGCCGGGCCAGGAACGAGAGGCCCGACATCCTCAAGTGGGGGCAAACGAGAAGAACAGCCACAGCAGACCATTAGTTCCAAAAGGAACTTCATGTTTATTTTTTGGGTAACAAGAGAGTTAGGAATTTGGTATTTAACTTTGTATTAAATCTTGGAGTTATAATAGAGGGACCCAAAAGTAGTTGGTGGTTATTGTCCTTGGTTTCCCCATCGCATTCTTGTCTTTTCTCAACTTTCACCGGTATTTGACTGGACATAAAGTTTGTTAAAAAAGCTCAAAGACTAATACTCGCGCTTAGGGTCAAGAACATAAAAAGAAGAATGAGTAGGACAAGTTTGAGTTCAATTCTCCTTTTTTTTAGCACTTGTTCGTTCTATAAGGCTTTCTTTTCCTTTTCTGTAAGAAATTGGAGGTTCTATAATGGATTATTAACATTTGTGTGATTAAATTGTTTAAGTAAAAGTAAAATAAGTCATGATTTTTTTATTGGAACAGTTTAAAAGAAAATTATGCTTCATAATTGAAATAAGTATTCTGTTTTTTTTTTAAAGGAGTTTAACACTAATATACATACATCAAGTAACAAAAAAAACTACAATTTACTGATTAATTCAAATTTGCCCATTACAGGACCATCACAATTCACAACATACAGGATATCAATGTTAGTGCCCATATATCCGAAATAAACATGATTGAATTTTATCCAAGAATGGTATAAGCCAACAAAGTATATATAACGTGGACAAAATTCCCCCCAGATGCAGGCAATAACACTAACGTCACATAAATAAATGTAATCCACCTTGTTTTAGACCATATAATTTTATAAAAATTCTTTTTAAGTTCGATATCCATTCAAACGATATCAAATAAATGGAGACAGATATCGAGTGACTAAATTTAGTAAGTAATTTATTGAAGACTCATACCTATCAATCACAATGACACACCATAGTGAGTGCCACATGGGTTAAATGGAGCAAACCACTTGTTTTTCATTAAATGAGAAATCTGAAACGATTAGTTACACTCAGTGGCAAACATCAAGTTTACTTGTGAATGAAGGCAACATCCTACTACATACATTCTAACAAAAATGAATCATCTTTAGCCACCTGTGACCACTAGTAGTACTCCGTCTGTCTTATTTCATGACATATTTAAGACCACAAGATGCAACATATCTCTAGTCTAAAACTACGAAATTCTATAGACATTTTTTTTTTTAACTTCGTGTTAAGTCAGAATCACATAAGCAAATTGAAACAGATAAGAGTATAATGGTGTCGAAAGCAATGAATAAATGGGAAGAAAGATCTAGCATCAAGAAAACAACATTAATTTACCCTACAGAACCATATAAACTTTTGAAAGAGACACAACATGATTTAATTTAACAACTTGCATGTCCTGCTTCTCACCAGATATTTATAGATTGGATGCAAATTGAAAATCAAACATCTTTGATAGAGGCAAAAGCACATGTTTATCCCAATCAATATGTCATAATGTCAAAATCAATCTTCTTTCACACTTAATAACTTCAATCCTACCCAAATGAACACAAAAATGGAAAGTCTTTTTCATAAAAGATTAAGCTTCAAACATTATCATATCCAAGTTTTATCTATGACAGAAATTTTACTTCCCAAAACAATGAGGAAAGTTTAGTATACACCAATGAAGTGCACCATGATCCAAAAATCCTTCCTTATAAGCTGGAAGCCGCATTTTAAATCGCGATGAACTGATAGAAGTTTACATCTCACTGACTGCCATATGATCATGAATTGTAACTGCCATATCCAGGTGCTGTATTATTGTTCTGCATTGAGGGAGGTGGTGGTCTTGGTCTTGCGTACTCGGCAAAGATAACCCATCCATCAAGAAACTACAAAACAGATAAGGAAACAGACAAACATCAGTTAACTTTAATCCTTCAAGAACCAATATCTTTCAAGAGCACTATAAGCATATCACCAATGACCATCTATTGTCAGAGAATCAACTGATCAATTAAAAAACAGGAAAGTAGACCACCAAACCACTCCAGAGCCACATATATCGAAGGGGGTTCAATTGAACTCCCTCGTTGAAAAATTGTACTGTGCGCGCAAGTGAAAAAACTTTTTTTTGTGTGTGTACATATTATATTGTTTGATCCCCTAGACACACGAGAGCATTTTTTTGAATCTCCTTGATGAAATTACTATATCTGCCAATGGACCAAGCTAGTGAGACCTAAGAGCCTGTTTGGATTGGCTTAATACAAGTGCTTTTGAGCTAAGATAGCTTTTAAGCAGTTTTGTAGTGTTTGGATAAGTTTTAAAAAGTGCTAATAAGCACTTAGTTTTAAGCTAAAATGACAAAAATAAGCCAAAAGCCATAGATTGAATTGGCTTATAAGTCAAAACTGAAAAGCCAATCCAAACAGGCTCTTATTAGGTTTTTCCACAGAAATCAGTTATTATGATGCAATGTTTTACAAAATTCAGCCTTGAGACCCCACGGCACCTATGGGAACTAGGAGTTACTATCTCTCCCCTTTCCTGAAGCAAGTTAAGACCTTCATCATAGACAAGATAAAGTTACAGTCACATCCCTGGAATGGGGAAAGGAAGTTCATGAAGTTATCTATACAACAACAACATACACAGAGAAATCCCACAAGTGGGGTCTGGGGAGGATAGTGTGTATGCAAACCTTACCCCTAGTACCTACCTCGTGGAGATAGAGAGGCATTTCCAAAAGATCCTTGGCTCAAGTAACACATATCAAAGACTCACATAAAACAAGTCTAAGCAAACCTCAATTTATTCTCTTCATGAAGCTATCTATAAAGCATGAATATTAAAGGAGTTCTTAAATTATGCGCAATATGAATTATTTGATCAGAAAGTGATTTTCATTTCTCTTTAACAAACCATATTCAGTGATGGCTCCAACTAAAAAAAGCAAAAAGAACTAGTTCAACAATCAAAGGCTAAGTTGAAAACCCTCTGTGCATGCTAAGGAACAGTAGTGCAGTGAGTATATATGAACTTTCAGAGTTTGAGAAGAACACATAATGTGTTCTCTCTTTTGAGGGAAAACAAATAAACCACATGCTAAAGTCATGCATTGAAAAGCACTAAACCAAATATCATAACATGTCTGACTTAATACTCACCAAAACATTCATGACTAAATGTAATACCAAATATATGAAAAATGAGGACATTATTTTTTACAAAGCAAGTCCAATCCAACCTTGCAATCTTGGTTTGATAAATATAATCCTAGATTCTACATACATCATAACATGTTTACTTATAACAATTACTGAAACATAAATGATACATTCTAAGAAACTGACTTATGCTTAATAAAAAAAGGTTGAAAGATATACTATTACATTATTATTGTAGGATTCTTGATCTAAAGTTACTAATAAATTTGAGGCCGTATAGAACTTTTCCAATCATTTCAATATTCCCTTGGTGTTCAATGTTAACGTGTTCCCCTGTAGTATATTCAAGCGTGCCACATTTTCTACAGAATAAAATAAAGAGTATTTGCCTATAAAAAGGAAGACAAATTTGAGAAGTTCAAAACCCATTTCAGCACATCCCGTCATATCGTTATCATTTTGTAAGAGTTATTAAATATTTTACTACTCAATTCATTACTGTAATATTATTTTCTCTCTAGTGACTAAATATATTTTTAATCATTAACAAGAATTTTATAGATGGGTCAGTGTTATCAAAGGCGAAAAGCGCAAAAAAGCTCTAAGGTCAATGGGGGCTTTAAGCGCAAAGCGCAAATAAAGCGTGGGCTTTAATGAAAAAAGGCGCAAAGGGAGAAAAGAATACAAATATATATGTTTAGTCCAAGACTAATAATTATAAACATGAATGACAAATATATGACCAAAGAAATTTAAAAAAAATTATGATAAAGTGAAATATCAATTATTTAGTGTCACTTCATCATAAGAGGCTCATTGGCAAGGAAACGTTTGCCTTAGAACCTTGATGACGACACTAAAGTGCACATAAAGCGAGGTGAAACGCTCAACACGTTTTGAGCCTCGCTTCAGGGCTTAAGCACGCTTAAAACGCGCCTTTGATAACATTGAGATGGGCAATCAAGGAACTGAAGGACGTGCACCGAAAAATATATATTCTGATTAATAAATCCAATTACTAACATACAAGGCTTTCCAAAATTTAACTCCCACTGTAAAATGAAGAAAGAATGGGTAAATAACTACACTTGTTATATTCATTTCAATAAGCATAGTTTTCGACACCAACAATAGGGCTGTTAAGTAAATCTCCCTCTGTGTCACAACTCACCTGGCCATCCATGCCCTTTATACCAGCTTCAGCATCTTCCAAGGTTGCATATCTAACAAACCCAAAACCTTTAGAATAACCAGATACTCGATCAGTCACCACTCTGGCTGCAAAAACCAAAAATAATACAATCAATATACTTCCTTTAAAATGTATTCTTATCATAATTTGTGTGCATGAGGATAAGTAAAACGTACCATGGACCACTTCGCCATGTTTTACAAAGGCTTCTCGAAGCCCTTCTGAGGTAGTACGTTTGCTAAGCCCTGAAAATAAGACAAACATAGGAATCATTTCAGGATTCCAGCGACATTAAACATAACCAATTCGAAACAAGAGCTTCAAAACGTTCCAACTTCCATTACATGCTGCTGAACAGAAATTACAGGCGACTTGCATACAAATGTTTTAAGGATACTAACAACACAATGTATGATAGAAGACTTAATTTTTCCCGAAAAGATAAAAGAAGTTGCTCCCTGTAAAATCACGGAGCCTGAAAGCTTCAGTTTATGCAAATCTCCATCGCAAACATTCAACCAATGTGACACAACTTATCAATGAATCAAGCTTTGACCACCGAATTGTAATAGTTAACAAAGATCTATTTACTTCTTAACTTTATCAACTAACAACAGGAAAAATCGTTGACAGAGATATATCAGATTCAAGATGTTGAGTGACAAACTTTTCAAAAGATTTAATTAAGGCTCTGCAATTCAAAAAAGAAAGCATCAAATCAAATGTTGATTCAATGGCTTATATTTTCGAGAACCTAGACAGTCTTGCTTTTCACCTAAACTAATTTCATTAATCCCCTACATAATGGAGAAATATACATACTATCTATTAATAGCAAAAGATGATAGCTTTTTTCCTACTCAACTCCTTTCCCATAGAAAGAGTACCATATTTCAATTAGTTTACATTTTTCTAGAAAGATATTATAGTTCTTAAGATTCATTTCTAAATACCAGATAGTATTGGAACATCTTTGATTGCGAGGAACCTTAAATAACTGAGGATACACAAATGTTAACAAACATATTATGCCACAATATCGATGATTCTCATTGAAAGTGGAGTAACACATTGAAATTGAGGTCGCATATATGCAAAAACGCTCAGTAAGCACCTAAATGCAAACAAAAATGCATCTTTATTTTATCAATTAAAATCAATGGTTAGGTATAAAAAAAAAAAAGGGGACTCTGAGTCAGAAAACATAGTCATAAAATCTGCAATACAACTAAAAATTAGAAAAAAGTGAGCAGCCATGAGAAAATTTAGAGGAAAATGAATGAAATAGGAATATACCAGAAACGAAGAGATTGGTGGATGGTTCAGCTGGTGGCGGCTTCTCAACTTGCTTTGATGGCGGATTGAATGGAAAGCTTGAGGAAAAGGTAGATAAAAGAGCTCGAAAACCACGCGGTGCCACCGCCGTCATCGTCGCAGCTGCCGTCACTGCTCGCAAGGCCATAAGGGGCTTAATTTCTTAGAACGCCGCCCTCAGGGGTTTAACAGAGATTTCTAGACGACGATGAGTTTTGTTCGTTGATTTTGTGTTCTTAAGATGTGACTTCTGTAAAGTCGGCTTACCAGTAGCAGTCCAATGGGCTAAATGGTAGCCCACAATAGAGCGCTGATCGAATGGGCTAGTTTACCCAAATGACACTTTTTAGGTATGTTTTTATATTATGCAAATATAATCCTTTAAAAATTAGTCCTCCGCACAATTTTAGACACGAGTTTAATGTTTATTCATATATTGCTTAATCTTATAAATATGAACAGTTGTGGCAGAGAAAGAATTTTTGAGTAATTGAATTGGATCCCTTGTACAGTTGTGGAAGTTGAAAATAGATTACATTGAACTGCCAGTTCTCCTTTCATTGTGTAAAAATCATTAACACATTGTTTGGATGGTTGTTACCCGTGATATTATATTGTTAGTTTAAATACAATATTGATTACTTAAATTCTATTATATGACGAAAAGATCCATTTTATGTAACGCCAGATTTGTTGTGACCACGATAGAGAACAATACAATCAATTTAAACATTGTATTCATTAAAAAACACAATACATTATAAAATAATACGTAACAACCATCAAAATCAAAGTGTAAGTAGCTTTAAGAGCATAAAATGTTCATGGGGTGAATAATGAATAATTGTAGATACTCCAGTGTACTCCAAACAAAATAAGAGAAGGGTTATGAAGGAGAAATACAAAAGAGCAACACACTTACTATTGTTTCAAGGGAACGAGTTGGTCAAGAATGGATTATTTCTTGCCAACCAGATTAAGAAGCATCACAAACTTGCACACTCAATGAATCATAGTGTGTTAAATTGCAAACTTGTCCAGATATCGATTTCTCAAACAAAACTTACTACTGAATATCCCACCAAAATTTAGTATAATTTCAGCACTCAAATAGTTTAAAAGACTGATCCGGAAACAAATACAAAAAAACCATGATAAGGTAAACTTTTTAAGCCTTGTCAGCCTTGGCAGCTGTGGCAGCGGCTTGACCACGAAGACGACCAGTCCTCCTTGCAGCAATAAGACCAACCTTCTGCCCAGGTGGTGCATCACGACGGACAGTACTAGCATGACCAATATGTTGATGGTTACCACCACCATGAGGATGCTCCACGGGATTCATAGCAACACCACGAACCTTGGGCCAGCAGTTCCTCTTTACCCGGTACTTGTGGTATGCATTACCTGCCTTGAGCATTGGCTTCTCAGTACGTCCTCCTCCAGCTACCTGACCAATCATGGCACGACACCCACTTGGCACAATCTTCTTGGATCCTGATGGAAGCTTAATCCTGTCAAAAGTAAATGAATCAAATTAACACATCAATAAAGGAAATTTTGAATGTATTCCCAATAATACATTGAGGATAAGAAGAAAAAATGTAAGCACTGTTGTAGTTAGGAGCTAAAAGGTACTATAATCAACTCATCACAGGGAAAAGATGTATTAGGTTCATGATATTGCTAATAACACCGACAATAAAATTAAGCATAAAGATAGGGGTGGGAAAAAAAACATAAAGATAGGCATTCAAATATCAGACAAGCATAAACCTAATGAGACTAAACTATCAGATGCTGGTTCAACCTAAAGAACTCAACTTGGCAGAAAATTCTCTTTCAAACAGCTAGTTACATTTATAAGCGGATACAACTATGGGACAAGAGAATCTTCGTCTCAACAAGCACATGGGCACAAACTGAAATTCAGAGGGTTCAAGATATGCTTATATAAAAGAACAATGCAAAACCAGTTATTAGTAGTTAGTGTCAAGCTTCTAATCTACATAGGTGCTTGTTCTAGTATAACTAATCAAAGCTAAAGCATCTTCTAAAAAGAAAAATCAGTACATCATATACTAATAAATCCCTGTAGAAAAACTTCATAAACACCGGATAACACAGGCATCACATAGACAAGTAATCAGATTGTAGCTTTATAAGCAACTCTTGTGGGTATTTGTTGTATAATCACTCCTAGTTAATGATAACAATATAAAGCAGATTTTCAGGTTCCAATACTATAAAAAGAATCAGAACAACAGTCACCAAAGAATGAACAAGCACCATTAACACCTTGTTTGGATCTAGATTGTCACATATCAATGATGGTGAATCATATTGTATCGTTTTCAGTGTTCACACCAAATGAGTCATTACTAAGACTTTTCATCGTCAAGTATAGGTGAACTTAATGATAAAATACAATAATTTAAATAACAATCAAAACAAATATTGTATTTAAACTAATATCACAGTACAATACAATAGATAACAACGAACCAAAAAGAGCTGAAACAGATTAAGTGCAGAAGCAGAGATTCTACGGTTCAAATTAAGAATATAGCCAGTACTATGTTCAAACTAGATAGAAAATCAGTGCAACAGTGAGCAAAAACTGAATAAAAAACTACAAAAAGATGAAACTGAAGGATTGATTATGTATACCTAGTGGTTCCATTATCGGGATTGTGACTGATCACAATAGCGTAATCACCAGAGCACCTTGCAAAAACACCACGGTCACCAACTTTGTGCTCAACATTGCAAACAACAGCTCCTTCAGGGATAGATCTAAGTGGTAGCACATTGCCAACCATGAGCGTTGCCTTCTTCCCACAGTAAACGAATTGCCCAGTGTACATACCCTCCGCCGCAACGAACAGCTCCTTCTGGTGCTTGTAACGGAATGGATGACGGAAAGTGATACGGGCTAACGGAGCACCCCTACCTGGGTCATGAATAACCTCAGTTATAACACCCTTCAGGTAACCATTACGCTCACCGAAGTCGAGTGAACGGAACCGGGCGGGGCCTTTCCGGTGGTGCGTGTGGGACTTGAAGACGGACCCTGCTCCCTTACGTTGTGCTCTGATCACACGACCCATTTCGCCGCCGTCACTCTCTCCTCCCTCTCGGCGGTGTTAAAGGAAATGGTTAAATGGAGAATGCAAATTAGGGTTTAAGAGAAGGGAAGAAAAGACCTAGTTTAAAATTGGGCCGGGATTCGTCTTGTCCGGGTCCAATCTTGGATTTCGGCCCACCATTGATTTTCTGTCCGGGGCAAGTCCATTTAAGAACCGCTTTTGTAAGTTTAGCGGCTTTAGAATCGATTTTAAATTTAATAAATTTAAGAATAAAAAAAAGAATTGCTTTATATTTACTTGTGCAAGCAAACTTTAAACGTTTGGCTTGATAGTCTTAACTCTTAAACTTCATAATTGAAGTTTGTTTGGTTTGACATTTCAAACTTCGAAGTTTTATTTTGAATTTGATGACTTATTTTATTTTATCTCACGTATGGTAAATCTATTTCATTTTACATTAATGAAGAAGTTATCAAAATTAAAATAGGAAAATTAATAATTACGGAATCCTAAAATATATGATAAGAAAAAAAATACATTTTAAACAAAATACATCATAAAAGATAGAAAGTAAAAAAAAAAATATGTAAATTTTGTCATCATAAAGTGGCCTAAATTTGAGTAAAAAAGTCCACATTTTTTTAAAAAAAATCTAATAAGTCAAATATAATTTTTAGAATTTTTTTAATAGCAATACAATATGGATTAAAATTTGACATAAAATAACCCCTTGTTTATTTTTGGCTAAAATTATCTCTCAACTATGACTCAAATCTAATGTACATCTCCTTGTATAACCTAAGTGAACAAAAAATATCCTTATACTATCCAAAAAATTACAAGAATCATCCCTCAATTTATTTTTGTCAAGAAACTGATTGAACCAATAAATTTTTTATTTTTTTTAATTTGGTCATGTTTAAGCCATGGTAAGAAGATCAAAGTTACCCAAATAAAATAAGGATATGGACAGGAAACAAATATTTCATTTTCAGAATTTAAATTTTGTGTGTTGTTAGTTTATATGTTTTTTTGCATCAACAATACATAAGTCTTGAAATATTTATGCGGTATGCTCCGATGGTCAGAAAGATTTTATGCAAAAAAAATCATTTTAAAAATATTAGGCCCAGCTATTTAGAGATTTTTTAAATAAAATATTCAGTACGTATGTATGTTATGTTAGAAAAAAAATAATAGGAAATATGATTTAAGAAGAAGATGGCTTTGAGGCGTGAAACACTTTCTTTAAAGAGATATTTTTTCCATATACATATTGGGTTAAACACAAACAATTCTCTTCAAGGATAAAACAAAGCCCTTGGTTTATACATGCATATTTTCTTAAGCTACTTCTACAGAGCCTTTATATTTATAGAACTTAATAGATGACTCTTCATACGAGTCATGCTCTTTCATGAACAGATGAGTCATTTCATAAGAGTCATGTTTTTTCATGAATAGATGTGCATTTTCATAAGAGTCATGTTCTTTCATGAACATATGACTTTTCATAAAGGTAATGTTCTTTCATGAACATGACTTTTCATAACAGTCATATTTTTTCACAAATAAATGTGTCTGTTCAATTTAAGACCTCTATATATTACAAAATATTCAACAATCCCCACTAGTTTGTAATATTTCTCATAATATCATGCATACCAGAGAGTATCTTATAATAGATTTGAATTTTCCGTTAGTGCAAGTACTTTAAAGTTCTGACGAAGTAATTGGTATCTTAAAAGATTTGAACCACAACTTCATGTGTCAAAATCGAAAATATCACACACATAATATTATTTGTAGCTGAGAAACCCTAGTATTTGCTTTAGCACGTTTATGGTCATGTGCTCATCCTGATTTCATGAATATTTACAAGACGAATCCTTTAGATCTTGCTTGAAGCGGCACCACTTCAATATACATATAGGTGAAATTAGCTACTATGTCATGTTACTGTAGACATTTACTAATTTCATTAAGAATTAATTCAACCTCCGTGTAACAGTTTGCACTATGGAGTTTGTCACTATGCCCCTGTTATTTCAAGCATTTAACAATTCCTCCAATTCTCACATAAGGATGTACTTTAGATTTGAGTCATAATTGAGGGATGATTTTAGCCAAAAACTCTTATTATTACAAGTAAAACAATTCATTCATGATCTAATAATTTTTATTAATTTGTATTAAAATCCTAAAATATATAGTAAGAGAAAAATATATTTTAAACAAGATACATCACAAAAAATAAAATCACCTTAGAAATTTTGCCATCACAATGTGGCTTAAATTTGGAATAAAAAAGGTAATATTTATTTTTTATATCTAATAGCTCATATACATTTTTTTAAAATTTTATAATGTCAATATAACGTGGACAAAATTTGACATAAAATAGCCCTTCTTTTTTTTTCGCATCTAGCAGCTCAAATATATATTTTTTTCTAAATATTTAGCATTGTATTACAAATATTGAGATCATTTTTCTTATTATTACAAGTAAGAAAGTCATTCATGACGTAATATTTTTATTAGCTTGTTAGAATTTGTGTATCCTCAACCTCATAAATATAAATATCTCTTTTTTTCTCTTTTGTTTTATTTATTAGTGTGTTTTAAAGTGTTAATAATCAACGATACTTTAAACTCAGATTTCAGGATTTATCTTGCTCATTATTTCAATAAGTTTGTGATTTATAGCTTCTAAGATTATATACATAGGTAATGAATGTACACTAAACAAACTATTAAATTATCCTAACATTTAGGACTTTAAAATTAATTAAAATTATAGCCATTAAATATTTATTTATTTATAATAGGTAAGAACTCCTAATATTTAATAATTTAAAATTGAATAAAATTTTGCATTTTAAATCTTTCCTTATTTGAACTGTACTAAAAATCCTAACATTTAAGTTACCTTATATAAATCTTACTTAAGTTATAATAAACAAATTAAATAAATAAAAGAATTAAAAATCTAAAAAAAAAAAAAAAATCACATATTTTATTGCCCGAACCAACAAAAAACATAATTGTCATGGAACAATAATATGTCTAAATCAAAATTCCACATCTAAATTTTAATTAATCCATGTTACGTTGTATACTTAATATATTCTCAACATCAAAATAGAGTACTTTTTATATTAGTTTGGCTTCCAATCAAACATTATTAAAGGCAAAAATGGATGTTACTTAAAGGATAACAATTTTGTTGCTTATGGGATTCGTCACTAGAAGTGTAAAAATGAATTATTCGTAAATATATGGATTTAATGGGTTGGAATAATAAATTCCAAAACTTTCGTGTACGTAACACTACGCAATATGTGTATAATCTATCTATATAAATATATAAAGGAGCATAGAGAAGATGATGTGACACCTCTCTATGGCCTCCATTCATATTTATTTTTTTTCTCCTTTTTTGATCATTTTTTCCTTTATTATTTATTTATTTTATTTTAATACCTCAAAATGTCTTCACATTTAATCACTCAACTTTTCACCTACCACTATAATATATATTTAATATCTTTAATAAAATAAGAAATAACTACTAATTACTCACACATCTTTAATTTATACTCTTAATAATATTCATAACTCTCTTTTTTTTAATCTTCATAATCCCCAAAATTTAATTTATTAGTTTATTACACCTTATGATATTCCTCCTCTTTGTGTATATAAATTCATATTTTTTATCAAGAAATTTTTCATTCAAAGTTATTCTTTTACTTCTCCATCACCATGTCATACATTAGGGTGAGGAAGAAAATGCTAATCATCACATCATATGGTTGTTTTCAACAAAATCGTAAAGAATCTATGGGTAAGAATGCTTCTTTTAATTTTTAAAATTATATGTTTTTTACTTTAATTTATGTGATACTATTTATTTTTTTGAGTCAATTTGACTAATCTTTGAAACTAAACTGAATAAACTCATGAAGTAACTCATAATTTCATATAAGTATATTCTTAATTTGTGCTTGTAGGGATGAAGAAGAAAGTTGAGGAAACTACAAAAGTAGAGAAAATTATGAATTTCAGAAGAAGAAGAAGATGTAGAGTCTTACAATAAAATTATTATTATAGTAATTTTATTTCTTTCCTCTTCTCTATTTTTCATTTATGTACTTTATTGAAGAACTTAAAATATATTTTTAAATTCTTTTAATTATACCTCCTTACATTCTTTTTTTCTTAAAGTTGTATTTTAAAAACGTAATGGGAAGAGAATAAAATATAAGTAAGGCAAATCAGAAGGTTGAGAAAGAGAAACTTGATAAAGAAATCTCTTTTTATTTTTTCTCTTTTTTTATATGACTATAGTTGTACATACATAATTCATTAGGTTAAATTATGATTAGTTCTTGTGAATTTTTATTATGATAGCTTTTTGCAGCATCCTAAAACAAACATTATGTACTCGATGTTACTATTTATTTGCTTGCTGAAGTGTATTCCTAAATTCGACACTACCACTAGAAGCATTTTAAAGATCGAAAATTTGACAACTTACCCAAAAAATCGTTATCCAAGCAATGAATAAAAAAAAATTGACAGCAAACTAGAGTATTTGTATAATTCTTAAAAAAAACTAAAGAAACTAAAATCATTATATGCAGTACTTTTGTTTTTTTTAAAAAAAAAGAAGACAAAATATAAGGTCATAAATTTATGTTTATATAAAACTTGAATATAATGAAACAACACTTCTTTTAAATTTATATTAGAAGACATCTTTTAAATTTAAGAATTTTTTATTTACTCTCACATTTTAATGCAATATTTAACTTATCTTCTTTATTTCCTCCCTTTTTTGGCTTCTCCCTATTTTTATTTAACTAATGTAAAAATTAATTAAGAAAAATTAAAAAAATATAAGAATTAATTCCTGTATTATCACTATTAGTAACTTATCATTTTTCCTATTTCCTCACCATAACACCTATTTATATTTTCTCATTTTTTTTGATAAATTTCACTATAATTTAATTTTTTTGTTATTAAAAAGGGGTTAATTACTACTCTCTCCATTCATTTCTACTATTTATTGTAAAAACTTAAATGTCTCAAAATTTATTATTCCACTTATTCCTATTCTTTATTATAAATTTAAAGGCCTAAATATTGATCACTTTAATCTTTCATTTCTCCATAAAGAATGAAAAATCTATATCTATTTATATATTATATAAAGTTAGATATCAAAAAAGTGATTTGACACCTCTCTTTGGCCAATGATCTTATTTATCTTTTTTCTCATTTTTTTGTTGTTGTAATTTTCACTATATTTCTATTTATTATTACTATTTTAAAAAAAATATGTCAATTACTATTCCCTTCATTAATTTCTATTATTTATTGTAACTGTACTACTCCACTTATTACTATTCTTTTTTATCTTAATTTTCAAAAATCTAAAAAATATTTACGTAATTAATCAATTAAAGAATAAGATAATTACTCACTAAATTAATTTTGATTTTTCACACACACACACAGAGTCTTTTTAGTATTGAAATTTCTTAATTTCTTTAATATCAACTAAATGTAGAAAAATATGACCGTGCGAAGCGCGATTTGGTTGTTAGAATTATTGATTGAACTATTTAGTGTGCGAGCTACGTATAAGAAAGAAGTTTAATTGATTTTTTTTTGTTAGAAAAATTATATCATATAAATAAAGCAAAACTAAATATTATTCTGTGCATAAACTTTTTTTTTTGACAATATCAAATATGCATTCTGACATTTTGCTGAATTCTCTTGATAGAATTTCGTAGTTTCGCCATTTATTATTGATATTAATCCAAAAGTGTTGATGGAAAGAATTTCACATCAAATTGGGACGAGATCTGTGGTCTTCTTATAAAATTTGATCAATCTTTCTTTCTTTAGCTAGTTTTTGAAGTGTGAATTAAATAATGACCTAATTTAATATGATATCAGACTCAGATTTATTAAAACAACGTAAACCTCATACTATATTGTTTGGAGGGTTGTGAATATACTAAACCCTTTTATTTAAATTCTCTCTGTGGTTTTGTTTTTAAATTTTACTTGATAGGAAGATGGAAAAAATTATATCATATACCATAACTGTAAGTGCCTCTTCAAAAGTTATTTTTCCAAGTCCAATATTAATCAAATTAATCATTATTTATTTCTAATGAACCTTCTAACGAGAGCATTCTCAAATTTCCTTTTTATATGTTCAAACCATTTTAATTAATCTCATTTTTTCATCTTATTCTTCATAAAAATTACTCTCACTTTACCCCGAATAACTTTATTTCTAATTATATCTTAACTAATATGCTCATACATCCATTTGAGCATCCTCGAATTTACGTAAATTATTAAGATAGACTGTAAGATTTGGCAAGTCGTATTAGAAGTGGAGTGTAAATGTATAATGATTACGAATTCACTCAAAATAAAAATTAATATAGTTGCAATATAATATAGTGCAATTTGAATCTCACCAAAAGTGTTCTCTTAATTCCACACCATTACGAACTCATACCATTATATTGAAAAGGAAAAAAAAAGTAAATAAAAAGTTGACTCATTCATGAGTCAATTTAAGCACATCTCAATTATTTTACAAAATATTTATTCTTACTTTCATCAGCAATAGATATCAGGTAACTTTATTCACTAAGACTAGGATAGATTGAGATAGAAAGAAATCAATTCGTTATTTCATCTTGAAATCACATATTTCTCAATCTACTTCATTTAATACTAGATAATACCATCACAACGCTTCCTAAAAAAACTCACATTTTATGGTTAATTATGATAATTAACACTAGATTTTTTTAATTTTTTTTTTTTACACTTTGTTATAAGTTACTATCGTTACCAAAGAAGTAGAAACCTTGAAGCGTACTTAGATGTTGAGAGTTCAAATTATTTCATGAGGAATAATATAGTCGTGAAGGCAAAGGCACTGGAATTCAATCGGCGGGTGCTAACACTTGTCACTCTCATATCATGACACGTAAGCAAAAGTAACAAAAACAAAAAATGATATAATTTAATCCACTATCTTGATTTCGAGTTCTAAATATAAAAATTACGATCATAAAAAATACTTTCTTCTTCAATAAATTTTGACGAATCTGAATTAATCTGTATCTCAATACGAGTATCGAGTGCTGAATATGAAAACTGGAAAAATAGTCCTCCAATGACGCAAGAGAAGGTCTCATTTGTCCCATTTTTTATCTGACCAAATTTTAACATAAACCTACTCCAAATGTTTTGCCTATTTCTTGAAGTATACAAAAAGTTTCTCTATATTAAGTCTGGCATTTTGCACTTTTTTGTATTATAACACCACTAAACCAAACTTTAACATTTTAATTATCCCTTTATTTACACTTAAAAAAGACTCCTCAACCCCCATGAAAATCATATTTTCCTTCTTCGTCATCTGTCTGTCATGTCTATTGGTGAATTCTGAGTCTATTAGCCGTTCTGATTTTCCAGAGGGATTCATCTTTGGAACTGCTTCTTCAGCTTATCAGGTACTATCAAATTCTTTTTTGTTATCATATATGTTGATGTTACACGTTCAGCAGAATTCAGTAGCTTTGACTCAGGTTTTTGTATTTGTGACAGAAATGAACTTAATACTTACGAATAATCTATTCAGAACTCAATAAGCAAAAACCGTTATAGTCCAGACTCCAAAATTTATAAACTTAAAATATTGAATCTATCCGTGTTTCTTTTGGGCTTGTAGTTTGAAGGTGCTGTAGATGAAGGAAACAAGGGAATTAGCATATGGGATACTTTCATCAAAAGACCAGGTAAAATAGTTTACTCGTAATCATCTCATCTAAAGGTTACGTATAACACACTTTTCTTTATTTAATTATATCTTTAATATATCCTCTCACATGCAAGATCCAATACACCTCTTCCATGTGTGACCATCTCGTTTAAACGTTCTTTTTACTTAATTATATCGAACAACCTTTTTTTGAATGAAATATCTTAGTACAATACTTTCTAAAATCTGATGTATCATCTTATTTCTAATTCTATAGGAAGAATACTGGACTTCAGCAATGCAAACACAGCAGTTGATCAATATCATCGTTTCCTGGTAAAGTTCCTAACAATTCACTTAATATGAACGAGAAAAAGTACTACTATATTTTAAATTAAACTTTATTAGAAACACAAGTTGACATTTTTAATTTTTGGTTAAGGTACTTTATGGATAAGTAATGTCACCTAATCATATCAAAATTATGCACCGATTATTTTTTAAAAAAAGATAACTAATGGGACTTATCGTCTTTAAAAGATAAGAATAACAGTTGCTTCCACATCAGAGTATTCTCTTAGTACAAAAAAATTAATAATAGAGCCCTTTAGTGAAAAGTAAGTTCTGTCTCTGACCAAAAAAATAAAAAAAAGTATATTTTGTTGTTATTTAACTAATTCACTTGTATGAGATGACTTTGCTTTGACAATATTTTACAGAGTGACATAGACTTGATGAAGAATATAGGAATGGATGCCTATAGATTCTCAATTTCTTGGACTCGAATTTTTCCAAGTAAGATTTTATCCTTTTTATTCGTCATTTACCTGTCCAGATGAGTTTAAGTTATACACATCATCAGTATAATAAAACAGGTCATCTTTAACCTTTGGCCTATGTTACTTTCGAGATTACAAATTTCACATTTTAAGGAGATTTACCTGTAGATATTATTTTTTAACGACTTATATGTCGCAGATGGAACAGGGGAACCAAATCCAGAAGGAATTGAATACTACAACAATCTCATAGATGCTTTACTAGAAAAAGGTTCCAATAAAATACTAACATGCTATTTGAAAATCAAACTTTATATGAAACTAATTAATTTATTATTGTAATATGACCAGGAATTCAACCCTATGTAACTCTGTTTCACTGGGATCTACCACAAAAACTTGAAGACTCATACGAAGGATTTTTGAGCAATCGAATAATGTATGTATGTTAACAAGCTTATAGTCTTCCGGCCAGTGGGGAAGTTGAGAATTTCGTTAAGAATGTTCGAATATAAATATATATGTATCAAAGATAATCTAACGATCAGCTGATCACCCTTCAGTCCACTTCTATGCAGTAAAGTACTACAGTAAAGTACAAATTTCCAGCTGATAAACTCTATTTCATTGCAGAAAAGAATTTGAACGATATGCTATTACCTGTTTCGAAGCATTTGGAGATAGAGTGAAGCATTGGATCACCTTTAACGAGCCTCACGGTTTTACAATTCAAGGTTATGACTTTGGAATTCAAGCTCCAGGAAGGTGTTCTATTCTTTTGCACTTGTTCTGCAGGAAAGGAAAATCGTCCGTTGAGCCATATATCGTAGCACATAACATTCTGTTGTCTCATGCTGCTGCTTATCATGCTTACCACAAAAAGTTCAAGGTATTTCAGTTCAAAAGAAGAAGTATCTTTTGTAGATTTGTTGAAGACTACATTGTATAAACAACAAGGAAAATAGTTTATGGACGTGTTGTTCTATATAGACGGAAGGGTGGTCAGTTGAACAAAAATTACTTTGTATAAATATATATTAAATCGTAAAAACCCTTGGTGAATTTATTTTTGCTTTGCCACTGATTCCAGGCAAGTCAACGAGGCAAAGTTGGGATAGCATTAGATTCTAAATGGTACGAGCCACGTTCAGATTGTGAAGAGGACAGAGCTGCTGCTAGTAGAGCGATGGATTTTGGACTTGGCTGGTAATTTTAATCATGTGAATGGAGTTATGAAAAAAATTGAGTGTAACGTACCGATTTAACAAAAACAAAGTGACTCAGGTTCCTTGATCCACTTCTACTAGGGAATTATCCTCTTTCAATGCAGAAGTTGGTAGCTGAAAGACTGCCTGAGATCACTCCCTATGAGGCAAAACTGCTGAAGGGATCTATTGATTTTCTTGGCATCAATCACTATACAACATTATATGCACGGAACGATAGAGCAAGGATCATGAAGTTGATGTTGCACGATGCTTACTCCGACTCTGCTGTTCTAACTACTCGTAAGATATCAAAAGTAGTACTATTTCAATTGAACTATAAGTCAAAGAGTTATCAACTGATCACCTTTGTTACTTCAGCTTTCAGGCGTGGAGTCGCAATTGGAGAAAAGGTATGCCTGATTAGTTCTTTCATACGTCTATATTTGGCAAGTGGTGATCGTTGTCCTTAGGATCATGTCTTCCTCCAGGCTGCATCAGGTTGGCTACGCATCGTCCCATGGGGCATTAGGAAGTTGATGAATTATATTAAAGATAAATATGGAAACCCGTTGGTGATGATTACTGAAAACGGTAAGAAATGTCATCCTGCATACGCAACTAACAGAACATGAGTGAACCAAAACAATCCTTGAGTTTCTTGATTACAGGTATGGATGAACCTAACAAGTCACATATAGCATTAAACGATGCTTTGCAAGATGAAAGGAGAATAACTTACCATAGAGACTATCTTTCGAATCTCTCTACTGCCATAAGGTGCTCAAACTTCAATTTATTGCAGCTTTTTATTACTATGTTTCGAGATTCTTTGCTATTATGCTCTTACATCGGAAAAAAATCAAACGAATACAGGGAAGACAACTGCAATATCAAAGGTTACTTTGTTTGGTCACTACTTGATAACTGGGAATGGAACTCAGGTTATACAGTAAGGTTTGGACTATACCATGTAGACTTCAAGAATAATCTCACAAGGACACCAAAATCCTCTGCAAAGTGGTTCAAAAGCATGCTTACACTGGAGAGAAATCTGAACGCGCTATGATGAAATATGTTTCTTCATTTGGATGCTAGATGCAAATTAAGATGATACTGTAGAGTTTGAACTATGTACATCAGCATCATTGTTTGCTGAAAACCGCATCTTCATTCGTATATACCGTAAAGAATCAGTCTTATATAACAGAAGAAACAACAGGATACATTAAAGAGGTGATACTTCATTGGCATTGAGATGACAAAGCCAAGAAACAAAAACAAAAACATCGTCTATAATGACTTTATTTTATTTACAAGCCACTTCCACAAGTCATTGGCAGACCTACCCGACCAAAAACACCTCGACGAAAACCTCAGTACCAATTTTAGAAGAAACTGTAACACTTAGTCATGTAAGTTCGGCGAATTCAAATAGTTAAATTTTTTGAAGAGATCATGATTGACTGCGTTTTGAGACAATCACCATCATAACCATGACTGCCAAAGCCATGAAAGATGCTCCAAGTGTCTTCTCCGCAGCACCAAATTTAGCACTTCCATCAGCATCAACAAAAAACTTATTGCCACCAAAGAGATTGTTAAAGAAATCTGACAAGCTGTCCATCATATCAACCACTGTTTGTGTCACTGTTTGTTTAACATTCTGCAAAAAGCTTGTAAAAGAGTTCTCGGATTTAGACTCTTCCGCCTCAGATTTGGAAAACGCCATCCATGGGGATGATTCAGAAAAGAAATCAGTATCAGCAACGGATTCATCTCTCTCTTGAGCCGAGTCGGGGAATGATGCACCTGCAACTATGGGAATGTAGTAAGAAACTAGATCATTATGAGAGATTCGAGGAAAATCAAGGATATACATTTCTCACTGGATTTCTGTGACTCGAGGAAATCTTGAAGGGCTGGATTTTGCAGTACCGCATTCCACACATTTGGGTCACAAGCAATTGAAGCAACAACGTTCTGGGAGGGAGAAAAATGAGTCAACATTAGCAGACCTGGAATACTCGTAACCTCCAGACACTACTAAGATGGCACTCCATAGAGCTTCATGAAGTTATTATGAGTGTCTACTGTCTACTCAAATGCCAACATTATTAACACCAAGAAAATGCATAAAAAATACTTCAGGGGATTTCACTTTTAGATCTATAGCGCCTGAACCCATCTAAGCCACTTTATGCTCATGCCTCGTGCTAAAATGTAAACAAAGAAAGCTAATAACACCAGCCTTCCCCCAACCAACAAAATTGAATAAAACGATGCACTACACTCTGACACCAGAAAATAAAACAAAATACGTTAAAGAAATACCTAGCACGAGAACCACAAGGGGAGAGGACGTTATCTAGCACTAAAATGTTCTAAGAGTTGAGTTATCTTGGCGTTGAGATCCTGCTGCTTCTTCAGAAATTTAAAGGAAGTATCTTCAGTATTGGACTCTTAACTCAAATATAGCTCCTCTAGAGATGTCAACATCTAGAGAGGAGTACCTAAAGAAAAATCAAATGACTAAATCACGCTGCACATTCACAAGAATGAAGAGTTATAAATTTTCTCATCACTAGCACTTCCAATACAACAGCTCCTGTTTGAGGAGATTCCACAAGTAGGGTTAGGGGACTGCTTATATAGTTCCACGTCTTATGTTATAACTACAATATTTGATTCAGTTTTTGTTGACTGGATCTTCTTATCTGATCAAAACCTATCATATCCATATTCATTCCTAACCCTAGTAACCGCTTATACTAGAGGATTGAAAGAAAAAAAATGCTATATCCAGTTTTTATGACATGAACATACAACACTAGATAGAATATAAAAACTAAGAGAACTTGTAAACATAAATGACAGAGAAGAAAAACCTGAGCGGCAGGAATTTCATTTATTAACTTAAATGCCTGCATAGCATGTTTTGGCACAGACTTTGTGACTACAGTCTCGCTGACAACACAGGCTTTGGAGGAGGGCGATAACCTTGAGCCAGATATACAAGATCCTCCATATTCATTAGCAGGTCCGGACAAATATACCCTGTAAATATGAGAATAGTTTGGAATTCACACTATGTAAGTAGTTGTTCACATCATCTATTAGAGCAGATAAACATCTGTTGGAATATAACAGCTGAATGACATTGAGAAGTCCATACCACAACCAAAGTCCAATAGCCTTTCGAATCCCAGACCATAAACCTTCTGGGGGCTAAAGGTTAAAGGTTGATGAAAGTATCATGAAAAGACTAAGCATACCGATATTAAGAGCAGAACAACAGTCAAATTGACAAGATCATTTTATTTTTTTCCTTCACCTATTCCAGGTCCAAAACCTAAGTTTCTCTCTTCACTGACACTGTCACACAGAAGAGCGCATTTGGACTATGGTAGTGTCACCCAACTATAGTACTTATGACACGGAATAAGTTGAAAGGCCCATCTTTTGAATGAATCCAAAAGACCTTAAAAGCACTAATGACTTACTTGACCTCCCTTTCTTAATACTCACTTTGTCCTCATTTATGTGGCACCCTCTCCTTTTAGTCCATCCCAAAAAGAATGTCACCCTTCCTTATTTAGCAACTATGTAATGGCATCATCCTCATTTCATTCTTATTGAGTTCCACTTTAACAGTTTAGTATGAGGAAATGTCAACTAAAAGTAAGTACTAAAAGAGAATTTTATAAGGGCAATTTGCTAAGTATAAGTGTCTTCCCTTAATTCTTATCATATTGGGATAATTCAAAGCTACATTAAAATGAGGCAACATAGAAATTGAACATTGCAATTTTGCTACAACATGTCCCATTTCATTCTAAAGAGCAAAAAATTGTAACTTTATTCATTGATCGAATCAATCAACTGAGTAATCACTCAAACGCTGTTAAGTTCTACAAAATCCAACTACATACCAACAAAATTAGCTTTCATCTGGAGAGGTTAATGCTCTAAGGTGACTTAGAACACAAAAGACTCGCAATTTTATGATTATAAAACACAAAAAAAGCAATACTTATAAACACTAACAACAGATGCTATAAATTTGAAGCAATACAAATTGCAGGCAGAGAAACAAATATAGTAGCACAGTAAATTGCAGGAGAAATTAGTTATACTATACTTTTCGAGAGCGTCTTTGAGATCAGAAGTAGCCTCCGTAGCTTCTTGAAGAGAAGGAGCTCCACCAAATACGAGTCGCGGCAGCGGTTCACCATGATTAACCATCATTTCCTCCTCTCCGCCGGCCATCTCCCAGTCATCAAAATCAGAAACCACCTTTTGCACATGCGATACATCGGTTGATCCAACGCTAGATGCCTTGACCACGCCGGACCTGACATCTTCCGATGATGACGATATACCGGAGATCGACACCGGACGGACGACGTTGCGTGCAGCTGCATAAACTGGATGGTCCGCCGTCACAGAGCGGAATCCGCCGGTGACTCCGGCGACCTTCGACGCTGCTCTGAGTACTCCTCCGCCACCCATAATTTTCGTGATTGCTTATTCGAATTCGACGAATGACGCAACCCTTAAGGAACGAAGAGATCGATTGCGTGTAGTGTTGGGGTAAACGAGGAGTCTGACGATGGGACACGTGGCGATTATGTGTTGCTTGCTTAGTTAGCAAGATATTTTTGCGGATAATTTGATTAGAAATTGATTTATATTCCTAAGAGTTAATTTTTGTGTTTAATTAAGCAAATCTTCACTGATTATCTCCTCTAAATTTCCTGAAAATATGACGAAGGGCCTAGCGGGCTTTACCATGTGCACAAATAGTACATTCACAACCAACATTTAAGTTGTAGCTACTTGATATAAAACTTACAAATCTAGCTACTTGAAATCAACTTCTATCATATGCGATCGAAATTATAAAAATCGTGTCTATAGTTTTGTGCTTGATAAGGCCAAACTTCAAAAATGTATATTTGACTGAATATATTTTAAAAAAAAATTGAAATACTATTTTTCAGTCAATATTTCTAAGCTTTTACAATAATTTTACACATTAATATAAACGTAAGTTAGTAGTATTATTTTTAGAAAGGTAATAATGATCTATAAAGTTCAGCATTTTTTGTCAATTTCTTAATCTTTGTCATATGAAGTTTAATTATTATCGTATTGTTTATAAGTTCTACTTTATACTTATTTTAAGTCTCCTACACCTGTTGGTGATATTGGACTATTCTCATATTTTGAACTAGTTTTTGGAACTAAATTAAACCATATATTCTTTTGTTATCATGACATTTGAGTTATCTGATTTCATTATTATCAAATATTCGACACCCATCTTAGTTGGTGATGGAACTAATTGTGTTTTTAGCTGATGTTGACGTTAATCTTTATTTCTTAATTTAATTCTTGGGTTAAAGTAGACCTAAAGTTCATTTTATATCAACCAAAGTTATACCAAAAGTATATTCATTTTCTCTTTTAAAAAATATATACTAATCACTAACTTTCACTAATTTATTCTAATCAATATTGATATTCTGGTTGTTCCCAATTACTACATTTTTTTATATCTTAATTCTACTAAAAAGCTTGTTTGCCTTTTTCTTGTGATGATGGGCTTTTCAATCATACAATTGGGTTCCAGCAAGACCAATAAGAGTCAAGGCCTTAAGGGCCCACTTATAATAAGTCCAGCAGAAAATCCATGAAAGTGGGGGATACACCAAAGTCCTCATGGGCCCATGGGCCCGTTGTACTCCCCTCTCCTTTTTGCATGGGCCCATCTTACGCACGTTACAAAAAAGCATCCTATGAAATTTGCAGGCCATGAAAAAAGTGAAAAATACATAAATAGTCAATTTTCGGTTTCTATAATTGAAAAATAGTCGATATCTTTAGAACTACAGTGTATGATATAACGTTGAAAAATAGTCAGTAAAAGCAATTTTTGTTGAATATTGAGTGTTAACTCAATACATTATATAAGGGGTATATGATTTTCATTAGTGTTTTATTTTTCGGCCTCCAATACAGGAGAAAATGGGTGAGCAGGCACTAAAACTCTTTACGATATGGTGTACAAATCTCTCGTATGTTATACTCTGATATCTTATTTATACTCAAAAGAGAAGTAAATAAATAACAAATTTATAAAACTAGATCCAAAAATAGGAAAAAAGATATTTGATAAACCCAAAATCTTTACAGCCGCACCCCCAAATCTCATTTAGAGTCTAAAATGATCCTATAATCAAGCCTGGTAATTTGTACTTAACCCCAACCCCCCACCCACCCACACAACAAAATCCATAATTATTATAGGCATTTAATAATTTTCAAAAATGGGCATTTCTTTATTATTGATCTTCAAATCCCTTCTCCTTCCTACCATTCTTCTTCAAAACGCCTGCATATTCCATAGAAAAAAAGAAGATAATCAATTCTTAAATTTAAACAATTAAATATAATTTATTTTTTCTAAAAAAAGAAAAGAAAAATACTTAACTAGTATTAATTTCAGAAAAATGTTAAATCAATTCATTTCCAGAAAATCACATGGAAAACTATAGTACTAGTACAATTGTACGAAAATCTACAATTCAGGGAGAAAAAAAGGCATTTATTCCCTCGAAATTAGTGAAATTCCATATATTTCCAACACAAAATAGCAAAACAAAAACTATGAAATAATTTTTTTTAAAAAACAACAATAAATAATCCATAGAAAAATTGACAATTGAGTACACTCAAATGGCCAAATCTCTTCATCCTTACCCATCCTTAACCAACAATTTCACATTCTACTAACAAAGATTGGGCACAGTATCCTTCAGATCTCGACTTCGAAATATAGTTATCAAGTTAACAACTTTAATAAGATTCCAATACAAATATCAAACATCAAATTCAAATTAGTCAGACTAGTAAATTCCGAATACCGAATACTCAAGTAGAAAAAACAGAACAACAAAATTACCATCTGGTTTGCAATTAGGAGGATCTTCAAAAAGTGAAAGAGAAAGTTGTTTATGAGCCAAACCAATATCAAAAAGTATAAGACCAGATGAAGGATTATCAACCACAATTCCTTTAACAGGTAGCCATACAAAAAGCTCTTGTTGAGAAAGTCCTTCAACACCACCAAGTGAACCATAAGTCAAATTAGCTCTCACAACACTGTCATATAAAGCCATAGTATCAAATTTAGCCAAACAAGGCCCATCTAAAAACACTTCAAGAAGACCAGAATCTGATAAATTGTAAGATTTCACTTCTTTAGGAAGAAGGCCTGCTGGTAATCCTTTTGATTTTAGTAGATCATGAATGGACATGGAAGTAGCAAGTTTACACTGTGAAAAACAGAGGAGGAAGAAGAAGAACAAGGGTAGAATTAGTGGAAATTTGTTTTGAAGAAAAGGCATGATGATGATGAGAAAGAGAGAGAATAGAGAGAGAGATTTTTTTTGTTTCTGGGTTTTATGTGTTGCTTTTTGATGGTTTAAGGAAAAATTTGTGGAGTGAGATTTGGGAGAAAAGAAAGGAAATAGAAAGATTATTTAGGACAAAAGAGGATTTTAAGGCTGATTTTACTATGTTGCCTTTGAAGATATCATCCACACTTGAATTGATTAGGTAAAAATAAAAATAAGATTTTTGGCTCCTTAATTATTTGATACCTATTGTTATGATCAGAGGCGTATTCAGGATTTCGAAATGTTGGGTGCACTATAAGATATAAATTTGATCGATTCGATATTTAGGTTCTTATTAATGAAAATAAATATAAGATTCAAATCTCTAACCTCACATAGAGAAGTGCACCAAATCATCATCACATTATATGATATTCCGAATGTGGGTTCACACATTTATATTTCAATATTTTTTTAAAAATATAACACTACTATATATAATCTCGGGAGGGAGCATGCGTTCACGTGAACCCGGTGACCCCCCTTGGATACGCCCCTGGATATGGTTCGATAGATATTGAATTATTCTGTTAAAATTATTTTTTTATAATTGCGATTTTAATATTTTGGTGTTTGGTATGTATTGTAAGTTTTTTTGATATTTTAATATTGAATAAACTAATATTAGTATAAATATAATTATTTAGATACTGAAACTTTGGCTATTTTATTTTTGATTGAAATGTCTTCCTTTTTTTTTTTGTAATTGATTGATGAAATTGTGTGCACTTGTGTTTGAATATTTCTACATATTTAAGATGTTAGTAAATGATTTATGTAAGTTGAAATTGAATAAAAGTTAATTATTAAATTACTGTAACATAAAATATCGTAACCAAAATTAAAACTGTCGAATTATACGAAATTAATTTAGTATGATCATAGTATAGAATTTTTGTAAATCGAAAATACCAAACTGAAATTTTCAATACCAAGAAAGTCTATTACATTCTCAATTAATTGAAATGCATGTTTTCTTTCTTTTTTGTAGGAAATCTATTATATTTGAAGCGTTTTAGAATAATATTATATCGAATATAAAATCAGAAATAACAATAGAAGCTTTAACATTGCACATATAAGTAAATAAGTGATAAAATAATTAGTAATCATGATAAATGTATAAGTATTTGCAAAATAATGATTAAAAAAATAAACCTTTCAATTAATTAAAAATTAGATTACTTAGTCGGACATACTTAAATTTAAAATTTTGAATAATTGAGATATTGAAAAGTATATACTAGAATAAAAATAATATAGTTGAGTTGATTGATTTTGTTTGCCTTTGCATTGGGCCTTAACGATTTTCAAAGTTTCAATTATTTTTTCCTTATAATAAGGTCCTGGGGTCACTATGAATTATTATTCTACGTCACGCTGGCTATTATATATACTTTGTCTGCCTTTGATTTTTTTTATCATTTGGGATATAATATTTGTATTTAAATTCGACGAATTCTAATTTATATATTTTATGGGCTCATTTCTGATATGGTGGTTTTGAACATTTTTTTCTCTTCATTCTTAAAAATTAAATTGAAGATTTTTAATTAAAAATTAACAAATCTCATTCAAAAGGAAACTTCCACTTTCACACTTGTGAATATATTCCAACATCATAATTTTAAAAAATTACTCCATATTTATTTATCTTATACAGTAACTCTTTTTCTACGTAAACATCATTTAATTTTTCTCTATTGGTACTAGGTTTCATTCTTCAACGTGGTCTCAAATAATGATCATAATTTGATCTGGTACAAGTGACAAAGTATTTTTTATTTACTTAAAAGAATTTAAGTTTCATGCATCAACGAGATAAAAAAATATTTAACAATTAAATTACTTATAAAATAAAAAATATTAATTGATAATCTGACCAAAGAAAATAACCAACATGCTATTATAAATTAACCATAATATATATATATATGAAATTACAATATCAATACTTATATATAACTTAAATCATTCTTAAATTGGTTATGTTGATGTGATTCTACTCCTCATACAATCATACGTAATGAATATGTAAACGGTAAAACGTAACAATGAAATTTGTGATTTCATTTTTCATAAGCCATATAGTTAACATAACATTAATGAATTTTGGATTTTTTTTTCTATGTACATATACATAATTACACTCATATTTCTTTATTAGATATAACAGTATTTTTTTGTTTATCAAACATAATATTATCTTTCCATTTATGAGAAAATTATTAAAAACACACCTGAACTTGGCGTAAATTATTAGTTTCGTCCCTGAACTATTGACAGCCTTAAAAACACCCCTCTACTTGACTAACTAAACTTAGATACACCCCCCATGTGCAACATGACATAGCTAGTGGTCTCAACCTCTTGTAGGAGAATGAGACTCTTAGTAAAAAGTTGACAAGAATTTAGGTGTGTATTTCACTCATGTTGCAAGATCGAGGGTTGTATTTAAGTTCAATAAGTCAAACAAAGAGATGTTTTTTAGACGGTTAATAGTGTCAATAGTTCAGAATAAAACTAATAATTTACGCCGAATTTAGGACCATTTATCAAATGTAAGGGTCGATCCAATAATTGATAGTCCAGGTCTTTCACGTTAGATCCCTAGCTTGAAGTTGTTAATTAAAACTTTTTTTTAGCTTATGACTTCCATGCATAACCTAATGTTTTCAACTATGACCTATTAAACATTGGATGCTATTAAATAGAGAAATAATTCATACCTAAATCGTTTTTCTTTATTAATGTACCTTCTCCTTTTTCATAGTCAAAGGTGTTAAAGTGATAATGTCATTTTTTCTTGGTCCTATTAAAGTGGTAATTATTAATATTGCGTACATTAAATTAAATTATTAATATTGGGTGAAGCAATTCTATGGAGTTTTTATTATTAAATTTTGAAATATAGAGTTGTAAAAATATGAAATTTAAAAAATGTGTTGGCATTTTCTTCTGTCTTGTTCTTGGGAGGAATGTTTCTGTTGTTCCATTGATCATTGGCTTGACTTTAATATTTTTTACTTTTTCTTATATCGTCCAAAAATTCAGATTTTTCTAATCTTGGATAGTTATTTTGGCTAGTTGTAAAGCAATATAATATCCTTTCTGCCTAGTGTTGACTATATTGATAAAAGAAACACTTTATAGAAGAAGAAAAAAAACACATTTCAATAGACAGCAAAATTAATTGTTTGGTAAGGTTGTAGCGGGATGGATGAATATTTTGCCCTTTGATTGAAAGTCTCGAATTCAAGTGATGTGAATAAAAGTCTCAAATTCAATGAATATCTTTATCCTTCGACTGAAAGTCTCGAATTCAAAAGATATGAATGAAAGAACTTTTTTAAGGCATTTTTATCTTTAATAAGCCATATATATGACATAAATATAGATTAATTGGTTCTAGAGAGAGATGATCTAACAACCAAGGTGGAGCAATAATTGATACAATTTTATTAAGAAGTTAAATTGTTCAGATATGTTGATTTTTTTAGTTATAATACTTCGAGAAATAGATATTTTTTCCATAGCAAATCAATGGAAAGTTCATGTAAAAATCATTTTAAAAAAATCAATGATAGATTTGTAATATAGAACAAATTTTTTCCACTCATTTCTCGACAAACCAACTCAGTATTAGGAAAAAATGCACGGTGGAAACAGATTTCTATTGAGCTTCCTAATTTTTCGTGTGAAAACATTACTATATTATTATTATTTTCACTGATTCAATCAAAATATTCGTGATAATAGCCAATAAACATTTTTCAATGCGATATTTCAATGAAAAAATAGTAATGTATATATGTCGATTTTGCTTGACATTATGAAAATTTTGAATCCGACGCTACTCTCGAGAAGTGGTATCCAACCCATTGGAAATAAGGGACCGGCAAACCAACGGAGTCTGCACAAAAACAAAAACACAACAAACCCTTGGGATTTTCAGAGATTTGAAATTTGTCGTAGAAAGAGATTTGGAAAATGACACACCCATTTAAATCTTTGATATTATCCTGTGTGAAATATACTGTAAATTGACACTATCAAAAATGTCATTAACAGCACTATTAATATGTCATTAACATCACTATTAATACTTAATAATAAAACAAATCTTGGATAACGACCTCAAATATTTGTAATTGAATTTTGAATACTCCCTTCTTTTTTCTATTTACTTGTCAAATATTTTTTAATTTGATTTTTCTTTTTACTTGTCATTTTTGACAAATAAAGGAATAATGATTTTTTCCTTTCTATTATACCCTCAATTTATTAATATTGAGTTAAGATCTTTGAAAAATACAGTAAGTAATATGTTTAAAACTTTATTAATTAATAGGGGTAAAATGATAAAATTACTATACTAATCATTGTTATCTTAATAATTGTGACAAGTCAAAATTTGACAAGTAAAAAAAACGGAAATAGTATATCATATACGTACACAATTTGAGTCAAAATTATTGAATTCTACCGAATCGTACATGTTAAAGAACTGCTTAGCTGGGATATTTTAAATAATTTTAAAAAGAGCAAGCTGTAGCTGCATTATACATTTAGAAGATTAAAATTTACTTGATTTCTTGTCTTTGATTTATTAGATTTTTTTGTAGCACACGACAATACCTATTTTTTTAGTACAACAAAGGGTTATTTGGAGGGATATATATATATATATATATATGATTTGGTCATATCCAAAACAAATGAAAAGAGATCGGGGTCGATAGGTGACAGTTGGCAAGGAATTTGATCTCCTTCCCCCCTCAAAAAAAAGTAATAGGAGAAGCCGTGGTCGAACTCAAATTCTTGAAATAAGTCGGGACGTTTTTATCGAGTCTACCATATAGAAGATGATAGAGGGCCAACTAATGTTGCCCTTGCACGAGCGGTGCCCTTTCACTTCGAGTTCCTTCATAGTCAAATCTAATGATACGCTTTGACAATATTACCTACCAAATAAAAGACCTGCACTCACTTGCTAGGTGATCGAAATATATATACGTATATTTTTTATAATTCAGATTTATACATTCATCTACAATTTAAGCTCTAAACTTTTTACTCCCTATTGCCTTTATATAAAAAATATATGTTTTATTGTACTTGCCTAACTAGAAAATCAAGAGAGTTTAATTATATTTTTTTCCTTATTTTCTACCATTAGTATTAAATTATTAATCAAATTTGAAATTTCAAAATATCATTAACAAAATTATTTTAGTAAATATATTTCTAAAAGAGTTGTGCCAAATCAAACAATACCAAATAAGAGAAATTAATAACTCCTTAAAATAAGGGGAAAACACTACCATTAAAGGAAACTTTTACAACTTGTTTTTATTGCTACTTATGGCAACCAGAAAAATAAAAGAGGAGAGATTGAGAGGGAAAAAATAAAAGGACGAAATGAATGCAAAAGCTAACAAATATTGGTTATGGTGAGATGATTGAGATTTCTCTATCGCTATACAATGATCTCGGGTAATTAAAATGGGAAAAATGATGTTTGGACTTGCATTAGGGGTGTCAATACCATACATAAAGCATGCAATGCGCAAATTCAAATTTAATCAAATCTCAATATGACAAAGACACATATTCATGAATATAAATAGTTGCGAGTTACATTGTAACCCATTACTCATTAAATCTAATTTCTCCTTAAAAAAATAAGTAAAAGTAGACCTTTCGTTTCATTATTCTATGCTCAAAATTAACTTTCATTTTACCTATTAGGTCAAATTCATTTTTGGACTTTACTTCACAACTGTTTTACAATAAAATATCAAAGAACGAAATGATGAAAAAGTCAAATAGGGTAGAAGTTAGAAAATCTAAAATAAGCACCTAAAATATCCGTTTGTTTGAAATTAATATTTTTGATGTTTTCTTTTCTTTGAATAAGATCTCAATTCCAGCGATGATAAAGCTAAAATCGATAGAGTGATTTGAAATCTACGTACAATTATGTCTAAAAAAAACTTCTCAAGCAATTAGAAAAGGGTTTTCTTTGAAAAATATCACTTCAAGCCTTTTACATAAATTACAAATAATATTTTTTTATTTTTTTTTAAAATCACGGATATTTATTTGAAAAATAAAAAGTGTCTCTTATTTTTTTTGGTTTTCTACGGATGTTCAGTACCTACATTACGGTTTGGCTAATTCGAATTCATGCATTGCATGCATGATCAATCTCTGAGGCATCGCTCCTAACAAGTTTTTTTTTATATGTTCGAGAGACTCAAGTTCGAGACCCATGATTAAGGGTAAAAATATCACGAACCATCCCACTACAATTCGTTATAAAAGTATCTTTTGAAATACTTGGTGGTAATTAACCAGATTTTCCCCCTAAATAGTTTTCTTGTTGGAGCATTATGCTTGAAAATGATAGGATCGAGATGCCATAGATATGTTCCAAGTAATTTCATCAACATTTTGTCCTTGCTATTTGGCCAATGCATCTTCTCTCTTTATATCACATCAAACTACAACTTGCTCATTTTTTTAAAACCAAAAAAATCTAATCCTTGATATATAATCTTTTAACAAAGCTCTAAAATATTCACACCAAAAACCTAAACATCCTCCATATTTAGCAACTTGCTTAATGTATATAGTTTGAAAACCAAGAATTTTGTTAAATAACAATAACATATATCTAGTGTAGTGGCACAAATGAAGTTTGAGGAGGTGGATGGTATGTACGCAGATTGTGAAGACAGAGATGAAGAATTTTAATTTTTTAAAGGTGTTCAACAGTTATGTACAAAAAGTACTTAATATTTAATTTATATATATTATAAAATTTTCAATAAATAATATTCAACCAACCAGCCTTTAACGTACTGTAGCTCGTAGCCTGTCCTTGTATGGTCGGTCATAATGAACCCTCCATTTGGAACTAAAGGATGTTTATTAGTGATATAGGGTGTATTTTAGCCACGAAATAAAATATTTTTCAAATTTTTTGACCGATATGAGAAAATTGAAATATAACAAATATACTCATAATATATGAGTTTGTCATAAATTATATACTTAATTAGTCAAAGACTAGTACTATTTTTTCTACTGTTTGTGCTCGTGATTGCTGATTTAGTGTATAAATCTAATTGTGTCAGAAGTCAACATTGACTACATATTACAACTTTTCATCAAATTAAACCAGCTCTATGGAATAAAATTTTGGTAAAAGACAGATCTTTAAATGTAAAATACAAATTATTCAAAAATGACATGAGTGTAACACATTATTGAGTCTATAAAGTTAACCTGCTATAATAATTGACAAAATGTACAAATTCATTGCAGTACTGTATGCGTAATTACTCAACTTTATCGTCTGTTATATTTAAGGTTTATTCATACTCTTGTTGTCATAGTGAATAAATTTGTATTTCTGTTAATAACTCAAATCAACGCGTAGTAAGTGAATTCCATGTGTCATTCTTCGATCCATAATATCATATCTTATTATTATTTTAAATATAATATTTGATTGTCATATAAATTAATTTATCGTATCATAAGGTTAAAACCATCATTATGTAGTTATAAAAAGTCTTTTTTTTTTACGTAAAGATCGATTTAGAGTGTTCATATTGTTATCTTCTTTTATTTCATGTATCCTGATTTTCTTTATAATATATTACTCTATAAGTTTATTTTTCAGAATCATTGATATAATATAATAAAAATCTAAATATATTGTAGTCGATTATTATATTTATCAAACTAATATAGTACTCCCTCCGTCCCATAATAATTGATCACTTTTCATTTTACACGGTATTTAAGAAATCATAAATAAGATGATTAATTTGACATATTTACCCTTTATCCATATTGATGGATATCAAGATAATTTATGATGATATATGACATACAAAAGGTATCATTTGAACTTATGTATATTTATGATATTAATTATAGGGATAAAATGGAAAAATTTTAATTAATTTTATCTTGATTTAGTAAGTGATCAAATAATTTAGGACAAATATATTTAAAAATATGATCAGTTAATATGGGACCGAGGGAGTACAATACGATACTTATTATAAAACACTCTGTAACAAACTGTAAGGATCAATAAAGGGATGACCGTGCATGGATTAATATTGTTGGCGGACTCTACAAGAAAATTAAATTAGCATATGGTGTATTCTTGTTGGAACATGTTTGGTATTTAACTGATAGTGACATTTTACCATTTAAATTAATTCATGTTGAGACAAATTAATTTGACCACCCAATTAAAAAATGGTCCTATAGTCCCTAATGTGGCATCTCTTTCAATTTTGGGTCTTTGGGTACTGAAAATTATAGTAATTTCTATGGCTTATTTATGCAAATACCCCTTTTTAGACCAGTCTTTAAATTTTGTTCTTACGCATCTCCAACCTTATTCTCTATTTTACTCTCAAAATATAAAGTTCTCTATTTTTTCAGACAATCAACTCCAACCTAATTCTCTATTTTACTATCTAAAAAAGAATTTTTTTTTCTATCCTCAATATTATATTATTATTTCTATTTCATTTCATAATATAGTTTTTTTCCTTTCTTTTTTTTTTTCAAATAATCACTTTATATAATTTTCATGTGATATAAAATTTTACTTTTTTAAATTCTTTATTTAATATAAAATATATTTTATTCTACATTTCTAAATAATATAAATTGCAACAAATATTATATATCATACATATTAATGAACAATTCAAATAAAAGTGATGGATTGGAGATGGTCTTACTTTTAAAGTTGAGCAATTATAGACCTTGAAAACAATATCTTTCTAGATAATATTAGATTCGAAGCTAATGTTTGCTCATATTAGACTTTCGTGTAACTTCTGCATAACTTACAAGCTCTTAGATTGCAAATTTGTAACGTAACGTTTTCTAGGATTTTCAATTTGCTCGAAAGGGCTATGCAGATTGTGGTCTAAAAAATCTATAAGTTACAAGAAAAATAAAAGAACGACCATTTAGTAAAAAAAATTTACCAAAAAGGAACACTTCTTCCCAATTTATCTGATACCATTTGATTAGGTACAAAGCTTTTAGAAAAAGGAACAACATTGTAGTCTAAAATAAATCTTAGACATTCGTGTCACTATAAATTATTTTATAAAGTATACCTAAAGAATTTTAAAATTAACTTGTTTGTCATTACATAAATGTGATATTCTTTTGGCAACAGTCTTAAACGAAAAAATGTATCGCGTAATTTGGGACGAAAGGAGTAGTAAAGATTCACTATAGTTAAAGGGTAACTTACATATATGGCAAATGCATTTAATGAAATTACATGTAATGGGTATAGTTTCCATAATTACATTTTATGGCTATATTTAAGTTTGTTAGTAATTGTTTTTCAATTGTATATGACTTGTTTTTGAACAATTATATACAAACTATATTGAATCAATTAGTGAGCGTTAAATGCTGATAATTCAGGGGAATGGTGTCCATTAAATAGTCCTTGTTCCAAAATTAAGAGACCAATTTCCATAGAAAGTCCATTAATTAATTCTTGTTTCAATAAAAAAGTGTTCTATTTCCATACAAGATCAATTAAACATTTTTGTTCCAATAAAAAAGAGTTGTATTTTCATTGAAAGTTCATATGAATAATCGGATTTTTGCAACGAAAGACTACTGAAGCGTATGATTAAGGAAAAATATTGTATTTTGAAGTGCAAGTAACTTTTTATTCTGTTTAAAATTCATGGTTTTTCCTCTTTTTATATATTTGTATATTTGTCAAACAATTTATATATATTCGGGTACTAGTTTTCGAGTTTTAAGTGTATATAAAGTTGTATGTGAATTGTATATATGAATTTTATATGAATATTGGGAACGTTTGTATATTAATGTAAAATGCATTACTTGTATATTTCAATTGTATAACATTTATAAGTTAAGCATGAAATATACATTTGTAAGTTAAGGATGAAATATACATTTATAAATATGAACCAGACCTTGTAAGTTAAGCATGAAATATGCATTTGTAAGTTAAGCATGAAATATACACTAATTTGATTGCAAACTTGAATACACATATTAACATTATGAATATGGGTAATAAAAATATACAAATATATTTTGTATATATAAACTTAATATACAAATCTTTATATACATAAGCTTTAGTCAATTTGTATATACAACTAAAATAAACAGTAACGAGCAAACACTTGAGACTAATAAGCAAATATGCATTGAGTCACTTGCCTTCTTAAAATAATTGACATCATATACAAAAAACTATATACATTTGTAAGTTAAGCATAAAATAGACAACAATGTATATACAATTTCTGTACATGATTAATAAAATATAAATATAGTTTGTATATATTAACTTAATATACAAATATAATCGCCGATAACTATATATAGAAATACACCGAGAGCAGCATATACTTGTAAGATAATCATCAAAACTACATTGAGTCACTTTTATTTATAAAAAACTTACAAAATAGAAAAATATCTATATACAATTGTACTTTAGACAAACAATAGACATATGAATCATAAAAATATACAAATATAAACAAAAAAAATAGTTAAAAATAAAAGGAAAACCCTGATTTTGTTCGGCATTTTCCTGCGAAAATTGAAACTTGAATTGGAGGGAGAGAAGATTTTCCAAATTGAAATTGGAAGTTGAAGAGATACTTTTAATTAATTTAAAGGATCGAATGCTCCAGCCCCAATGAAAGAATGCCCCAGCCCCAATGAAAATATACTTTTAATTAATTAAGAATTGTATATTGCTATATACATATAGAAGGAATCGTGTGGGTCCCATTGTTAGTGGCAAAAAAAATAAAACAGTGTTTATTAAATGTAAATAAATTAAATTATAACCTTAAAGACTAATAAATTAGTAAGATTTGCCATTCCATGTAATTTATGATCCCATCTTAAGTTCAACTGCCTTGGGACTTCTAAATATCAGACAAATGGATGGCCTTGGTTGACAACCCATTAATTTAAAATGTTGGGCTGATATTCACCATTGGACTTTAGGTTGGGCTGCTATTACACACTCCCTATATCATACATGATACATCTATCGTCTATTTTCTATTTAAGCGGTTAGGTGAACGACTATATCTAGATTAATTTTTCAAAAAAAAATTATGTTAATGCTAATAGCATATATGACGTAATACTAATTTCAAAGTAGTATTTACTTTTTCTCTCCATAGTTTTATGGAATATCATTTTTCCTAGTCTAATTTACCATTTGTATATTTTAATTTGTTGTGTGATTCTATGGTGAAAAATCGCTTTACAAATATAATCAAAGTTCAAACATATATTTAAGCATGGAATATATCAACTAGGGGCGTCAAATGGGCGAAGTTAGACTGAATTTGAATGAATCAAAACAGATTGGATTATAATTTATTAGATTAAGTTAGTCACGACAATTAATGATTATCTACGAATAGAAGTAAGGATAAGATGTATGAGGTTCCAAAAAAGCAAACAGAAGTTCATAAAGTTTTACACCATACATAATGTCAGCCATTACTTAAATTGCGCCTTTTCCAGAATATAAAGACTATATAATAGCATCATCACTCTGTACATAACAAAAACAATAATAATTGCTACTTCATCACAATGTATTACAAATAGCTGCACCGTTCGATCAACTAGTTTACAAGTATCGCCAAAATATATGCAGCATTATGTTTAAATACTAATATATATAAATTTTTAACGTCTTTTCAAATTAGTTGGCCGAAATGTATAGCGCAATCATTATCCTTTATGATTTGTTTGTTATAAAAAAAACTTCTAGTAACGACATTTAATTGGTTTTTATCATAATAACGTCCCTTCAAACACAGACACAGCCAATACTTATGTTACACACCGCCATTGAGTTTCCTATTTTTATATTTAATTTTCTATACATTGTATTTTTCATTAAAATGTCCATCATTCTTGTTATTGAAATAAATAATTAAAAATGTCATACACTAAAAATAATAATAATTTATAGTCAAGTCAAAGTACAATTATGGGGTGCTTGAATTTTTGAAGATATAGCCAGATATGTATAGACATTATTAATAATTCTAGTTATTAAAGTAGTTAAGTTATATTATAATATGACTAAAATAAAGTATTAGATTCAATGTTGTGACAGTGCTATAATTAATTAATTAGTTCAATATGGACCATTTTTTTTTTTTGGTTAACAAGTGGCTATGTGAGACAAAAATTGATTGACTAATTTTGCAAATGGTTAGCATAGGTGCAACGTCTCAAGTATACTGTGGATGACGAATTTGGGCCCTAGTTAAATGGGCCAATATGGGCCTAGAATTTGTGAGGCCCGACAAGAAAGCAGGACAGATAAAAACCTCACGTGTGGGTGGGGTACTAGGGGAAAGTATTGGCTAGGATTAGTCAAATTCAACAATCTGTTTTCTTATTTGCATTTATTTAAGGTGGGAGGGATCCACACCTGCTGATGTTAAGTGTCTTGTTAACGGCAGACACGTGTGACTGTGACATGCATCTAAATACGAGTGCTCGATAATCATCTGGTATTCAAATATTCCACTCATCATACTACTAAAACTCGAATTCATTGAAGGTAAAACATCACATACTAAAAGGTTTTTATACTCAGTGTGTAAATTATGTAGGTATTCAAGCCTCCCTTGTCTAGCTAACTCGAATTCATGTCTAGTAAGTAGGTTAATTAGTAGAGGATAAACCGCCTTATAGATTTTCTATTTTCAAAGTATAAAACTTGAGATCGTATATATGTTAAAAGAATATGAACTATCCCATCACGTCCCTTGGTTGTAGGCCTTGTCTTACTATCTCGAATTCTTGTTGAGTAAGCAGGTTAATTAGTAGAGAATAAACCGCTTCATACTAAAAGATTTTCTATTCTAAGAGTGAAAAACTCGAGATTGTAGGTTAAAGATAGAAAAGATCTGAATATATACCCCCATCACGCCCCACTATCGTAAGCCTCTATGGAGGTATTCAAGTTTCACTTGTCTTACTAACTCAAATTCATGTTGAGTAAGTAAGTAAATTAGTAGAGTATAAACCACCATATACTGAAAGATTTTCTATTCTTAGAGTGCAAAAAAACCCGAGATAATATGTTAGAGGTGGAATGAATCTGAACTATCCCATCACGTCCCCAATCATTGGCCACCACGTACACAACACAAAGTGTTTCCAACTCGTTTTATGAAATGGTGCGGGTGTGCCGTCGCTCTTACAACTTTTCTCCATGGCAACCCATAATGTGACATTTCACGTGATTTTGCGTCCATAAATAAATAAATGTGTTATATATATCTTCCATTGACTTCTACTAAATAATTTAATTTAGCTCATCGTTAATTAATACTAACCATTATTTAGTACGGTGCACTATTATGATCTCTGCTTCATCGATGGTCGATATATTATGTACTGTTAGAATAACAATAACACATTCTACGTAATATATGTTTGTTTACGCGTGACAACAATTTTTTAATATTTTTTTGGGGAGCATACTTTTGTAGTTGTGATAAATGAAATGCACTGATTCAGTTATTTGGATTATGAACCCTGTCAATATCAAAATTGAACGACCTTCATTGAATATGTATTTAATTGAAGTACTAGTCCAAATGATGGATCCAACTAATTGGCAACTGCAAAGTTAATATGCAGTATATATATGATAATACATATATACTATTCCAGTAAGGATCTTTAAGATACTCAAAATAAAGGTACACAATATCTTTACTCATTAGAATCAAATTAAAACTGTTTCTGATTCCATCATGTGCCCATTCCTCTATTTTGCTCACTCTTAATAGCAACAATATGTTATTGCAGTAAAAAAATTGGCACTTTGGGTGCGTTTGGTACGAAGGAAAATATTTTCTAATGTTAGGTAAGGAAATTTAAAAAATATTATCCTTTGAGTATTTACAATATAGCAAAATACGAATGAGGGGGAGAGTGGGGGGTTTTAGGGTGGCAACAGTGGGATGGTGTTTTGATACGCCATATATTATAGTACGAATAGCCTGACAAAAGAGTAGTATTAGCTGGCATCATTAACGACCTTTCTACGTGGTCAACATTTATTAGTCATGATACTTAAAGGCTTAAGTGGAGCTTCTTTTTTTTTTTTGGAGGGGGGGGGGGAGGCTCACAATATTCATCATCGAAGCTCAATAGTTTCTTACGACTTCCTTTTATTTGTTTTGTTATGGTCATTAACGTTTTTACTTACCATTATGGCAATATTCAAATCTAACAAATTAAGTTGAGATACGTGTCTTTAACCTCATATAAATTTAACTATACCGTTATCCGGCAAATAATATGTACAAACTATGATAAAACCATTTGAAAATATTAATTTGTGACTGACATTAAAGCTTTGAAATGACCAACAGTAAATCACCTACAAATAGAATTGTGGCTATTAATTATAAGGGAAAAGGGTAAAAAATACCTCTTAACTTTGTTTTATTGGTTGACTAAGCCCCTGCCATTAAAATTAAGTTATTCTTACCCCTGCCGTTACTAATTTCATCATTTGTGCCCCTCAATTGGATGGAAAGCACCAAATCAATTAAAATTACCCAATTTTAATCCTACCCGACCCACCTAATAATATAACCCATTTTGTTCATCTTCATCTTTAAACTTGTGTTCCTTTTCAAAAACAATAAAATCATAAGACACAATCTAATAATATCGAAAATAATGTAACAATGACTATGAACCCAAAAACACAAGAACGCAACAATGATTAAATATAGGTAATCAGAGCATTATTTTCCAGTTAGATCTAAAAAATTGTCGGAATTACTGGAGCTTGGAGCTCTAATTCGTCGTTGATAATTTCCTCCGGTCTACCGGAGTTGGGATTTCGCGGTGGTGGCTGAACACTGCTCGCGATGTGGGTCTAGAGGAGATCGAAAGAGTGAGTTTTAGTTGTTTCAGATTGGGTTTTGTTTATGGGTTGTTGATTGATTGTTTCAGATTGATTTTTGTTACCACTGGAGTCTTGAGATGGGGCGGTGAAGGCGGCGCTGGTGAGAGGTATACCGACGAATTGTTGCTGTGGCGGTGGAGGTGGTGGCGCGTGAGATAAGTTTATTGATATTCGAGGAGGATTGGGGTTGAAGAAAACAATGTTGCTACTGCCTCCACCTGCCGCCTGCAGCGACGACGGCGCGTGATGATTAGGTTTGGCATAATACATAAACATGACCCTTAACTTGGCGTCAGCTGACAACTATGACCTTTAACTTTGGGTGTGCACAAGTAGGCACTTTAACTTGTATAAAATTGAACAAGTAAACACACATGTCCTACATGGCATAATACACGTAGGACGCCACGTAGGACACAAAATTGCCATGTAGGTGCCATGTAAGACGAATGTGTCTATTTGTTCAATTTTATACAAGTTAAAGTGCCTACTTGTGCACACCCAAAGTTAAAGGTCATAGTTGCCAGCTGACGCCAAGTTAAGGGTCATGTTTATGTATTATGCCATTAGAAAATCCAACATATCGAGGATTCATTAGTATTAGAGTTTGTAATCCATCATTTCCTGCTTGTATTTTCTGAATTTCCATGAAAATAAGATCTCATTTTTTCTTCCTTTTAAATTTTTTTCTCCAAATAACACCAACTAATCTGAAAAATAAAAATAATTTAAGTTAAAGTCAAAGATGAACACATATGGGTTATATTATTAGGTGGGTCGGGTCGAGTTAAAATTGGGTAATTTTAATTGATTTGGGGCTTTCCATCCAATTGAGGGGCACAAATGATGAAATTAGTAACGGCAGGGGTAAGAATAACTTAATTTTAACGGCAGAAGCTTAGTCAACCAATAAAACAAAGTTTAGGGGTATTTTTGACACTTTTTCCTAATTATAAACAAAGTCGGTTACACATAATCTTAAGGTTCAAACTTGTACTACTGAAAATTATAACCTTGACAACTGGAAATGTTTTCATGAATATCATGTCATTTTGTACCTTCCAAAGAAAAAAAAAACTTTGTTTTACATTTATTATTATAGGACTAAAATTTGGTAGAACCGTGTTTTTTTTCTTCTCTCTCATCTCCCGACAATAATGATTAATATATCTGTGATTAATAATAGTTAATATTATCATAATCTTGAATTAGTTGTGTTTAATTGTTTATTACATTGTTATCTCTTTTGTCGAAAAATTATACAATGTCATGATTAGATAGAAGTTGAATTTCTCTAACCTCTTCATACATTTACCTATTTATGTATTGACTTTCTATAGTGAAAATCATGACTCCGTTACTAAGTTATGATAGAAGAAATATAGGCAATGGAGAGTGAATGTTGCAATCACCAAGTCACACTCATTGTATTGCCTATTGTCTCTCAAAGTAACACTACATTTCAACTTCAGCCTTTAAAAAATTCCTCCTTTCCTTCATTTGGATCACACCTTTCAATCAAGTTTTTTTTTTAAATTTATAATGGAGATTCACTGTCTGATTAATTTAGATTCACGTCCATCCATTTAGGGAGCAATGTGTTATCTACTAAAAATATCAACCATCTCAATACATCCATTGGTGGTTTTCAATCAACTTCACTATCGCTATTATTGTTGCATGATGATGATGATATAAATTAAATTGCCATAAAGGAACCCTGCCCTAATTAAGTATGTTATTGTTGTCAATCATATTATATATTCTTGCTTATTAGCTTACTTTTTATACCACTAAGATCTTTTTTTTATCTTTTCAGGTGGGATTTCGTGGCGTAAATTTGGATTTAATCGGGCTTTAATGTGGATACCGAAAGCCAGATAGGAAACCAGAAAAAAGAAAAATCCTTTTCAAGCAAATAGATGGTTGGTTTATCATGTGATTCTAAGTTAATTTTGTCGAGTTGTTCAAATAAACCATAAATTCATTAGAAAATTTAAATTCATTTCATCTTTCAGCCATTTGCAACAAAAAAAGAGAGTAGAAAACAACCAACAACAAAACAAAACTGATGATATAGTAATAATTATTATGCTAAACATCAATGCAACATGATTATAATTAGTACAAAAAATAATAGGTTAGAAATGTGTTAACTCAAATAATCAGGACAAAATACACAAATGTGCATTACAGTAAGTCCCCATTTTATGTGGATTTGCTATCTAACCAAAAAACAAGGACTAATTGAGGCTAAAGTAAAATTTTACTCGCTTGATTCGCTTTTACTTATCTAATTTAGACTTTGCAAGACTCTTAAGAAATAATTATTTGTATAAATATTTTACCATAATATCTATATTAATTGATGTGTAGTCTTAGAATTTGAAAAATGATTAGCAAAAAGTAATTAATATTAAGAATAAAATTAAAAATATTGTATTTTCTTAATATTTAAAAGTGACAAATAAAAATGAACGAGATAATAGTTTTTACACTTGAGATTTCTTTGACTTCTACCACTTACAACTACCATCTTAGTCCCATATTAGATGACCATCTTATTAAAAATATTTGTCTTATATTAAACAAATTTTGAAGATCTAAAAATTTCTTTTTTCAAGAAGCTAATTAATGATTCTTAATTATCGTGTAAAATAGAAAGTGTCCATCTAATATCAGACGGAGGAAGTATAAAACAATGATAATTAGTATAATTAAGATGTGTTTACTCGTAGTGATTTAGACTCTTCTTATCTGTTAGTATTACCTAAGATAATCTTCAAGTATCAAATGGATTCATGAAGATTAGCCTTTGATTTTTTGCTTAATTTATTGATTATGAAAAATATAAAAATAAAAAAATCCAAATTAATCTGAAAATTTATTAAAAGAAAATCAGTTGGAATTTCACATGTGAAAGATGACATGGACGTGGATTCATGATGTGTGATTGGGATTCACATCTGGGGTGGGGTCCATTAATTTGATATACTACACATATTCACCTTTCAGGGGAGAAGGACTTTGATGCAATTTCCATAAAGTCAACGACACGTGGCAATATTTTAGACTTGGTCCCCCTTTCGTTGATTTTTATTTTATTTTGTATCCCCGGATTTTAGGCTTTTTGTGTAATCGTGAATTTATGGAAGATTATTCTTATATTATATTATTTTCGAAACATTTCATTGAATATGTTGTTGTTGTTATATTTATTTGTTGTGACTTGTGAGCATGTGACAGTTTTTTCTTAATTCGTTGGAAAATGAAACAAATACAACTAAATTTAAAACTAAGACAAAATCTAGGATATAATGTGATAATAATAGATATAAAAGAAATCCATTACTTATTTTTTCATCTTTGATGCTATTATTATATATTATTAAAAGAAAATGAAAAGAAAAAGTGGTATAGGAAGTGTCACAATAGATTCAAGGTGGGGTCCCATCTTCACACTATTGCATTTCATGCTTCCAACTTTTTATTTTTGATTAATAATTTGCTAAATATAGTTTTCAAATAGTATAGAAGTTAAAAGGAATTACAAAAAAAGTGAGTTCTTAGTGGCTTTCAAGAAGTCTAGGTTTGTGTGTAGATTATCCTTGGAAGTATTTATTCTACCAGATCACGAGACATAATTGTAGATCGATCAAGCTTTAAAAGTCCTCTCCTTACAATCAAGTGGCTTTCAACTCTCCTTTTCTTTAATTCACAGGCACATGAGGTCAGGGAATGACGCTGAATTGTCTTGTAAATTGACTCTAGTGTAGTTTGTATGCGCAAGCCGAAAGAAATGTGCCTCATCGGAATGACGATATTGTCAACCGCATTCGTCTTCTCTTGACTAGAAATTGGGTGACCTCTATTGCCTATCCGATGATTTAGCCAATTTAGCATTTACTCAAAAATCTCGCTTTGAATGAAAATCACACAAGCCTTCTAGCATTTCTTTGCGTGTTGCAAGAGATATTTTTGAGGTTTTGTACCCACACTTAGTTTTGAACTACAAGAACAATTAATATACTTTAACACAAAATTTGATATTATTTAAAATCTTTATGACGTATACTGTATTTATATTTATATTTCACGTCGAAAAAAAATCAAAGATAAAAATAAGCAAAGGTACGTGTCAATAGGAGAGAGATAGAAGATAAGGCCATCCTAGTAGAAGATATAAACAACCAAAAAAAGGAGGATATATCGCACCACGTTCGTATGGTGCAATTGAAGAAAATTTTTGGATTTGTTGAAAAAATGTAAAGAGAAGACAAATATAGATGATGATGATGATGATGATACAGTTGGTTGCACCTCCACTACATAAACACCCAAAAAAGCCCAAATTAAAGGACTACTAACACAACCCTCATATGTCAAAATCCAAACCCCCACAAGCAATATTGTATCCTTATCTCTAATAAGAGTTTTTGAATTCGAATCTTAAATATGATATCGTCTTTGTTAGGTATCATTTTATCTTATCTCCACTATGAGACTTTCTGCCACTAATTAAGATTTGTTCAGATCCTAATTTGAATATTGAACTATAGATACAAAACAAGGAAAAGAAAAATCCAAATCTATAACAACGAAACAAAACGTTGAAGTGGAAAAATAAGTATAATATATAAATGTTTTCTTTAATTTCGTCTTTGCTAATATATATGTCCTCCAGTTTTGAGGGGTGCATAAATAGACAATTAAATTATTGTAAAGTTGAATTAGTAGACACACATGTCTTACATGACAAATTTCATTTGTCATTTAAGATCCGTGCATCTCATGATCAACGTGATTTATCATGTAAGACGTTTGTGTCTACTTGCTCAACTTTTATGATTGTTTAAGTGCCAACCTGTATAAATCCAAAGTTGGTGGACATAAATGTTAGCTGAAACCAAGTTAAATGACATCTTTATGTATTATACCAACAAAATAATTAAGTACTCCTTCCTTCATCATTAATTATATAGGTTTTTAATTCCAGCCTCGAGTATGTAGTCGATTTGAGTAAGGAGCATTTCATCTCCGATTTAAAACTTATTTCACCTCCGATTTAAAACTTCTCGGTAGTATCTCAGATTTAGTCGAATTCTAATACAAGTATCAACTGTCGAGTGAAAAAAACCGAAGAAAAAGTCCTGCATCCCCACTCATTTCCTCTCCACATAAGGCCAGAAAGGTGTTTAATAAAAGAGAGAAATGAAAGGAAGAAAATCTGGCTTTCATTTTCTTAGTGAAATTTTGTCTGAGGAATTGTCCCTCTCTTAGGTCTGGCCTTGTCTTCAAAGCATTGGCCACTCTCAGCACAGACCCCTCCCTTCCTCTGCTACTAATGTTTTTTGTTTGTTTGTTATCTTTAATATTTTTAGAGAGGGAACATTTTCTGAGTACAAAAATCATCATTATCTTATCTGTCCTTTATTATTCACTATTTATTTATTTGCATTTTCCACTATCTGCATCAGACCCTCTGTCTTTTAACCACTTTTATGAACGATCACCTAACTAGTCAAAGATGCCTACTTTTTCTTTTTCCTCTCTAGCTCTTTTATGTATCCAAATTCTTACAAATTAGTAACTCTTATAAAGTTTGAAATACTATTGACTATATTGAAGAAAAAATTAGATTTTTGAAATTATGATCTAAATAAAATTTAGATATTTATATAACTGTAAACTATTTTTTGTATATATATATATATATATATAATATTTGTATGACACAAAGTTTAATATTCTTTTTGGAACAAAATAAGTATTGTTTTAGCTTATTTCACTCTCTATAAACATGATTTTCCACCCTACTTCTGAATCAGCTAGCACGAAAAATGCATGGTAGGAAGCGAATTTTCATCAAAATACCAGAATAACTACTGAATATGTTTTTCTCACTGATTCATTCAAAATATTTGTGGGAATAAGTTCCGAACATTTTTCAATGGAAAATAGTACTTAATAGTTTAGTAGTGATTGTTGTTTCTTGTTTTAAAATTTTAAAGCGACAACTTTTTGAGATGATTTTCTTTTGTTAAAACTTAAAACGATATTTATTTTGGAATGAAGGAATAATGAATTAATATAGTTTATTGATTACATAAAACTCACTTATTTAAATATGGATTTTTCTTTAATTATATGAGAATGACTTTTTTTAATAAAATAAAAAGATAAAAACACCAATTATTATAAAGCCGAGGGAGTAATTGTTATGATCTGAATATCCTGCATAGGAGAAAAGAATAATAATGGTTATTGACAGTCAGTTAATCAGTTAATTACCAAAAACGAAAAGAAATCCTAACAGAAGTAAAAAGTTTCTTTTATACTAATTAACATTAATAGATAATATGGAATTGGCCCAATTTGGTTTTATGTTTACATTTTTTTAATTCAATTTAAAATAACAAGATAATAAATAGAATAATTGACAAACATTTCTTTATTTGAAAAAAGGGATTCTTACACTTAGGGATTATTATTTCTCGTTTTGTACGAGAAATAAGGGATATCAATCTCTTTTTTTACAATAATATCTATATTTATTCCATCATATTCATGTTGTTTTGTATGATATTATCAAGAGATCGCCTTATATTCCAAATTACACCTCTTTCATGCCTTCTTCTAGAAAAATTTCAAGAATCTGAAACGATGACGTGTATTCGAAGAGTTTGTTAGAAGATAAAACTTGAGAGTTTGTTAATGAATTTGCTCTTATCTATTACTCTCTTCGGACCAAAATCCTAACGACCAAACGCCTAATAAGACGCTAAAATTGAGACGTAAGACACTTAAATTTGGACGAAATATATTTTTTTCTCTCTCATCAAAAGTCTTACTATTTGATTTAGGGTCACCTAAGTTGTATTTTCTACATTGAGCTTTTACGTCAATCGAACAACTTTATAGAAGAAATTGACTGGAGCTTAGTTGTAGCTATGTAACACTTTAATCTTTTAGTTTAGTTTTACGAGGTTTAAACATTAGTTTAAGTGGTACCTCAATTATAAGTGACACAAAGTTGATTTACTTTTTCCCCTGAAAATAATGATATACACTAGTACTAAACTACTATTGCTAATAATGCTTTTGGATTAGAATAATAATTATAGAATTGACAAAACTTACATGAACTTAACTTTCTAGCTTCCATTCATGTATAGAAGAAAATTCATCCCAAAATAAGTTAGATTTAGAAATTGAAAATAAAAAATAACAATTATTTCTAACATTACACACTTATTTTGAAACAGACAAAGTACGGTTTTGGGACGTGGCTCATAAGAGTTCAATGGGCAGGATTCCTGCCCCAAAAAAAGAAAATAATTCCCACAAAATGTGTGCTCAATTTGCAATGAAACAAATTAGAAAGGTAGAAGCTTTTTTTTAGAATTGGAACTGTTTTTTCTTTTTGTACATGGCTCTACCATCAAGAAGGACAAGTTAAATTCTACAAAGACTTAAATACCAAGATTTACTTGAGAAAAAAGTGAATAAAAAAAACCCATAAAATTGGTTTGGGTCAACCTCTAACCATGATGATCTTAATAATTATCTCTAGCACTAAAATGATCCTCTCTCAAAAGAAACTTGTGCTAGCTAATTTAAACCACCTTTTAGTTCATGTTATTCCATTGCTTGTGTCCTGGCACCCATTTTGGGCATTTGGGGCTGAAGTAGTTTGACACTACTCTTGAATTCAATAGCTCAATAATAGGTTCAAATTTCACGCATCTTGGTGTCTTGTACTGATTTATTGAAGCACCTAAACTTATAGCATAGTCCATTAACTTGTCAAAAGTTCCACTTTCCACAATCTTGATTTCCAATGGCCCAATGGACTTGTCCGATGCACGACCCTGGCGGTAGACGCTGTTGAGGGACTCTTCAATAGTGAGGCAACAATCTTCGAAAACGGATGGAGGAACTGGAGTTGATCCATTCACATTTAGCTCCCAGTATAACACATAATGCCCTGGAATTGTTGTTGTTGTATCAGCATAACTTGTGTATTCTGTCACATGTGCATCAAATGGCATAAGATGTGTTACTGCATTTTTCACTGCATTTTGTAGCTCAACTTCATCTGTCTTGTCTGAATCAATACTCAACACCACATTCTTCCTGCATATGAAGTTGAATTGTGGCGCGTTGTTCTTGAATCCAGCTACACGTAGCACATCACCCACGCGATACCTATAAAGTCCTGATAAAAAAAGATCAAATACAATAAAAGATTAGACCAGTACGAATAAAACTCAAGAAGATTCATTTTTTAAATTGATATATGTAACTTACCAGCATAGGTTGTGACAATAAGCTCATACTCCTGTCCAATCTTGACATCAACTAAATCAACCAATTCTTGTTGTTCTTTCTCATTAAGTGATTTAGGCATGGAAATAGAACTCGTCACACCGTTGTTTCGATGAACAGGCAAGAATTCAAAATACCCCATGGTAGGAATAAGGGTATAAGCAACTTCACTTGGCTTACAAAGGGGGTTCAAATTGACACCAAAATAGCACTCAGAAGAAGCATACATAGTGCAAACAAGAGGCAGACCATTACTATAGTAATCAAGAGTTGGTATATATTGTGACATAGTTCCAGTCACAATGACATCTATGTATTTGGTATTAGGCCACAATCTAGTAATAATCCCTTGCCATGAATCTTTACTACATTCAGCCTCAACAAAATCTGCTAATTGTTTATCAGGTTTAAGGATTTTCATCACCGCCTCTCGAACTGAGAGGTCAGTGATTTGGGAATTAATGGTTCCTGCTCTGATATCATGACAAAGAAGTGGCCAATGCTTTTCCAAGAATCGAATAGCACGGATAAAACCCGAGGCAAAAACAGCCCCAACACGAAGAACTTCTTTGTTTTGGCAAAGACCACAAAGCATTTGGGAATACATACTTTGGTACGAATCTGAACAGAGAATCGTTTCATTTGGGCTTGTATAGTTTGTGTATGGATCAGGACGCCTATTTTTGAAATGAGGGCTTTTATAGTAACTTGTTAAAACAGGACGAGCTGGTAAGCCACCTGGTGTTTTAGCTTCTGATTTTATAAACAAAAAATACATTCCTTTTCCCTTTTCAAGGTCTGGAACAAATTGACTTATCACAGGCATTAAAAGACTATAAAGCTGTGATCTTCTCGCAAGCTCTTCCTCAATCGTCGGCATCAGTTTTCGTTCCCCACCAGACGTTCCGGAACTGCACAAAATACATGCAGGAAACACGTTAACTAAGTTTTGATATTTTTTTATACTTGATCAGAATAAAAACAAAAACCAAAGAGACGATAACAAACCTTGTTAAAAACTCAAAGATAGGTTGAGAGCAGAGGATTTGAGATTTATCGCCACTGGCAATACGAGTGATATCAGACTGAATATCCTCATAAGTGATAGCAGGCATAATTTTCTTGAAATTTTCTCTATCAACATGACCTTTAAGGCCATGGCGCTGCAAATACTCAACATGGGCATTTTTTGTTAGTATTTCAGCAAGGACTTTCTTTTGAATTTCATCAGCATTTGTGGTAACTTCTTCAATAAAATGAAGAACTTGCTTGTTGTTTTCAGTAACAACATCTGATTTAGGTGCCTCAGGCATGTTTTTTTTAATTAACAAAAGTGAACAATATTTTGTGTGAGAAAAAGAGAGAGAGTTTGTTACAAAGGAGAAAGAAATGCTTATGTGAATTTTTTTTTTTGGTTTGGTGTGGGTGTAAGTTCTTAGTAGAATAGGGCTTTATATAGAGGGATGTTTGGTTGAAGTGTGGCTTGTTGTGGCCTGTGGTCCAATTTGTATTTGCTTAATAAAAGTGCAGAGGAGAAACAAATACTGTACCAAAATCAAAATATATATTTTTCTTCCTTTTTTGGTGTGTGGATAGGATTAAGAAGCATGTGCTTTTTTCTCTGTTTTTATCCGTCGAATGATTGGTATTTGTATTGAAGCCCAACTATTTCGAATTAGCACTGCGTAGGGCCTCATTCGGGATAAAACACACCATATCAAGAACTTTTTCATATCCAAAGCTTGAACCCAAAATCTCTATTCAAGGGAAGAGCAGCCTCATCGATAAATTAAATCATACGCTTTTGTGAGTAACAAAAGACATAATCTTTTTATATTGTAGTACCATTAGTTTTAAAAAGAATTACCATAAATAGCTCCCGTCAAAAAAAAATGTTCACATTAATATGTACTCTAATAAATATGGGAAAATTTAGTAGGTGAGTTAAATCGGTTGCCTTAACTTGGTTTCTCCATTTCGTACCACAATTTTCTACTTTTTTTGTTTTAATTTATTAGTCCTTTTTTTTCCTTTTTAGTACTAGTTGAGAGCAAGAATACCTCTTTTTATAATTAGACAATTTTTTTAATTTTAATATATTACATCTAACATTTTTAAGCACAAAGATTAGGAAGTATTTTTTTTTCTTTTTTTGGTGTGTGGATAAGATTTTGATTTTTGGGTAATATACATATGGTTTTTTTTATGTCTATTTGCGTTTGGAAAGATAAAGACATGCTTTTGTGAATAACAAAGACGTAGAGTACATCATTTATAGTGTAGTGCCAATTTTAAGAGAAAAATTACCTTAAATAGTTGTTCGTCAATAAAATAATATATACACATTAATATGTACTCTAGGAAATATGGGAAATTTTCGTAGGTGAGTTACATCGGCTATCTAAACTTGGTTTTTTCATTTCGTATCATAATTTTCTATTTTTTTTGTTTTAAGTTATTTGTCTATTTTTTGGGTATGTTTTAAACGACAGAATGCTGTCTTTTTATAATTTGACAACTCTTTAATTTTAACATATTATATAACATTTTTAAGAACAAAAATTAAAAAGTATTTTTGTATATTATATCTATCTTTAGTTTGAAGGCTGTGGATAGGTCATAGGATATATACATGGGTTTTTATGTCAAATTGCTTTTGGAAAGTTGAAAACATGCATTTGTGACTAACAAAGACATACAACTTTCATGCCTTTATATACGTTGTTGTCATTATTGCGACTTAGAGTACGTATTTAATATTCGTCCAGGGAGTGTTCAGTATGGAGAAAAATATTTTAATTTTTTTAAATATTTTCGATTGGTTAAATTTTTTGTAAAAAAATTAATTTTAATATCAAAACTAGCTACTTAAAAGTGAAAAAAAAAATAGACTTTTTAATAGAATTATAAAAAAAACAATCTTCACAAGTAACATTTTATTGCCCTTTTGACCCTCCAACACACTTCAACTTCATCTCACTCCCGTAATTCACATCCCCACCACCCCAAACCTTTACTATCACCCTCACCTCCGATAATATTTATCTATATTATGTATACGAATAAAAACACTACATCTATTTCTGAAAAACATTTTCCTACGTAAAGTACACACCTTAATCATGTATTTTTACAGAAAAGTTCTCTAATTGTCGTTTATAATCCGTTGTTGTCTTTTACTAATACCCAAAATAAGATAATAAAAATCGTTGATCTTTAGGATAATGCTATTTTCTTACGTACCGAACAAAAGAAGAAAAATCGTACGTCTATTTCTGAAAAATATTTTATTTGGTACCCAACACACCCTAATCATGTATTTTTACAGCAAAGTTCTCTAATTGTAAAAATTCTCTAATTATAAGCAGTTGTTGTCTTTTACTAATACCCAAAACAAACCCTAATTTGGGTCTTTATTTTTACAATTTCCGGACACCTTATCCATTTGCCCCAATTTCTTTTCTGTGCGTTAATTAAAGTTTAAAATGCATTATTACTTCTAAAATAGTAAGTAATTATTACTAATAAAACATGAAAATAGTAACAAGATAAAATAGGCTATAACCTATAAAGTCTAACTTAAAATAAACTTATAATGTAGTGTATATTTTTACACTAATAGGGCATATAATTAAGTTGGATTTTACAAAAACTGACTTTAGAAAAAATTACCAAATCTAGCACTTCATCCAAAAATTTATCAACTTGATAATTTTGTACCCTTCATACACCCACCAACCAAATGGAAAAAACCTTTTCTATCTTTCGTTTTAATTTTTTTTTTTTTCATTTTGCAGAAGCTGTCGGGGGGAGTAGGTGGAGAAACCGTTGGTAGAAAGGATATTTTTGAATAATTTGGCTTGTTCAGAGTCATTTTTTTTAATCTAAAAACACATTTACGAAAACACTTAAACAAATAATATAACCAACGATAAAATTGACCCATATTGAATGATCCAAAAATATGTTTGATACTTTTTCCGTATAATTATTAACGTGCGCCGGAGAAAGAACGATTGTCGGCTATATGAGTTAGGCGATTACATCGTGTGTTTGTCGTATGTCGTACAAGGAAAACCAAGAAATTTGTTACGAAATAAAGGATATGTATTGAGTTTTTTGAAAATTTCATTATATTTTGAACTAATTTATAAAACATTTTAATTAAAAGATATAGTATAACTGTGCTATGGTTACATTACTTATTTTGTACAAAAAGATAATAATTAAATTGCAAATAGGAAAAATAAAAGATGGGATTACAAAATGAGAATCGAACTCTGACCAATAAAGTAAAAGTTCAAATATCTAATTAAGCAAGCTACTAAGAAATCAATTTTGATATATACATATTCCTTCTTATTTTTCAGGTTGATTTTGATTTTGATTTTGAGCTTCTCACGTGATTTTCCGTTAGAATTAAGGACAAATTTGAACAAAAAAAATAACGAAAAATATATTTAAAATATTTCGTATAATACAGAGATATATTTGACCATTTTCAGATAAAATAATGTCTAAGGTGGTACGGATGTGAGGTTCCGGGGTACATTGTCCAAGGTGGAAAGATGACAGCTGGATGGAAGACACGTGTTGTATCAGGAATGTATTGTGTACCTACTTGACAACTGTTCCCACGTCAGATGTTTGACACGTGTACGAATAGGAGTCACTGATGTCAAATGCTATCGTGGGGTACTATTACTTCCATAATTTATTTTTATTTATTCATGTTTGACGCACGTACAAATGCTAGTTCTTAAGAAATAAAAATACGTTAAAATGATAATTTTATTATATCACTCCGTAATGCTAGAAATGAATAGTATTTAAAACAAGAGTGAAATACATAAAAAATAGTAAATTGTCTTTTGATTTATTAAATTGGACAAGTAAAATAAGATAACTATTTCTAATTAAAACATCACTTTCATTTCTTCTTCCTTCACGTAATGTAATAGTAGTATTAGGCTATTAGTGTACGTATACATACCATGTTTTAGTTTTCTTTTGTCACTTGATAACTCTTCTTTTTGTTCTCTCCCTTTCAACGTTATCAAAGTAGTAACTTTTCATAGCTTGATTGATAACTTTCTTGATTATTGATATGTTTTATTTAAGTCAAGAATCTATTGAAAAATAATTTTTATATTTTATCACATAAAAGTAAAGTTACATACACATCATCATCTTTGTAAATTTATACTGGTATGTTGTTGTTGTTGTTGTTTGTTTGACAACACGAGGTAAAATATTTGGTTTGTAATATATAATAATCATAATAGTGTTGTAAAATGGATGTCCACACAATATACTTTGTGTCCAAGTAAAGTAACTTTGTGCCCAAGTAAACTTTGTGGCCAAGTTTTATAGCCTATATATATATATCCTATCTTGTAATATGAAAGAGAAAATGGTCTAAAACCCCCAATCTATACCCGAAATCCCAACTACACACTCCAACTTCACGGGTGTCCTATTATCCCCCTGAACATTTTAAAAGTATAATATATACCCCCTTAAAAACGCACACCCAGATTTATATAAAAAAGTGAATTGCACGCGCCCTGCCACGTAATATTAACTTTTTTAAAAAAAAATTCTTTATTCTGCAATTATTTTATATAAAAATATTATTATTCCTTTTCTTTATTTTATTTCCCTTTTATATTTTTTTCTATTCTTTTTCAGCCCATTTCTTCTTCTTTTCTTTTTTTCCTTTTCTTTGGCTAAAATTTTTCTGCCATTGAAATGGAAATTTCAAGTTCATTTGTAATAAAAAATTTTACAATACCAACATAATTTTTATTTTTAATCTCTTTTATAAATATATGTATTTCCTACATATATTAAAACTTTATTTTTAATCTCTTTTATAAATATATGTATTTCCTTTTCTTTGGCTAAAATTTTTCTGCCATTGAAATGGAAATTTCATCCCTACAAAGCTTATTCAAGTTTTCATTTGCCATTTTTGACAAATTTAGAGAAAATTCAAAGAACCTAAATAAGAAATTAGAGCAGATTACAAACCCTAACTTCAACATTTAAAGTTGAAATGAACATAAACAACTAAACCCTAGCTAAGCCCAAAAGAAAATCGTCAAAATATTGATGAAGAAATGAGGATTAATGGTGGGGAAGAAGGAACAATGGTTTATTTAATTTAAGGAAGATGACCATTCCAAATTTATTCCTTTTTTCTAACGTTTTTTCCTCTTCTCACGCGCCTAGAGGAGGTGAGAACACCTCCTATGACAGCTCAGCACTGGGGTGTGTAGTAAATGGAGAAATAAAATGTTCAGGGGGGTAATAGGACACCCGTGAAGTTGGAGTGTGTAGTTGGGATTTCGGGTATAGGTTGGGGGGGCTTTAGACCATTTTCTCAATATGAAATGATAAGAAGAAGTAAAAAAATAATATTCAATAATAAAGGAAAGTTACTACTACTATTACTTGTGTCTCTCTCTCTCTCTTTTTATTCTTGTTATTTTATTATACTACACATGCTTTATTTTATAACACGTTATCCGCACGAGACTTATAAATTACAATAGGTATCAACGACATAGTTGAGCAAAGGAGGCCGATCAACAGTAATGTTTCTCACGAAGGTAATATGTACTTTTTAGAATGATTTCAATTTCAAATTATCACTACCATAACAATATGTTAATGGGTGGTTCTTTTAATTCACTGTTATGTGCTACCAACTCAAGCTTTTGGTTTAGTAATCGTATTAATTTGAGAGCATGTTAATGGCAGTATGTATTTTTACTACACTTACATATATTTCAAAACTAACCAATTTAATTGATATTGTAATTAGTTGCTTATAGAAAGGAAGTTCCATAAAAGTAAATTCTTGGTAAGCTTATTTTTGTCATTTATAAAGAAAAATGTGCAGATGAAATTATATAATAATCATATCTAGTACTATAAAATGATATGTGGCAGTGGAAATAAGTAGAACAATAATTTATTCGATTTTTCTTGTTCCTCTTTTGTTCTGTTTATAGGCCTTTTCACCAACTATAGGTGAAATTAACAATTAGAGCTTTATGAAGCAGGTACTATCATATATTGATCTATTCACCATAAATTATTTTGTGCAATTTCTTTTATTGTAGCTACTTTAATTATGATTTATCAGTACATAAAATTTATTCTGCAATTTTGCTATTTGTCTGGCCATATTTTATTACTATTTTGAAAAGGAACAAGAATGATTTGGTCATATTTTGTTACTCTTTTGAAAAAGGGCAATTCTGTGAGACATTTTACACTTGGATTCTTTATTTCGGGAAAAAGAAAAGCATTATGCTTATTTTTTGAAATTAGTTAGATCATAACAACTTTTTTTGTTTAATTTACTTATGCATATTATAAAATGGTAATATTCGCAAAGCTCAAAGGTGAATTTTATTGCATTTTGGCTTATTATGTTATTGGTAAGGGTAAGATGATTAATTTAAATTTCATCGCACCAAGAGGGTAGGACATCGGGTTAAAGTCTCGAATCAACATGATAATAATATGTTGTGTTCAAGTCCTCATGAATTATGACATATAACGCTTTCTTATGGGTAAGACGTTGGGTTCAAGTCCCAGCGCAATATAATGATATAATGATGATTGAACAAATTGATATGCTCTTGAAAAAGTCATGAAATCAACCTAATTAATTTTCTCCATTCTCTTATGTGAATGTGGGAGCACTGCATAATATGTCTGAAAAATGACAAGTGATTGAACATATGAATATGGGCGAGAAAGGACTAAATAATTATAGCCATCATTGGTGATGATTATAAAAGAAAGAACAATATGAGTTCTTAAAATGGTCCTTCAAAGAATGAATGTAATTCTTGTCATCAAAATGGTATGAAAGGTCATTAGACACATGGTTATTATGAGACTTAATACACTTGATCTTATAAATCTTCCATCAAAGGAAAGGAAGATAAAGTGGTGATACACTTGAGTTTTAAAAGTAATGTTGATGAGTGTCATATAAATATGATAAATGTCAAGATATGAACAAGCTTATAATGAAAAAGAAAATTCTGAAGCATGTGTATATGGTTATAGTCAATTCTTTGAAGACAATATGACTTGTGATAAGTATCATGAAAAGTGGACCAATATTATAAGTGAATGTGTCAAGAGATGATGAAAATTATAAATAAGGACATACTCATCTATGATTTAATAAATACCACAACGCACCCCTATGGAAGGTTAGAGAGAAATAAAGATATTTTATTTTGATATAAATGGTCATTGGTAAAGTACTGTTAGTACATCATAAATATTATGGTACATTTTATTATGAACAACCGAAAGGGAAAAAGAAGGAAATAATTCTTGGCCACAAAAAATTGTCATTGGTTATGTAACTCTATACGTCGAAAATATTTTGTCAGATATTAAATAAAAGGGAGGAGATACTAATGACAAAAGTAAATCAAGAAACAAGTTTTGCTTGTAATGATTTTGACCATGGCAATAATGATATAAATTTCTTCTTGAAAGAAATGTTCACCACACAAATAATGTTACGAAATATGTGGTAGTATCCAATATTAATTTTGAGCTTTGGTGAACTACGTGCTACTACCCAAAGAAATAAAAATTGCTCATGATATTGAAATTGTAGTAAGTCTCGAAAGAAACTTTTTAAGTTTCAAAGAAATATTCAAAGAAAAAAATTACATTGAGACTATAAAATATGAAAAGATTTAAGATCTTCATATTACTACGATCAAAGTGGATTATAAATATTTATATGAAAGATTACCCATTTTCATATTGTTTGTGGTACATAAATATTAGCATGATGATGGAATCACATGCAAAAAGTAAACTAGAAGTTTATTGAAATAAATATCAGTTGGCATGACCGGTTGACCATCCCGGTTTAAATATGATACGAAAATAACTGAGAATTCATGTTGTATGTATATTGAAGAAATAATAATTCTTCAAGAATTCTCTTGGGTTGTTTGTTCTCATGATAAAATTATTATTGTACCTGCTAAGGTTGAGATAGTATCTCTTGAAAGTGTGAAATATATAAAGGTGAATATGGGCTCGTTCGCCTGCCATGTGAACCATTTACTATTATATGATTTTGATAGATGCATCTATGATATGGTCACATGTGCTTTATTATCAACTTGCAATTTGATTTTTGCAAAAGTTGTTTGCTCGAATGGTTAAATCAAGAGCACATTTCAAATTATAAAATTATATTGATGATGTTGGTTTATACCCAAGTGGTTTAAGCAGAAGTCATATGCCTCCAATTATAGCTAAACCATTGGTTATGAGAACAGAACTCCCCAAAAGAAATTTGGTATGAGATGTGTTATTTAAAGTGTAGCAACACTTGTACGTATCAAGCCAATAAGATTCTCCTACTATAATTGGTTCAGGGTCAGGAACCAAATAATTCTCATCTAGAAATTTAAATGTGCAGTATATTATTCAATTGTTCCACCATTACGCAATGCACAAAGATGAGTCCCCAAATAAGGTTGGGTGGAATGTTAGATTCTCTAACATTAGGGGGAGAATTGATAAGCAACTGGAAAATAAGTTATACAAAATGAATTATCATTGATATGATCCTCGTTGAATTTTTTTTAAATTTAAGTCAATTGTCAGACGCATTTGATGACCCTATGTTATCCAGTTATAAATGCTCTAAATGAAAGGTCCTTGAAGGACATAATTTCTGGCATGCCTGAAATGTGATAAATTAATCGGTTCGAAAGAAAAAACTTCTTGAAAAAGAAGAAGAGCAAATGATCATGATGGTTATAATAATGAGGCAAGTGCTTTAAAGATAGCACCAAGACATAACACTTCATAAAACCTTGATAAAGGTTCAGGTACCTGAAAATAAAAAATGAAGAAATCTTGATAAGTTATGTCACATTGGAACCAATATCAAATGACCGTCGACGGTATCTTTGATATAACATAGCGCTCAAAATTATAAATGGTGACGAGGATCTTGATACTAAATCTGTCAAAGAGAGTTGACAGATAAATGATTGGCCAAAGAAAATACAATTCAAGTATATTTTATTTCACTTGAAAAGTGATGTTCTAGAGTTATTTTTTCCATATATCAAGATATAATGTCAGTGGGGTACAAATGAATTATTGTGCAATAAGTAAAATCGTAAAATATAAAGTACGGCTTGTGCATTGAAAAATAAAGATTTTTCGCAAAGTCCTGACATTATTGTATGGAGATATATTCTCCTAAGGTGGATGCAATGAGGTTTCTTTTAGCCTGACAATATATGAAAAACTTGAATACACATGATGAATGATTATCATGTCTAGCTAGACAGTAAATATTATATGAAAATCTCTGAAGGATTTAAAAGGTTATAAAGCGATTCCATTGAATAGTACCCCAATGGTTGTGAGATCACTTAAACATAAAGATCAATTTCATTCTAATTAAAATGATTACAAAATACCATGTCATAGTGCGATTGGTGCACTTATGTATCCTGCTATTATTATTCATGGTATAGTAATTTTATTAATGTGCATGCAAAATATAATTTCACTCTTATCGATGGAGATATTAGAGTAAATCAAATATTGATAAAAATTATTTATTCTGATCAATCGTGTCAAAGTTAATTGATTATGAAATTGTAGGAAATTATGAAGTTTGATTTCAAGAAAGTTTCTTATTTTCATGTGGGAATACTGTCATTCCACAAGACAGTCAGTTAATTGCTATACAAGTGAAAATGTCTGTCTGTGCTTGGTTGTTGCTACTAACAATTCAAACGAGAAATTTGTCTACACCGACAAGATCACAAATTGAATGATTGTCAAAATATATTTGGTTGAGATTTATAAACATATTCAGAAAATATGTGGCCTTCCTTTGAAAAGAGATATTCCAACCACATTATATGAAGACAATGCTGCTTGTGCTCAACTAAGAGGAGGACACATCAAAGGAGACTAAACAAAATATATTTCATCAAAGTTATTCTTCTTACTCATGATCTTCAAAATAAGGGTGAAATAAATGTTCAACTGTTCATATTCACCACGATATTGCCAACTTCAACTTTTGAGAAGCTGAGATACAAGATCGGAATACATCATCTTCAAGATATTAAGTAATGTTTTCATCAGGGGGAGTAAATACGCGTTGCACTCTTTTTTCTTTAATCAAGTTTTATCCCAATGGATTTTCCTGGTAAAGGTTTTTAATGAGGCAGCAAAAAATGCATATTACTACACTTTTTCTTTCACTAAATTTTTTTTACATGGACATCCAAGGGGGAGTGTTGTAAAATGGATATCCACACAATATACTTTGTGTCCAAGTAAAGTAACTTTGTGCCCAAGCAAACTTCCTGGCCAAGTAACTTTGTGGCCAAGTAAACTTCCTGGCCAAGTAACTTTGTGGCCAAGTAAACTTTGTGGCCAAGTAACTTTGTGCCCAAGTTTTATAGCCTATATATATATATCCTATCTTGTAATATGAAATGATAAGAAGAAGTAAAAAAAAAACATTCAATAATAAATGAAAGTTACTATTACTATTACTTGTGTCTCTCTCTCTTTTTATTCTTGTTATTTTATTATACTACACATGCTTTATTTTATAACTAAGTAGGTAATATTAACATTTGGTTTTTCTTAGAAAAAGTTAATATTGTTGCATCCTACCAACCAAAAAAGCAATTCTTACATTATTATTTACCACATAATTATCTAGGCATTTTGATATTTTATGTTTAGTACATGTACAAAACTAGTCATTTTGGCTGCAATGTTCTTTTTTCCCTCAATATTCATAAAGCAAAGTCAACACGAGGCAACTAAACATTGTGTCGTATAGTTTCAATTCTTGATAAATTTCAAAGAAACAAAGAAATATGCGCACAAATTTAAACACCTAGCTAGAGAACCCATGTTTGTTTGATTAATAGACATGCGATAGGTGATAAGTTAAAAAAAAATATTAGGTAGTTGGTACATTGAACATCTCAAATTATCTGTCGAGATTCTTTTAATAAATAGTATTAATTAAGAAGTATTTTTGACTATTTTACCCTTTATTTGGTATTTGAACAACTATAACATCACAAATTATCTATCATGGTACTCTTTAATTTACATGTAGTCAAGAGTTAATAAATATTAATTAAGAGGTGACTTTACCCTTCAATGGTATTTGAACAACTATAACATCACACATAGTTGAGGCTAGGTGTATGTAGTCTTCACGAGCAAAGAATTAAAATGAAAAAAAAATATTGATTTTAATGATTTTGACCTTCTAAAACGATAAATAATTGTGACAGTTATTTTTATAAATCACAATAAATAATTTGAGTTGGAGGGAGTATCACCTAATTTAAATTTGTATTCATACTAATCAATGAATTACCATAAAAAGAAAGCAATTAAAAACGTAGGGCATATTTGCTTTCGAAAACTAAATTTCTAATTGATAAGTAACATAGATACGTCGCACCGTCAAGCAAAAATTGTTTGAGAGAAAAATCTTGTCTAATAACCCTCCAACATTAGGAAGAAAGAACTAGCATATTAATTGCATTAATTAATGTGAACATTATTTTAATATATGAAAAACAAATAACATAAATTAGAGAACAATGTAGATTTAGTCCAAGAATTGGTAACCAAAAAAAGGTCAATGTAGATACATCATTTTCGAGTGTAGTTGCTTATTGATGTTAAAACTTCATAAGAATTAAATCAAGTACTTAAAAGACTTAATTAGTTGAGTGTGTAAAACAAATAGGGCAAAATATTAGTGATTGATTTTATTATTCGAATTCATAACTTCTTTATTATACTCATAACTTTACGTTGCTCCAAGCTTATGTTTGGGTGTAACATTGGGCAAGAGAAAGATTTATGGAATGCATAAGATTTGTTATGGCATATGTAAAAGCAGAGGAACCAATGTAAATCTCATGCAAGTCATAATAATAACTTCATTGGTGAATCCCAAAAACACTTTAACAATTATCAAGAATATATTGCACCAATTATTGGTGAAGAGCTTAAAATTTTCTCATAAAAAATCGAAGTTGTACTAAAAATATAAATAAATAGGAACAAATCAACAAGGTGATAAGATAATCACTTCAAATATATCAAAAAAAAATTTGTCCTCCTTATCTTATACTCCCTCCGTCCAACAATAGTTGTCCAACAATATTTGTCCAATTTTAAAAATCAAGAGATAATTTACTTTTTTGTGTCTATTTTACCCTTGCTATTGAATATTATTTATCATCTAACACATTTTTCAAAGCACTACATTTAAAAAAGTCAAAAGATAATATAGTAATATTACCCCTATTATTTATTATTTTTAAGGGGTGTGCCAAGTCTATAATAGTGGACAACTATTGTTGGACAAAGGAAATACTACTTTATTCGCAATCAAAAGTCTCGAATTCAAATCAATATAATACATAGTGAGACTTTCTGATGCGAATCCAAATTTAATTGCCGAAATATAAAAGCAAAGGAACAAGGATGAAGCGGTTATTTTGTATGGACAGGTCATCAACACGACAACACCTGGTCTCCATGTGTACAAATAGTTGTCTTCAAGCATTGACTAGTCAAGGCTGACTAATTTGGACGGTCGCAATTTAAACTTAAAGACAAGTCAACTGATCTAACGGATAATAGGTGGACAAGTTTTAGACACAAAAACAAAACCATAGCATGTAGCTTTTCCGATAATTCAAAATTTATTAAGACTCCAACAAGAAACATATATAACAAGTCTAATAAAAGAGATCTCGAATATTTCATAAATTATTGGGATATTCATTAAGAGATCAAGATATGTCGGACTTTTCTTGATAATCAAATATTTCAAGAAGATTCACAAATTCTTTCATGGACATCAAGTTAAAGTCTTTCTTAATTCGAGAAATATGCTACTAACAATCATCAAATTACGGAGAAAATTCAAAGAGAAGAATTAATGGAGGAACAAACTTGCACCCATATTGTTTTATCAATAATATTTTTATTTCTGCTAATAATAATAATAATATATATGTATGTATGTATGTATGTATGTATGTATGTAAAAGGAATCTAATTTCTGTTTCCACATCAAACAAACGAGCAATTAACGAGAATGATATTGAAATTGAGCGATCCTGAAATTTTGGTTCCGCTCGCTTCATAGATAAATTTTTAAGGTCAAACGTCACAAATTTTGCCTCATAGGCAGAAGTTTTTGTAACACCCCAAAAAAAATTCTAAGTTAAGACTGAACCATTCTTGAATTGTGTATAAGGTCGTACCGAGTGATTCTTAATTATTCTTAGATTCTAAGCTCAATTCCTTAGTGTGGGAATGAATTTGAATATGAATTAAGGTCACTAGAATCCCTTAGCACAAAGTTGAGTTGAAAGTTTCCATACTGATTAAGTTTTGAGTTAAGATTCTACTTGGGCCAACTTCAAACGACCATATCTGCCAGAACATAATGAATTAGGTGGCTCATAACCTATCAAATTAAAGTTCTTTGAGTCCTCTTTCCAACGCCACCAAGTTTGCTTTTTTTCAAGCTTGAAGTAAAAGGTTATGGCGATTTTACCAGAGACTGTCATATCAGAATTTTCTGAGTCTGTGAACGACGGCTCCTATCTACGGGCCGTCAATGAATCGACGACCCGTACTGTCAAACCGTCAAAAAGAGTTCAGAGACTCAATTTTGGGTTCCCTTTTCTACAGATCCATTCTACGGGCCGTAGATTGGACCCGTAAATGGACTTTTGAGCCTGAAATTTAGTATTCAATCTACGGATTGGATCTACGGTCTGTAGAAACTTCGACGGGTCGTAGATTGGACCCGTAGGATGAAATTTTTAGCTGAAAAATTCAATATCAATTCCACGGATGGGATCTACGGTCGGTAGATCAAACCACGACCCGTAGATGGTCTCGTGTACATTTTTTATCAGTTTTTAAAGAGGGGTAGTTCAGTCTTTTCTCACCCCTTCTAAGCCTAACCCACGACGTTTTTACACCTAATTAAGGGTCTAAACAATGTTAAATTATTCTTTCACGTTCTTTAACACTTAAAAGATTCAGAGCAGAGCTCCTAGAGGAGAATAGCTAGGGTTTTCAAACATTCTTCAAGATCCTTCAAGTTTCGCCAAGAACTTCGTTCTTCCCAGGTATGTAAGACTTTCCTCAGTATTGGGCTAGTGCGTCCACATGCCAAATTTCACCAGAAATTCAGAATTATGAAATTTAGAGTTTCATTCCAAGTTATTGAGGAATGCGAATGTCTGTCTATTCTATTGAATTCTAGTTAAATTCTTGAGAATTGTATCCATATCTTTGAGTAATTATCTTGCTATGGTTCATGCTTAGATTCTAGTATGAACCCAAATTGTTGAGTTGGCTGTCCATATTTAATTTTTTGCAAAGAACCCTATGAATTAAGCATTTACTGAATTATTTTGGAGAGTCTTTTAAACTGAACCATTAATTTAAATTGGTTTCTTTTGAGCAAAATAGAGGGGAGTTGTGAGTAGAGTTAAAGAGGCAGTTTGAGTAATTTGTAAATAAAACTTTGATTTCCCACCTATCATTTTTGAGTGAGAAAGAGGACTTTGATTTTGAGAAAATAACCAAGAGAGTTTTGAGAAGAGGAGTTGAGGCAATGTTTCTTAAAGAGTATCTTTTGAGTAAATACCTCAAAAACAGAGAAAGAATTATATTTTTACTTACTTGAGCATGAGTATATTTATTGAGAGTAGTATTGAGCACCGATATGGGGATGAGTTCAGACAACTCAAACTTCTCATAAACCATGTATGCCAACATGGGTAAATGATTCATACTTTTTAGATGATTTCCTTATGCCTTCGGGTAGAGCTTAGTGGATCCACTTAGTTGAGGTTGTTCTATACCCCGGCAAGGTATATGACAGTTCTGGCAGCGTGGGCGAGGCGTTGTATCATCACTTAGCTCATAGCGATGGTTATCGGTTAGAGAATCTCCCAAATAGAGTAAAGAGTACTTTCATTATATTTTCGCATATAATTTTCTTTGAGTTATTATATTATACTTTGTGAAGCTTAAAATGATATTATTTTTATTTATGTTTTACGTTGAGTTCAGTTCAGTTCAGTTTAGTTGAGTTTAGTTGAGTATTTCTTTCAGCCTGGTCAGTTCAGTATATGCTTTTATTGCATTCTTTCGGTAAGAGTTTAAATGAGTTTTCCCATCATGATTTATATTATATTTCAGTTGAGTTACTGCCAGAGTTTCAATTCAGTTATTTTGTTATTCAGCTATATTACATACTCGTACATTCAATGTACTGACGTCATTCGACCTGCATCTTTTAATGATGCAGATACAGGTACTTAGGATCAACAACAAGAGTTCCGTTGAGATTACTTCATCCGCTTGTTAGCTTTTGAGTAAGGCCTCATTGGTTCCGGAGGACTCCAATTATATAGGTTATCAGTAGTAGCTCTTTGAGGTGTCGTGGGTCTTGTCCCGATATCCTTCCTTAATAGTAGAGGCTTCATAGATAGACAGAGTCGAGGTGTTCCTCAGCATTTACTTTTTGTTGTGTTGTTTTATAAACTATAAGTATTACTATTGAATATTGTCCAAACTTTATGAGTTGAGTATTTGAGTTTATCATATTTAATGAAATTTTAAGCCTATTATTGCTTGAGATAGTTTTCCACTTGTAGTCAGCCAGGATGAAGGTTCACTTGGGGACCAGCAATGATTCTTGAGTGCCGGCCACGTCTAGGGTGTAGGCTCTGGGCGTGACAGTTTTGACCTTGTTTGCTCGCGAGGCTGCCAAGTGGAGTCAAAAGTTCAAAATCACTCATTTTACAGATCATTGGCTACAATATACGTTAGATTTGGCTCATTAAGGGCGAAACAACCCCTAAGATTTCTCGATTTTCTGATTGAACTAAAGATCTTTAATCAAGAACGAAGAGATTTAGCTCATTGCATCACATCTTTAGTCAGTATTCATTTTAAAATATTATTTTTTTGGAAAAATTACTAAAGTACACATCTTTAAGTATATTATTTTCCATTTGTCCCTATATCTTTTTAAAATAACTAAAATCCCTTATTTTAATAATGTATCTGTGCTTGTACTAATGTATCCGCGCTTTCATTAATGTATCCGGATTGGGTTAATTTTTATTTTAATAATGTATCCGTATTAATGTATTAATGTATCAGTGCTTGTATTAATGTATCTACGCTTTCATTAATGTATCCGGATTGAGTTAATTTTTATTTTAATAATGTATCCGTATTAATGTATCCGTGCTTGTATTAATGTATCCGCGCTTTCATTAATGTATCCGGATTGGGTTAATTTTAAGGGATTATTGTAATTAGAAAAAAAATAGAGATAGATAGTAATTTCATCTTTACACTATATGATTTAGGTATCTTACCCTAATTTTTTCTTAAATATACTAGACTTGGGCGAGTGCACCAAGGCAGGTAGGACCTTTACGCAGATGGGGCGCTTAGTGCTTGGTGTTAGGAGTAATATAAGTTGAGGATTTTATGGGAATGTTTACAAACAAAGAGAAAAAATATAGCAAAAAAAAGAATGTATGTATTGAGAATACCCACATTCCATTAATATTTTTTATTTTTATACTATAGCTTGTAGGTTGAAAAGGGAGACATAGACAGTAATGCAAATCTTTGACCGTTGATTTCTCATTACCCCTTTGAGATATTTTTCTTTATTTACTCATTAAATCAATTTCTGAAATTTTTAACATCTCGAGAACAAGGAGTTTTTATATTTTATTTATTAAAAAAATAATATTAGTATTAAAAAATATGAAATAAAAAGACATGAATGTGTAGTGTTTAAGTTGGCAAGCCAAGTGGGAATTATCATCTATCCCTCAAATCCCTGCTCTCCTATCTTGTCTCCCATTATTCCAGCCTTAAGTATTGTTTTTTAAATTTATTTTAACTATATAGTATAAATTCATTTATATATCATATATCTATGTTTGTTGACTATTAGTTTACTCTATGATTTTCAAATTCTTGAAATATTAGTAAAAATTAGTAATGTATAGTTTCATAGTGGATATGAACGTTGACTGAATGAGTATTACTTTATTCATGGATTAGTTATATAGGGTTTAGTTATCCATATATTACTTATATATTTTATCTTTTGTCTTGCATAAAATTATAAATAGATTTTTTCGTAACTTATACATGTATTACTTACGTGGATTTCTAAATCGCAAATTAAATACAGTGTTAATTTGTATACATGAATAACTTAACTTCTAATCTGCTATCAAACATGTTACTTTTATAGAATTTAATATGCGCATAACTCATCTTCAAAAATCAACAATCAAATGACCCCCTTAGCGATCGTTTGGTGGGTGGGATGGAAAAGACAAAGGTATTCCACGAGTTGAAATATTATGGAATGTACAAATTATAGGATACAATAATCACTGGAACAATAAATACCCATAATCAATCATGGAACGATAAAATAATTCTACATTTTATCTTGAGTTATCATCCTTATTCCACCTACTAAATGACCCCTAAAGTCATGATATTTTCAAAGTGAAGAATCCTTATCTACTATTTGTGAGTATAATTTTAACATATATATATGCTTTGATTGAAATATTGTATTCAGATGCACTTATTGACACAACAATTCATCAAAAATATTGAATTCAGATGAATCTAACATTATAATACTCTATAAAAATATCGAATTCAAATGAAGCTGATTGTTACATATCCGTTTTGAGTCAAACCCAAAGATCTTTCACCTATTAAAATATTCATGTTACTTTTTTCATCTCCAAATCACAAATCTGAAATTTCATTGGCTCACATTCAATAATTTGATGAGTCGAACTTCATGCCTTTTGCGAACAATATAGGACGCCAAAATCGATGTGGTCAATATTTAGGCTTAACGTAATTATTATTAAGATCTTACTCGAGCCCCTCTTATACTTTTTCAACTCAAACAACTCACTAATACCACTTGTATAATTTTAATATTTTACACGTTTGTTTTGTACTACATGAACTAAATCAATGAATTATAACTGATGTGGAGCCTTGAAGTAATAATAAAATTATCTTTATACAATTTACAGATCGCAAGAACGAGTCCAACGTACAAGCATCAACTAATACTTGCATTGATATAAACTGTTTATGTCACACTGCTTATAATGAGATCAGCTAACACGTGGTGCTTTATGCGGATTGCCTTTTTTAAACCTCAAATGAAACTAGTAGTGCGTGGTTGTCAGGGAGGGTGTATTATTATACGACACTGCCAATTTATCTTTGTACAAATATTTACTTGTAAAGATTCTCTAAACCCTGTAAAAAAAAACAACTTTAATTTTAACTTTTGTAATAAAGGTAGACAGGAGGAATCATCTTTGTGCAGCATCGATCGATCACCACATTGAAGAGTTTTTTTCGACTCTGAAAAAGAGATATATGATGGGACTGATCAAAGTGTAGTATAGTAGTACTAATTAATAACTACTTCTGTAGTAATGATTTGCCCCATTGACATGATATCTTCATCAAATTAATTAATTACAACCTATGTATTAAATCAACTAATAAAATGGAGAAAAGTATATATTAGGGAGTAGTAATTTATCGTCTGATCAGGATTTGAAGTGTATGAATTTTAAATTATTGAGTTTCAAATTTGAAATTTATAGATATTAAATTGAATTTTAAAGCCAAATATATAGACTTATACACTAAAGTTATATGAGTTTAGTTGAATCGGTAGGCCTAATTGTGTATGAGAAATTAAGATAAATAATCGCCATCAAAATAATAGCCAACAATATATATAAAGGTATGATATACATAAAATATACATTTATTAATACAAAAATAATATATACATATTTTTATACGACCAATCAAATGTGTAACTTGTCCATGATTTATCATCCCTTATGGTGGGGTGGGGGGGTGTGGTGATCAGTGGCGGATCCAGGATTTTTTCACTCAGGGAGTTCGGAATATAAAAAATATAAATGGGTTATGTCTCTTCTATGGTTGAGGTGGTTCAAAATTAGTATATATACAAAAATATTGAAAATCCACCCTATATATACAGTGTAATTTTTTATCGAGGGGGTTCACCATGTAGGTCTGCCCCTGGTGGTGATGGTGGTGGTGGGGGTATATCCTCCCCTTATGGTGGTGTGTGTGGCGGTGGGGTTGGTAGGTTGGGGTGGAGGAAAGAAACAGCAAGGAAAAAGGAAAGGTAGGTTTGTATTTTCCCATGCAAAATTTTCTATTAACGTAAATGACAAAACGTACAAGCACGTGAAGTACAAGTTGCTCAAAGGAAAATCTTGATCTCAAATACCAAGTTGGACCTATAATTATAATGCACACAACACCATCTTGTTGCACGAGCATCATATGGGATTCTGATGAAATGGTTGAGATTCCTTCACTTTAATCAAATGTTCGATATCCGAACCTTGAATATTGAAAAAAATCTTGTTGAAAACACTACCCCAGAAACTAGCCCTTCAATACGCGAATCCAAATTAGTCGATCTTTTAATACAAATACAGGACACTGAATGTAAAATCAAAAGATCAGAAAAATAAAATAAAATAGGTGTAGCTAATAAAGCTAGCTAGTGTAGAATACAAATTCAACCCGACAGCATATAATTATTTTTTCTGGCTTAATTCTTACTTAAGAGACCAATTATGTGGTCCCTAATTTTATGTTTCCCTTTCTGTATGGTATGCACCATTATTAAATTTCAGCTAATCTTGTTTAATTAAATGCAAACACTATTCCTCTAAGTGGTACGTAATTATCACTGCATCGTTAATTTAATTGTGACATTCTTTTCGTCTAATTATTGCTGTTTAAGAATCTAGTACACACGTTAATTAGACTTGACTTTGATTACCTATGATTTAACCTATGCAAATTGTCTACTCTTTGCTTTTCTTAATCACATGATCTACAATCAAATTATAGGTCTTGTCTGGGTAGAACAAATATCTATTTTAAAATTTTTCACATATAGTACACAATTCTCTAAAAATAATTACAGCTGCTAGTCAATATACAAGAAAATATACTAATTATGTATAAAATATGTATATCATCGGTATTAATATACAAAAGATATACATTTATCGGCTATTATTTTGGTGGACAACTGTACAGTGTAACAATTCTATTTTTTAGTATCTGGAGTTTAGTATAGTATCCACTTTTGAGCCTGATTAGTTGGGATTATCAAAACTCCAGTCCACAAAAAATGTTTACCGTCCCGACACGTTTTGGATGTGTGTTTGTTTTTTTCGTATCCCGTGATCTGATTAGACTAGCATTCTGTAACAATCGATCGCTTTCTTGGTTTTCTTTCTATATATGCCTGTCAGTTTTTAATTCGACACATATAATTTTACTTTAATTATTACAATCACAATATTTCTCATTGTTAAATTGAATATTATACTTTCCAAATTTGAAAGTAACAATTTAAATTATGCTTTCTCTTTTTTATCATTATGTAACTGATCATCAGAGGCGGATACATATATATTTATTTTATTTTCGAATACAAATACAAAATTTACAGAAAAGTTAGTGGATCCAGACGAATCCACGAACCCCATCTAGCTCCGCCTGCTGATCATATACACTTTTAGGAAAAGGGGTGCCAGTAGCTTTTTAAAAATAAAATAAAATAAAATTTAAGCTCGTATATATAGTCCTATAAATAGCCCCATTATATGCTAGATGCTAATATATTATTAAATGAATTTTTATACTCTTCTTTATCACATTATTAAATAAATATGGTCAAATCATCATGAATCTTTGGATACCTTTTAGATTTTTTCTAGAGAAAATAATGTTAGGATACTGACCGAATAAAATTTTGGGAAAAGGCCCAAATATGCCATTGAATTATTGGAAAAGGTTTATCTATGTCATCCGTTAAATGTTTGGCTCACTTATGCCATTACCGTTATAGAAAAGGTCCATTCATGCCACTTTTTTCATTAACGGAACCCATTTCCAGATTTCCAAAACCATTAATATGATGTGGCCTCTTATAAGTGGTCCATGTCACCAATTTAAAACCATGTCATTCAATTAAAATAAAAATAAAAACCCAAATCCATTGACATAAAACCAAACCCGACCCACATCCCAAAGTAAAAAGCTCTTTTAACTATCAGATCCAACTACCCATTTATACCACACCAACTATAATTACACACTTCATTAAATCCCCAATTTCCCAAGATCCCACCATTTCTGTGATCAATGTAAAGCCACTGCAATAGGATGCAAAAAAAAGAAGGTGTTCTTGAATTTTGGTAAATTTGTGATTTATTTTTGTTCTGTGTAGTTGCAGAAACAAAGGAAGAAGAAGAAGATATAAAAATGGAGAAAGAAGGGGTGGATCAGCAACTAGGGAAAATTATTAGTTGTGGTTTTTTACTTTGGGGTATGGGTCGGGTTTGGTTTTATTTAAATGGGTTTTTTGTTTTTTAAATTTTAATTAAATGACCTGGTTTTATATCGGTGACGTGGACCTCTAATAAGATGCCACGTCACATTAATGGTTTTGGAAATCTGGATATGGGTTCCGTTGATGAAAAAGTGGCATGAATGGACCTTTTCTATAACGGTAATTTCATAAATGAGCCAAACTTTTAACGGATGGCATATATGAACCTTTTCCAATAGTTCGATGGCATATTTGACCCTTTTCCCTAAAATTTTTGATGATGTCGGAGATTATATTATCCCTCCGTTTTAATTTATTTATCGTACTTTTTAGTCTGTTTCGAAAAAAAATCCTCTTTTTTTTTAAAACTCTTTAATTTCAACCTTCCACACGATACGACTTACGCCTTAGGATTAACGATATTTCAATACATTTTACATATCTTCAATTTACGCACAAAAAAATATATTTTTTAATTCTTGTTAAACTTTGTGACATGTCAAAACCAGACAATCAAATTGCGGAAAGATGGGCTGCTTTAGGAAACCTGGATATTATTCTTCTTGTTGTGTATTGTGGCTGGTGAAATTGTATTATATTCATGGTACTTGAACCTAATATTAAATTTCAGCACGAACTTCATATGCTTTTTCTTCCCTACTTGTACACTTGATATACTTTTTTCCCTTCAACGTATCCTATAGTTGTACTAGATTACATATATGTACATGCATCTATTGACTATTGAGCACATTGGAAGAATTGTGACCACTTTCACATTATTTTTCGGTTACGTCTATGAAAAATAATTGCTTTCAAATTATTTCGAATTCCATATATAGGTGAAACAACATGAGTACAATATGTTTGGTTGGATAGAAATAGCACCCACTAACTATTTTTTCCGTCTTGTTTTGAAATACAGATATTATCATATAGAGTTTTAAATTTTTAAAGGGAAAACTCCATAGCAATATTTTGATATATTTGGTTGGATAGAAATAGTGCCCACTAAATATTTTCCCGTTTTGTTTTTGAAAAATAGATATTATCATATAGAATTTTAAATTATTAAAGGGAAAATTCCATAACAATATTCTGAAGTTTCAACTACAAAATTATTTTTTAATTATATATATACTTAAAAATAGCTATTTGTGAATTTCACCGGTAGGTTGGTGTGTCATAGTGTTATTCACCTAGATGTCAAGAAGATATTTGTATGTGTGGGGTGGTTTGATAAAAATAGCAGCCACTGGCCCCTTATACATGATATCATTGAAAGATAGTTTTTGTTATGTACGTAGTTTCAAATTCTAGCAATGAAACATTATGATAATGTATTGAAATTTCATCTATGGAGATTGAAACAATATATCATCAATTATTTTTCAATTATAAGAACGTAACTTAAAAATATTATTTGTGAATTTTACTCGTAAGTTAACGTTCATCGTGTTATTCACTACGTGTCAAGATCATACATTTTCTAGCAATCATGTTGGCTATATATAACATAATTATATGCAATTCATGTAGAGTATATATATAAATGAATGGTACTCTTTTTTGTACCAATTTCCGGACATATATTGTCCTTGAAAGTAATCTATATATCAATTGCAAACCAAGAGTGGGAAATATCGACAACTTGACTTGACTCAATTTAAATTTTTAAGTCATATATTATTATTATTATGATGTGATCCCAAAAAGAAGAAAAGAATTTAAAAAGTAGACAACTGAATAACGAATTGATGACATAGAGAACCATTACCTTAGTCAAATCACTATCAAATACTTGGATATTTCCCCACTTTCCACTTGTTTTTTTTGCTGTCCATCAAAATTATCCATAGTGGCATTATTCCAAAAGGTAAAGACTTAAAATCAGGGATCTATTCATTTATTCAAAATTTTGTTTCAAGTCAACTCAAGTCATGAGTTTGTCTAGAATAAAGGAAATTGCCAAGAAGGTGATGGGAAGAATTGAAGGGTATCTTGGTTAATGTTTAGAGAGTGTTTAATTGAACAAATTGTTGTATATACTCTTGATTTTATTAAACTAATAAGACTTTCTATGATATTAGTCTAGCGCGCTAACTTAGCACTAACTAGTAGTAACAAAAAGTGTTCAAACGAATAAAACTCTTTCTATCGTATTAGTCAAGTGCGCTAACTTAGTGTAACTAGTAAAAACAAAAAGCTTTTCCGAAGATGTCAGCTAACTTCTTAGTTCCTACGGACAATACAAGACTAGGTGTTGATATTTAATTAGTAGCATTGATACGTCACTTTGCTCCGATCCATAACTAGTGACTTTGATTGCAATGATTTTCTCTTTAGATGCGTGTCTTAACGACACAAATCGAGAGTTTTCACTTGTTATAAAATCAACGTCGACTTGCTCAAATATTTTATGAAATGTTCTGAAGATCACGAATATTATGTTTATATAAAAGTTAGTACTAGGGTACCTCCCCATTAAAAAAATAATATTTAAAATATATACATATAACATGTTCACACATGCTTATCCTCAATTCACCGACTCTAGAGTTTGAATTTGATTATGCTTGTGACAAGACAAGTGCGGATAGATATGTCGCCGAAAACTTGGGCTTTTTCATTTCTCCAATATGCCATATGAATCAATTATTCTTAACTTTGTTTCCTCTTTGTGTTTTTGCCTTTCACTTTCATTGATGGACAGATTGTGACTAATATACCTTTCTAAATTTACTTTTTTAAAAAAATAATAAATTTATTTCTGTTTTGACATATTTGTGCTTTCTTTTCTTCTTAAGAATGACTCGAGTTATTTTCTCATAAAATTTAGCATGACTTTTTTGCTGTTATATTATTATTATTTTTTACTTAATTTTATTATGTTTTATTTGTGTTGAGTGTCTATCAAAAATATCTTTTTACCTTCATAAGATAAGAATAATATTGCGTACTATTGTACACATTATCCTTGTCAGACTCCACTTGAGCAAAGTCAGAAATTTCATTAAACGTGTTCGAGATATTTTTTATATATATAAAATGTAGTTTTATATTTATATACAAGATATTTAACTGACTACCTTTTATTACATGTAACTACGTCACTGTCAACTTGTAGAATTATATCGGATACGTTATTGTTGTTGTTGTTTTTGAATGGGGGTTCACTTTTTTTTTTGGAACCCCAAGATAACTTGCAGCCGCTACAATCTCTGCTACAGTCCCTGTCCTTCGAATGAGCACTCTATGGTGAACACTTTATACTGGGATAAGTTATGCTGAGGTTAGTTATGCTGTGATTAGTTTTTATTACTTGTTTGGTCTGTCATATTCAAACTTATATTCATTACATAATTTCTAAGAATAAGTTGCTTGTTTACAAAAATGCCCTCCACCTTATTTAGTTTTTTATATATATATTTTCTTTGCAGGTTTTAGTTGTTCATTCTTAAAAATAAAATTTCCATCTTATTTAGCTTAAATATTTTTGTGTGTGCATTTTCATGATTGTGTCATGTGTTTTTAAAATTAAACTTTCATCTTGTTTAACTTAAAAATAAAACGTTCATCTTATTTAACTTAAAAATAAAATTTCCATCTTATTTAACTTAAAAATAAAACTTTCATCTCATTTAGTTTAAAAATAAAACTTTCATTTTATTTAGCTTAAAAATAAAACTTCCATTTTAAGTTTATTAAAGTAAAAGAAATTTTATTATTAAAGTTATCTACATTTTAATTGATATATAAAATATAACTTTTTAAGTGAGTAATAAACTATTTAATTTAAAATATGTAATTTAGTAGTGGAGTGAACATTTTAAGAGAAATCAAAATATAAATAAACATAAGAACTAGGCAAATGAATTCAACTTATAATATATTCATAAATAAAAATTGTATTTATAAAATGTAATTTCTTAATAGAAAAATATATTATCATAAGAACAACGAATAATTAAGGTTGTGAATATTATTTTAAATGTTGTTAAAAATTATGTTAATATACATGAATGTAAAGTGGTGTATAAAAGAAAGTTTAAGGGGAATATTTTTATTATTTCACATATTTCATCCCAGAATAAGTTATCCTGAGATTACTATTCCACCCCTAAGGAGGGATAACTTATCTCAGGACTAATTGTTAACCTGGGATAAGTTATCCCAGCCTCCAATCAAACAACATATTAGAGGCCACTTATTGTAGTATTGTCGGTCAAGTGCTCCAAATACAAGGGACACTGTTCATTCGTTATTACTGTTGACACTGAAAAATGAAACCAAAAGAAATTACAATAAAATAAGGGGACTGTCTAATTATTCTGTTACTCTATAGTATTTATAATTACAGCTGTCAGCCTTACAAGTTTCCACTTTCTCAAAAGGGAAAGTATTTACATTTGGAGGAAACAAAGTTACTGAATGCAGTCAATTATTCTTTTCAACTTTTTCTTTTTCATTATATTTATGAGGAGTTCATATAGTATATGCACATATATACCATAAAAAGATTAAAAGGTTTTAAGAAAAAGATGTAGAATCTTGTTTGTACACAAATTTATGGACCGTTTGGTACGTGAACTAAATTATCTTATGGTTATAGTTTGGGATAATAATTTTTGGACTAAATTACATAACCAAAAAACATATAATTCGCTACGAAATTTGTCAGCAACTCTTAGTTAATCCATGCGATTAACATGATTTATCGCTAATTTCTTGTTTTTAGTGTTATTTTACCTAAGAGATGAAAATAATCCAAAGTTTGATGGCATAAGACGATTCCTTATAGTCAGTTCAACTAAGTGTTCGATGACTAAATATATTTTTCTAAGTGTTTATTTTTGGGAGTTGAGGAATTTGGTCAAGCTTTGTCAGGAAAATCCGGTTTCAAAAGGTGAAAAAAATAGTTTATCTCTACTTTAGTACATTTAAAAAGTTTAGTCAAACACAATTTACTGTTTTAATATTATCGAATGAACTTTTCTAAATGATTAACAAAATATGAATGATTACTCTCCAAAATATTTTTTTCAAAAAACACTTCTTACGAAAAATCTCCTTTCAAAAGAGAAGATTTTGAAAAAGTAACTAAAGAGATTGCTAGATTGTAATTATGATAGTAATAGTAACAAGTATCAAAATGTCAATAGATAATAAATCAAAAGCCTAATTGAGGGGTCCTAAACACCGAAAAAAATCTTAATAAGAAAGTTTTCCTAAATAGGAAAGAAAGAATAAATTAACATAATGAATAATAATTATAAGAGAGTTTTTGTGGGTGGGGGACGTTATAATGGTTATGGACTAGGTTTAATTAGTTGAAGGCAATAGTAGGTTAAATAAAAAATAATAAAAATTATAGCACTATGGAGGACCTTGATTGTGGCCATAAAATCACATGCTAGCATCAATAAAATGAGTGTGTCCCTCACTTTTGGAGGTTAGGATTAGAAGGGGAAATATTATATATTATATTATATTGTAGGTGTTGAATTCAAGTCCCCTAATATTGTTCAATTATTATTGCCTAGCTAACCTGTAGGAGAGGATACACATTTTTCTTCCCGATCATTCGATATTCGATATTTATATCGGAGCTCAGAGCAGATCCAGAGAGTAATGACATTTTTGTATATCAGTATACGTATTAAATATATATTCAATTATAAATATTTATTATACATTAACTTGAGGTCGTTGTAGGAATTCATATCGGAGGCATGAAAATCTCGACATGAATCAGAATGAGGCCGGGAAATCCTACTTTGGGAGTTTAAACTTTATAAGAACGCATCCTAACAAAGACGATTTCATTTCTAAAGTTCGAATTTGAAATATCTGATTAAGAATGAATAAGTATTGTATCATTTTATAAGTATTACTTTTGTTAGTAGAGGATAAACATTAATTTAAAGCACAAAACATGACAAGATAGATTAGAAAGTTGGAATACTTTTATTATTTTTTTCTTTTCTATGTTGAAATAATAATAGTAGGTAGTGGTACGTACTAATTATATATATTATTATTATTATTAAGAATAAAGAAGATGACACTAGTTATGATTCCCAAAGCATTGAAATGTCCATCCTTAATCACAAAACACAAAGGTTAGATTCCCCACTTTCTATAGTAAAATCTTGTTTATGCTCCCTAATCTATACACAAATAGTAAACTAGTGATGCAGACAATAGGTGTTTAAACTTTAAAGTCCAATCCAAATTGATTGGTTCATGGAGATTAAACCTTTTAGCCCATCCTTTCTTGTCCCCTCTTTAGCCCAACAAATTGGGCCCATTTGTTAAACAAACACACTTGACCACCAAAAGTACTCTAAAAAGTATCTATCTTTTTTTTAAAATTTTTTTTAACAACATTTATTATGGAAAAAAGTGAAAGACTTGAATTGAAAAGATAGAAAGGAAAAAAAAAAAGGTGGGCAAATACTTGTGCTCACTTTTTACTGTTATCAAATGATTTAGGGTAGAGATTAAGATTTAGCAAATGGTAATGGACCAGGCAATGTGGGGAACACATTCATGCATAAATTGAATTATAAGCTAAACTACAAGCCTACAAGAGAGCAAGTACTTAATCAAATAGAGTTCAATAAGTGGTCAACAATAAAGTCAGTGTTACTCTACAAGTGGAGTCTCAGAAGGGTTGATTGTAAGTAGAATTTATTCCTCTCTTAAAAAGGTAGATAAACTATTTTAGCTAGATCCTCAACTCAAAGAACGACACATTGACATCTACAATTATGCCTTAAATTTTAAATAAATTGGAATGGACAAAAAAAAATTTTGGACCATTTCTCAAGTTATCCATGTCATCCTTGCAGATGGGTCATTACAAAATTTTTTTTGTATCGTTCAAATTTTACCAGATGTCCTTGAAAGGACGAGTTATATACACAATTAGCGTAAGGAAATTTTAAAGTGTTGAAAATGAAGAAGCTTTCCTTCCATTTTTTTGACGGGTTGGGACTGACAGAATGCCATACTTACTTATTCTAGCAGCCTAGCAAGTAAACTATTTTATTCTTGATATTATTGAATTTCATATTATAAAGAGTTTATATATAAATACTCTTTGAGTGATCTGATTATATATATAAAAATTATACCAACAAAATATATAACTTAAACTCAATTAAATATTAGAGAAGAAATAGGCAGCTAGATAAGTGTTCTGATCTGTTTTATTTCTGTGTTGATCAATAAGATAAAATAGGTATTCCATTACAAACAGTTGCAAATTTTTATAAAAAAAGTGGTGGACCAATTGTTAATTTGGGTATTGTTGGATTGTGTGGATAGTGGTTCTCAAAGTATGGAGTGATATGTATAACAACAATTTGTCCCTCTTCTTTTATTTCATTCACAATAATTAGTATAATATAGTTATTGCATACACAACATCTATTTATATGTTGTTGGAAAATAATTCTACACCTTGTCTTCATTTCCTAATTTAGATGAATGTTGGAGGAAAAACATAACCTAAGAGATCTCTAGTAAGAATGGAGGGGTACTTATCACTCTATATCGTAACTTTTGATAGTAACAAAATTCAAAGGCACATGGAGCGTGATTAGTAGTTACGGGTATGACAAAACTCAATAACTTTGGCTCAAACCTTATATTTGCGTTAAAAAGTTTATTTAATATGTAAAAAATAATCTATTTTGTACCCAATAAACAAAAAATATTATAACTCGAAATTCATTAGCTAAAAATCGACTATTTTTTTAATGGCAGTCGATATAAAGTTGATATTATTAGTAGTTTATTTTCAAAGTAATTTTTACAATGGATAATAGAATTCTTTGTATACTCTCACAACTCATAAAAAGATAGTCTGATGTACATAACATTTCACGTTCATGCAGAGTCTGGGGAGGACCACAATCCACACCACAACCCTAATGCTAGTATTAATAGTAATTTCCACACTCATGTCCGTGACCTATTAGATCATATGGAGATAATTTTACCGTTGCTCCAAAACTCCCGTTCTGCTCTCACAACTCAATAAAGATTAAAAAGATTTTGGTCACAACATCTGATGTAATGGAAATGAATGGGTTATGAGAATCTGGACATTTGAAGGTTTTTGCCTTGTCATTTCCCATTCTATCTTTTCTAAACATAACAATACTTTTTGCACAATAATTTGTACTTTTTTCCTCGGGATTTTTTGGTAGACACGCACTACTACAATTGTGTAATAAAGACCTCTAATTTTGTCATAGTTGAAAATGTATGGGCCCATATGGCCCATTTATGGTCAATCAAACAGCTGTATATCAGCCCAAATGAGGGCCCATAATATCCTATGGTTTTTCACGTGATAAAATCCATTTATCCCTTTAAAAAGGAATGGGGATGTGGAGAAGAAAGGGTACACGAATTCTTCCAACAAATTTCAGGTGGCCCATTGGAATATTCACATGATTGACCTAATGAAATTTATTTGAGAGGGCAATGGACTTAGTAGTGGATACAACAACAATAATAACAACAACAAACATATCCGATGTAATTCACAAGTGTCAGGTGAGCTAGTGAGTAGTGAGGATAGTGTATACACAGTCTTAGAGACCGTTTTGACATGCTATCCAAATCATGATTTCAAATCTTGATCTCATATGTCTAAACATCGATTAGAAATCATGACTTCATATAATATGTCCAAGCACAAGCTTACTCCTACCTTGAAAAAATCTATAGAGGTTATTTTAGGATATACCCTCGATTCAAGTAAAACATAACACAAAACAAGTATGTAAAACAAATACAGTGATAAAAAAGGTCATGTAAGTAGTAGATGCAAATTCAAAATGTAAAGCTTATGGATTTAGAGTTCTAGCCCTTTTGCTAATTGTTCTTTTGCTTCTAGTAAATCAAAAGGTAATCTTTCATACTTGGTTAGAGAAGAAATTAATAATAAACGAGAAAAATTACTAGGTTCTAAATTAAATTTTATACATATTGAATGAATTTGTTAAAATAAATACATATATAAACCAAACCAACTACATTCCACCAAACCATAGCCTCAATTGTGCATCTTCCCTAGAATATAACTCTCTCTGTCCAAATTTATGTGAAGGTGTTTGATTAGACACAAAATTAAAGAGTAAAATAAGTTGTTTAGCATCAAATTGTTTTCATTCTTTTTGGAAATTAGAAGAAAAGAATGTCACATAATTCGAAGCATCGATAGTGGTAATAGAAATAGTAACATAATTCGAACAACGATAGTGGTAATAGTAATAGTAACAATAATAGTAGAATATAGTATGATGTTTCTGGAAATGATACATTGAATAGTCCCCACAGTCCATTCCTAAAAAAACTCCAAGTGCCATCCAACCACTCTAGACTAAGAGATTACATAACTCCGTTAATGGTGTAGACCAAGTTCCACCACTGTAGAATGTTCAAGGCCTTCCACATTTTTTATTTCACTTCCATGTATTGGACAAATCAACAAACCAATATACACAAATCCTCAAGTTGTCTTTTCTTTTGCCTACATAATCTCACTTAAAATATTGTTGGATATATGATCATATGCCAGAGTGAACATTTTTTTAAGATATTGTGCCATGTGATACTCCATTTTTCAGAAGTGATAAAGTCATCTTGCTTTAATTTACAAGTGAAAATAAACTTGAAGAGGCATATTTTGTGTAACACATATGTATATAAGTCAAAACACTTTTTTTTTGAAATATATTAAATCTTGAATACTCTTAAAGAAATTTATAGTTTTTTTTTTCCGAACAGAGTCTTTTCATTCCATGTTTTTGGTACAAGGAGAAAAATTATATTTGTATTGTGTGCCGAAAAGATGTTATATTCATAAGGAGAAAACATGGTATACATAATTTCCAAAACGAAATTTTGTTGATGAGGAATAATTAATTGGTGGTGGACCAAAAACATTCTGCTTATGAGTCGGGTATGGAGCCATGGGCCTAACAACGATTTGGAATTGTCACACCCTTTTTATAATAGACGCTTACTTGTAAATTAGAGGAACAATACCTAATCCCGAAGATGCTCCAAAAAATTTTCAATTGATTTGGGCTCATGAAAAGCTGTACTAATTTTAGCCCAGAACATTACAAAGGCCCATATATGTTAAAGCAAAAAAGGCCAGTCTAGAGTTTTTGACAGGATTGTTCAAGCCAAACCCTCTTCGAACCTCAAATCAAACATTTTGGAAAAATTGGCACAGCATGACAACTTATAGAGTAAATTGGCAATAAATCCCCCCTTTTTATTTATTTGGCATTAAAAAAGATTTAACATTTATTTTGGCACGAAATAGCCTCATTTATGTATTCTTAAGAAGTTTTTAAATATTTTCTCTCTTCGAGACACGTAAATGAGAAATATTTCTTTGTTGCCTTTTTCTCTCTTTCCTCATGGTTTGTCAACTGCACAAGTTGAGTTTGCCTCTTTTCTCTCCTTTTTCTCTTTTTTGAATTCTTCATATACATTTAAAGGAATTTTTTTTCCTAATTTTCTCTTCTCGTAAAATTTTTATTCTATTTTTTGATCTGCTAATGTGTATGCATATCTAATATAACCATTTGTTTATCCATTATTATCTACTTAAATTTCACTTTCATACATAATCTTGCAACTTCTCTAACCCATTAAATCAGAAATTTCGTTATTATGGAATTGAGATTTTTCAGTTTTATAGAAAAAAGAAAGTGCCATGAAGAAGTAGAAGAAGGAGAAAGAGGAAGAAAATATATACCTTATTTCAATGAATTATTTGAGACATTTATTGTATGAATGCATATTAGATGTATATGCATATCAACTTTTAAATTTGATAGTTTATATATATATATATATATATATATATATATACACATTTTAGATTATAATTTAATGGTGTATACATGTAAGAAATGTATACATTTCAAATTACAATTTAATGATGTATACATGCTATAAGTGTATACATATCAAAATTGTACAAATTACAGTTTAATGGTGTATACATACTAGAAGGTATACACATCATAATTATACATAATACAATTTAATGATGTATACATATTAGAATTGAACAGAATAAAATTTAATGATGCATACATCTTAGAAATGTACAGAATAACATTTAATGATGTATACATATTAAAATTGTACATAATACAATGTAATAGTGTATACATATGAGAACTGTACAAATATAATTTAATAGTGTAGACGTGTCTAAAACAATACAAATTTAAATTTAACATCATATACATATTAATGTGTTCCATATTAATCTTTACCTTTTCTTTTGCAGAACGATTTTAATAAAATTAACATATTAATGTGTTCCATATTAATCTTTACCCTTTCTTTTACAGAACGATTTTAATAAAATTAACAAAGTGTTGTCAACTTTGTGTTGTATTGTAGAAGAGAAAAATACAAACTTAACATTTTTTTTTGGAAGAAGATAAATAACTATTCAATACAAGTTAATTAAGAAATAAAAATATTTTCATTCCTTAAATATAGTAACAACATTTTTAATTGATTAATCAGTGTTATTTAATAAAAATATTTCATCCCTTAAAAAGGGGCACATCTTTTTGTTAGTGGGCTAATTAATGCCAATTAATTTGAGGGCTTTCTTTTGCTAATTTTTATTTGGCTAAGTAATGCCAATACTATGTGCAATTGTACTTCCGTGTCAATTCCTCGTATAACCGTTACGAAAGGCCCAATTGGCGAGGAGTACAGAATTAAAAGGCCTAGGATGGGCTTCCATATTTTTTTGTCTTTCGATTTCTTTTATTACTTGTTGTTGCTTATATTTGAATATCATATTTTTATTGTAGTTACCATCCAGTTATCATATGTTGTTTTTGTTAGTATTTGTTATTTTCAGTGCATCTGTTACTTTTATTTTTCTAAACTGCTTTGAACTATTTTTCTTGAGCCAAGTGTCAATCGGGAACAATCACTCTACCTTTGAGGTAGAGATAAAATTTGCATACACTCTACCCTCTCAAACCCCACTTTATGAGATTATACGGAGTATGTTATTGTTGTCCCATAGCTCTAACCTTTTCTTTTGTATTATTGGCATCGTATGACATTTTTTGAGGAAACAATTTAGCTAATAGCAAATTACCACCACACTGTGTAATTTTTTACATAATTTCAGAGAAAAATGTTACAGTAATTATTTCCTTGCAACTGTTGGAGCTGATAAATAAAGAAAATGTTGGAGCTGATAAAGAAAGAAAGCAAAAATTAAAAAAATGTTGGAGCCGACAAAGAAAGAAAGTAGTTTGTAATACTATACTATATCTCACTTCGATTATCACCAAAAAAAATAGTTCACATTTGGAAAGAAAATTATGTGTTATTATCTTTTTCAAAATGGGTAACTAATTATTATGTACCGATTTTTTTTTACACTATTAGATTTTTTAAAAGTGACAATTTATGATGGACTGCGATGAATTTAAGATGTAACATCATGGTCAATGAAGTTTGCTTGAGCTATAGTGAAACCAAATGTTCAAAGAGGCTAAAATGCTAAGTGATTTTCTTTTCATCGGTGAAAGCATAAATAGATATATAGACTTATTGTGTATATTTATCAGTGGGAGTATCTAACATATATGGTGAATTAGTTGAGTTGCATGCAAGCAGCCATCGTTACTAAAAGAAATGAAAAGTTGGCAAACCAAATATGAAGCTCACAAAATTATAACGAAGTTGTTGAAATATGACACATTAGATTCATTATCGAGGCTGCCATAAATCTGAATATCAGATGCCTTCACCAAGTCCAGTTTCCCAGTTACACGATTAGTTAAATTGTTCACGAATATTTATTGTGTATAACATGTTAAATAAGGAAAACTTGAAATATGTAAATATCCTCTAAATGATCTGATAGTAAAACACTAAATTATGATGATAAATTCCTTTTCCTGAGTCGGAGATCGAAGGGAAGAACAAACTCTCTCTCTCTCTCTCCCGCTCTGATACCACCTTCTTTAGTAGATATCAAATCGGAAAATGAAGAAATTTCTTGGTAATCCAAGCTTGAGATGATATACGTCCACCTTTACTTGTAAAAAGAGAAATTATTTATGACAATGAGATTTTATATGGTTCTTCGTGAATAGGAGGTTCATCTCATGAACCTTGTCTTGTAGTTCCCTCCTGCAAAGTTTTTGGAGTGCGATAACAACATAACCTTTGAGGAATCCAGTCTTGCCAATTATATTATTTCATTCACTTGGGAGTGAACGAAGGATTTTATTTACATTTACTCAGTAAGGATGTCGATGTAAAGAGGGCTTGTTCCTACTGCTCGGGTGTAGGTTTTGTTTGTATTTACACCGATCAAATATATAACTTAATGTAGGTTTTGTTTATATATTCAATAGTAAATCACTTCAAGGCGAAAGTGGAATTACTAATCATCTGACCTAGGATTTTAGTTTTGCGTGGAATTATAAATAGATAACTAAACAACGTAATTGGTGTATTGTATTTTATACATAACAACTAAAATGCTATCAAATATGGTACTATTTATGCTTGTTCCAATAAATGAATAATTCACTTCTAGCCAAGAACCAAACGACACACAAGTGTTCCTCTTCCTTGCCCAGCCCCTTCCCTCCCTACGAAAAACTTGTTCAATTGTCCTTATCATTTGGAGATTTTAAAGTCTTTTCATTGTGTAATTTCTTTAATTCAGAAGATAAGATTTTTTTGGTGACAATTTTTGTTTACGAAACTGATAATTTTAGAAGAGTGTTTTTTGTTTTAAAATAGAACGAATCTTCTTCACTGACGTTGTTACTCGGTGGATCATATATTGAAAAACGATTTTATGTTTCTTTTTAGTATTGAACCATTTAAGTGATAACACAGACAATATATCTTTTCTATATTTACCCATAGCTACTTATTCCCTCATTTGGGCAAAATGATGGCGTTCTCCTGATTTTGCTAACTTTTCTATTTATTTAGGGGAATGGTATTACTCTTCATTTCTAAGCTTTCATAGATATTTACTGATTTTGAGAAATTATATCATTCCATTGTTATTCTTTTCCTTCCTTGAAAGAAGAGAAGAATAATTGACATATCTAATTCTATAATTGAAGACAAGATATCAAACTTGAAAAAAGGAAACATTTTCATATCAAATAAACTTTCAGCTGAAACGAAAAATACAAGCAAAAGCATAAACAATTCAAAATGCTGCTATGAAGACTTAGGCCTAAAAATTTAAGAATGGATCAACACCTCCAGTTTCTCAAATTGTCATCAGTTTCCTTTATCTCTTTGTCAACTTGATAATAATCTCCCAATTATCCCCATAAACCCATAGACAAGTCAAAAATTTCACGATGAATAGGGTTGATTATATTAGGGTTATATCCTGCAATTTTTAAAAAAATTAAGAATTGCCTCTCTAATATAATGATCTTAATCTTCAATGCCTGGCCATGAAATTTCAAGTTGGGAATTGAAGCCTCAATGTAATTGATAAAATTCTTTGAATAATTAGGATATGGAATCATCCCATGATTAAAGAAGTAATGATAGATGGACTTCAAGATAGCTACATCCTGATAATAATCATAGCTATTTTCTTTTTTCAACTTAAATTTCAGATGTTCCTCCTTGTATAATATTGAAAAATTTAGGCTTATTGATGGGCTTCAATTCATAAAATTCAGGCATGGAACACTTTCCATTTTCTCCAATTTTTGGACATACATACTTCAATTCATACAGTTCAGATGCTGGGAGTTTTCCTTTTTTTGTTGCTTTTTGGTCCTCTATTTCATCTGCAACTTTATCTTTTGCAGATTTAGAAATGATTGATTCTTCATTTTGTAGATCGTTGTTGAAGTGATCACGTGGAGGAGAGGAGATAGGTGACCAAGCTATTTCAATTTCAGATTCTTGATTTTGTTCTGAAGGTAGCATTTTGGACATGATGATTCTTTGTGAAAATGTTTGAGCTGATAAAGAAAAAAGAAAGAAGAATTGTTAATGAGAATGAGGAGATGGTTCTTTCTCGTGCTAGATTTATAGTCAATTCACTTGACTAAAATAATTAAAATATTAATTTTATTAAATCTCACTTCAGTTTTTCATGCCATAAAAGTCAAATATTTTTCCATAACTCTATCTATATTAATTCATACTAAATTATTTAGTTGGTTAGACATTAAATGACCTTTTCAGGTAAAACATTTACTAATCTGTCAAGATTTATGGCTAGTAAAAATTTGACTTATATGGTATATTACAACACATACGAATGTCCTTAATCATAGCCATACGTCATCATCATGATATCATATATTATACTATATTTTATAGTGAAAGTGGAAAGCTCCGAACTTTAAAGTTAAATTACAAATTTAGCCCTACACTACATTAAAATCTAATGAAGTATTTAATTAAATGGTCATATTTTATTTACATAGAGGTAGAAGTAGAAGCCTAACATTTGCATTTAATTCCTTAGTTATAACATTATAAATTTCCTTAGTTATATCTAATTAATGCAAACTTACTAACTTAGAAAAAAAACTTTTCTTTCATATTCCATAACTATAAGGAAATTGAAGAGTTGCAACGAACTCAATATAAATTATAGGCCAAAATCATCTGCATAGTTAAAAGACTATATGACATACTCTTCATTTCTATTTAATGATGCATGAAAAATTAGATGATTAAAGGAGTTACTATTAGTCTTTTCCAGCGAACTGAAAAGTGCAAAGCAAACTACTTCTAATAACTTTCGATAGAAATTGGTACGATTTAATTCAACATTTTTTTCTCTCGGATTTGATGATCAATTCATCTATTCCAAAGACAAAGTACGTAGCGTGTTAGACAACGTTCACCTTCAATTCTTAGTTAATTCGCCTCATAAGATTTTCAACTATCAGATTCAGTTAGACTCGTGGTGTTGCTCATCATTTCTAGGGTTTTGGAGTTTCATCAATACGAAAGCTAGTACTATCTATTTGTACATTTCAAAATATGCTACATATCTACTATGATATTTTCGCCTTCCTAAAAGAATTAACATATCGAAGATATCAATCTAAAATGGAAAGTGAAACAATTTCAGAATTCAGATCCAAATAACCTTTCACGATCTCTGATCCAACAATACACAAATTTTAGTCGAACTGAAAATGCAAGCAAACCACATCTCGCTGATCTCATTATCTACTTAATTTAAAGGTATCGTAACATACTATACATGTAATATGTTGGTATAATATACCACAAATAGAATAAATTACAGCTAAAAATAAAAAGATAAAAATGAATAAACAAATATTTAGGCTGAGGAGCGGATATCTTGCTCTCTTTAAGGAGATTCAAGCCCACTGCGGCATAATCTACACCGATCCATCAGTAATACTCTTGACTTGTCCCCTCCAGGATACAACAGCCCAACAACGTCGTACAACTCAAGCAACTCCAGATTAGTTGAAGAGTCCAAAGTTTCACAAAAAGAACACCTTCCTTTAACATATAAATATTCTCTTTTGTATAGTGAATATAGTTGAAGACTTAGAATATTTTCTTTGTCTCAACTCTCTCTTTCACTACACTTACCTCACTACACACTATAATATTTTTCCACACTTCTCATCTTTTTTGACATACTCTTCACAACGGAAGAAACACCACTATTTATAGGTGAGCAATTCTTCCTTGTATTGAATATGAATAATGTAGGTAAATGAATGACCCAAAGGTTATATAAGTTACAATGTATAATGAGGTAGAATAATGGGTGGAATTAGTGGTAGATCATGGCAATAGTGGTTACAAGAGTTACACCACAATAATGATCACATTCTTGTCAACTTAATATTTTAATTTTAATATTAAAATGCATAAACACCAACATAACTCTATGAAGACTCGCATTCTAATCAACTGCATCGTGCTCGTAATTTACATCACTATTGTCTATAATAGTGTATACCGAGTCACTGACTATCCATATAATTATGTTTTGCAATTTCTGATAGCGCGAGTTAGTGTTATGGGATGCCCACACGCAACTATTGGGCTGAGAAATAGAACCAGAAGACCTTCACAAAGCTTGATTTTGGGATTCAGGCCCAATAAGCAGCTAGTTTAAAAGGACACGTAATTAGAAAGAAAAGTTTATACGTAGCTCCAATGGCATGAACCTATGTCTTTCTGGTCATAGGATGACAACTCTTATCATTACGATAAGTCTCCCTTCAATCGATACAAAAAACACAAGTAACAGTTGATTCTCACAAAATCAAGTTTCTAATGAGTTCCCAAGCATCATTGTAATTATTCTTAAATGCTATGATCTTTTTCGCTAACTTCTCTCTGGAGATTTTCAAATTTCAGAGTGAATACATGATGAAATCGAGTAGTTTAATCGAGGGTGGATTTGGGAAATCCCTAGTTTTACTCTTGTAATCCCAGATGGTTCTTAAAATCGTCAAATTTTGATGATAACCGCAATCATAATCATAATAGTCATTATCTGATTGGCGTCCTTCTTTCGACATTCCCAATTTAGACATTGGTTGTTTTCCTTTTTTAGCAACTCTTCTTCTTGTTTCTTTTTCTTCTTCCTTTTCGTTGTCGCCATTTTCTTCATCATTTCGGCGTTCTTTTTTTCGTCCTTCATTTGGATCCAATTCCTCTGTTTTTCCCTCCTCTGTTTCATCAAATTCTTGATTTCCATCAACCTCCTCCTCCTCCTCCTCCTTCTTCTTCTTCGGAGTAAAGATTTCAACACTTGCTTCGAATATGAAGTGACTGAAGAGAATGGTTAAGCGCCATTATATAGTAAAATTAATGTGGTTAAAAAGGGAATAGTATTAAATTGAGACTCGAGAGTAAATAAGAATCAAATTATGTTTTCTTAAGGGATGTACAAACAAAAATATGACAAGTAAAATAGACCAGAGGGAGTACATTTTGGTTACTGAATTCTACTCTAATTTTCAAGATTAGTTACTAAATTTTATATGTACCAAAAGCCTAATTTTAGATTATTTTTAAATGTCAATTTATGATGAGGGTATGGTAAAGTCAAGATATAACTCAGTAGTCAATGAAAGTTTGAAAACTTCATTATAATGAGACCAAATGTCCATAGAGACTAAAAATGGCAAGTAATTTTCTTTTTCATCAGTGAAAAATAAGTGAATATATAGACTTTTTGGGTACATGTAACAGTGAGAGTATAAAACATACACGTTGAGGTGCGTGCAACTGTTATTAAAAAAATGATAAGTTGACGATTAAATATGAAGTTTACAAAACTTTATAGAAGTTAAGCATAAAATTATAGTTAATAGTTAAGGTGGCAATTAAATGTGACTTCTATTGTACAAATTCTTAAAACGATTAATTAAATTCTTCATTAATATATACTGTGTAAAGTATATATGTTAAATAAGACAAACTTAAAATTTGAGTTAAATAATATACATCGCCGAACATATTAGTATATAAGTTTTTGAAGAAAAGATATATCAAACAAAAATAGCGCATTCTTTGTTTGCAATCTACTTCTAATAACATCAGCTGAATGAGGGCACACGTGCCACTTGAAATAAAAGTGAGAATGAGGGACGACTCTTCCTAAATTTCATAAGTGATACTTTTCGATTATATATGTATGATGTATCTTTTCTAGATTTACCCCTAGCTATTAATTCCCTCATTTGGATAAAATGACAGCGTTCCGTTGATTTTACTAACTTTCCTAGTATTTATTAATTTGGGGAGTGATTTTACTTCTCGATTATATATGTACGGTGTTACTCTTCATTTCTAAGCTTTCACACAACTGATTTTGTTCTCTTAAAGTATGCAGACTGATTAGATATGCCAATAAGACACAATGATTCTGTTAAATAGGTAAAAACGAGTTACCGAATCGATAATATGGGTAAATATGGATGTTCATATTATTGGAGTCCGACTAAATTTAAGTTCACACATTAATTGCAGAGTCCATTTCTGAAGACAACGCTCCCAATAATTTTTTTAAGATTGGAAAGTTCCCAACCATCCCATGAAAAAACATTCAAGCATATTTCTCTTAGTTTTTTTTTTCATTTTGGTACATTTGTTTAAGCAAAGGACTAATCATTTGTAATTATCTTTTTCAAAATTGGTTACTAAATTTTATGTATAAAGTCTAATTTTCGATGAAACATATCATATTCAATGATACAAATACAAATATTGACTTTAAAAAATAAAAATACAAATACAATCCCACAAAATACAAGGTTGAAGGTAGCGATGTACCTTTGAAAACACACCATGCGATGGGTGTCCCGGCATGATAGGCATGCATATAGATACATATTATTATCAATGATACAAATACAAATGATAACTTTCAATAATACAAATTGTATATTTTAGAGATACGGTTTCTTGTTAGTGATACAAAAACAATTGCTAACCGTAAACTGAAATTTCTTCAATGGAGATTGGCTTGTTATTAGAGCATAACTCTTTGTACGTCTGTTTTATTAACCCTAACTGAAATTGTAAAAATTGACTGAAAGTGAATGACACAAATATAAAAGGCAAGATTATCTCGAAGAAAATAAAAGAGAAAGTTCTTACGGAAAACTTTACAGAAGACGTTCTAAGAATCTAAGTGGTTTATTTGCTACAAAATTGAATGATTAGATGTGAATGGTAATAAATTAAATGGGAAAAGCTTACATAAATATACCATATTCACAAAATATTTACTACAATAACTTTTTTTTTTAACTTGATCACTTTTAATACATTTATAATAAAGTTTTAATACATATTACATAGAACAATTTATAAAGCACATATAATACAAGTTTTATTGATGGATAATACATTTATCACACATTTTAATACACTTGTAATACAATGTGTCAATTTCTTACCAAACAAGCATAATATATTTTAAAGCAGTTATAATAAATATATATTGCATTCATAATTCACTTTTAATACATATTGCAGATTTATCATAGTGTTACTATATATTGGTATAAATGGTAATAAATAAAAAGTATCGCTAAAATCAGTAATTATCTCTCAATGTCTCTATCCAAGTGCATTCTGCGAAGATGTGTAACTGAGTCTCCAGAGATTGACTTGCACAAAGACAACATGTAGTATCTTCCACGGGAATAGTGAGATGCTTTAATCTTTCTTTTGTAAGTAGTCTCCCTTGTACAACCAACCATACAATAAAACGTTGTTTTGGCTGTGAAAGTGCAGTCCAGATGAGTTCTGCAAGATTTAGTCTGCTTTGCTGCCCCCAACATAGCATTATAGCTCCCTGTAATAGAATACTGACCGTTATGAGTTAACTGGTATCTCCCTTGTGTGTACCAGCCCTTCATCGCATTCATCTTTTTCCAATACCAACTGCAGTTTTACACCATGAACCCATTTTACCCATAATGAATCCTTCTTCTCTGATAATTGCCAGAGTAATTTTCCATTCCAGTTCCTACAACTCTTAATATTAAGCCCTCCAAATTTCTTTAGACAACAGACCTTGTCCCATGCCACTAGTGCAACCTTTCTCTTCTCCTCTGTACTACCCCAGAGGTACTCTATGCACTTCTAATCCACTGCCTTCAATATGCTCAGGGGTAAGATGAAAACGGATCCCCAGGAGCTATGAATGGAAAACAAAACAGCTAATATCACTTGTAATCTCCCAGCGTATGGCAGTTGCTTTGAATACACATTGTTGATCCTACTAGTAATCTTGTCGACTAACTGTTGACATTCTAATATGTTCCATTTTTTAGCTGAGAGGGGCAAGCCAAGGTACTTGATGGGGAAGATACCTTGATTGAAGTCACTCAGAGCTAGCAATTGATCCTTGATCAGTTCATCTACACCTGCCATAAAGATACTGGATTTCTTCATATTTGCAACCAACCCTATAACACCACTGAAATGCGCTAGTGCTTCATCAGGTGGGGGAGAGTGTCAGGATCCGCCACTTCGACATCTCACTTAAGCAGAAAGTTGAAGTATAAGTGAGCTTGTCTAAGGGAGAAGGAGCTAGAGTCTTCAAGAGGTTTATGGAAGACTCTAGAACATCCTAAATATTTCAAGAAGGCTTTAGAATTCTCTAGGTTGGTGGAGAGTTCTAGAACAGGAACTAAGTTGTAAATACTTAGAGACTTGTAAAGTAATTTTTATTTACACTTTGGCCCCTAGGAAGTAGTATAAATAGAAGGGGCCTCTCATTTGCCAAACCATCAAAACAAGTGTAAGCATTCTCCAAGCAATACAACAAAGCCTTCTGTATAAAATCTCTCTAAGTCTTTCTATCTCATTCTCTTAGCGATCCAAGTTCCAAAAGGCTTACTTGAGCTTACAAGATTGTGAAAGAATCGTGAGTAAGTTGTCGAGTGCTGCATGGAATGTTAGAAAAAGCCTAAGTCTGTGACAACGTGGTATCAGAGCAAAGGTTCGTACTAAGAGAATAGTCAACCAATGAGACGTAAATGCCGCTAGCACCACCAACGTCCAACTGGATGGTGGAAAGAAGAACCGCAAGGGTAAGAAGCACCACAAGAGTATCAAGGAAATGTTCCTCGACCCTACACCAAGCGAGGACCTAACATCTCACCCACCTTCGACCACTGAAGTGAGTGACGACGAACTTGACGTCGCATCCGGAGAAGAGTAGATCGCAAAGGTTGAGGTGGTAAGGCAGGCCGTGGAGATCTTGGGCAAGTGCTTGAACGAGGTCGATGGCAAGTTCAAGACTTTGGAGGACTTCACCCTTGAGGAGAATGACAACATCCGCAAGGAGTTGGAGGTCTGCTAGCGTGCCGATTTCGAGATGAAAGAGGTCATCACTTCCTTGGAGTGTCGGCTCATGGAGGCACTAAGCACAATCGAGACCATGAGGACAGAGATGAAAGCACTCAAAGGGGGCGTGGAAGTTGGAGGATCACCGTCGCTCGACCGAGATAGGGAGGCCAAGGTCGAGGCTCCTAAGCCACCTATGTTCAAAGGCGTCCGTGACGCGCAAGAGGTGGAGAATTTCTTATGGCACTTGAAGAATTACTTCAAGTGTAACCGAGTAAGGAGCGATAAGAATAAGATCAACACTACCGTGTTGTATCTTTCTGAGATGGCTATGCTATGTAGAGGTGAAAGGATTCCGAGATAGGGAAGGGGTCGTGCACCATCAACACTTGAGAGCAATTCCGAGAAGAGTTCAAGAAGGCTTTCTTCCCTAACAATGTCATCTATGAGGCCAAGCGCAAGTTCAGGGAGCTGAAGCAAACGGGCAACATTCGGGCATACGTGAAGGAGTTCACCACTCTCACGCTTCAGATTTCCAACCTAACAGACGAGGACATGCTGTTACACTTCATGGACGGACTACAGAACTGAGCCAAGACTGAGTTGGAACGACGGCAGGTCAAGACCATAGACGAGGCCATCATACAAGCCGAATCATTGACCGAATTTAAGCATGACAGGCACGACAAGGGGAAAAACAAGGATACAAGGACTAGTCATTCTAAAGGTGGGGGAGATCTTGGTTGAGGCAAGGAACAACAGGCTTAGCCTAAACCGCAAGACTCCAACAAGTCAAACGGCAAGTGGTTCGGGCGCCAGAACTATGCCGAGAGGAAGGCGCAACCAGTAAAGGGAGATGGGTGCTACATATGCGGAGGACCGCACGGCTATGCCACGTGCCCCCAGATGAAGAACCTTGGTGCCATCTTGCGGGAGCTGAAAGAGAAAAACGCCTAGGAGCAAGCACATGACGCGAGCACGACACAGTTGGGCATGGCTGGGCTATATGGGGCTATTGCCATACAGGCAGGGAAGCCAGAAGAGTATAGCACACAGTAGATGGACATCTCCATCAACGGACGTCAAACTCGGGCCATGGTAGATTCCGGTGCAGAGGCCAACATCATGACCAAGACAGCAGCGACAAGGTTGGGGCTGAGTTACGGTCCAAGCAACATACGCCTTAAGACGGTCAATGCACCACCAACTCCTTGTGCGGAGTTGCTCAAGAAGTAAGCATCACGTTGGGCAAGTGGCAAGGTAAGACCAACGTAATGGTTACTCCCTTAGATATTTTTGATATTATACTAGAGCAAGAGTTCTTCCAGAACTGCCACACGATGATCGATCCTTATCGCCAACGACTCTTAGTCATGGAGCGAGAAGGGTCATGCATGGTGCCTCTAGTCAAGGTGCCAAAGAAGGAAGGACAAGCCCACATGTCGGCCATGCAGATAGTGAAGGGCGTTAAAAGGGGAGAGCTGACGTTCATCGCCACCATTACAAGTTCGGGAGAAGACAATGGTGCTAAGGAGTCCTTGCCACCGGTCATAGAGAAGGTTCTTGAGGAGAACAAGGACGTGATGCTGAACGAGCTGCCTAGAAACCTACCTCCAAGGCGCGAGGTAGATCATAAGATCGAGTTAGAGCTTGGAGCTAAGCCACCCGCACATGCTCCCTATCGCATAGCTCCACCCGAGTTAGAGGAGCTATGGAAACAGTTGAGAGAGCTCTTCGAGGCCGTTCACATCCGCCGGTCCAAGGCACCTTACGCCTCTCTGGTCCTATTCCAAAACAAGAAAAATGGGTCATTGCGCTTATGCATCGACTATCGGGCGCTCAACAAGGTGACGATCAAGAACAAGTATCCCATCCCACTGATTGCTGACCTGTTCGACAGGCTTGGATATGCCAAGTACTTCACCAAGGTGAATCTCCGGAAATGCTACCACCAGGTATGTATAGCGGAAGGAGATGAGCCAAAGACAACGTATGTGACTAAATACGGAGCCTACGAGTGGTTGGTGATGCCCTTCGGCTTGACCAATGCACCCGCCACCTTTTGCACGTTGATGAATAAAATCTTTTATCCCTATTTAGATCAGTTTGTGATAGTGTACTTATATGACATCGTCATCTATAGTAACACCTTGGAGGAGCATGTGGAGCATCTGAAGAAGGTTTTCCAAGTCTTACAGGAGAACCAACTCTATATCAAGCGGGAGAAATGTGAGTTCACCCAGCACGAGGTATACTTCTTGGGGCATATTATTAGCCAAGGCGAACTACGGATGGACGAGGTGAAGATTCGGGTAATCAAAGAGTGGGAGGCTCCCACCAAGGTGACCGAGTTAAGATCCTTCCTTGGACTTGCGAACTACTGTTGCAGGTTCATAAGTGGCTACTCCGCTAAGGCCGCTCCACTGACTGATTTATTAAAGAAGAATAAGCCATGGGTTTGGAGCGAGGAGTGCCAAAGAGCTTTCGAGAGTCTCATGGCCGCTGTGATTGAAGAGCCGGTCTTAACGCTGCCCAACTTCTCTAAGACATTTGAAGTACATACGGATGCGTCAGACTTTGCGATTGGGGGAGTACTAATGCAAGATAGACACCCCATAGCATTTGAGAGCCGCAAGCTAAGTGAGACCGAACGTCGGTACATTGTGCAGGAAAAGGAGATGAAGGCCATTGTACATTGCCTACGCACATGGAGACACTACTTACTAGGCTCCAAGTTCGTGGTCAAGACGGACAACGTGGCCACTAGCTACTTCCAGTAATAAAAGAAGATCACTCCAAAGCAAGCTAGATGGCAAGACTTTCTAGCCGAGTTTAACTATGTGCTAGAGTACAAGCCAGGAAGGGGCAATGTAGTGGCTGATGCATTAAGTAGAAAGGCCGAGCTTGCTGCCATCACTACAGTTTATTGCGATATCTAGAAAGCTACCAAGGATGGCCTGCAACACGATCCAGAGGCAAAGAAGCTTATAGAGCTGGACACTCAAGGTAAGACGAGACACTTCTAGATGGAAGACGGTCTACTTCTCACTGCAGGTTGAAGGGTCTATGTACCCAAGTATAGGTCTATCAGGCGACAGATTATTAAGGAGAGCCATGATACACCATGGGCAGGGCATCAGAGGCAGCGATGAACGAGGACATTAATCGAGGCTATATATTATTGGCCACGCATGCGGGATGACATAGAATGATATGTGCAGACCTGTCTTGTGTGCCAATAAGACAAGATGGAGCAATGGCAACCAGGCGGACTACTACAGCCCATACCCGTAGCTGAACGTCCATGGGAGAGTGTGACTATGAACTTTATCACTTCTTTGCTAAAGTCGGATGGGTATGGGACAATCATAATTGTGGTGGACAGGTTTTCAAAGTATGCCACCTGCAAGCCCGTTTCAGCCGGTTGCACCGCTAAGAAGGCTGCAAAGTTGTTTTTCAAGAACGTGGTGAAGTACTAGGTTTGCCAAGGCACATCATCAGTGATCGAGACCCCCGCTTCACTGAGAACATCTGGAGAGAGCTATTTGATATACTTGGCACGGAGCTACACTTCTCCACAAGTTTCCACTAGCAAACAGATGACCAGACGAAACGTGTCAATGCCCTGCTAGAGTGCTACCTTAGGCACTATGTTAGTGCTCACCAAAAGGATTGGGCAAAGCTCTTTGACATGGCGTAGTTCTCTTATAATTTGCAACAGAGCGAGGCCACTGGGCACACACTTTTTGAGTTGGCGACTGGCCAACAACCCCAAACTCCACACTCGCTACCAACCGCCTATCAAGGGAAGAGTTTGGGAGCCTACCATCTTGCCAAGGGATGGGAGGAACAACTAGACACTGCCAAGTCCTACTTGGACAAGGCAGCGAAGAAAATGAAAAAGTTTGCCGACCGCAAGCATCGTCCCACGGACTACCAAGTCGGAGACATGGTCTTGGTAAAGTTCAATCCAAGATAGTTCAAGGCACTAAGAGGCGTTCATTAAAACTTAGTGCAGAAATACGAGGGCCCATTCAAGATTGTTGCCAAGGTGGGCAAGATCTCCTACAAGGTGGAGCTACCTCCACACTTCAAGGTTCATTCGATCTTTCACGTGAGCGTCCTCAAGCCATACCATGAGGACAAAGATGATCCCAGCCGAAACCAGTCAAGTCTGGCCCCGATAACTGTCACTGCCTCGCACGATCGAGAAATTTAGTCTATTATCGACTATCAAGCAAGGAGGAAGAGAGGTCAACAAGCCAGCGCCATGTTCTTAGTACATTGGAAGGGGCAATCTCCGGACGAGGCCACATGGGAGCAATATGAGGACTTGTGGCAATTTAAGGACCAAATCCGAGAATTTTTGCAACAACAATACACCGCGGTCGTTGCCTCATCAGATGGGGGAGAGTGTCAGGACCCGCCACTTCGACATCTCACTTAAGCAGAAAATTGAAGTATAAGTGAGCTTGTCTAAGGGAGAAGGAGCTAGAGTCTTCAAGAGGTTTATGGAAGACTCTAGAGCATCCTAGATATTTCAAGAAGGCTTTAGAATTCTCTAGGTTGATAGAGAGTTCTAGAATAGGGACTAAGTTGTAAATACTTAGAGACTTGTAAAGTAATTTTTATTTATACTTTGGCCCTTCGAAAGTAGTATACTCTCATTTGCCAATCCATCAAAACAAGTGTAAGCATTCTCCAAGCAATATAACAAAGCCTTCTTTATAAAATCTCTCTAAGTCTTTCTTTCTCATTATCTTAGCGATCCAAGTTCCAAAAGGCTTACTTGAGCTTACAAGATCGTGAAAGAATCGTGATTGCGTTGTCGAGTGTTGCAAGGAGTGTTAGAAGAAGCCTAAGTTTGTGACACTGTTCTCTCATCTCGTTTAGTTTATACATAGCATAAGAAGCTGACATAACATCACCTCTTGAAATTGTTGTAGCTAAAACATCGGCTACACGATCAGTGTTGACATTAATGCATCTGCGCCTCTCATAGCCATAAACAGTACGTAGTAAAGTGTTGATCTTCCGGCTATTAAACAAATCCTCTAATCTCTGCAAAAAAAAAATAGAAAAAAAAGGTTTTAGAGGTAAAACCCAAAAGAAATCGAAATATAATAGGCAAAATCACAAACTTACTTCTTTGAAGTTTCTTAATATTCTTCTGAGAAAAGGTCACACCATTCTTCTGACTCTTTTAGTTGCCTGATTAATATGGACCGGAGGGGCGCCATGTGAGAAGATGGAGGAGACAGTAGAGATTTGTAGTTGAAAAAAAATGAGTTAGAGATTTGTAGTAAAAAAATGAGTAGATTTTGTGTTTAAAATGAAGTGACTGTTAGACCCTTTATATAACCGTATTAACTAATTAGTGAAAAATATAACCGTCTTAAAAGGGAAAAAATACAATCAACCTAGAGAGTAAGGAGAAAAAATAAAAGAAAATCTAAATGATATATATAACTGGTATACATATGTATTTGTATATTTGGCGAACGAGATTGGGAGAGGGAGGAGAGAAGCGAGTGAGATAGGGAGAGGGGGGAGAGAGACGAGCGAGAGAGGGTAGAGAGTGGAGAGAGGTGAATTGCATTTGTATATCTGTTGAATTGTATATGTATATCTGTCAAGCAATTGTATATATGTAACTGGTATACATATGTATTTGTATATCTAGCGAGCAAGATTAGGAGAAGGAGGAGAGAGGCGAGTGATATTGGGAGAGGGAGGAGAGAAACCAGTGAGAGAGGGCAGAGACAAGCGAGTGAGATTGGGAGAGACGAGCGAGAGAGGGCAGAGAGTGGAGAGAGGAAAATTGTATTTGTATATCTATCATATAATTGTATATGTATATGTATAATTTGTATTTGTATATGTGTAAGAGAGGAGAGAGGCGAGAGAAAGGAAGCAAGGAGAGAGGCGCACGTAATTATAGCTAAAAAGAGGTTGCGAGTGGTAATTAGTTCAAACTATAGCTATGTTAGCTAATTAACTAGTATATGTTTGTTTATTCGCGTAATTTGCCCTATTTTTTATAAGGAAAAATTACATATATACACATCTTTTTTAATCATATTTTCTATTATTCCCTATCATTCCAAAAAATTACAAAAATTCCTCTTTTCACTTACATTATCTCCTTTCCGGATACATCACTTAGAACAGCCCCAAATACACGATCTTTATTCCTTTTTCACTCCTAAAATTACTCCATTGTATTATCAGTTATCTCAATCACTCCACTTTTGAATTTCAAATATTTTTCTTTTTCTAATTAATCAATTCCTGGTTATTGAAGAGGTAATTCATATTCTTCTTCTTCTTCATCCATTTTTTTTCTTGCAAGTTCATCGGAATTGATTTATTTTTTATTTTTTTAAGATTTTCATCTATAAATTTCCGATATATATGGATGAAGCTCTATCTATTAGTATTGAGATTACCCAAATAGTTTCAACCACTGATGATAATGTACGTCGTATATTTGATTATGACGATAAAGATTTTATTCAAAATAGATCTAAACAAAGAAACGTTTTATTATTCATGTCTTGAACCAAGTTCCAGACGTGTTTCTTCCCTAATCACCATGTAATGAAGTTGGTCTAACATATTTTAAGCTTTTGATTGGGTAGAGCAATCGTAGAATATTACCTTACTACTATAATTTTGGCTTTAACCTATCCACTTAACGAAATATTTAATGATGTATAAATGAGGACTATGTATAATGTACGTCGTATATTTGATTTTGACAATGAAGATTTTATTCAAAATAGATCTAAACAAAGAAACAATCCATTATTCATGAAGAATCTGTCAGTGGAGAAGTTGAAAAAGGATGCATGCTCGAGTTCTAAATCTACTGTTGAAAAAACGCTCAAAAAAAGAAGAAAAAAAGTTGGATCAGTCCTTACATGACCATCACTACTAAAGATACAGATTTTCAGTGTATCTCGTTTATTTTTTTATTCTTAAATTAGTCTTTGTTAAAGTTTTTACTTATCCGATACATCACTGCTACATTAGTCTTTGTTTTATGCAATGTATCATGTTCAGATTTAAGGTATTGTTTTATAACTCAAATGTTGTTGAATCTTCGATTAGTGTTTATCATGTTCAATATAAATGTACTTGATACATAAACACTACCTAATGTATCATTTACATGTATCAAGTTATATAATGTATCTTCAATCTGGATACATAAATCATAACGTTCTATAACTAGAGCATTGTGTATCAGATCCAACAATAGGTATATTATACATATCAGTGACAATCTTTTACTACCAAATACATACACCCAAAATTATTCAACTAGAAGGCAATGTGTATGTACACATTATTCAATAAATACACTTGACACATAAACCCTAATGTTCTATAACTAAAGCACTGTGTTTCAAATTAATTGATATATGCATGATACATAATATATATCAAATTTAATAGTTTTTAAACTTTATTACATGTATCATATACATATCAACTTATCACCACTGTGTCAATTAAGGTATCAATCTAAAACCAAACATTAATGTATCGATCTAAAACCAAACACCTTATGGGGAATCTTTACTACATTAATGTATCACGTAGGATTACAGTACTTAGCTATCTACTAAATATTTTAGAAATAGTAATGTATCATGAGTAATATATCTTTCATTATCAGATCTCTTTACCCTGAAGTTAAAGTTATAAATAGTAATGTATCATGCACACAATTTTATAGGCATGATACATAAATACATAAAAGTTGATACATGTAAATCCATCCAGTTGCTCTATCAATGTTGTGTTATTCTACTTTTCCCGTTTCTTTTACATTGCAGAAGCAGCGAGAGTTCGAATTAGGCATTTAGTATACAAGTATATAGTCAATGTCGATAGAAGAGGAAAGCGTCATAGAGGTGGCGGCGGCAGCAGCGCGAAGGGAGAGGCTGAGAGCCCTCAGAGAAGCTCAAAAACTTCTTCAAACCACTAATGATGATAATAACAAAACTAGCGAAGATATTCATAATGTATCTTCTCAAAATTTTTGATAATTTTGAATCAAAATTGAAAGGATCTTCAATGAACTAGGAGAAGAATTTTGAATCTCAAAATTTTCAACAATTTTGTATCAAAATTTTCAACAATTTTGTATCAAAATTGAAAGGATCTTCAATGAATTGGGAGAAAAATTTTGAATCTCAAAATTTTCGACAATCTTGAATCAAAATTGAAAGGATTTTCGATGAACTTGAAGATTCACTAAAGAAATCTTTTGTCCAACAACAATTCCATCACTTTTGTATCCTTCATAACTCATCTCGCTTACCCAAATTTTTGACAAAAGTTTTTGAATCAAATCTGAAAGGTTTCTTCACTGAACAGGGGGAAACAATTTGAAATTTTGAATTTCTTCTTTTTGTTAGGATTTGCCTCTATATGATTGAAAGTAAGAAGAAACGTAAGCGTAATTTATGGGATTTAATTAGATTTTCAATTTTTATTCCCTATTATAGTGTAACAGATTGATACTTCGTGTATCAGAATTAATGTATCCGGATGGTGACTTTTGTATTCGGAAGATACAAATTCTAAGGGATTACTATAATTAGAAAAAGAGTAGGGATAAGATGTAATTTACTCTTTACACTATGAGATTTATGTAAATTATAATTTTTATAATCGACACTTACTTATAAATCAAAGGAACAATACCTAATCCTGAAGATACTTTTCAATTGATTTGGGCTCATGAAAAGCTGTACTAATATTAGCCCAGAAGATTACAAAGGCCCAAGAAATGCTATGAAAAGCTGCCCCTAGATAGATTGCCTACCTTGTTTTATCCACAAACCTTGAAACTCCAAGCCCATTATGTTTTGTAAATTATAAGAGGATTTTTTTGACTTCATATCATGTTAAAGGAAAATGTCCATTTTTGACAGGATTGTTCAAGCCCAACCCTCTTCGAACCTCAAATCACATTGTTGGTACATGTAAAAATTTCACGGGTATTCTGTTTGGACATTGTTATTTAATATGTATCCCTTTTTAAAACTTTTTAAACATCTAGCCACTTTGTAATAAGTCGTACTATGTTTGAATTTTAAACATCTAGCCACTTTGGAATAAGTCGTACCGTATTTAAAGTGTTCAGAAAAAAATAGTCGAACTTTGTTATATATACATAAAGTTCAGACAAAAGCAACTTAACTTCAACCATATGTAGCTGATTATCAATCAACTTAAAAGGCCTAGGATGGGCTCAATTTAGTATTGCTCCCGTAGTTTTTAGTCTTTCGATTTTTACTTATTGTTGTTTATATTTAACTATCATATTATTTTATTGTAGTTACCGTTCTATTACCATTTATTGTTTTTGTTACTATTTGTTATTTTAAGTGTATCTATTACTTTTATTTTTCTCAACTGCTTTGAACAATTTTTCTTGAACCAAGTGTCAATCGAGAACAACCGCTCTACCTTTGAGGTAAAGGTAAAACTTGCGCACACTTTACCCTCTCAAAACCCACTTTATGAGATTATACGGAGTATGTTGTTGTCACATAACTCTAACCTTTACTTTTGTATTATTGGCGTCATATGACATTTTTTGAGGAAACAATTTAGCTAGTAGCAAGTTACCACCACGCTATTTAATTTTTTTTACATAACTTCAGAGAAAAATGTGATAGTAATTATTTTTTCGTTAATTAGTGGTTGACTTTCAGTTGTTTCAAATCAATTTACAGTCATAGGGTTTCTCTATTTGCTAGAGGAATTTTGGGACTAATTTGAACAAAATGTCTGGAATATAATGGCCTTAAAATCAATGATGACAAATGTAGAAAGTTGTGATAAACTTTCATCATGATTTTTAGAAAAAAGTTACATTGTGGATATACTGATATATCAAAGAGAAAATCCCAGTTAATTTGTTAATTATAAAACACAAGTCCCACAACTTTACGTATTTTTTAAATATACTTTAGGAATGGGAATATATGTGTTATGATGATGCAACAATGAGGTAAGCCTCTCAACCACACCTGTGTTTTTTTATGTTTGGGAAAAATTAGTAAATTACTTAATTATGAAGGGTAGCAATATTTTAGTTTTAAAATATAGCAAAAATTAGTGTACATAATAATAATGAAATATATTTGTATTCATATGCAGGATATCACTACAACAAAAGCACCTTTTAGCAGTAATAAATATACACAATAACAAAAAAGGCTAAAGCCTTTACCGTCATTAGTTAAATGCCATTGGATCCAATGTCGCTAAAGGCTTTAGGGACATTTACAAAGAGTGCTAATTGCCGCTAAAAATACATTTTTAGTGGCAATTAGGCTATTGCCATTAATTAATTGCCGCTAAAGATCATTTTTGGTGTAGTGTATCTGTATCCATATGTATATAATATTTCTATAATAGAATACATTATGTTCACATGCATAATAATAGTGAAAATACAGCGTATCACACGCATAATAAGTACAACTATATATACACATGTTTTTGCTATAAAACCCCAAATTATCCTTTATTATGTATTAAGAAAATACCAGTATATGAGTTAGCTAAGTTATGTAATTTTTCTTTTATGTTTTCGAAGAAAAACCCTTCCTCTCACACCTCCACCCTCCCCCCCCCTCCCACACACACACAAAAAGTTCCTTATTTGATTAAAACAATTTGTTGAATTATTTTAGCAACTTATGGAGGAAGAATTTCAAGGTAACTTGAAAATTAGTGAACTAAGTCATTCTTGATCATGTTTTGACTTCTCAATGGTCAACTTAATTTTGGAACCCCCCTCCCCCGCCACACACACACACACATTTTTTTTTTTCCAAAAAATATTTTCAAAGTATTATTATAATTATTTTATATATAAATTTTTTGTGGCTTGTTAGGCCTTTTATTTATTAAAAGCATTCAAAGTATTATTTTTGGTTATAGATTGGAATGATTTTTTTGGGTTAGTTTTTAAGGAAGAGTTCTAAAAAATATTTTTAAATTGGCTTGAAACTTTTCCCCTAAAACGAAATTTTAATTTATTTCTTTTAAAGTGAAATACATATCTAAACATAATTTTAACTTTCAAATTTCATTTTGCAATTTCAGTTTTAGAAACACTTTTTTCTTTCTTTCAAATTTCCACTATATCTATGTCCAAACGCATACCTAAAAGGGAGTAATTATTCTCTCTTGAATGGATTAATAAAAAATAATATCAACATAAAATAATTGAAAGAATAACATGTATATTACCCATTTTCCTATTTTAGTTCAACATACACTAAACATGGCGATTAAAAGATAAAAAATTTTAAGTCAACCTTGACAAGTGAGATATTTTAGACAGAATATATGATAAAAGTAGGACCATAATAAAACACTAATATATAGTCTATTACAAATGTCAACCCACCTGAGGGGTAAAAATATATAGTATTGATTTTTCATTCGGTATTCGATTTTTGTATTGAAATTCGATCAAATTTGTTTCATACTTTGCATGAACCAATTCTAAGGCCGGTGTCTCCAACATTTTTTTTTTCTATTTTCAAAAGCTCAAATCCAAAATCTCTGATTGAGAACGAAAAAATCTAATTACACAACTCATATTAATAAGCTTATATTTGGTGATAGGAGTACACCTCCCATAAGTCAAAATTATTTTTTATTTGTTCACATTTGACATACTTATTAATGGTTGAAAAAAAATGGTGGACTTCCTTTTACTTGGCAAATTCAAATAAGTCATTTAATAGACTAAAAGTCAAACTATTAAAAATTAAATGGAGAGACAGTCGTACAAGGCATTGAAATTGTGAGTCAAATAATGTCAATATCAAATACAAAAATTCTTCTCTAAATAAATATCTGCATTTGATGCCATTGCTCTTAAAGTAAGTTGATATTGTCAATAATATTTCAAATATACAAAGATTTAATTGATAGGGACTACACTATCAGTATTAATTATACCATATTTAATACATTTTACCATGGTTAAGAAATTAAGCAGATGGAAATGCACATTAACGAATCATAGTCAGGTGATACAAGAATAGGTAAAAGACACATGCCATGTTATTATTGACTCGATATACACTCCAAATGTTTAGAATTTTCTTACCACCAAAAAGATACGTGCTAACTCCCACCAGTGTCATGTAGAGGTGAACATGTTAGAATATTAGAATTTCATATCGCAACCAAAGAGAGAAGAGAAAACCCTAGCTTGAAGAGATGAACAAATAGAGCCATAGAGGGTGAAGATATATTTTTCTCTTCTCTCTTTGGTCACGATTTGAAATTCTGATACTCTAATAGAACATGTATAAATCGCACAAAAATTGAATTATCGAATAGAATCAAAATACATCATACCGAAGTTTGATTATCATATCAGACCGAACTTTTAAAGTTAAGAATTTATCATGTTATTATTGATTTGATATATAAATCGAGTGTGGATAAGTTATTACTACCAAGTAATCATGTGTTAACTCCCACTAAGGTCATATCTAAATTTTATCAGTTTAAGTTACTTGTTCTCATATCTATTTATGTAATTATTTAGTTTGTAGACTCCTAGTTAACATGAATGTAACAATTGGTGCATTTATTCACCAGAAGAAAAGCAAAACCAAGAAGAAGTAAAAGTCAATTGAATAGAAAAAACAGTCGTCTAAAGCACGCATGGTAGGTAAGTGCAATTCTATATACTAAAATCATGTAAAATTAAAACTTTAATATTATTTGAGTATGGAAGTTTCATCATAGTATATATATTAGTAGTAGATTTGTGGGTGCAGGGTACGTGTATTTACATTTTGCACGTGTTACTTTTCACCTTGGGTAGATAATCATACTATATAAATCTAGTAAATTTATATATATGCCAAAATCACACTTAAAAATTTGAATACGTTGACTTGATGTGTATTTTTTTCTCTCTTAACAAAGATCATACTAAAATATTGAATTCGCTCACTCGATGTGTATTTTTTCTCTCCTAACAACATAACACTTGGACCTAAAAAAATTTAATATTTGATCGAGAAAAGATAACCCGATGAACGAAATATACTATATTCGAACCATTTCTTAAGAAGTGATCTATGTTAATTAATACAAGTATTAATAACCAATTTATGTTTATTTCTACAATTCAAATTCGTAATTTATAATTTACACAAAAATATATTTATCATTGTTCCGAGACTCCAATCAATTAAATAATGGAGAAAGACTTCAAATTGCTTTCCTTTGGTAAAGGATGTGACTACCTCCACTTGGACCCCCCATGTTCTAAAAGATCTCTTTCTTCTGCTTCTTGTTTTAAAAGAATTATCAAGGTCACTCTCACTTGTTCACACCTGACAGATACCCTCTGATTTTTATTTTCATTTTTAGATATAAAAATGAGGATAGAGATTGAAGCGAAATCTTAGTAGTTTAGTTGATAACTATTTGGATTTTTATTTTATTATTGGTGAAGATTCATAATAATTTTAATAAAAGTGATTGATTATCTAAACTTTCATTTTATTGATAAAAAAACGATTCGCCACCTTATAAGTTTTTGCTCCATTTCCCCTTTCCCGATCCTCATTTTTTATTTTATTTTCTATTATAAAAAAAAGAGGATGGAGATTGAAGAGAGACCATCACTTCATGTTGTTGACCTACTAGTACATACATATCTCACTTGCCTTTATTTCCACTTGTTTTGTCTTCTTTTACACCTCATATTTGCATCACAACTACATCATCATTCTCTCTCTTTTTTTTAAAAATGTGTGTTTTTTTTTTAAATAAATAAATTATGTCGAGGGTAACAGCAAGTAAGGTACTTCATGTATATTCTATTTCATTTTTTTATCCTTTTCGAGAACTCTCATTCTTTTTGTTTTCTCGATGATTTGAATTCATAATTTTAGAAATAAAAATAAGAGATGTTTACCATTCGAGCAACTCCTTCTTATCAAATATTTCATTCACTTGCTTCACGAGAAATGCTATATATAATCATATATAGAAAATAAAATGCTATGTAACGAATGTTTGTATATTTCACTTCGATTATTGAAGTTTTCTTATCACCATCATATACAAAACTAATGAAAATTTGCGGATTAATTAGTTCTTTCCAGATCAGAACTTTTTGTTTTAGGGTACGAATTTATTATATTTAATCAACCAACGAGTATATATACAATCATATGTATATCCTTATAATATAATATTTAGATAAGATACCTATAAGTACTATGGTAGCTCCAAAAATAATGATGGTATAATTAGTAAATACTACGGATTCTACATAACTTCCGACAGCCGAAATATAAAGGAATTTTGTTCATCATATCCAAAAAAAATAATGATGGTATTAATTAGTAAATCCTTTACCATCATGATTTATTCTACCCCATTCCTTCAGAATATACTATTAGGATCGTAAAATATAAATTGTATTTGTGAATATACTATTAGGATCAAGAGAAATATAACCAACGCAGCAAAGTAAAAAAGAAAAAGAGATAATAAAATAATAATGTACAAAATAAGTATAGCAATAGAATTTTTTTGGTAACAACTGTAAAAGACTATCATTAATTACCATCAAAACCAATACAAGTAAAGAGCACCTATTCCTGGAAACAGAAATTAGGCCTCCTACAAGCAAGAAAACTAATTACAAAGTAAATGCTGGACAAAATTCCTACAGTTTAGTGTTTTCTTTGAACTATTAAGTAAATGTAATCTTTCCCTGATCTCAGCAGTTCTCATGTGTGGTTGTTGGCCTATTACTGCTAAATAGCTACTGGTGAAGGAATATTTTCCATTTTGTGTGAGTATATATCTTCCATGCCTATACCAACCCTGCATTTGGACCTTGATTGCATTTAGCTTCTTCCAATACCAGCTACAATCCATAGGTGCTCTGTGGTTCTATATAGATGCTCCATCTTTCATATATATATTCCATGTACCCACTTTACCCATAAGGACTCCTTATTCTCTATGATTTGCCATAGCAATTTCCCTACTGAGGCAATATTCCAGTTGTTGCTACTCTTGATGTTTGGTCCCTCTTGTCTCTTTGGATAACAAATTTTATCCCAAGATACTAGTGCTATCTTTTCCTTGTCATCAGCTTTACCCCACAAATAAGCCCTGCAAATCTTATCAACCTCTTTGAGTATGCTTTGAGGTAATATAAACACTGCCCCCCAGGAGCTATGGATAGAAAACACTTGTAATCTCCCAGCATAGGATAACTGTTTTGCGTAGGTCACTGAAGTATAGCAATAGATATTAATATATATCGGATAAAAAAATTTATGCGATACCTAAATCATATTATTAGAAGTATGACAATATTCGACAACTCATTAATCTTTTACCTTAATCACTAAATTTTGTATGTTCTTTTCTAAGATCATGTCCTTAGTCAGCTGGAAGTGTGTCATGACTGTCCAATCACCTTCCCCTAATTTTTCTTCAACATACCTCTAACTCTTGCTTCAGCCAATCTCTTGCACATTCTCACTAGCGCATCCTCGTCTTCCTCTTCATATGTCCAAACTACATCAATTTCACTTCCCTTATCGTCCTCCATAATATCACTCCCACCTTGTTTCCTATAACTTAATTCTATCTTATCATATCTCTTCACGTATGTACACTCATCCATTTGAGCATTCTCATCTCCATCATCTTCATCTACTAAACATGGACATTCTTGATTGGCCAACACTCTATCAATACAATAATATTGATCAAACCACTACTTTACAGAAGTTACATTTGCACCATCAAAACACCCAAAAATTTTTACAAGTAACTCTACTTAAATTATAAAGTTTGTAATCTTAAAAGTAATAATTAATATTATCAGCTATAATAGAAAAATATAATCAGGTGATGCATTCTCTATTTACACTAATAATGTATATCACTTAAACTCTTATTTAATCAAGCCTCTTTTCAGAATTACGTATGATTTGTCCATCCAAAGAACAAGAATTATATTTTTTTCATGAGACATTCTATTATTCTGTCCACCTAGTTATGTCTGTTGATAGTTGCCTCTTCACCAGAACACTAATAAAATAAGACAAAAACTAAGAATCATTACCTTCATCGATTTGCTATAAATGTCTATGATTAGTACTCCATGATGCCTCTCAAAATCTTAATTTCACATTACATAAACCAATAACGTTAAAAAGTTTATCAAATTAATGTTGTAACATAGTATATGCTCATGATTTCAGCATTTTAATTAAATTAATTACCCCAAAATAAATTAAAGAACCTAGTATGCTCCAAAGTGATTATGATTCCACCCATGCTTTAAATAGAATGCGATTATTGTGTTTTAAGATAAACTTGGGAATATTATTTTATGAACTATAATAATTATTATAATAATAGTAAACACCATACAATTATGTGGCTACATATAGTGAAGGTTATACTTCTTAATTATTAACACATATAGTACGTACCTGCTAATTAATAACAAGGCTTTTAACGTAAACACATTTATTTAAATTTAATATATATTAATCTTTTTCAATACTCAGTCGAGATTATTGTCTAACCAGGCTAGAAGCTGTTTAATCAACAATGTAAATAAAAAAAATTATTTCTATGTTATTTAAAGAAAAAAATTACTCCATAATGACATAGGAGGATCCACTAATTAAGAGGGCCGTTGAGATTATAACAAGTTCCTATTCTGCCTAGATCGATAACATACTTTGTTTATCAGTTTTAGTAATTCTTATATATTTACTAGTCTTTCTAATATAAATACAAGATTCAGTCAAAAGTTAATGGGTTCCCGAAAACTCTTGACTAACTTCTGAATATTTTATGGTATAACAATGTTATCGACATATTCAACTCTTGAATTCGTCTAAGTAAGCAGGATATATACAGTAATTCATGTAAGAATACGTTGTGTTGTCAGTGATGAAATAAGAAGGTGTTTTATAATTTATACTAGCCATTTGGTGAAATCTTTTTATTTTTTATTTTTATTGTTAAAGAATTTTGTGAAATCAAAAAATAATATTAAGTGATGGATGAAATGATTACAAGTAGAATGTTTTGCGTCGCTCTCAGGCTCTGACTCTTAGGTCTCCAACGAGGGCCCCAGTGTATCTGCACGCGCGCCAGCCGCGTGGACCCACCGTTGACCTGCAAATTAGACAAAAGCAAAAAGTCAAAATGCGTAAAATAGCAATTACTCGTGATTTGACGCCGCCGATTTTTTACTGATAGAACCGGTAACCGGTCTTCCTCCACCACCTGCCGCCACCCTCCACCACTCTGCTCCCCCATGCAATTTAAATTTACAACAATAATAATATACGTGGTAAAATTCCACAAGTCAAGTCTGAAGAGGATAAAATATATACAAACCTTACAATTATCTCATAAAGATAGAAATGTTGTTTTCGAACACAACTTAATTTTGCATAACCAAGCAACAAGAGAAATGTTTTTTTATTCTGAATTATTAGCTCAGTATCTATTTATACTTTTAAAAATAGAAATAAATTTGCGTACACATGATCTTCAAATCTTATTTCTAGACTAGAATTGCACATATCCTGTTGTTCTTAATTGGAGTAGTATTTTAGTTCTAATTATCTAGCCACACCAATAAATTCATATTTTTTCCTATTGTGTGATTATACCTTTTAGGTACATTAGGCCCATGTGTATAGGAGATACTAAGATTGGGATAGATAACATATCGGATGTATACTGAATTTAACTCGGCCTAATTATATAGCCCAAAGTGTCGTACACTACATTCTCACTTATGTGACAATCATCTGTTATTTATTTTTTCTCTGAAAGAGACAATCATATTATGTTATTATAAAATTTCTTGTTTTAGGTTTGAAGCCAAAAGATTAAAAAAAAAAAAACAAAGAATTTAAGTTATACATATCGTTAATATTCAAAATAAGAAACTTCGATTGCATTAGCGTTTGTTCATTAAAAATTTATAAATATTCATGTTAACATTTAACCTAATTATCACTATATATATTAACTTGAGAACAATATGAGATTATAACATACAAATTTTAAATTCTGGATTCATCTTGATAACGGGGTTTCTTCTTTTGGGTCCTAATGGACTACAATACTTTCGAAGATAAATTTGGGACATGGCTACTCATAGAACAAAATGTAGTAAGTTGATGTGTCAGCATCGTGTTATTATTTAATTTGAACCAAAAAAAGGACATGATTATACCTAGCTAGTAGTCCATATATGATAAATCTTCTACGACACTCCTCCATTTACATTTACGTTTAAAGGATTTTCCTTTGTTGAGAACACAATATTATGATATTCAATTATTCATGATGATGGCAATTGGAAAGATATATATACAAATGAATCTCTAACATGTTTAGTTTTGATAAGGTTTATGAATGTCATTATAATTATATCGATGATGAGCAGTCATTCATTAATACGCGCATATTTTAGAGAAATATGCTAAACTCTAAGGGTGTGTTCGGTAAAAAAAAATTGATTTCTTACTTATTTTTTTGTATCTGTTATATAAGTAAAGGATATTACTCTAAAAATATTTGTATATAATTAAGATAAATACCGTGTGGAGGAGAAGGGGTGAAGATGGGTGTAGGGTGTTGAATGTACTTATGATACCTGTTTTCTCTACTTTCATTAGAGAATTCATTTTTCCATATTCAAGGAACTTATTTTCATAGAGAAAATATTTTTCAAAAATTTTAACCAGCCGAACATAGGGAAATCGAAAACACTCATACTGAACACACCCTAACTTGAAACCATCAAATAAAATGTTTTGATGAAATATAATGATTAAGATCTCTCATTTCTTAGTCAGAAGTTTTCAATTCGAATCTTGTGAATAAAAAAAAGAACTTGTAGAGAGCTCTACCTTACACAACACGAATTTGTATCAATCGAGATCCAAACATATGATCCAAACTAAATATCCAATACCGAATGAGAAAAACAAAAAAATAAAATAAAAAGTAGGTGATGTCTAAGATTCACCTACCAAGCTTTCAAAAGCTAAATACTAGAGTAACATTCGCCATTTTGAGGATATATAATTAAGAGCCTAAATGTCCTTTATTATTCCCTTTAACTTTATGTAAGCTCAATTTCATTTTAACATATATGTTTCAAAATAATAATTGTATTCTAAATTTAAAAATGATTTAACTATAATAGCAAATAATATGGTTGATTGCTACCAAAGCTCAAATTCAAGTTGCTTGAAAAATGACAAATTGGACTCATGGACTGTCTTAGGAGGTTATCTTTGATGCTAAATTCATTGCAACTACCTTTAAGATTCATAGAACATAATTTAGATGATGGCTTTTGTGAACTAAAATTTGTGGCAAAAGATATTTGAAGACATTGACTTCCACTACTAACCCAAAAAATAAAAAATCTAGTCCTTTTCTAGAACAATGCTAACTTTATTAATTTATCCTGCTTTTGTTTTGCTTAAAAAATAATTTTGTCCACATCCACCCACGGTCTATGTTTATATAAAATCTCGTTTTTTTTAAAAAAAAATACAATAAATTATGGTGCGACTTAATTAGAGAATATAATGAGAGTTTCCATGAGTTTTGTGTAACAAACAACACAATATATTAAGTGTAACCTTACGACTTATGAGACGAGTTTGAAGAGAATAATATGTTATGTATGTTATCTTATAAAGATAAATAAGAAGAAATGATTTTGTTTTTGATTGACCCTCGACTCGATAGATCATTAGCTTTATGTAATTAATGATTTTTATAAATTATAAACATCGGCCAAAAATTATAGTGGTGTGTGACGTGTACGCTTTTGTCTATTACTATCCATGGTATATTGACTCGACAGAGTATGAGAAAGCTTATTTGGCTTTGTTAGCTTTTTTGAAGCAAATACATAACCCTCAAAATTGAAAATAATTTAAAGTCAAAAGTTAAAGTGGGAGTAATAAAAACATTAGTGCTGCTGACTATAAAAGATAATACTATTAAATTTAAAACATAAACAATTTATTGTGCAAAGTTAAAATTAAAGTGATACAATTAGCTCATGAAAATACAACTCGTCCAATTCGCCCAAGTTTGAGTTGGTAATGAACTCATCCCAACTCTATCAAACCAATTGCAACCCATAAAATTTGAGCCGATATGTAGCTCAAATTAGTCCATAAAAAATCTTATTAAAATATATTTTCTTATTTAATATGTCATATAGTGTCATAGTAATAAGAAAAATAATAGTTTTATCAGGTACTAATTTTAAAAATATAAAAGAAATTAAAATTTTGTAAAAATTAAGTAGGTTGAATTATGACTAACTTTTTAGCCAAATTTCAATAGAACTCATTTTCAAGCCAAGTAACTTTTGAGTGGATTAATAACTCGTTTATTATTAACTCATACTATTTTAATCCGTTCAAATTCAATCTAATCCACATATTTAACACCCCTACCTAAAACCAAACAAACTAAATTAATTAATTTTGTTAGGCTAAGCATGAAATTAAATTTTGATTTCTAAAAAGGTGTGTAACCCTTTCATTTGTCTAATCAGTCTCAAAAAAGTCAACCAATATATTGTGGTCATTTTTAAATTTCATTAAACTTGGGGTACTATAAATAGTCATATGCAGCGAAACGAAGTCATTTCAATTTTCTGTTTTATTTTCTTTCCCAATAAAAAAAAAACACAAGAACCAAAAACAAAGCAATTTCCAGAATAAGAATCTATCTCTAATATTCTACATTCATTTTTCTAGTGGTACTTGTAATATATTTGGTCAAGTTAGAACATATAAAAAAAATTCTCTCTTCTTTTTTTCTTCTTTTTATTTTTTTCGATATTTATCTTGAAAATCGCGATGGCAGAAGAATTTCAGCTAGGTAGAGGAAATTGGTGGGGATCATCAACTTCAGCTTCATCAACAACAACATCATCATCCAGGAATAAGTTTATCGATAGCGGAATTTCATCATGTACTACGTCTTCAGCATCGAGTACAACCGGATTAAGCAGCATGGCGAGCAACTTTGTTAATTGGCCGACAGAAATTCATGAGGATATTAAAGTTAGATCCGATAATAGTTCTATGGTTTTCTCGGGCACTGATTCCCATAAACGTTACGCCTCCGAATCTTCTGTTGGCGGTGGAGGAGGAGGAGGTGGAGGCGCGGGGCAAGGTGTTTTATCTGTTGATGATCCTAATTTACATATGATGGGGTTAGGTTTATCTTCACAAGGACTTGATTGGAATCAACCTTTCTTGTAAGTCGTAGTATTATTTTTGTATCGTTATTGTTTTTTGCTAGTTGGTTTCATTATCATAAAATCGAAGCTAAAATTAGCTTGATTTTAAGATGTAGAACTTATACCAAATCATCATATAATAGGGCTATTAGAGTTTGGGTATATATGGTTTAAATTTGATAAGTTCAGTTTAAAAATTTAGTGGTACTCGATCAAACTCATATCCTACTCTTATATTTATTGAAATTTTTAGTGATTTTCTGCGTATAAATCTGTGTTTCACTCAATGGTAGAGCTGGGAGGTGATGAACCCCTTTGTTGAAAAATTAAATCGTATATATAAGTGTTTAATTTTTTTTTATTTGAAGTATATATAGTATATGTTGAATCCTCTGGATTACTGATATTATATTTTTCTGCAGTCGTGGTGAAAAATCCGGGAGTGGTTTTCGTTCGTTAATTCAAGAAGAGTTGAGTTCAAATGCAAATTATCAACAAGAAGGATCATGTCATGAACAAGATCATAATAATTGGAGTACGCAAAAATTATATCATGGGAATTCTGATGATACTTCAGTAAATGATTATAATAAACAATTATTTAGTGGTCATAATAATCTTGAAAATTCAGCAGTACCATATGGAAGTCCATCAAATATGTTACAAGGGTTATTAATTTCTGACCTTAATAGTCAGCAACAAGAATCAAATAATTTTTCAAGTGTTAGTAGATCTTTATATTATAATCCTTCATATAATAACCAACCAAATTGTGATATCAATATTCCTACTTCTTCTTCATCTTCTTCTTGGTCTAAATTTCCTCAATTTCTCCGAACATCGGATCCTCCAAAAGTAGTACAACACTGGCCGCTTCCACAGCCGCCTCATAGCCAGTTGTCACATTTCTCCGGTGGCACGCCCTTTTGGAATGCCACGTCAGCAGCCGCGGAGGACGTCCGGTCGGGTTTTGTCCCTTCTTTGCATCCGCAGCTCCCCACCAACCCAACGGTTGATGAGAAACCAAAGGTAATTGAATCTTTTCGTATTATTTTATGTGATTGTGTGTGATTGAATTCGATATTTAAGAAAATAAAAGGATTCTTGTCATGTCATAATATTTTGTAGAGATAAAATATACAAAAAAAAGTAAAACAGAAATTTTACAAATTAAGAGTTGTATTAAATCTAGAACTGTTCATTCTTTTTATATTAGTAGACTAAAAGTAAAAAATGTTATACAAAATGAAATAGAGGGAAGGTACTACTTGAGTTTCAATTTATGTGTTACTGTTTCGCTAAGGAGTTTAATTAGAAAGAAATGAGATTTTTTAAAACTAGTGGTAGAAAATTAAACAAGCCTTAGCCCTTAGACACTTGAAAATAATCTAATTGTGGAAAAATGAAAATTTTAAGGTTATAAAATTGTTCCAAATATAAAAAGGTAGTAACATTTTCTTAGGAACAGACAATAAAAGAAAGTGTGTCACATAAACAGTGATAGAACAAACAATAACTAAAACTCAAATAAATTTTTTTGCTATATGTGGATTTTGATTTTCTCTTTTTGCAAAATTCTTTCAAACTTGTATAATAATATTGGCGCATTTTATGCAACAGAATACAGGTGAAGTTAGGAATATAAGCACAATAACAAAGAAAAATAGCAGTGAAACTTCAAATAAGAGACCAAGGAATGAAGCACCATCTCCATTGCCAGCTTTTAAGGTATTTGAATTAAGTTCTCATGAATTAATTAAGGACAAAATGGGACATTTAATTTATTTGTTTATTCGATTAGAATTATAATTATGAGAATATGTTTCTTTGTTCTTGATTTTTTTTTTTTTTTTTTAGGTGAGGAAAGAGAAAATGGGAGACAGAATCACTGCACTTCAACAATTAGTCTCACCTTTTGGAAAGGTATATACATAATTACAAAATTGCGCCTCAATATTTTTTTCACTTTAATAGAAAGGGTTATATGAGCTCTTTTGGATTTAAATGGAAAGTACTTGATAAATATTAGTGTTAAAATTGATTTTATAAATAAACAGTTATAAATATATAAACAGAAGTGTTGAAATGAGTATTTTGAGAATAGAGAAAATATATTAGGGATATAATCGAAAAATATTTGATCAAACTAAAAGTGTTTATATAACTTTAAAAGCAATAAGTTTGGGACTATTTAAGATTTTTGCTTGATGTTGAATTATAAGCACTCCGAGTGTTTATCAAATGCATAAATTATTTTTGGAAAACACTTAAGCTAATCTGATCAGCTTATAAGTTTACCTAAACATTCTTTATAGGACTATATCATCAAACCTCATCATCCTAATCTTCGTCGAGATTAATGTCTTAACCCTATCCTATCATCTGTATAATGAAGTTCGTCATTTATTAACGAATTTTTCGGGGGTTTTCTTTCTCCTGTATATCGAGAGACTAGTGATTAATTTTATGATTAAATTTCTGTTTGTTTTATTAATTTCCCCAGACTGATACAGCTTCTGTGCTATCGGAAGCAATCGAGTACATAAAGTTCCTCCATGACCAAGTTAATGTAAGTTAGTTTGTTAATTAATTATTTAATTAGAGCCCTTAATTATTTGTTTTATAAATTTTGTATCGCACATTAATGAAATAATCCATATTGAAAAATTCAATAAAAATGGAGAGCAAAAAAAGAAAATATTGCATGTTATATATAGTGAACAACTTTCTTAGGCATTAGTTCTTTTTTTTATTTTTGTGTCACATAACAGGTATTGAGCACCCCATACATGAAAAGTGGAGCTTCCATACAGCATCAACAGGTAAAATTACTTCATAAAAAGTGAATTTAAAATCTTGAAATAAAAACATGTTATTTCTACTAGTAATGACATGTGTATATTGAGTATATTTTTTGTGCAATGTCGATGTATGTAGGTTAAAGTACTCTTAACTTATTAATACTGACAATGTAAAAAATTTTGTTAACGTAACCATTTACTTTTAACTTGTCATAGGAGGCCTTATTTTCCAGGTTACTGATGATGACCTCATATTTAACAAAATCTATAGTTACTTTTTAGGCAATCTGATAGTGTAAAAATTATTCGATATATTGTGCAGAGTACTGGTGATAAATCCAATGTAAATCCAGAAGGAGGAAAACAAGATCTTAGAAGTCGAGGATTATGTTTGGTCCCAGTTTCTAGCACCTTTCCAGTAACTCATGAAACGACAGTTGATTTTTGGACTCCCACCTTTGGAGGAACATTCAGATAATCAAGACAAAACATCCTATAGTTGTACGAGTTTAAGTTATATACATCATCAGTATAAAGAATTTTTTATACTATCAGGTCATTTTTATTTGTTATAGCAGATAATTTGTCTTTTTTTTTTAAAGATTACGAATCTCGTATTGTAAGGCGACTTACCAAGTAGATATCTTTTGAATGACCTGATAGTGTAAATGATTTTTTTTATGTATATTGACGGTATATAAAACTTAAAACTCTCTTATCAAACCCTAGAAAAGTGGGGGATGAAATGAATAAAGTGGGCAAAAATGAATTATTTTTGGAGGGGCCATATAACTAATTACAGTACTAGCTAGTATAATTTGAGGTCCATAGCAGGCTGACGATGATGAAAAAAGAAAAAGAAAGAAAAAAAGAATGATAAAAGCGAAGGAAAAAGAAATGAGGCTTTAAAGAATGGACCAGCTCAGGCAAAATGATGAAACTTTGGCCAGTATTTTTGGACCACTATATGTGAGTATGTAGGGGTATACCAAGTGCGGTGATGAGACTGCTTCACTCTTAATTAGAGGTCTCAGGTTCGAGCCCTGAATGACACATGCAAGTGTGTGATCCAAATTTAGTTAGGGCTCCAATACGAGCTTTGAACACCGGTTGGAAAATAAAAAAAAAAAGTTAGGGGTATGAAAAAAGACTAATTTTTTTTTTGGCCTCATAATGCTAGTTATTAGTTTACAAAAAGGAATTTTGTTTGTAGCTAAATTTTGTTGAAATGAGGGATAAAAGGAGCTTTTAAAACTAGCTGTTTGTATCTATTATTTGTGCATATAGCTGGCACTAGTTCACTTTAATTTAAAACAAAAGAAATGAAGGAATAATTGAAGTTCCAACGTGAAAGATATATAGATTATTTGATTGGAAATATAACTTTTCATTTGTTTATATGTGTCTGGAATAAGTTAGTGGAACTTTTTAGGGAGTTTCCACCTTTTTTGTTTTCTATTTTACTATATTGATGAATGAATAATGGAGGGATGTAGGTGAAGGAGCCATATATATATATATATATATATATATATATTCACGTGTGAGATTACACTGAGTATGTTGTATTTTTTCTCAATCGATTACGATAACTGCTTCAATTTGAGAGCAAAGAAAAGTTGATTAAATCATTCAACCTTTAATCTGAAGATTCCAGATTGATTTCTGACAATGAAAAAATTCTTATTAAGGGTATTTCACCTTAAATGAGTTATACATATGCACGACATGAATCTAAAGTAGGTGAGCTTGTGAATTTCGAAGACCATATGATTTAACAAAAAGAAAAGAAAAACTCAATTCCTCATTCTCTTCTCCTTTTAACTCTTATTTAAAGAATGAAATTAGAAAATTATAAAAAAGAGTAAGAAAGTCATGAGAATCGATCTAGAATTAAAGGAAGAAAAACGCAAAATCTAAATATCTTATTAAATTGTGTGTCTAGTCAAATATGCTACATAAATGACGATAGAGGGAGAAGAAGATATGTATATTTAACCGCAAAAACAACATCTATAATTTAGTGAGACTAATTATTTTTTTTTAAAGAAGATATAAGAAAATAACCTATATGTTAAATAAGTTTAACTTGGTGATTATCATAGTTACTTAGACTTGATAATGTACTATAATTTTAACCTAACACTTAGCATATTCACAACCTTAGTGATATAGGTTACTTTTAGCATTGTCATGATGTACTTTGGAATTATCTATATGAAAAATTGTTTAGGCAAACATTATTAGCTTTACTTAGAAGCTTAATAAACACAAAAAGATAGCATCTATGCAATCATCATAATCATTGTGCTTTTTTGAAGAGCCAATTTTCATATTCTTATGTATTATCCATATTCTTTGTTTTAGTTTTATTTTCCAGTGTAAAAAAATGTTTTGTTTTTCTTTTTAATCTTAGATAAATAATATTGTATCTTGTCATATAGATGCTTGTTCTCTTGTTCCTCTCCAAAAAGCATGGCTCTAAAGTTTCATGGCATAAATTCCATCCAATTACGTACCACAAGTCCAAATAGAATAAAAGAACATAATCAAATAAATATATCAAAAACTATGCTAAAATTTGTCATGTTATGTAATTGATACAGGAAATACAAAGCTCTTATATAGGAATTTCTTGAATAAAAACCCTACTATAGATGTTTTTTTTGTCTAACTTGTGAATTTTTACGTTTTAGACGACGGTACTCGAATCCTTTTAAGCAAACTGAAAATCTTATAACAAAACACTAGACGACAATGTCGACGACGACAACAACAACATATATACACAGTGAAATCTCACAAAGAGGGGTTTGCTCGAGTCTAAACATTTGTAAAGGTTAGATGTCAGTCGAATATTTTGTCAGTCTCCAAAATTATATTTGCACGACTTTTAAAAATAGAAAGAAAATCTAAATGATAACGTCCCGAAAAAAGAATACTCGTGTAAATCAGCCATTCGTAACTTTTGAAATAGGGATGTTCGACCTGATCAGTTTGTACTTGGAAGAAAAATAGTACAAAATTCTTTTTTAATTTAATTTCCAACGAAATTAAGAGCATAAATTCTTCTTGAAGTTTAATTTTTTGTTAAAGAATAAAAGAGTGCTCCACTGCATTATTAGAGTAAAGTCAAAATGTAATTATATATATCTATGCAGAAAGTATAGTAAATTAATAGCGATATATATGGTGTTTCTATCGTGTAAGCAAAGACATTAGCAAAAGGATCATTAGTTTAATGAGACTTAATTAAGAACCTAATTAAGCTAGTAAGATGCCACTAATTAACCTAAGCTTTGAGCATAATATTAAATTTCAACCTACGTATGCGCAACTTAGTTATCAACAATAATTATTACTTAATAATCTCAATTTATACTTTTACCAAGAGAATATCCGTTATTTTGGTTTTCTACTTGATATTCTGTACGCACATTAGAGCCCGATTAAATTTGAATTCGCGCATGATAGAGCCCAATCTAAAGACGATTCTTTCAACGTGATTTTTTTCATTCTGAAGGGCGAAAATCAAAAACCCATCCCATAAGTTAAGAGAATATTCGTTATTCAAGATGATTAGTGTGCAAGTTGGACCGTTAGTTTTTTTAATATTGAAAATAGACTAATGAAAACACAGAGGAATGAAGAGTTCCTCAATGGCTAAAATTGCGTCTTAATAAAGCACATAATCTCTTATATAGACAGTTGAAAAGTTTAGTGCAAACATTTAGGGTGTGTTTGGATGAGGAAATTATATTTTTCTGGAAAATAAGTTTTTTTTTCTTTTCTGAAAATTATATTCGTAGCTAGATTCGTAACATTAATGGTGTAGGGGTGGTGTGGAGGGGGCTTCCTTGGGATGGGGGTGAGTGGGTAGTGGACCATAGAGTATTGAAGGATGGAGAGGAGATAATCATTGTTCTATTACTTGTGAAATTTGTTTTCATTACTTTTATTAGAGAAGTTTTTTTTCATCTTTAAGAAAAAAAAAATTCCTAGAAAAAATGTTTTCAAGAAATTTGATCAACTAAATAGGGAAAACTGAAAAATATTTCCCTTCATATAAAACACACCCTTAATGAAAATTAATTAAATTTGGACTGGACTGAGTGAGAGATACATGGCCTAGGATGCTGACTTAAAGCCCATGTGGAAGATCAAATGACTCTATTTAATGAAAAGTCCATATTATATTAGCATAAGTCATGGTTTTATAGATGGCACTTGGGCCGACCAAGGTCCATTAGCTAATCTAGACATGGAGTGACATAGGGCATAGCCACACATAGCTCAAATAGTCAGTCGGACACTCTTCATTAAAAAATTTTACAAAGTATATAGGTCAAAAATTATTGTTCATACATATGATACTAAATCCTGGACGATATTTCTGACTTCGCCACATAGTTGATGTATACCATGGGGCAAGTGCACAAACAACCGTTTCACATTTCAATTAATACGCGAGTCTAAACTTAATCTGTCAAGCATAACTTCAAATCTTGAAAATTTAGACTTCAAACATAAGAGTTTGAAGTTACGCTTTGATAGAACCTAACTTGAGATTCATATGTTATAATTTGAACTTTGATTTTTTAAACTTCAAACTTTGAAATATAAAGACAGATTCTAGGTAAGATCAACTTCAGGCTCGAAGTAAGCAACAATTACAATTGGTTCAGCATGAAGTTTGTAAAAATTGTAAAAGCTAACACCTAATGCAATCCGCAAACTCTACCTCTTGGGCTTTGGCCAAATAAAAAGAAAAAAATATACTAAACTTTTGATACTCCCTTTGGTACAAATTAAATGCCATTTAATGTTATGATATTAAAAAGATAATTTATACCAATAATTATAGGAATATTTAATTATTGATATAAAATATAAATATAAAAACTTTAGGATGCAATGACATTAACTCAATTATCGTTAAAAGAAAAATTTATTGCTACTAAATATCTCTTTAATCGAAGTCGTGTTAGTTTGTTAGAATGTGAATTCTTTGACTTCTAATCCATGTTTTATCTCCAATATCTCTATTGAATAATCCAACTATCACATTTTATATTTATGTTTTAGGTACACACATTTCATTTTTCTACCTACAAAAGTCATGGAATTTGAGTGCATAAAAGAAATGAAACCCCATGCCTCACCTTTTTGTTATTAATTACTCATATTATTTGTTTTTAAGTTGCTTTCAAAGATACCAAACCCAACTAAAAGCAAACTCTTGGAAATCTGAGAGAATCTCAACAGAAGTCAATAACAGCCTTTTGATTCTCCGCAACTTCCCATCCCCACCACAAAAAAGAAAAAAAAATCACTTTTCATTTTAATTTTATTTTTTAAAATTAAAAATATTTGTCACCGGCACCGCAGAAAGAAATCTTTAAGTACCTAAACAATAAGAGCGTCATATAAGATAAAATAGAAATATATATATTTTTAACGAATAACATAAAGTTCTAATTTTATTTTATTTTATTTTTACTTTCAAAGTATCTAAGTTCTTGTTAATGTATTTTATGATTACCGAGTGTGATAAAATGGATGAAATTTATTTATTATTATTCAGAAGTTTCAAATTCAAATCCTAAAAATAAAAAAAGTTTTTGATAAAAATGTTTCTCCTTAAATAAATTCTACATAATGTAAATCTAAATTAATCGGAACAATAAATTCCAATTATAAGATGGCTTAAGGAAGATAGTTGACGACTTAGTCATATTCTCAAGAGTCAAGATTCGTTATGCTGGTCTCTATCAATTTGAGTAAAAGCCAGAGGAGCAAGAGGATCCTTAATGTTCACGTCATTTATTCCGTGATGAAGCTAGAAATTTTATTACAAATATTTAAAATTTATTATATACTACTTTTTAAAAATAACTTAAACCTATATAAGCAATATTGTTTTATATGTACAAAATAACTTTTCGACGAAACTCACAATATTAGGGTTGAGGTGAATGGTGCTTACTATCTGAACAACTTCTTCTTGTCTGATGGTAATACCGTAAGCCTTAATTACCGCTAAATGTATTTTTTTAGTGGCAATTAACATTCTTCGTAAATGTTCCTAATCCTATAACGACATTATTCAATGACAATTAACTAATATCGATAAAAAATTTAATACTTTTTATAAATATACATATTTATCCGCTAAAAATTATTTTTATTGGAGTGAATTTCAAAGAGCAAATAAAAAAATAAAAAAAAGACAGAGAATGTCATAGACAAAAGGAAACACGTGTAAAACAATTGCCCTAATAAAGCTTAGAATTATAATTAAATAATGTACTCAAATTCTGCCACTGATCACATAGTTGAAAGCAACCTATTAGCAAATAATCAAGAGTTTAGACGTGGCATAAAAATCTCCTTTTTAAAAAAAAAAAAAAAGAACCAAATTTTTTTTATTGTATTTAGAGCACCAAATAATTGAACCATAATTAACATTTACTACTTCATAGAATTGAAAGGTTCAATGAAATTGCACTTGGCCATTTTTCATTTATGAAACGTTTAGGTTTGAAAATAATACTTCCACGAAAAATTTAATTATTAATTTTTTTGATGCAATCAAATATTGGTTTCGTTTTATTTTATATGACACTAGTGAATCTATCCACGCTTCGCGCGTATTAGACTTTTTGTAATGACCCGGAAGGTCATTTTTGGAAATTTTGAACTATTCGATAACTACGGCTATTTAATTAACGGATAAATTTTAAATAATTAATTTAGTTGATAATAATGGGCTAAGTTTGAAATTTATTTCTCCATTTATTAAAATCTTATACTATTTGGCCCATATATATATATATTAAAATAAGTAGTAGGGCTGGTTTATTTTATACTTAATTAATTTAGAAAAGAAAATAAAGAAAGGCAGAAAACCTACCTGCGTCGTGCGTTGGACGAACAACGAAGTGCATGTACTCAATTTTGATTGATGCAAACTGTTGATTGTTGATTACATATACACATGTTTATATTGTATTATTAAAGTGCATGTTTCAATTGTCTGTACGGAATTAGGTTGGGAAGTGTATTTGTTGCACTCGCTGTTCACTGTGTTAATTAGTTTGAATTTGTGGCTTAGTAGGGAGACAAGGTTTTTCTTCCAATGATTACTAAGGGTTCTAGTGATTGGTGGGGGCTATGATGGTTAGTAAATGCTTAAGGTGATATGTATACATATATGACCATGGAATGCAGGAATTCGAAGGTTCTAAGATTTTTGCTTTTCTCTGGGAATGGTTTATAAATTGGTTTATTTTCTTGTCATTATTGTATTATAGTTCAAGCTTTACTATATTGAGATATGTAATTAAATATTAGGTGCATTATTTTTACTCAATTACCATTAAAGTTATGATATTGGAGAAATTGAAGCTTAACCCTAGGCTTGAAACTTAAGAACTTGATTATAGATTTGGGTGAGCATTTGGGTCTAAGTTAGACATATAGTAAAATGGGTATTGTTAGTTTCAGGATCTTATTGTGATTATGTATGTGAATAGATTGCATTGATTTGGAAGCTCAACGAAAGCGGAAGGCTCAAGTCTCGGAGTAATTGTTCGATTGTTTGAGGCAAGTGAATTTTTCAACCCTTGTTAAGTGTATAGAATTCGTGTATTTCCTTGTGGTATGTGTTGGGGAGTAATGGAACTTGGTGATGGGTTGACTTGCCCATATTGAATAATTTTAATGATGAAAAGGGGTAATAAAAGGCATGTGATTAATTATTGATGTGTTGATAATGGTTTGAAAGGCTTATTGATTCATTGTTGATGTTGTATCACGATTGTGTTGTTGTGAAGTGTGCATTGTTATGAAAATTGTCATCTCCTCATTATTTATGTGAACATGTTATTTGCATTGGTTCTGAAACATGGTTGTGACAAGTGTTATGTGAATTGAGGAAGAATAAGAAATTAACGAGGATGTACCATTTCGACGGACGTGTCGCGCGCCACGACGGATACTATGATTCGAGGGTCGTGTCGCAGGCCGCGACGGATTTCATTATCGAGGGTCATGTCGCACGCCGAGACGGATGCATGGACAGATATGTCCCCCATGGGTCCCGGACTGAGAGACAGCGGGTGTGTATCACTAGGTCAGACATGCATCCCTATGCTTGACATTGCATTTCATTGCATTGTGCATCTTTATCATTTGTGAACTTATTGTGCATCTTTGTTTCATTTGTGAACTTATGAGTACTTGTTTGTGGAACTTATGACTAGTGAACTTAATCTTATGTGTTGCTGATCTGTAATTGTTGGGGTGATATGGTTGAACTATGTGCTATGTAAATTGTGAAATATTAGGTTGGGCTGGTTTTTATGCAGGTTGTAGTTGTGGAGGTTCGGTTGGGATGTAAGGAGTACCCGTATTCCATACCCTTAGCTTGTGTTTAGAGGTTGGCTTGCTGAGTACCGTGTGGTTTGGTACTCACCCCTTGCTTCTACAATTTTTTGTAGGTTATGAGCCCGGATATTCATGATACTCTTTCTTATCTTCTTGTCCGAGGCTTCCTATGGAGATTTGTGAGGTAGCTGATTGTCATCTCAGCAGACCTTCTTACTCCTTATTTATGATCTTGTTCTATTCTAGAAACAAAATCATTTGAGACTTGTTTATTTCTTTCATATCTATTGTAATAAATTAGAGGTTTGTACACGTGACAACCAGGTTTTGGGGATATATATATAAGTTAATTATGAACTTCCGCATTTATCGTATTATTTGGGTTTTAGGCTGACTTGTCTTGGTGGGATAAGACAAGTGCCATCACATCCATTTTTGGGTCGTGACACTTTTGATATTAAATTTCTTATTAAATATTTTAAAGTTTAACCAATTATATTATTAATATGATTTCTATGATTTTTCATCACTTACTTTTTCTAATAATTCATCTTTGAAAATGAAAAGTTCATTGAAAATGTAAGTCACTTTAGTGTAGACGAAAATTAAATTTATTTCATATACTGATTATATAAATAAAAGCTTTATTGGATCATCATCAAAATTATAAATTAAGAAAATTTTAAAAATTCAAAACTTTTGCTTATTATATACTTGTGCTTTTAACTTTGTATGACTGATTAAGTTAACAAAAAATATTTAAATGAAAGAACAATCGAAGAAGTCATCAAGCTATGATTTCATTCATCTATATTGAACTAAATGCATATACTTACAATTTGCACTAAAAACTTTAATAGTATGAGTTACCGTGTTAGAGACATATTCTTCTGCTGTTATTTTGCATCTCATTCTAAAAAAATTTGATAAAGAATAAAGAAAATCAAAATATATTTAATTGAGCCGTAGCTCTCAAACTTTTTAATTCTCATATTTAAACCATCAAATTTTTGCAGGTCCTTCATAATTGGGGGAAAAGGAAAAGAAAAAATGAACACAATAATCCAAAATCCATCGCAGTACAAAAACTTAACAGAAAAATTCATAATAATAAAATAAATTAATATCACAGATAAAACACTAACATAGAAACATAAACAATCTCATCAAAAATAAATACTAACTCCATTAAATGTTGGATTGAAGGAATTGAAAGTGGAAGATCACTTCTTCTTTCCAAATTATATAAGAAAAGAATTCTTCTACTCTATTGATTAAGAAAAATAATTGGTTATTAATGACGTATTGAAAGCATAACAGAGATAAACGGCTCAATAATTTAATTAGGGAGGGACATGGGTAGGATTAAATCTTTATTTATGTAATAAAGACATAGTGGACCTTAAATTTAGTTACTGGTTAAGAATTATAGGAAAGAAAAAAACTTCAAAAAATCATAAAAAGGTAAATCTGAGTATTAATATAAAAAGAAAATTGTCACGTCATCGTTTTTATTCCTAACTAATAAGAAACTATAAAAATATAAGAACTTTATTATTGAAGGAATATGAAAGATTGAAACAGTAAATACTGAAACGTTTAAATATTTTATAATAATACATTAGAATGAGTGGAGTAGTAATACTTGAGACACTTATTACTACAGTAATTTGTGTACAATTATTGAGACATTTATTCTTATAATAAGATAAATAAAAAGAATGAAGGAAATTTTTTAGATAAGGAGATAAAAATTAAATAATTTTCTAGGTCATATAAAGTGTCACATAACTTTGTGTATACTTAATTTTAATATATATAGATTTTTTAAAATATTATGAACATGAAAAGAAATGGAAATTATGACTATTATTATTTATGATAAATAAAAGGTGTGATTTATGAGATCTATAAGATAAAAAATCGTAGTAAATGAAAAATTATGCATGTTTTTTCACAGATATTTTCTTTAATTGTTACAGCATTTTATTTAAGCATATTTAACATTAGTAAGAGATCAGTTAAATAAGTTATTTTGAGGTTTTTTTCTTTAACATAGAATATAAATGAAATAAATAAGAAAAAATTCAAAAAAAAAAGAAAAGAAAAAGATAAATACTATTTTTGACTATAAAGAGGTGTTACACCACCTTATTTATACCTATATATATATAAAGCTAGATATATATATATATGATGTAAATACTTTATACATACAACTTTTTACCTCATAATAAATCAAAATAGGAAAATTTTCTTCTAGATTCCAAAACGGATGAAACAATTAAATTTTTTTACATTACTTAAAAATCATAACCATTTTTCAAAAACAACACATTCATAAATTACCAAAAATGGTTAATACAATTACATCTATTGAATTAGAAAAATTAAGAGAAAAATAACAGATCAACGAATTACATAAAAGAAAACTATAAGAAAAAACATAAAAGAAAATTATGATAAATAATTTACATCAATAACAATTTTCTAACTAATCTAATAGACAACAAAAAATAAGTAATAGGAGGACAAAACAAAACAATACATTAATTAATCTTCAAATTATTTTGAAATCATTCAAACTTTTATACTAATATGACCATCACTCTTGATGAATCTTCCAAGATAGTTAAGCTTCCTTCTTCATTTTGATAAACCTCTACCAAACTATCTTGATTATTAAGTACATGATTGATAAAAAAGATGAAGAAAAAATATTTTAAAAGGAGGAAAAAACTATACTAATAAAAATAAAGAATGGGAAAATGGAAATGAACATTCAACATCTCCATAGATAATTGTTATTTATAAATTGGAAAAATCATAAGAATAATTAGAAAGGAGTTGAAGAGACATATTATTTAAGTAGAGAATGTAAATAGATGGAGATTTTTTTGTAACTCATTGGATATAGTTAGAATAGTAAATATGATTGAATTTTTTAATTAATAAACAAATTATTTAATGAAAAGAATGAAGAAAAAAAATCAAAAAAGGGAGAAAATAGATAAATAGGAATGGAGGCCATCGAGAGGTGCCACATCACCTTCTCCAGTGGCGGAGCCAGGATCTTCACTAAGGGGGTTCAAATTTTGAAAAAGAAGATACACGAACTAGCCGAAGGGGGTTTGACATCTACTATATGTACATAAAAAATTATTTAACCATGAAAAAATAGTATAATTTTCCATCGAAGGGGGTTCGGATGAACCCCCTAACCGTAAGGTAGCTCCACCCCTGACCTTCTCTATGTTTCTCTTTTATATATATATATTAGTTTATTTGATTGTGTTTGAAGTTGAAGAAACAAAAAATTAAATTTGCCACATATAAAAAGTACATGCCATAATTTTTCTACGACTATAAAAGCATGATGTTACAGGCAAAATAAAAAACTAAAAGTTAATTTTTTTTAGATATAATGTTTATTTTTAGAAAGAGTAGCACATCAAATGAGTAAGCAAATTTAATTCCTCTCCTTTGGCTATTATTGACTAAAATAAAAGACTTCACTAAATATAAGTATGAATAAAACAAAACAAAAGCCTAGCCCATCATTTAAGTTCTGAATTAAAGAGAAAGGACAACAAAGTAGATGGAAATTCTGTGGCTATTATTATACTACCAAATATGTCATATTACATACTATTTCTATTTCAATATTTATGTGTTATAGTTTGGATTTTAAAAAAAATAATTATTTAAATTTCAAGAATAAATATAAAATCTTTAAGTTTCTAAAGTGGAAATTTCATATTTAGAAATTACATAAAAAAATACTTTCTCATTTTAACTTATTTGTTTTAAAGAATGTTGCTTTCCTTTTTAGATAATTTTTTAATTTCAACTTCTCATTTGACATATTTAAAACCATAGTTTTTAAAAAAAACATTTTGATATGTTTAACATATCTTTAGTTTAAAACCACAAGATTAAAAAATCTTCCTTATTTTCTTAAACTTTGTATCAAATTAAAACAAAGAAAGTACTCTGAACATGGTCACATGAATTGAGACGGAGCAAGTAATATTCTGTTTTTTTTGTTCTCCACCTGGTATTCGATTCCCGCATTGAAGCCCGACTATTCGAGATTCACACCATTTAGGGCTCCATTCGGGAGAAACGCTTTCTACCAAAGATTTTTTCATACTCAAAGTTTAAACCTGAAATCTCTGAGTAAGAAAAGAGCAGACCCATTCACTGCACCATATTCTTCGATGATGAGGTATTCTATTTAAAACAAAAACAGCATAGATAAGTCCTGGTTGTTAAAATAGACCAGGGTCCAAAATAGACCTGCTTACACAAAATTCAGAACCCAAGTGCCCTTCTTTTGAGGGATTTGTACTAATCACCATCTCCCAATAACCACACACACTAGATTTAGCCAAGTGTAATTCAAGAAGTGGACAACTTTGAATTTTAGTCTTGCAAACCCCACTTTGCCTTCCAAGTAATTCAGTCACAAAAATGGAGTCTTGGTCACATTGACATGTTATCACCAATTTTTTTCAATATTTTTTGCCTTTGTTCTGTATAACCAAGAAATGAAAAAGGGTTAGTAGCTACTAGCTATGGAGAAATTTCTACCTTTTTTGCTACTTTGCTTTTTAATTTTTCTTCGAAAAGTTAATGGTCAAGGAGATATGATAGCTACCACTAAGTTTATCAAAGATGGTGAAACTATTGTTTCTTCTGATGGAACATTTGAGTTGGGGTTTTTCAGTCCTGGAAATACTTCTACAGATCGATATGTTGGAATTTGGTACAAGAAAATTTCTGTTATTACTCCTGTTTGGGTTGCTAATAGGTTGGTTCCACTTACTAATAAATCCGGGGTTTTGAAAGTTATTCAATCTGTCGGTGTTGCTCTTCAAAATGTTACAAATTCAACTATTTGGTCTACAAATACATCGAGATTCGTGCAAAACCCCGTTGCCCAGTTGCTGGACACGGGGAATTTTGTGTTGAGGGATGCTAATGATCCGAACCCAGAGAATTTCCTCTGGCAGAGTTTTGATTACCCTACTGATACGTTGATTGCGAATATGAAACTTGGAAGGGATTTGGTGACTGGGTTTGAAAGGTATCTTAGTTCTTGGAAAAGCAGTGATGATCCTGCTCCGGGGGATTATACTTATCATTGTGATCCAACAGGTTATCCACAAGACGTTATGAGAAAAGGAGCTGATGTGATTTATAGAGCAGGGCCATGGAATGGTCTAAGGTGGAGTGGTGCACCTAATATGGTGAATAATTCAATCACGTCGTTTGGTTTGGTAATGAACAATAAGGAAATTTATTATAAATATGAACTCGTGAACAAATCCGTTGTTTCAGCTTTAGTAGTAAAGCCTAATGGGAACACTATGCGTTTGATTTGGATCGCGAAGACTCAGGGTTGGGTTAATTATCATTCAGCAGATGCAGATGACTGTGACACTTATAAATTATGTGGTGCATATGGGACTTGTAACATTTTGAGTGATCCTGTGTGTCATTGTTTAGATAAATTCGAGCCAAAGCATCAGGATGATTGGAATAGGGCTGATTGGACTAGTGGTTGTGTCCGGAAAAGCCCATTGAATTGCACTGGTGATGGATTTATTATGTATTCTGGTGTTAAACTGCCAGATACGCAATCTTCTTGGTTCAATAAGACCATGAGTTTAGATGAATGCAGGGCGGTTTGCTTGAGGAATTGTTCGTGCATGGGTTATACTAATCTGGATATACGCAATGGAGGAAGCGGGTGCTTGTTATGGATAGGGGAGCTGGTTGACATCAGACAGCTATCTCAATCAGGACAGGATATCTACATTAGGATGTCTGCTTCAGAAATAGGTAATATGCAATTTACTGATTCATGATTTCTTGTTATAGTATTAATATCCTAGAGTTTTGATATAAGTACACAAAGATAGTACAGAACTCTGATTACGCGATGCTTATCAAGAATGATGTATCGGATAGTTCAATTGTGTATGGCTGATTTACAAACGAAAAGGAGTGGATTTACAAGGAATTTAGGTTGTCCTTCAAAAAAATAATTTGCACAAAATTTTAAAAGTTCATCGAACTTCTGATAGAAACAACTACCTAAAAAAAAGTTTTGGATGGAAAATGTCGCAGGTTCTGCTGGATCAAGTTCAAAGGGGAATAAATCTGTCATACTTGCAGTAGCTTTGCCACTATTGTTTGCGTTGATTCTGTTAGGTTTAGGTGTTTGCCTGATTCTTTATAAACGGAGAAGGAGAGAGGATCCAGTGGTTACGACAAGGGGTAAGTGAACATAACAAATTTTATCTGTTGAAAAGCCGGAAGCAGCTAATGGTTGTTAGTTCTGTGCACCATTAGTATTTCTTTTCAATCTCGTTGTTTGAGCAAAGTCTACTTGGTTGTTCAAATTGCAGGGAGATTAAGTGGTCACAACAACAAGAATGATAACAGTAATCAAAGTCACCATGAAGATTTTGAGCTACCACTTCTTGATTTCCTTACATTAATCAATGCTACTGACAACTTTTCAATTGCGAACAAGATTGGAGAGGGTGGCTTTGGACAAGTTTACAAGGTAGAAACATTTGAATGTTTGATCCTTGAGAGCACATTGAAACCTCAAATCTATTTAATTTTTTTGGTTGAAATGAACATAAGTTCTACTTTTACAGGGTGTGTTAGAAGGGGGGCAAGAAGTGGCAGTGAAGCGACTATCAGAAACATCAAAGCAAGGTTTTCATGAGTTCAAGAATGAAGTTAACTGCATTGCTAAACTTCAGCATCGAAATCTTGTAAAGCTTCTGGGATGCTGTGTTCAAGGAGAAGAGAAGATGTTGGTCTACGAATACTTGCGAAACAAGAGTCTGGATATATATATATTTGGTTAGTCTTTTCACTAGTTATGAATGAATAAAACACCTCAAACTTAAAAATGCTACTGTTCATGAAGTGAACTTTTGATGTGATTTCACTGAACTTAGTTCCATGTTTTGGAGAAATAATAATAAGTTGAAAACATTTGCCAGATGAAGAAAGGAGCGCATTACTTGATTGGCCAAAGCGCTTCAACATTATCAATGGAATTGCTCGTGGACTGATGTACCTGCATCAAGATTCGAGGCTCAGAATCATCCACAGAGACTTGAAAGCTAGCAATGTCTTACTTGATACTGAAATGAACCCAAAGATATCAGATTTTGGGATGGCTAGAAGTTTCGGAGGAGATGAGACAGGAGCCAATACACGCCGTGTTGTGGGAACATAGTAAGATTTAAATCTTTGATTATACGTATAGTTATGCACATTCATACATGCATATCCTTGCACTACAATGTTATAAATCCCCCTCACTTGAGATTTTTGGAAAAAATAGTTTTAACTTGCTTTGTCCTGCACCAATGTGTCCCGAGTAAGAGCTCCTCTGCCCCGCCCCATATAAGTTTAAACTCACCCTAATCCGTTGCCATCTCTAATTATATAGTCCTATGTTATCGTTGTTGCAGTGGTTACATGTCCCCGGAATATGCAGTCGATGGGATATTCTCAGTGAAATCAGATGTCTTTAGCTTTGGAGTATTAGTACTAGAGATTGTGAGTGGAAAGAAGAATCGACGATTTGTTCATCCAGACCACCACCTCAATCTTCTTGGACATGTAAGTACCGTGTCCTAACTCCTATGTGTAAAAGGACTTTACTCAAAGTATCTGTTAATGAGTTCAAGAGTAGTATATAAAATATTGACACTGTCAATGTATATAACTTAAATCGTTTGTTAACGGATGGATCATTATATGCAGACATATATGCTACATAAAGAAGGAAGATCATTGGAACTTGTCGATCCAAAACTGGTGGACTCATGTAACATATCAGAAGTACTAAGATCAATCCATGTAGGATTATTATGTGTTCAACAAAATCCAGAGGACAGGCCAAGTATGTCAACTGTGATTATGATGCTGAGCAATGAAGGCATTTTGCCATCAGCTAAACATCCTGGCTTCTTTACTGAAAGGAAAATTGGTGGTGATGATCAATTTTCTTGGAGTACACAAACACCAAGTTCTATAAATGAAGTTACCATCACATTGTTGGATGCTAGATAGGAAGAATGTCGAGCTGATTTCTCAAATGGTCACTCAACTAATAGTTATTATCTCAGAAAGTCACTTTCCTTACCGAAGAAAATTAGAATCAAGAAGAAAAGCGATTTTATGAGATAATAACTATTACTTGAGTAACCATCTGAGAAATCAACCGGAAGAATGTCATAGTTGGTTCCATCTTTCATTATTTCTTAGAATTGTATTAAAATTTTCTCCTTTTTATTTTATTTATTTAATTAGAAAATTTTGTATTACAACAACAACAAACACAGTGTGATCCCATTTGTAGTAATATATTTGTCTACATTTTACGTTAGGTCTCGAGTTCCAATTTCTACTATGTCAAGAGATAAAAATGAAGACTTTCTACAAACGGTGAGTGTAATTTTAGACGAAAAGTTTCATGGAAGCAAAAAGTGATAAATTTGTCGTGTGAAACCACCTATCTCGCAATAAAGCTCTACTAGCAAGTATAATAAAAAATAATTTGCTAACGTCAAGGATATGAATGGAACAAAAGTTAAACGGTAGACAAAATTAAACAACTTGTTGGAAGATCTAGCAAGGACAATAAATTTGTGTGTATCTGGTTTTATTTGTCACGGTGACGTTAGTCTCACGTCTTATAAGAATATAACAATGAATAATTTGATATCCTTCCAAAAACACATATTTTTTAAAAATAAAAAATTAACAACTAGCTAGAATCTTCCCTGTTAATTATATTTCCCATTTTTTTTTAAAATACCAGATAATATTTTAAAATAAGTTGAGACAAAAAGAAAAAGGAAAAGTGTGATAGGATGGTGGACTCTATAGCCATGTGTGTCTTTTACTTATTGTCATTATTCCATCAACCAAAGTTTATTTTATTATTGATATTGTTAAACTTATGATTACATATATATTCGTGCATTAACCCAAATAGAATATGTAACTATATTGGAATAGTTATTTAACATACATTAATAGAAAACGTGGGCAATGACGTTGCATTTTATTTTTGTTCCCAAAGTCTTGCTTCAACAGAGAAACTAACGTCATGAACTAAATTTTGTTCAATAGACAGGTCTTCAAATTCACACACTATTTCTATATTGAATAACCACATTACAGTTTTAATTTTTTTAATTAAATATCTCTAGTTTAGCTCATCTAACACACCAAACTCCAAATACACGAGAACCAGAGTAACTCAGTTGATTAGCTCTCTACTTTCATTTTGTTGGTGTGCTCTTTTTCCTCCATCTAATCTACTTGATCCTTCGATTGGATTCATTATCTAGTTCAACTAAACTTATTATTTTCGCACTTTGTTTAATTCAGTCAATTATAACTTGGTTTGAGAATCCAAATTACTTTCTTATTTTATCAAAAACTTCATTTTTCTCAAAAAAGTAAAAAGTGACACTTATAGAGTGGTAAGTGGTAACGTTTTATGACTTTCTTCTCACTAGTCACATGATGGTTTACGACCAAATAATTATTCGTGATTTAACCAAATTCAAAAGGATTTGGTGAGTGAAAGATAGGAAAATGTCGATTTCAACGTGTCCTAACTCAGTCTTAAATAAAAATGCATATTTAAAGAGAAAAAAAAAACACACACACATGAATTAAACCTCAGTGGCGGGAAAATCCGTTGCCCCGCTTTTCCTCTTGCCCGATCTTGGACCCGTTATAAACCCGTTTCTGCATTTTGAAGTAATTCTCCTGCCAGTATGTGTTCATCTTCCTTCCTAGGGTTTATAATTGGTGTAAAATTCTGTACTCGGAGGTTCCAATCAAAATTCGGTGTTCATCTGAGTCTCAAATCGGCGCCGTCGATGGCGGGGAGTTCGAGGTATGATTTTTTTTCTTCCATCAATGGCGAAATGCTATTGCTATTGGTGCTTAATTTCTTAAATTAACGTTAATCAGGGGTTAGCTGTGATTTGTTGCTCCTTCCTTCCTGTTTTTAATGGCGCTATATGATTGTACATGGAGTAATTTTGATTTATATGTATGATATTAGTGATAGTAGAAGGAAATTTAAATAATGATTGAAGTGATACTAGCTTGATTGAGTTATCAGAGTTTAAAATCACGAATTATATTTATTTTGATCTTTTGAGTGGTATAAAATTTGAATGAACGAACATTTTGGAACATTTCAAACTATGTCGTATAAACTGGGATCAATGGAGTACTCTACAAGGTGAAAAAACGGATTGTAGTGATAGATAAAGTGCGTGCAGAAGTACTAAAACTTAGACAATTTGGGGATAGATTGAAATCTGTAGATAATATTGTTGTTGGTTTAGAGCAGTTTTAGGGACTGGCGAACCTTCATTATATTTTATGAATGTTGTGTTTGAATTTAAGACTGTTGTTCTTGAATTCGATTAATGTGACTACTCTCTAACTAATCCGACATGTTTTTCCAATAAACTGATTGCAGCATCAAATTATGCTTGATGTAAATTATCACGACTCAACATATTTTGGAAGTTATAAAAAAGAAAGCAAATACTTTATCAAACAAAGCAATGCCTTAGTATTAACTATTACATATGAAGGGGAAACAAACGATAAATGAGATTGAGAAGTAACAGCTAATCAACAAGCTTTCAAATTTACATATGTTCGACATAGCTGATACACCAAATATTTTTTCCACATTTCTACAAAGAATAAAAGAACAAGATTTTTACAACTGCAAGCTTGTTGAAAGCAAGTGAACCAATATTTTCTCATCGGGCAACCAATATTGTGATGGGGGTCTCAGTATGGCTAGACGAGAGTTCACCATCTAGTGCATCTGATTCAATGTAAAAACCTGGCCGTTTAGCCTGTGGCAATATACCTTTATTGTTTAACATCATAACCACAGAAGACATACTTGGACGATCTTCTGGACATTGTTGGACACATAATAGACCAACACAGATTGATCGTTCCACTTCGTGTGTTGAACAAGAATTCCCTAGGTCTTTATCAAGTAGTTCTGTTGATCTACCTTCTTTATAGAGTTTCCATGCCTGTAGATTACAAGATTTATTAACACTGACTAGATTTGCAGATATCTGTTACTAGGAGATAACATAACACCAAAGGATAAGTAAAATTAAATTAATCAAATCTTACAAGTCCAAGTAGATTAAGGTTGTGGTCTGGATGAGAGAATCTTCTGTTGCTCTTCCCACTCACAATTTCCAATATTAAGATACCGAAGCTAAATACATCTGATTTTAGTGAGTATCTCCCGTGCAATGCATATTCCGGTGAGAGGTATCCACTGCATAGAAATGTAAACAAAAAATAGAATTACTAATGCTGGAAAATGTATATAATATCTCAAGACTCTTCTTAGGTTCAAATTTCTAGCTAACCAGTAGAAGGTTCTTACTATGTTCCAACAACTTGGTTTGTCTTGGTCTCAATGTCATTCCCATCACATATTTTTGCTATGCCAAAGTCCGATATCTTTGGATTCATGTCCTTGTCTAACAAGATGTTGTTAGCTTTCAGGTCTCTGTGGATTATTCTCAATTGAGAATCTTGATGCAGATACATAAGTCCCCGAGCTATACCATTGATAATGTGAAACCTCTTAGGCCAGTCTAATACCTTGCTTTGTATGTCATCTGCCAAATAATGTTGGTTCATTAACACACACTAAGTAGGCATAGTGGAAGCTAGCATTAAACCTAAAACATAATCCGATGGAAAAATAATACGAGAAGTTTGGAATAGCAAGTATGTTATTATTAGGCTCTTATACAGCCGGTGTCTTAGTTCTCTCCTTGCATATTTTTTATCCTGTTTTATGGGGATTTCGAAGTTGGAAGAAAATAACGCCTATAGGCATCAATTCACTGAAATGCAATTATTGTTCAAATGCATAATATTGAATTGAAAAGTTGTACCAAATATAAATGAATCAAGACTCCCATTTGGCAAGTACTCGTAGATCAACATTTTTTCTTCCCCTTCAATGCAGCAGCCAAGAATCTTCACCAGATTCCTTTGCTGAAGTTTAGCAATATATACAACTTCATTTTTGAACTCTTTTTCTCCTTGTGTAGAAGTTTTAGACAGCCGCTTGACAGCTATTTCCTGTCCTTCAAGTATGCCCTAAACATCACAATCTCTGCATGTTATTATTTTCAATACCTAAGTTGATCAAAATCTCTGCTCTCAAATTTAGGTCAAATGTGCCAAATTGCTATTATAAGTTCATTCTATTTTCAGTTTAGCCCTATGATAATCTTCTTTAAAACTAAAACTGAAGTCCCTTTTAATGGGGGAACAAGTTGTCACTTGTCACCATGGAAAGATGAATAAATAAATAACTATAAAGAACAAATGACTCTCTTCTTAAACAAACTATATCCTCAACACTTTAATCTGCAATCCCACCCAAAGGGTAATGTTTTACTCTTTCAGCACTTCCTTGGAAATGCTAAAGGCTCTAGACTGAGTAACTAGAGCTAATTGTCGGACAACACTTATTAGAAAAGCTAAGATAGTAGTTCTTGGATACATTCTGAGAAGGACAGCCCCCATATCCCCACCTCTCTTCCCTGAGCTATTGTATAGGTCTCCTTTTGTTTCACAAAGCAAAGGTTTATGACATTACACCTTTGATCATACAACTCCTATATTGTTTCTAAAGATGAAGCTTTACTCTGAAGAACGAGGTCTTAAGTGTATATACCTTGTAAACAGGTCCAAAGCCCCCCTCTCCAATCTTTCTGTCAATTGAAAAGTTATTGGTAGCCTTTGCTATGATAGATAAGTCGAACATTGGTATTTCAAATTCTTCAGTGCAATTGCCACGGTTGTAATTCATCTTGTAATTGCCACTGCAACCTGACCTTACTGCCAAAACCAAAAGACATAATTTTGCTTACAAGAAAAAGCAAATGAAGTGAATGTTGTTTAAGTTGCAATTATCAGACAACCATGAAAGTTCTTTTCAGTATAATTTAAATGTCTATTCCTCTATTTTGCTTAGACTTAGATGTCAAGAAATAATTAAAGGATATCCAGCTTACCTTTGTTTTTGAGCTCTAAAGCCTTCTTCCTTCTTCTATGGTAGATCAGCAGACTAAGGAATACCAGAATCGAACCAACTGATAATGGTAGAATCCAGAAAAGTACTTTCCTTTTCTTTCCATGTGATTGCTCTAGACTATCTGCAAGTATCATTCAACAAACATAATTAATAAATTGCGACCTCTCCTATCTATCGGAGTTGATTTTTATTTTGAGTTATAAAAGGTTCTGCAAGCCTTTGGAGTATTGCAAGTCATTTTTAATTTGTTGAGATTGAATTGTCAAGGTTCTAGAATTCCTTCAGTAGTGCAAGTCCTATCAAATGCTTGTTCTATAGAAAACTTAAAGTGCTTATAAACTATGTAGTTCCAAAAAAGTGACTGGGGTCTAACTAGTCATCATGCTTGCAGATTTAGCTTATAAATTCATACCAACTTCACTCAAAAATAGTAGCTTTCCATTCTACTATAATTTGTTAGTTATGGGCTATATATGGTAGGAGTTGGCAGTAGATAGTATCATAGTAAGCATAGGCACAAAACTACAGTCTGCTTTATTCAAAGTGCCTGCAACCTTTAATTTCTTTAATATCTTCAGGCAATCTATCAAAAAAAATAAAGTAGCAGCAAGCCAACCTGATTCAGAAGAAGCCATTCTAATGTAGATACCTTGCCCTCCGTTGCGTCCCTGCCGAATGTCAAGCAGATCCTTGAACCACATTAAGCATCCGCTTCCTCCATTGAGTATGTCAGAATTGGAGTAAGCCATACAAGAACAATTTTTTGAGCAGATATTCTTGCATTCTTCTAGTGTCATAGTCACATTGGACCAGGAATTCCGTGTGTCTGGCAATTTGATATGTGAATACTTCAAAAATACATCTTGTTGAAGGCAATTTAGTTCAGTTCTTCGAACACAGCCACCTGACCAGTCTTTCCTCTTCCAAGCGTCACTATTGTTGGGCACAAATTTGTCTAAGCATCCACATTCTGGAGAATCTTGACTGTTGCAGCTGCCATATGCTCCACACAACTTATACATATCACATTTATCAGCTGGTATTAAGAGGACAGGGATCCAACCGTTGTCTCCATCACCCCAAATCCAAACCTGTAGGACTCCATTGTGACTTAATGTCAACCTCACGAGAACTGAAGTTGTGAGGTTATATCCAAAATACACCTCTGTCTTACTTGAATATACTCCAAATGTATAGGAAGGACCTTCTCTTGAGTTTTGGTTCCCACTGAAAGAGCGACCATTCCATGGTCCAGAGCGGTATACTACATCCGAGCCCTTCTTCAGGATATTCTGCGGGTAACCAGAAGGATCACAGTGGTATGTTGAATCACCGGGAGCTGGATCCTTCTCATTCTTCCATGATGACAAGTACACCTCTCTGCCAGTTACAAAGTTCTTACCAAGCTTCATGCCTGCTAATAGCGTATCCGTTGGGTGATCAAAGCTCTGCCATATCAAATTCCCCGGGCTATCATCACCAGCTTCTTTGATAACAAGATTTCCAGAATCTAGCAACTGCGCTACAGGATTCTGCACCGATCTAGAGGTATTAGTTGACCACACAATATTGTTAGTACCATTGACAAGGACAATAATTCCTGGCTTGATTACTTTCAAGATACCTGATCCACCAGTCAAAGGAGCTTCTCTGTTGGCAACCCACACCACTGTCCTAACAGATATGTTCTTATACCACATACCCACATAGCGATTTTTCGAATTACCTGGACTGAAGAACCCCATTTCGAATATTCCACCAGCTGAAGCAATATTGGCATCACCATCTTTCAGAAAATGGGTTGTAGTTATGGTATCTGTAGCGCCAAAGCTCCTGTGGGTGGAATACAAACACAGGAGCAAGAATAAGTAAAAACTTTCCCTTAGTAATGCCTTCATGCTTTGGGATCTAAATTTTTTCTATGTCAAATGCAGCATAGTGATGACACTTTGACTTGTTTGCAGACAGTGTATCTTATAAGAAGAAACTGATCAAAGGAGTGTTAAAAAAGCCACTTCTTGAGCTTTCTAACATACGAAAGAGTATCATATGAAAGGAGTCAAAGGTCTATGACTATGAAAAGTTTTAGCTTTTTATTGAAATTTGAGGCTGCTTCAAGTCATTGCTGCTTATAAAAAAAAAGGTTCATGGCTGCTTTTGATTGACTTTTGAGTATATATTTTACGAATAATTTAGTAAAAGGCATATATGTTATGAGCAGTATCCATGTGAAATGCATCATTATCAATCAAACATGGGGAAAATGTTGCAACATTCAAATGGGGTCTTCGTAGATTGCTATAAGATCTGACTGGATAACTTAGACTAAAGGGCGGCTGATGTGGAATTAAGAAATATTATAGGAGGTCAATATTTCTTGACTTTTGAGCATGAAATAATTAGGTAATATTTTAATATCTTGTTAGAAATTGTAATAATTTTATGTCCAAATAATTTTCTTGAATAAAATTTCAGAAAAGACTAAAGAGTGAAAACTGAAAAGTATTCATAATCAAACGGGCGAGGACTATATATTTTCTTTAGAGGCACCATAAAATTCTATAACATTTTTAGTAGATTCATAAAGAGATCAAGAAATCAATAATCAAATATAACTCGATCGTCTACCCGATCTCATTTCTTTCCTCCTCTCTCCCTATGTATAACTAAAAAGGCTACTAACAATGTTGATCCCTTAATTATTGAAAAATTTTAATTTTAATTCTTGTGATATTTGACTATGCATATTTAACCTTTAATTATCTGAAATGTGCACTATGATCCCTTTGCTTGAGAATATTAAATTTTTTTGAAATTATTAATCATTCTATCATTTAATTGTGTTAAGATTGTATAATATTTTTGTATTTTAGGATAATATGCTTTTTTTTTTAAAAAAATTCAAGTATCCATATTTCCTACCTAATAGACCAAAACTAAGATTAAAGAAAAATATATTTTACACTTAAAATACTAAAAGTGAAATTAATACGGCAAAAATGAACGCCCCAAAATACCTGTTGCATGAATTACGCATCAGTAGAGGGCAAAACCCAACTAAACTCCTCATTGTCCTCTCTTTCGTTTAGCCCGATCATCAACCCTTCGTAAAATCCTCTCTCATTTTTCATCCAATTCTACTGCCGAAATGCATTCATCTTCCTTATCGTGATATTTTTAATCCAATGTTTACCGAGAAGGCCAAGTGTTTTTCTATCAGTTATTGATGAGAGGAAGTTCATCTTTGATTCATAAATTGGTGTAAAGTTCTATAATTGAAGTTGTACCTCCATTTCCTTTCTCAGTGCTCGGCGCCGGCGAAACTTCTTTAGCTCATAATCAGGTGAGTCCAATCAAAATTCAGTGCTCCGACCGGCCAAGGCCACCGGCGGCTACCTCGTGGTACCGGGTACGACTATTTTTGTTTCATCAATGATGAAATGCTATTGCTAATGGTCCTTAATTTCTTCAATTAGCGTTAATTTGATATATAGTGTGTGCACATTGGAAGGTAAGGTATGTATACATTCTATCTTTCAAGACCTCATTTTGTGCTCGGTATGTTGTTGTTGTTGTTATTGTAGTAGTGATTGTAGACGGAAATTAAGTACAAGTAATGATTAAAATGATACTAGTTTGATTGATGAAATGTCTTATCAAAGTTTAAAATCAAAATAGTTTTTGGATTTGATTTATTGAAAGTTGTGAGCTGTATAGAATTGGAATGAATGAACATTTGGGAACAATTCAAAATATAAAGTATGTTGTATAAATTGGGACAATAGAGTACACTAGAGAGAGAAAAACTAATTGTAGTGACGTACAAAATCCATCACTAAAATACTAAAACTAAAACAGTTTCGCGATAGATTGAAATCCGTAGATGATATTGCCATAGTTTATAACAGTTTTAGAGATTGATGAAACATCATATTTATCTATGGATCTTGTGTTTGGATTTGAGACTAATGTTCTTGAACTTGATTTGTTGGCCAACCTTTTCGTTGTATTGAGAAGTAACAGCCAATCAGCAAGCTTTCATATTTACATATGTTTGAGTCAGTTTGACATAGTTAATACACCAATAAGGCAAAGCATACACAAAATTTTGTCACCACATTTCTACAAAGAATTAAAGAAAAGGTCATTAAAACTGCAAGCTTGTTGTGGAAGCAAGTGGACCAATATTTTCTCATCGGGGAGCTAATATTGTGATGGGGGTCTCACTCACTGTATTCTGTGCATATAATGCACCATCTGGTGAATCCCTTTCTATGTAAAAACCTGGCTGTTTAGCCTGTGGCAATTCACCTTCATTGTTTAACATCATAACTGCAGAAGACATACTTGGACGGTCTTCTGGACTTTGTTGGACACATAATAGGGCAACACAGATTGATCGTTCCACTTCGGGTGTTGAACAAGAATCAACTAGGTATTCATCAAGTAGTTCTGTTGACCTACCTTCTTTATAGAGTTTCCATGCCTGCAGATTACAAAATTTATTACCGCTGACTAGATTTGCAGATATCTGTTACTAGGAGATAACATAACACCAAAGGATAAGTAAAATAAAACATATCAAATCTTACATGTCCAAGTAGATTAAGGTTGTGGTCTGGATGAGAGAATCTTCTGTTGCTTTTCCCACTCACAATTTCCAATATTAAGATACCAAAGCTAAATACATCTGATTTTACTGAGTATCTCCCGTGCAATGCATATTCCGGTGAGAGGTACCCACTGCATAAAAATGTAAACAAAACATAGAATTACTAATGCTGGAAAACATGCCTAATATCTCAAGACTCTTCTTCGGTTCAAATTCCTAACTAACCAGTTGAAGGTTCTTACTATGTTCCAACAACTCGGTTTGTCTTGGCTCCAATGTCATTCTCTTCACATATTTTTGCTATCCCGAAGTCTGATATCTTTGGATTCATGTCCTTGTCTAACAAGATGTTGTTAGCTTTCAGGTCTCTGTGGATTATTCTCAATTGAGAATCTTGATGCAGATACATAAGTCCCCGAGCTATACCATTGATGATATGAAATCGCTTAGGCCAGTCTAATACCTTGCTTTGTGCATCATCTGCCAAATAATGTTGGGTCATTAACACTCCAAGTAGGTATAGTGGAAGATAGTATTGAAACCTAAAACAAAATCAGTTCTTTGTTGATGGAAAAATAATACGAGAAGTTTGGGCTACCAAGTATGTTATTATTAAGCGCTTATACAGCTGAGGTCTTAGTTCTCTCCTTACATATTTTGTTTCTGCTTTATGGACCTTTCAAAATTGGAAGAAAATCAGTTGACAATTATTATTCAAATACACAATAGTGGATTGAGAAGTTGTACCAAATATAAATGAATCAAGACTCCCATTTGGCAAATACTCATAGATCAACATTTTTTCTTCCCCTTCAATGCAGCAGCCAAGAATCTTCACCAGATTCCTGTGCTGAAGTTTGGCAATATATACAACTTCATTTTTGAACTCATTTTCTCCTTGTGTGGAAGTTCTAGATAGCCGCTTGACAGCTACTTCCTCTCCTTCAAGTATGCCCTAAACATCACAATATCTGCATGTTAATATTTTCAATATCAAAGTTGATCAAAATCTCGGCTCACTATAAAGGTTTGAGATGTAGAAGAGAAAGACAATTTAATTCATAAAAAACATGCTCTTGGATACATCTTGCGAATGTTTAGATATGTACAAGTTCATGCACCAGAAGGACATTCCCCCTAAAGGCTCTAGACTGACTAACTTGAGCTAATTGTCTGACAACACTTATAGGAAAAGCTAAGATAGTGGTTCTTGGATACATTCTGAGAAGGACATCCCCCATATCCCCACCTTTCTTCCCTTAGCTATTGTATATGTCTCCTTTTGGTTTCACAAAGCAAAGGTTTTTGTCATTACAACTTTGATCATACAAATCCTGTATTGTATCTAAAGATGAAGCTTTACTCTGAAGGACAAGGTCTTAAGTGTGTGTATACCTTGTAAACAGGTCCATAGCCTCCCTCTCCAATCTGTCTGTCAATTGAAAAGTTATTGGTAGCGTTTGCTATGGTAGATAAGTCAAACAGTGGTATTTCAAATTCTTCAGCGCAATTGCCACCACATCCTGTCCTTCCTGCCAAAACCAAATGACGTAATTTTGCTTCTAAGAAATAGAAATTGAAGTGAGTGTTGCTTAAGTTGCGAATATCAGACAACTATGAAGTTCTTTTCACTAATATTTAAATGTCTATTCCTCTATTTTTGCTTAGATGTCAAGAAAAGAAAAAGGGGATCCAGCTTACCTTTGTTTTTGAGCTCTAAAGCCTTCTTCCTTCTTCTATGGTAGATTAGCAGACTAAGGAATACCAGAATCAGACCAACTGATAATGGCAGAATCCAGAAAAGTACTTTTCCTTTCTTTCCATCCGATTCCTCCAGACTGTCTGCAAGTATCCATTTAAACTAACACAAATTAAGGAATTTCAATCTTGCTCCAATCCATTGGAGAGATGATTTCTTATTCTGAATTATTAAGGGTTCTGCAAGCCTTTGGAGTAATGCATATCAAGTGCTTGTTCTATAGAAAACTAAGAGCTTACGAATTAGTTCCAAAAAAATTGAACAGGGTCTAACCAGTCATATGCTTGTAGATTCAACTTATTAGTCCAGACCAACTTCACTCTAAAGGAGTAGCTTTCCGTTCTACTATAATTTGTTAGTTCCTGGCTATATATGGTAGGAACTGGCAGTTGATACTACTAGATGTTTACAAGCATAGGCACAAAAATACAGTCTGCTTTATTCAAAGTGTCTGCAACCACAAATTCCCTTACTATCTTCAGGTAATCTATCATAAATCTTTAAGTAGCAACAAGCCAACCTGATTCAGAAGCAGCCATTCTAATGTAGATAGTTTGTCCTCCGTTGTTTCCCTTCCGAATGTCAAGCAGATCCCCGAACCACAATAAGCATCCACTTTCTCCTTTGCGTATGTCAGGATTTGAGTAAGCCATACAAGAGCAATTTTTTGAGCAGATATCCTTGCATTCTTCTAGTGTCATAGTCACATTAGACCAGGAATTCCGTGTATCTGGCAATTTGATATGCAAATACTTCAAAAATACATCTCTTTGAAAGCAATTTAGTTCAGTTCTCCGAACACAGCCACCTGACCAATCTTCCCTCTTCCAAGCGTCACTATTGTTGGGCACAAATTTGTCTAAGCATCTACATACTGGAGAATCTTGACTGTTGCAGCTACCATATGCGCCACACAAATTATAAATCTCACACTTATCTGCCGGTACTAAGATCAAAGGCACCCAACCCTGTTCTCTGTCACCCAAAGTCCAAATCTGTAGAATTCCATTGTGACTTACTGTCAACCTCACAAGAACTGAAGATGTGAGCTTATACTCAAAGTACACCTCTGTCTTACTTGAATATACTCCATATGTATAGAAAGTACCTTGTCTCGAGTTTTGTGTCCCACTAAAATAACGACCATTCCACGGTCCAGAGCTATACACAACATCTGAGCCCTTCTTCACAATAGTCTGTGGGTAACCAGTAGGATCACAGTGGTATGTATAATCACCGGGAGCTGGATCCTCCTCATTCTTCCATGATGACAAGTACACCTCTCTTCCAGTTACAAAGTTCCTCCCAAGCTTCATGCCTGCTAATAGCGTATCTGTTGGGTGATCAAAGCTCTGCCATATTAAATTCTCCGGGCTATCATCACCAGCTTCTTTCACAACAAGATTTCCAGAATCTAGTAACTGCGCGACAGGATTCTGCACCAATCTAGAGGTATTAGTTGACCATACAACATCGTTACTACCATTGACAAGAACAAGTCCTGACTTAATTATTTTCAAGATACCTGATCCACTCCTCAAAGGAGTTTCTCTATTGGCAACCCACACCACAGTCCTATCAGATACATTCTTATACCACATACCAACATAGCGATTTTCCGAATTACCTGGACTGAAGAACCCCATTTCAAATATTCCACCAGGTGAAGTAATATTATCATCACCATCTTTCAGAAAATGAGTAGTAGTTATGGTATCTGTAGCTCCAAAGCTTTGATGGATTGAATACAAACACAGGAACAAGAATAAGAAGAAACTTTCCCTTAGTAATGCCTTCATGATATTACTGTTTACATCCAAAAAATTTATCTAAGTTTATTTTGATTTAATTAGATATTTTTTTTTCTAGAACACTCTATACATCCATCCCCTTTTCATTTCCGTGAGACCGACCAAACTTTTTAGACCGCACATTTTTTTTTCTTTGGTACTACGACTACCTTCCCTCAAAGTTGAAAGTCAAACATATGCTTGACCACCTTTAAAAATCTAATTTAGCTTAATACATAATTTAAAAAAATAAAGAAGACTTTTCAATCTTATAATTCTAAATTAAAGTTAAGTTAGATGTATCAAAGTGTCCTTTAATCTTATAGTCTTAAACATGCCAAGTAAAAAACTGAAATGTAAGTGTTGCAAAAGAAAAAGGAAAATGATAATTTTTTTTGAAACAAACTAAAAAGGAAAGTATGACATTCTTTTTTAAGAAAAGAGGAGTATAATTTTATGAATTACATTTAAAATTATAGATGATTACTTTCAGTGGCGGACCTAGGATTTTGTTCAAGTGGGTTCAAGTTACAAAAAACCATGACGAAAGTCGATAATAACAATTATCGTTTTTTAAAATTTTTTATTATATCCTTAAAAAGTTTTTTTTAGGTGATATTCCTAACAAAAATATATTCTATTAAATTTTTATCTACTTACAAAAAAAATTTCCACATATTTTTTATTTAACATGCTACTTATTACTATTATGTATAAAATTAAACTAGAGCAATTTTAAAAAACCATAAATAAATAAATAACTTAAATTTAGTAAAAGAATAAATAAATAAATAAAAATGCACTAACCTAACTTTCGTATATACCAAGTAAAAGGGGAAACAAATACACAATTTTGTGTATTACTAAAAATTTAAACTCAAAAGGGAATTGAATTAATAAATTTATCAACTATAAATTTATAGCCTACATAAAATATTAAAAATTTAAATCAATTTCAAATACAAACATAAAAAGAAAATTGAACTAATAAATTTAGAATATTACTATTGTTATTTTCCATAAAATAGGACTCTAGAACTATAATGGTCTATATTTATTAGTTAATTTTAAAAAGGAAAAATACTTGGACCCACCACTTGAGACTTGAAAATACAAAAAAGAACAAAATTTATGTCTTCACTGAGAGTCGAACTCGGGTACTTAGGGCGGATTTGAACCCCATACACCAGTGAACCACACCTTTACTTTGTGTAAAGTGGGTTCATTTTATTTACATATACAATTTTGTAAATAATTTATATACGTATAACGCAAAAAATTTCGACGAAGTGGGTTCAGTTGAACCCACTTGCACCAATGTAGGTCCGCCCCTGATTACTTTTTACATTATAACAAATCTTTTATTATTTGAATATTCAAATACTTAATGATGGTGTAGTCCATTCAATGAACATTTTGTTTAAATAGATGATTACTTTTTACATTATAACAAATCTTTTATTATTTGAATATTCAAATACTTAATGATGGTGTAGTCCATTCAATGAATATTTTATTAAGCCACTTGACTTTCTAATCATATACCTAACCTCAACTAGTGCTCGTGGAATAATGACTCTTGGTAGAGCCATCAAATGGTATAATTGTTAAAGTGAGAATCTGCACAAATAGGAATTTTCCATGCCTCGTGCAAATTGACTTTATTTTAAAAAGTTTTGCAAAAATTTCCAATTAGCATTACGTAGCAAATTCAAATTTCACTGTCTTATGTAAAAATTTTGCCAACAAGTTTTTCACTTTACAATTGGTTTAAGCATTTGATCTTCAATTTTTTAATACTAATTTCAACAATTTTCAATGGTTAATTCAACCTAAAATTTCCAAGCTCAGTAGATATACTTTGTCTTATTTTTAAAGCTCAACAAAATCCATTAGTAGTGTTCTTTGACTTTCTTCAACTAAATCAATTCAAATAATCAGGGTTAGATAATATAAATTACACTATTAGTGTAAAGCCAATTACGCATGTAGAATAATTTATCGTCATTGCAATGTTAATTGCACGGGTAGAAAAGTAACTATATTTTGCAAATATCTTAGGAAATGAGAAACTAAACAAATCCAAACGTGGCTTAAAGGAAATATAGCATTAGAATTGCATTTAATTGTATAGCTTGTCCTTCAAATTAGTTGATCTTTAATTTTTGCTCCTAGAAATCGAACTTATGCCTAGAGGTAGTGGTAGAGCCAGATTTTTTTCACTAATGAGTTCAAAATATGAAGAAGTAAACAAACAAAGAACTCAAAAGGGGTTCGAAGGAAATTCAGATGAACCCCTTGACTCTACCTAGCTCCGCCCTGCTCTCACCAGACCCATCTCCTAAGTGCAGAAAATGAGTTTGTGACCATTTGTTCGGAAGTTAAGGACAATGATATGCCCAAATGATTACAAACTAATATCACTGTGTCTGAAAATGTAAGTTAACGTCTTATAGATATCTTAATTAATATCGACTCTACTTACTACTCAGACATCCACATGCTGTTATATTAATTTATCTAAGAGTGCGTCCAGAATATAATAGTTTCATATGTTAAAAGGACAATCATTTTGACTACTTTTGACGTAGTTCAAGTGTTCAACTTGTTACTAAAAAAACCTTGAAGTTCGAAACTTTAGTTAAACTATATTAAACTCCATACCAGTACTATGTCCTGTAGTCAGGCCATTAGTTTCATAAATCTATACGGAGCATCTCATAGAAGAAATATTTATTAGATTTCATGAATGCATTACAAAGGAAAGATTTTTACTTGTTATTGTTATTGTACTTGTATTCGATCAACCACACTTTTGGTGCTGCAGATAGTACTATAACAGCGACTCAGTTTCTGAAAGATGGCGATAAAGTTGCTACACATAGTGGAAGCTTTGAAATGGGGTTCTTCAGTCTAGGTGATTCGGAAAATCGCTATGTGGGTATATGGTACAAGAACATATCTGTTAGGACTGTGGTGTGGGTAGCTAACAGAGAAGCTCCTTGGACTGGTGGATCAGGTATCTTGAAAGTCATTGAGCCAGGAATTCTTGTCCTTCTCAATGGAACTAACAATGTTGTGTGGTCAACTAATACATCACGATCCGTGCAGAATCCTGTTGCACAATTGCTGGATTCGGGGAATCTTGTTGTGAAACAAGCTGATGATGATAACCCGGGAAATTTCCTCTGGCAGAGTTTTGATCACCCAACTGATACACTTTTACCAGGCATGAAGCTCGGTTGGAACTTTGTAACTGGCCGAGAGGTGTATTTGTCATCATGGAAGAACGAGGAGGATCCAGCTCCCGGTGATTATACATATCACTGTGATCCTTCTGGATATCCACAGAACATCCTGAAGAAGAGTTCATATGTTGTGTATCGCTCTGGACCGTGGAATGGTCTTCATTTTAGTGGGGCATTAAGCTCAAGAGACAGTTCTTTGTATACATTTGGGATATTCTCAAGTAAGACGGAGTTGTATTTTGGATTTGATCTCACCTCTTCGGTTATCACAAGGTTGACACTAAATCCGAATGGTGCATTACAGCGCTGGACTTGGGGTGACCGTGTACAGAATTGGATCCCTTACCTCTCAATACCCACAGACAACTGCGATGTTTACAAACTGTGTGGTGCATATGGTAGCTGCAACAGTCAAAATTCTCCAGTATGTGGATGCTTAGACAAATTTGTGCCAAAACATAATGAAGATTGGCAGAAGGCAGACTGGTCAAATGGCTGTGTTCGGAGGACTGAACTAAACTGCCTCCAGGGAGATGCATTTTTGAAGTATTCGCATATTAAATTGCCAGACACACGGAATTCCTGGTCCAATGTGACTATGACACTAGAAGAATGCAAGACTGTATGCTTTAGAAATTGCTCTTGTATGGCTTACTCAAATATTGACATACGCAATGGAGGAAGTGGATGCTTATTGTGGTTCAAGGATCTGCTTGACATTCGGCAGCTATCTAAAGAGGGACAAGATATCTACATAAGAATAGCTGCCTCTGAATTAGGTATGTTTGTTACTTGTGAGAAATATAGGAGAAGAATATTATTGAATTGTTGTAGAATTGTGTCTACATTATTAGAGAGACCCTATTTATAAACACTATAATAGACACCCTTTCCAACTAGGACACTATAATAGACACCCTTTCCAACTAGGACACTACAATACAATCCTTTTCTAAGTAGAGTACTATATACTATTCTTATTATTATTACTATTCCTATTTCTATTCTAAGTAGGATTGTATATACCTATTACTATTCTAACACTCCCCCTCAAGCTAGTACATACAAATCATATGTATCTAGCTTGTTACAAATATAATTAATACGAGAATAGATGCGGAGCTTGGTGAGATATCTGCCCGTTGATCACTCGACTTCACAAAATTGACGATCAATCTCAATGTGTTTAGTCTTCTCATGAAATACTGAATTTGATGCATAATGTTGATAAAACACAGAGTGGTAAATTCTTGAGTTAAAGTATTGAACTTCCCAAACCAAGCTTGCAAAGACTGTTTCAAACCATAGAGTGACTTACGTAATCGACGTACAAGGCTACCAAACTCCCCCTGAGCAACAAAACCAGGTGGTTGCTCCATATAGACTTCTTCCCCGAGATCACCTTTTTTTTAAAAAGTTTTTTTGCAAAAGCATATCTGAAACAGAAAGTGCTCGAAATTTGATTAAAATATATGGATCGTCTTGAAATCAAGAGATGAGTAGATCTTAAACAAGAAAGTCATCGTAAAATACAATTATATGGGTATCAGATTTGATGGCTGAAAGTGGTCACAATCTAAGAAATACAATTATATGGGTAGGATTGGAATGATGACACAACCCAACTGAAAAATAGAAATTATATAGGAAAGGTCGGATTGACGGCACGACCCTATTGAAAAAGAGAAATAATATGGGTAGGGTAGGAATGATGACACGACCTTATTGAAAAAGAAAAATTATATGGGTAGGGTCGGAATGATGGCACAACCCTACGCAAATCAGATTTGAGGAGTCACCGGAAAGACGAATGGAACTACGCAAATCAAATATGAGGAGTTACCGAAAAGACACACAGTGCTCTGCAACTCAGATTATGAGAAAGTAGTTCGGAAAAATCCACGGTACTGCACAAATTAAATATGACAAGTAGTCCGGAGAGATGCACGGTGCTACACAAATCAGATATGCAAGAAAAAGGTAGTCACCGGAAGGATGGCACGGTGCTACACAAATTAAATATGAAAAAAAAGTTTTCACTGGAAAGATGGCACGGTGTTACACAAATACCGACGGATATGGAGTTGACACAAAATAGCCCTAGAAAGTCACCGGAAATTGACGCACGGTGACAACTGAGTTTTTTTTCCCTTGAATATGGAGTTCATGCATGTATCATTGGTCCTACTTTTGTTAACATAATCATTGGCCAGACGGGCGTCATATATGGGTAATAGCCACCCGCAGAAGCTCTTTGATTGTTTACCAAGATCGTAGAGACTCTGATACCATGTGAGAAATATATGAGAAGAATATTATTGAATTGTTGTAGAATTGTGTCTACATTATTACCGAGAGACCCTATTTATAGATACTATAATAGACACCCTTTTCAACTAGGACACTACAATATTTCTAAGTAGAATACTATATACAATCCTTTTCTAAGTAGAATACTATATACTAGTCCTATTATTATTACTATTCCTATTTCTATTCTAAGTAGAATTGTATATGCCTATTACTATTCTAACATTACTGAAACACAGTTAACAACAATTTGTGATTTGTTACTTGAAAATAAAAACCTAAATTTATGGAAATCTAAGACGAAATTAAAGAGAAATTATAGATGGAAAAACTCATTGAGAACTAAAAGAATGACTTGCACTACCTCAAATGTTCGCAGAATACCTCTACTAAATGTCAACAAATTAAAAATGATGTACCGTACTTCAAAGTCTAACAGAATGTTGTAACTCAATATCAGTTATCAACTCCCCCAAGTGATTAACAGGTAGAGAGAGTCAAATTTATTGATTACTTTGTTGGAATGGACCTTGCAGATAGTCTGGAGAAATCAGATGGTAAAAAAGGAAGAGCACTATACTGGATTCTTCCATTATCCTTTGGTTTAGTTCTGGTAATCCTTAGCATATTGCTGATATGCCACAGAAGAAGGAAGAAGGCTTTAAAGCTTAAAACGAAAGGTAAGCTGGATAGGTCACTTTTTTGCCTGATCGTTGAGCAAAATACAGGAAGTGAAATTCAATTAGAAGTGAAGACGTGCGGTCATTACTGATTTAACACAATTCACTCAATTTCCTTTTAGCTGCAGAAAAATCGGGATTCAGAGGAACTATCAAGCTGGATTACAACAGTGGCAGTTGCACTGAAGAATTTGAGATACCACTGTTTGACTTATCTACCATAACTAAGGCTACCGATAACTTTTCAGTTGACAGAAAGATTGGAGAGGGGGGCTTTGGTCCTGTTTTTAAGGTAATAAAACTTGTTTCATGGGCAGTTTTGTACAAGAAAAATACCAACTTATCACACAAAGTCCAGATGACACCGAGTATGTTTTGTTGTACGATATTTAAAATATTTAACTTGCAGATTTTGATGTTTAGGGAACACTTGAACAAGGACGAGAAATAGCTGTCAAACGGCTGTCTAAAACATCCACGCAAGGAGAAGATGAGTTCAAGAACGAAGTGGTATATATTGCCAAACTTCAGCATAGAAATCTTGTGAAGATTCTTGGATGCTGCATTGAAGGAGAAGAAAAAATGTTGATCTATGAATACTTGCCAAACGGAAGTCTTGATTCATTTATATTTGGTAACAAATTCCCATACCAATATTGTGTATACTCAATTATCTTCTCCCAGTTTCGAATCCCCCATCAAATAAGAAAAAAAAATGTAAGGAGGGAACTAAGAGCTCAGCTTTATTAGCGCCTAATAATAATGTACACAGTAGACCAAATTGATCTTTACGTTCAATAAGGGAATGGACTGATTTAGTTTGATGTTTTAGTACTACTCTGTATCTATAGCTTAATGAACCAATAAAATTTGGCAGGTGGCAGACAAAGCAGGATATTAGACTGGCCTGAGAGATTTCACATTATCAATGGGATTGCTCGGGGACTCGTATATCTGCATCAAGATTCTCAACTGCGGATAATTCATAGAGACCTGAAAGCTAATAACATCTTGCTAGACAATGATATGAATGCAAAGATATCAGACTTCGGTATAGCAAGATGTCATGAAGAGGATGATAATGAAGCCATGACAAACCGAGTTATTGGAACATAGTAAGAATCTATTACTGGGTGGTTGGAAATGCTTGAGATAGTTATGTTTTCCAGCATTAGTAACTATATTTTTTGTGTACATTTTCTGCAGCGGGTACCTCTCACCAGAATATGCGCTATATGGGCTATACTCGGTAAAATCAGATGTGTATAGCTTTGGTATCTTAGTACTCGAAATTGTGAGTGGAAAAAGCAACAGACGATTCTCTCCTTCAAACCTTAACCGTAGTCTAATCGGACATGTAAGATTTTTATGTATTTTTCGTATTTATCCATTGGTGTTAGCAACTAACAAGTATCTTGTAATGCTAGTGGTGCTAATAAGCTTGTAAAATCTACAGGCATGGGAACTCAACAAGGAAGGTAGGTCAATAGAACTACTTGATGAACGCGTAGGTGATTCTTGTTCTACACCTCAAGTGGTACGATCAATTTGTGTTGGTCTATTATGTGTCCAACAACGTCCAGATGATCGCCCAAGTATGTCTTCCGTGGTTCTAATGTTAAACAATGAAGGTACGCTACCTCAGGCTAAACAACCATCTTTTTACATGGAAGGAGATGCATCAGATACTGAATTACTTTCTAGCCAAATTGCACATAGTACCACGGATACACCCCGTTAGAAATTAGATGACAGACAGAGAACAGTGGTTCACTTGTTTGAAATAAATTCTTTCTAAGCTTGCATTCTAACAAATAATAGTTAACCCTTTCTCTCAGAATCTATATTTGACATTTTATCCTCACATAACATCTCTTTTTTTTTTCCGCATGACCTGCATTTACGCCTTTTAGCATTTCTTAACGAGTTGCAGGAGATGTTACTGGAGATCTATCATACTCAGTAGCTAGTTTTTGTTTTTTTTGCATAGCATTTGTTTGGAGACCGAAAAATATACAACTTCTAACATAAAGGGGACTAAGAAAAGCAATAGCAAATAAATAGGAATCCAGCAAAAAGTTAGTAACTCGAAAATTTTACCATAAAAAAATACTAAACATAAATTTGGACAGAATCTGCAGATCATCCATGATAAGACAACGTAGCAAGAAGTAAAATGAAAGCAAAAAAGCTACTTGAGAAAATAAAAAAGAGACGATAGAGGAGTTTGCTCAATGAAAAAGTGTTGTTGGTTCGTAGCATACTCAGATCAACTGGCTCTAAATCTGATCGAAAAGGGAAAACTTCTTGAACATCACGACATTTATTCAGTTTCACCTCGTTAAAGCTCTTATCTTGCAGCTTGTAAAAGTAAACTGTATAGTAATCCATCATCAAAGCAATGCCTGCATTATAAATCCCAGAAGGAGTTGGAAAATTTGTCACCTCCTTTATACTTTCAATGTCTACTTCCTTTTTCAACTCCCAAACATGATTCTCATTCTCGAAAACCCAAAGCCCTATCCCTTGTGGTGACAAACAGGTAAACCCTAGCTTCCCATTATACTCCACAAGTTGGTTATATCGATAATCTTCATAATCAAAAGCTTGATTTGGAAGCGAAAATCTGGGGAAAGCCTCTTCCCCATTATAATCTAGAGCCATTACTAGATCATCGCTTAGTTTGAAATAAACCAAACCACTTGCATTAACTGCTGGAGCAAACATGTCAAAGCATAATAATTCAGGGACTAACAAATCTTTTTCTTGCTTCCACTTCCAAGTTTCTGAATCAAAAACTTCACGACGATAGTAATCCTTCCCTAATATTCTATAATGATGATAAGAAGTCCGAGGGGAAGACAACCTTATGATCTTGAAATGCAGAGGATTCGATTTCAACACTACGAGGGCAACTTTGACAGTGTTAAAACGTACTCTAGGATTCGGTAATTTTATCCATTGTTTAGTACTCGGCTTGCAAATATAATATCTGTATCTGTTTTCAATTCTTCTAACACAACATAGTATGCCTTGTCTTGTGGAGGCCACAATCTTCATGTCAAAATCCCCGCAAGGCATTTCTGTACTATCATTAATAGGAAGATGGAACGGGGCTTTACTATTCCCCGAACACCCATCCATTGATACAAATTCTGTAACATGCTTGTTATTTAAGAGAGTTTGGACAAAATATCCTGAAATATTTTGGGTTCTTTCACAGAATTGTTGCATGAAATTCGATTCGAAAACTATATCATGACATTCTTTGTTAACGGCCTTGCATGAATCTAGTGTTTTCAAAGACGTTCGAGTTAGTATTTCAAATATTATTTCCGAAGGAAGTGGAGAAGAAGAAGAAGCCGTTGTATGCATGGAATGAGAGGACAATAGGAGAGAAAAATATTCTATGGTCTATTTATAGAAGCTTAAAATAAAGAGTATTCCTAAATTGAGTAGGAAAAGGAGGTGAAAATTGACAAAATTCAATATGAATTTGGAAAAAAGGAAATTTAATTAATAGTATTCTTTAATTCCTAGAAGGATTAGGAGTAGTAAATTTAATTATTAGGGTAACAAAATATTGTAAAGAAATAATTATAGTAATTTTTTTTTGGAGAAAATATTGCCTAGTGCGGGTTCCGTGTGGTTTGCGAGCTATTACATAGGAACGGGATTTTACCCTATGCGCACCCAAAGGATAGCAGCTGCATGTTTCCCTTGTCATCAAATTTTTTTTTACACGGTTGTATGCTTTGTAAATAAGTTAATTATTTGATGGTACATTTCAGAAATACGTAATGTATATTCTTTTCCTCTTATTTTTTCTCACATGAACAATTGGATCACTCACTTTTTTTTAAAAATATATATATATATATATAATATTGTTGTTGTTGTTATTATTATTATTATTATTATTATTATTATTATTATTATTATTATTATTATTATTTCTCAATTGGGTCATGGTACACATAAATAAGATCCCAAAGTGAAATTATTTTCAAGTATTTTTGTCAAGAAAGTAAATAAATACTAAATAGCCTCTGCATGTCTGTAAAGTAATTTTTTGAAATGTTGGTGCATCACATCGATCACTATAATTTTATTAGAAATTTTAAATGGATCATTAAAAAAGTCTACAAAAATGATTCATATGAGACAACAATATGTGTAGTTTTTTTAAAGGAGTTTAATGCAATATAATTAACAGAAAGTTGAGGTAAATATTGGCAAATCATAAATATATTTTAAAAGAGTCCTATATTTTTTTTAAAAAAAAATAGAAGAAGAGAGAGAGGAGAAGGCTTACATTACAAAGTAGCAACATTAAACTTAAACAATACAAAAATGTTAGTTTCGCGGCGCGTTTCAATTGGTTTGATTCAATTTTATGTATTATTGGTTCGATTTATCAATTTTCGATTAATCGATTTTTGAGCTTTAATAATTTGATTTTTTATTTAACTGATAAAAAAATACTCATATAATCATATACACACCATATACATAAAATAGAAATCTTAACAAAAATTAAAGCGTAAAACAAATTTTTACACATTAATCCATGTCTTTGTTTTTGCTTCCATTTCTTTCTCTTTTACACAATTGTACCTTGTAATTTCGATGGGATATCAAAAGAGTTTTAATCATGACAGACTAACTGAATCGTTGGAGTGAACCTATACTAAAAACATCGTTTATAAGAAAGTATAAGGTAAATTATAAATATATTATATGTTTGTGCCCAATAACATCAAATTGCACCTCATTGTACATTTTAAATACAAAAATAATTTTGTTGTTCAAATTTTGCAGGTTCATAGAAAGATAAAATTATTTGACATTCAATAAACAAGCCATTTGCATAGGCTAATTGTTCATCAATTTCAGTGTTTACTTTTCCATTTTATATTTAGTGTTTCTCATGACAATGCAATTTTAATATGACTAATATCTCGTATATACTATTTGTTGCATGTGCAACACACATCTAAAAATAGTTGGAATAAAATACACAGATTATTATGAATACAATAGTAGAATATGTAAAAGCTCAATGTGGATGCATGGAATTGAAAGCGTACCATTTATATATACCAAATTACCAATGAATCATTATCTGAGTGCATCTCCAACCCTATACTCTATTTTACTCTTCAAATATAGAGTTCTCTATTTTTTCAGACAATCAATTCCAACCCAATTCTCTATTTTACTCTCTAAAAAAGAATCTTCCTCTCTCTCCTCAATATTATATTATTATTTCTATTTCATTCTTATTTTCTTATTTCATAATATAAATTATTTCTTTTTTTCCCCTAAATAATCATTTTATATAATTTTCATGTGATATAATATTTTATTTTTTCAAATTCTTTATTTAATATAAAATTATATTTTATTTTAAATTTTTAAATAACATAAATTGCAAACAAATATTATATAATATACAAATTAATGGACAATTCAAATAAAAGTTAAATCATTAATGAAATACAATTAAATAAACATTACATAAATACTTAACTTTCAAGATTATTATGTTGTTATCGTAAATGTTCTATTAATGCATTACAGAGTTAAAAATGAGCATTTTTATCCTTAATTTTTTTTTATGTCTAGCTAAAAATTGTTCAAACCAGAGATTTTCAAATTATATTAGTGACAAAAATAAATAAAAATTAAAATATTATTAATTCGGGATGAAAATAGTGCATATTAAATAATATATTTTTAAAAATATAATATTACATTTAAAAAGAATTATGAATATTAGATATTTAATTAATGTCATTATATGTAAATTAATATGTTCATTACAAAATAATAGAAATAATAATAAAATAATAAAAAAGTAAAATAGAGAGATTGAATAGTAGTTCTCCAAATTTGGAGAACTACTATTCACTTCTCTAAAAATGAGGGATAGAGACTAAAATAAAGAGGGATTGGAGTGCCCATTCTCTATTTTACTCTTCAAATATAAAGAATGGAGAGTTAAATAGAGGTGGATTGGAGATGGTCTGAGAGAGTCCATTTTAAAAAAAATATTATTTAGGCTTTGACTAAAATATTGGTAATTTATAAACAACTAGTGAACTTATCCACGCTTCGTGCGGTTATAAAAGATGGTAAGATATCATTTTTTAAAATTAAATATTACTATCTGTTTCTCTCTATCTTTATTTATCTATAAATATTTGGTTTTTTAGTAAACTTTCAACAAAATCATGAGATATTTTGAATGAAAAGAAATTATAAAGTTACGATAATCAGAAATTCATATAAAATATAAAATAAAGAGTAATTATAGAGAGAACATACAGAAAAAAGTAAACAATACGACATCATTTTTACAAAAAAATATGAAATCAATATACAATCTTCCGAGCTCTGGTCAACATCTACTCCCATAAGCCGATCACAATCAATAGCCTTCATCTTGTTCTTCAAGTCAACCAAAGTATGAATATAATAAGCACCGAAAACATACAAATTAAAATGTTAATATGATCATTAATGTCTCTATTTATAGGACTACAATATAAAATAACAAATAATGTCATGAATATGACTATTAATTATTTTAGGAGTTATGATGATAAAAGATTGTAAGAATAATGAAAATAAAGACCATTAAGTTTTACACTTAAAATTTTTAAAGAAATGACCTTTTAGTTTCTTAACATTGCATATTTAATATAATTAAGAGGATTAGATGAGTGTTTTTTTAGTATTTTAAATATAGCACATATATTGGGGGGGGGGGGAATAAGAAAACCCCATGAAGGAGAAAAATAATAATAGTATTTCTTGGTCAAAGAGAGACGTCACATCACTTTTTATATTTCTAGTTTTATTATTGTACATAGATTTGACAATAAATTATTGTTCAATATTGAAGCCTCGTATTAATTGAATGTATGAGATTTAGTCTCGTTATATGGTGGAGACTCAAGATACTTGTGTGTTATATTAGGAAAAGGCATATATATATATATAAGTGAAGAAGATAAAAGAATAATATTATACGTAAGAAGGCTGGTTTTGTATTTTTGGTTTCTTGCTAATACACATAACGTACAGGGCTTCATATATATATATATATATATAATATAAATTGGATTTCATAATAGTCATTTCTAGACTATACATATCAAATACAAATTCTACCGTCTAAGGATTGGAGTTTGTCATGCATGCTAACTTCAACGTCTCTTTGCCCACTATCAATATATAGGAATGGTAAACATTTAATTAGTTTCTTTGTTTAATTCTACTTGATTTTTAGGGGATGAATTTTGAGATTGAGTGAAAGTTCCATCTGGATTTAATGGATCAGAATTGTAGTATCAAAGAAACATACTATATTTGAAGCTTGAAAATAATATAATAATTTAAAACTTCATCGAATTTTGTCCAACTCTTATAATATGTCTTGATAAATGAAATTTTAGTCAAAATAATATTGCAATGTAATGAATAAATCTATAATTCCCTGCAAATACAAAGCAAAAGATAAACCCACATCATCCATAAGATTAACAACCTACTGATTTTCACGTATTAATAACATCATAGCGAATAAAAAAATGAAACAAGGGAAAGAAATTAAAATAGAAAATAGAAAATAAAGAAAACAACAAAATACATACCTTCACTCCATATTCTGCATCTTTGTATGCATGTATATATGATTTCATATGCAATTAAAAACATCATCATTATCGAGCATATGTAGCTGTGTGTTCTTGAGAGAAAGCATGCACATATTGTGACTATTAATGTACCCCATTCACTATTATAGGAGCATGATTTTGTTCGCAAAAACACTACTTTATTCATCCATTTATAGTATGGTGAAGTGATGAAAGAAGTTACAATGATTCATATAAATGCATAAATGAATGTGATCTCTTTTAATCAAGTAGTGCATGATCCGTTACCCGCAATAGAATAAATGCAAATGCAATTGAATTGAGTAATGGCTTTAATTGAGTAGTTCATGAAACGTAGAATAAATCAAAAAGAAAAAGAATTGAATGATAGACCTGCATTGTTTCCTATTAAATTTATATCAAAAGAAAGACAAAAAGTCAAAAGAAACGTACTAAAAGAAGATAAATGAAAGGCTAAAGTAATTTAGTGAAAGTAGAACGTGATTTAGGAGTTTAATGTGTTTTCTTCTCATGAATATATATTTTATTTTTAATTTAGAAAAATGAGATAAAAGCTTAAAAAGTTGATAAAAAGGATAAATACTAATAGAGCTCATTAGGAGGTATCACATCAACGTTTTCACGTTCACCTTTATATATATATATATATATATATATAGATTCTCATCAGATGTAACATCCCTAGTTGGGATCAGACGCTCAGTTTTGGACACATTTCCACTTAACGTTTATACCATTGGCCCTCACTATAGACATAACCCATGAGTACTTTTTGAGCACTTGAGATAACTATGATGAAAATAAAGGAATGCACTATTATTCCCTTATTTGAATAGACAACTACCTTTTGACTAGTCTTTCCTTTATGAATGGAGATGGTATAAAAACCCAAATGTGGGGTCTAAAAAATTCGATACTAACCCAAATAGCCTAACCACTAACTGATTAAATTAAAAATAGTCACATCGGAGTAAAACGCTTTCTAACAAAGATGATTATGTACCTAAAGAAATTTAAATTTGAGACCACTAATTAAGAATGAAGGAGCACGGCCATACATAACATAGAAATCACACTTGGAAAAGGTGGACAATTAGCTAGAGCAGCGGGTGCTGTAGCGAAACTGATTGCGAAAGAGGGGAAATCAGTACTTACTACTTCAACCAATCCTCTTGTCAGTGATGTGTTGTTGCTGTAAGGAAATAAGATAGAGCATGGCCCCAACATGAGATAATATCTCATATGGTCACTCAGCTTTGAATAGTTCACTCAGAAAGTCACTCAACTTTCAGTTACTTTGTTTTATAACTCAAAAGTCACTCAACTATTAATATTTTACTTAGAAAGTCACCCAACTATTAATATTTCACCTAAAAAGTCACTCAAACAATTTAAATAGTTTTTTCATTAAATTTTATTGAAATCTAATTTTTATTTTAAATTACTTTTTAAGAAATAATAAGATATCTATTTAATTATCTTATTAACCCATTCCAATTATTTAAAATAGATATCTTATTATTTCTTAAAAAGTAGTTTAAAATAAAAATTAGATTTCAATAAAATTTAATGAAAAAACTATTTAAATTGTTTGAGTGACTTTTTAGGTGAAATATTAATAGTTGGGTGACTTTCTAAGTAAAATATTAATAGTTGAGTGACTTTTGAATTATAAAACAAAGTTGAGTGAACAACTGAAAGTTGAGTGACTTTCTGAGTGAACTATTCAAAGTTGAGTGACCATCTGAGATATTAACTCGCCCCAACATCCATGTGCGCCTGTTATTAAATTCAACTAATTCATTAAAAAAAGAAGAAAAAACCTCAAAACCAAAGAATACTATGAGTATTAACCAAACCAGTCATGCTTAAGTGTGTTAAAATAGGACTTAGGTCAAGTGTCATCAGTATGAAGGAATTGCTAATGGAGAGTTTTCACTTATTCTTGCTCATGTATTTGTATTTTGCTCACCACCACATTGGAGCTACAGATACCATAAATACAACCCACTTTCTGAAAGATGGTGATGACAATATTACTTCACCTGATGGAACCTTTGAAATGGGGTTTTTCAGTCCAGTAAATTCTAAAAATCGCTATGTCGGTATGTGGTACAAGAACATATCTGTTAGGAAAGTGCTGTGGGTTGCCAACAGAGAAGCTCCTTTGACCAGTAGATCAGGTATATTGAAAGTAATCAAGCCAGGACTTCTTGTCCTTGTCAATGGGACTAACGACGTTGTATGGTCAACTGATACCTCTACATCTGTGCAGAATCCCATTGCACGGTTGCTGAATTCTGGGAATATTGTTGTGAAACAATCTGGTGATGAGGATTTCCTTTGGCAGAGTTTTGATCACCCAACTAATACACTTTTACCAGGCATGAAGCTCGGTTGGAACTTAGTAACTAGACGAGAGGTGTACCTGTCGTCATGGAAGAACGATGAGGATCCAGCTCATGGTGATTATACATACCACTGTGCTCCTTCTTCATATCCAGAAAACATCCTGAAGAGGGGGTCAAATGTGATATATCGCTCTGGACCATGGAATGGTTTCCGTTTTAGTGGAGAAACAAGCTCAAGAGACAGTTATTTCTATACATTTAGTATATTCTCAAGTGAGACAGAGGTTTATTTTGGATATAAGCTCACAACTTTAGTTATCACAAGGTTGATACTAAATTGGAATGGTGCCATAGAGCTTCGGACTTGGGGTGACCATGTATATGATTGGATCCCTCAACTCTCAATACCCACAGATAACTGTGATGCTTACAAACTGTGTGGCGCATACGGGAGCTGCAACAGTGAAAATTCTCCTGTATGTAGATGCTTAGACAAATTTGAGCCCAACAATAGTGAAGCTTGGAAGAAGACAGACTGGTCAGGTGGCTGTGTTCGGAGAACAGGATTAAGTTTCCTTCAAGAACATAGATTTTTGAAGTATTCTCATATCAAATTGCCAGACACACAGAATTCATGGTCCAATGTGACTATGACACTTGAAGAATGCAAGAATACCTGCTCTAAGAATTGCTCTTGTATGGCTTACGCAAATCCTGACATACGCAATGGAGGAAGTGGATGCTTGTTGTGGTTCGAGGATCTGCTTGACATTAAGGTGGTTTCCGATGAAGGTCAAGATATCTACATAAGAATGGCTGCTTCTGAACCAGGTAGGTTTTGTTGTCACTTAAAGATTTTTGATGGATTACCTGAAGATAGTAAAAGAATGTATGGTTGCAGTCACTTTTTTGGAACCAATTGATAGGCATTTAGTTTTCTGTAGAACAAGAAGTTGATATGCATGTGGCTTGAATCAAAGAAAAAATCTTGCTCAAAATTAAAGAGGTTTATAGTAAAATTCAAAAATAAAAAATGACTTACATTATATTGAATTCCAGAACCTTTACAACTCAATATCAACAAATTCAAAATGATGTGCAGTATTCCAAAGGCTTTTTTTAACTCATAATAAAAAATTATCTCCCCCATGGATTGGACAGGAAGTGAAATTGATTATTTTTGCGGAATGGCTACTTGCAGATAGTCTGGAGAAATCGGATGGAAAGAAAGGAAAAGTATTTTTCTGGATTCTACCACTATCTGTTGTTGTGATTCTGGCAATCCTTAGCATGTTGATCTTCCATAGAAGAAGGAAGAAGGCTTTACAGCTCAAAAAGAAAGGTAAAATAGGATAAATCTCTTTTTGTCCCGACATCTTAGCAAAATCGAGGAACATAAATTTAAATGAACTTTCATATTTGTCTGGATCCCAGCTTAAACAAAATTCACTTTATTTTCGGGCAGGTAGGTGGGAACACAATGTCAACTACAAGATGGATCATAGTGGTACTTGTGATGAAGAATTTGAGATACCACTGTTTGACTTATCTACCATAATGAAGGCTACCAATAACTTTTCAATTGACAGAAAGATTGGAGAAGGGGGCTTTGGACCTGTTTACAAGGTATAACTGGTGCGCAGGCAAAAACTTCCAGATCCTATAGAGTAAAGCTTCATCTTTAGACTCAGTATAGAAGTTGTATCATGAAAGTTAGAGACAACTCTTGTTCCATCATCAAAAGGGAAGAAAATGTACCATAACTGATCATCACGTTTTAATAGGACTAGTGAATGAAATACAAAGAACCAAGGATATGGTGGAATACAACTGATTGTCTCTTTCTAATTAGGACATAATTTACTCTGTGTACTTCCTACATCAAGTTAGGTAATGAAAATATTAACATGCAGAAATTGTGATGTATAGGGCATACTTGAAGGACGGGAAATAGCTGTCAAGCGGCTGTCCAGAACTTCCACACAAGGAGAAAATGAGTTCAAGAATGAAGTTTTATATGTTGCAAGACTTCAGCACAGGAATCTGGTCAAGATTCTTGGCTGCTGCAGTGACGGGGAAGAAAAGATGTTGATCTATGAGTACTTACCAAACGGGAGTCTCGATTCATTTATATTTGGTACTACTCTCCCTTCAATATTGCGCACATTAAAAATTGTGTTTCAGTGAACTGATGTCTATAGTAATTCTTCATTAATCTTTTTTATTTTTGTTATTATGTCTTGAATTATTTTCTTGTATATTTTAGGAAACTATAATTCCTATTAGTTTAGGAGACCCTTTGTCCTAATAGATTTGGAAGAGGAAATATTGTCCTTATAGGATTGAAAAACATTTTCCTTATAGGTTTAGAATTATTTGGGATCTATTTATAGGGGATATAATTGGAGATTCTAAGAGGGTACACGATACACAATGTAGTCCTAAGGGCTTGAAAGCATGGTAAAATTTGTTCTCTTTCTTTCATAGTGGAAAACTCTTTCATAGGGTTAAGAGGCATAGCCGAACCTCATTAAATCATTGTGTTATTCTTCTTTTCTATTTTCTTTGTTTGTGATTGTGTGCTAGTTAATCCACGATATTTTCGCAACAATTGGTATCAGAGCCAGGTTGGAATTTCTAGACATAATCAAGGGTTGAGATGTCTCCATCATCTTTAACAAAGTATGAAATAGAGAAATTCGATGGGGGGTCTAATTTCAGTCTATGGAAGATTAGAATAAGATCGTCTTTAGTGTTACAAGGATTGTGTAAGACAATTGAGGAGGTTATTTCAGAAGGGTTGAAAGAATTAGAAAAATAAACTTGAAAAAGTATCTGTATAATCTTCGAGTATCTGGTGTTCCATATTTGAGTGTAGTTGGTATGTATGCCATGGTTTGCACTCGTCTTGATATTCATATGTTGTTAGTGTTGTGAGTAGATACGAGGCGTATTCTGGTAAAGAACATTGGAAGGCAGTGAAGTGGATCTTGAGATACTTGAAGGGTACTGCAGATGTGGGCTTGATTTTTTTAGAAGACAAGTTAAGTGAATCAGCAATAGGTTATATGGATTCGGACTATGCAGGTGACCTGGATAAGAGAAGATCTATGACATGTTATGTTTTTACTCTTTCTGGTAATGTCGTCCGTTGGAATGCAACTGTGTAAATCTGGTGTTGCTACGAAGGCAATGAAAGAGGCTATATGGCTGGAAGGCTTGGAGCGGACATATGGAAGTCAGACATCACTTTATCTGAGATATTGTATCTAAAGGGGTTGTGGATGTGAAGAAAGTGTCTACACATAATAATCAAGGAGATATGATGACCAAGACAGTCCAGACCAATAAATTTAGGCATTGCCTAGACTTGATTAGTGTGAGTTGTACTCAGTATAGCTCTCTGGAGAGCTGGGAGCAAAGCAGAGAGACATTATTTAAATTGATGAAGGGAATTCAAGCCAAGGGGAAGATTTGTTAATTATGTCTTAAATTATTTTCTTGTATATTTTAGGAAACTATAATTTCTATTAGCTTAGGAGACCCTTTGTCCTAATAGATTTGGAAAAGAAAAATATTGTCCTTATAGGATTGGAAAACCTTTTCCTTATAGGTTTATGATTATTTGGGATCTATTTATAGGGGATATAATTGGGGATTCTAAGAGGGTACATGATACACAATGTAGTCCTAAGGGCTTGAAAGCATGGTAAAATTTGTTCTCTTTCTTTTATAGTGGAAAACTATTTCATAAGGTTAAGAGGCATAGCCGAACCTCATTAAATCCTTGTGTTATTCTTCTTTTCTATTTTCTTTGTTTGTGATTGTGTGCTAGTTAATCCACGATATTTCCGCAACAATTGGTATCAGAGCCAAGTTGGAATTTCTAGACATAATTAAGGGTTAAGATGTCTCCATCATCTTCAACAAAGTATGAAATAGAGAAATTCGATGGGGGATCTAATTTTAGTCTATGGAAGATTAGAATGAGATCGTCCTTGGTATTACAAGGGTTATGGAAGGCTATTGCGGAGGATTTTCCAAAAGAGTTGAAAGAATCAGAACAAGCAGACCTGAAGGAGAGGGCTTTGCGTGCGATATTTATGAGCGTTACAGATAGCGTTCTTCGGGAAATTGCTGAAGAAAAATCAGCAGCAACGGCATGGAAGAAGTTAGAAGATCTGTACTCTAAGAAATCGCTGACAAACCGCCTCTACTTGAAAAAGAGGTTATACCATCTTCGTATGAATGAAGGTACACCGGTCAAAACTCATCTTGATGAGTTTAATTCAATTATAATGGACTTGAAGAATGTAGATATCAAAATTGAAAGTGAGGATCAGGCCTTAATCGTGTTATGTTCTGTACCACCGTCTTATGATACTTTTGCTGATACATTGTTATATGGGAAATACAGTATCTCACTTGATGATGTTAGTAATGCACTAAAATCTAAAGAGTTGAAGAAGAGCTTTCCGGATAGCAGAACTAAGGGTGAATGTCTTGTGAGTAGGGGAAGAACACAACAGAAGGACTTTAATAGAAAAGGGTTTAACGCCAGATCGAAGTTTAGAGCAAGGAAGCAGAACTACTATGAGTGCGGGGAGCAGGGTCATTACAAAAGAGATTGTCCTAAACTAAAGGAGAAAAGAGGAAAGCAGAAAGTTGATTACTCAGCAAATATTATTGACTATGGTAATAATTCTGATGACAATGACTATATAGGGGAAGTTTGTGCTGTGAGTTTTGATCATAGGCAAAATTCTTGGGTTCTTGATTCTGGTGCAACTTTTCACATGTGTCCACACAAGAATTGGTTTGCAACGTACAAACAGACGAGTGGGACTGTCTACCTAGATGATGATAATCCATTAGAGGTATAGGGAATAGGTAACATCAGATTGAGAATGTTCGATGGCATTATCAGAAATATTGAGTGTTGGCATGTTCCTCGAATGAAGAGAAATTTGATTTCTCTTTCGACTTTGGATGATCAAGGATCTAAGTTTCACTCAGAGAATGGAACACTCAAAGTATGTATAGGCTCCATGGTACTCATGAAGGGTAAGCTTCATTCTAGACTGTATTATTTACAAGCCAGTGTAGTTGAAGGGGAAGCAGTTATAGCTTCTAGGAAGAATGGTCTGAATTAGTCTCAATTGTGGCACTTGCGACTTGGTCATATGAGTGACAAGGGATTGTCTTTGTTGAACAAGCAAAATTTGTTGGATGGTTACAAAGATCAAGCTTTAAATTTTTGTGAGCATTGTGTGTTTGGTAAGCAAACAAGGGTGAAGTTCAGCAAGAAGGCTATTCACAAGACCAAAGACAAGTTAGATTATATACATTCAGACTTGTGGGGTCCAAACAGAATTCCCTTCAAAAGTGGTGCAAGGTACTTTATGACTTTGATTGACGATTACTCAAGAATGGTATGGGTGTATTTCTTGAAAACAAAAGATGAGGCATTTTCAACATTTGTTAAATGGAAGACGATGGTTGAGAGGAAAATCGAAAGAAAAGTTAAACGTCTTCAAACTGATAATGGGTTGGAATTTTGCAACTTAGAGTTCAATAACTTCTGCAACAGAGAGGGCATAATGAGACACAACACTTATGTTGGAACACCGCACTTATGTTGGAACACCACAACAAAATGGTTTTGCAGAACGTATGAACAGAACACTTTGTGATAGAGCACGAAGTATGCTTTCACACTTATGTGTTAGCATGGATTTTTGGGCTAAAGCAATCAATACAGCTTGTTATTTGGTCAATAGATCTCCATCTACAACTATTGAGTTCAAAACTCCTTTTGAGGTTTGGTCCAATTCGCCTGCTGATTATTCAAATTTAAGAATATTTGGTTGTTCTTCTTATGCTCATGTAAGGGATGGAAAACTTGAGCCTAGGGCAAAGAAGTGCATATTTCTAGGGTATGCAACTGGAGTGAAAGGTTATAGATTGTGGTGCACAGATCAGAAGACTCCGGGATTAATTATTAGCAGGGATGTGACATTCAATGAATATACCTCACTAGACAGTCAGAAGGAAAAGGCAATAGCAGAAACAAATCACGGTGTTAGTGACCGCATAGAGTTAGAAGTTGAATCTCCACTAGCTCAGCCCAATAATTCAGAAGTGGAGGAGGTGCAAAACATTAATCAAGATGATAATGATGTTGCACCTATGCAACAACAATCATATAGCATTGCAATAGGTAGAAGAAAAAAGGTGATCAATCAACCAAAGAGATTTGCAAACGTGGTTGATGAAAATCTTTTGGGATATGCAAATTGTATAGAATTTGCTTTATCAGTTGCGGAGACCATTGACGTGCATGAGCCTAATAGCTATAAAGAAGCTATTTCTAGTTCAAAAGCGGATCAACTGGTTGGTGCTATGGGTGAAGAGATTGAGTCCCTTCAAAAGAATCAAACATGGAAGCTTGGTTCATTGCCAAGGGGACAAAAGTTAGTCAAATATCATTTTATCCGAGATGTTATATCTAAAGGGGTTGTTGATGTGAAGAAAGTGTCTACACATGATAATCTAGGAGATATGATGACCAAGACAGTCCGGACCAATAAGTTTAGGCATTGCCTAGACTTGATTGGTGTGGGTTGTACTCAGTAAGCCCTTTGGAGGGCTGGGAGCATGGCAGATAGACATTATTTCAATTGATGAAAGGAATTCAAGCCAAGGGGAAGGTTTGTTAATTATGTCTTGAATTTTTTCCCTGTTTATTTTAGGAAAATATAATTCCTATTAGTTTAGGAGACTCTTTGTCCTAATAGATTTGGAAAAGGAAAATATTGTCCTTGTAGGATTGAAAAACCTTTTTCTTATAGGTTTAGGACCATTTGGGATCTATATATAGGGTATGTAGTTGGGGATCCTAAAGCATTGTAAAATTTGTTCTCTTTCTTTCATAGTGGAAAACTTCTCTCTGTTTTTGCTGGGAGGAGTAGGCATAACCGAACCTCATTAAATCCTTGTGTTATTCTTCTTTTTTATTATCTTTGTTTGTGATTGTGTGCTAGTTAATCCACGATATTTTCGCAACAATTTTTGAGGTAAAAGTAACTAGTAGTACTTCGGTAATCTTATTCCAATTACGAGAGCCCCATAAAGCAGGAAAAAAAATTGATAGACCAAACACGTTGTGGGAGTATTATTTTTCCAAACAAGACAAGGAACTGATTTTAATACTACTTTCTCCTATAACTGATTAGTCTGTTAATGACTCAACAAAAAATATTGGCAGATGACACACAAAGCAAGGTATTAGACTGGCCTAAGCGATTTCACATTATCAATGGTATAGCTCGGGGACTTATGTATCTGCATCAAGATTCTCAATTGAGAATAATTCACAGAGACCTGAAAGCTAACAACATTCTGCTAGACAAGGACATGAATCCAAAGATATCAGACTTCGGCTTGGCGAAAATATGTGAAGAGGATGACGTTGGAGCCATGACAAACCGAGTAGTTGGAACGCAGTAAGAACCTTCTACTGGATCGTAATTTTTTTATCAGATTTACTGGATGGTAATTTGAACCTAAGAAGAATCTTCAGATAGTTAAGGCATGTTTTTCAGCATTAGTAATTCTAATTTTGCGCACATTTTAATGCAGTGGGTACCTCTCACCAGAATATGCATTGCACGGAAAATACTCAGTAAAATCAGATGTATTTAGCTTTGGTATTTTAGTATTGGAAATTGTGAGTGGGAAAAGCAACAGAAAATTCTCTCATCCAGATCATAACCTTAATCTACTCGGGCATGTAAGATTTTATTCGTTTTATTTCTTATTATTTTTTTTATTTTTATCACCCTGGTGTCGGGGCCAACATACTTGAGCCGAGAGTCTATCAGAAATAGTCTCTCTACCAACGAGGTAGTGGAAAGACATGCATACACACTACCCCTCCCCAAACCCCACTTGTGGGATTATACTAGGTATGTTGTTGTCGTCATGGTGTTGAGGCCAGCATGTGCACACCTCAACTAATTCCACGGGATACCTGCCACCTCCCACCACCAAGAAGTACCAGGTAACTCTGTCCAACAAGGCTAGGACTGATGGGAAGAAATTGCCTAGTGCTTTTTGTCTCGGCTGGAATTTGAACCTGATCATTGACCACTAGGTCACACCCTTGGGTGCAGTTGTTTAGTTTTATTTATTTATTCCTTGGTGTATGTTATCTACTAGTAACAAATATCTTGTAAAACGACCCCTGCTAATAAGCTTGCAATATCTACAGGCATGGAAACTCTATAAAGAAGGTAGATCAATAGAACTACTTGATGAACACCTAGGTGATTCTTGTTCAACATCTGAAGTAGTACGATCAATTAGTGTTGGTCTATTATGTGTCCAACAATGTCCTGAAGATCGTCCAAGTATGTCTTCTGCAGTTCTGATGTTAAACAATGAAGGTATGTTGCCGTCGGCTAAACAGCCAGGTTTTTACATAGAAGTAAATGCACCTAGTAGTGGTGCATTTTCTTCTAGCCAACATGCAGAGAGTACAGTCACTGAGACCCCTATCACAATACTAACTGCCCGATAGAGGATATTGTTTTACTGTTCATTACTAGCTTGTAGATGTAATAATCTTTTAAGTCTTTGAAGCAGTGTGGTGAAAATAATTGTTCATGATTCTGCTTTTTTGGTGTATCAACTATGGAAGATCTTCTTCATGAAGAAAAGATTTTTCTTTCTAATTTCTTAAAGAAAAAAAGGGGAGGATTTTAATACAGTCCTGAAAAATGATGAAAGATGACACTCACAATCGACAAGGACGGAGCCAAGTTGATGCAAGGGGGTTCATACGAACCCTTTTGTAAAAAAATTACAATATATATATAAGGTCTACAATTAATTGTTTATGTGTATATAGTAGTTGTTGAATCGTCTTGACTTCTTCGTGTGTTTACTTCTTCATATTTTGAACCCCTTAGTGAAAACTCTGATTCCGCCACTGACTATAAACATGCTTCCTATCGAGCATTCAACTGCGTGATGGTAACTTCGTTTATAGAACTTGGTGTTTGTGTACTCCAAGAAAATTGGTCAACATCTTCAACTTTCCTTTCAGTGAAGAAACCGGGATGTTTAGGTGGTGGCAAAATGCCTTCATTGCTCAGCATCATAATCACAGTTGACATGCTTGGCCTGTCCTCTGGATTCTGTTGAACACATAACAATCCCACATGGACTGATCTTAGTACTTCTGATATATAGTATGAGTCTACGAGATTTGGATCTACTAGTTCCAAAGTCCGTCCTTCATTATGAAGCATCCATGCCTGCATAAAAAGATCCCTCCATTAACAAAGGATTTAAGTTATACACACTAACAGTACAAAAACTTTTTACTCTAGCATTATAGTTTAACTTGTGATAGTAGGTTAGTTAACAAGCGCTTATAATAGAGATTTACATGTAATTTACTGTCAGCAGATAAAATTTAAATGCATTATCAAAACAGTTTGTCTGAGTTTTTTTACTGTTACGAGTTACTGTACTTACATGTCCAAGAAGGTTGAGGTTGTGGTCTGGATGAACAAATCGTCGATTCTTCTTTCCACTCACAACCTCTAGTACTAATACCCCAAAGCTAAAGACATCTGATTTCACTGAGAATATCCCGTCGACTGCATATTCCGGGGACATGTAACCACTGCAGTAAAGAAACCACAGGATATACATGTGCTACTACATGTATAATCAAAGATTAAATCATACTATGTTCCAACAACACGGCGTGTATTGGCTCCTGTCTCATCTCCTCTGAAACTTCTAGCCATCCCAAAATCTGATATTTTTGGATTCATTTCAGTATCAAGTAAGACATTGCTAGCTTTTAAGTCTCTGTGGATGATTCTGAGCCTAGAATCTTGATGAAGATACATCAGTCCTCGAGCAATTCCATTGATAATGTTGAAGCGCTTAGGCCAATCAAGTAATGCACTCCTTTCTTCATCTGCCCAATGTTTTCAACTTATTACTATAAGGTTTTTATAACTACGAAACCAACCTTTGTGAAGTCACAGTTGATTGCATTGAAAGAAATGGCCACTCAGTAGATGTGAAAGACTAACCAAATATATATAATTCCAGGCTTTTGTTTGGCAAGTACTCGTACACCAACATCGTCTCTTCTCCTTGAATGCAGCATCCTAGAAGCTTTACAAGATTCCGATGCTGAAGTTTTGCGATGCACTTAACTTCATTCTTGAACTCGTGAAGTCCTTGCTCTGATGTTTCTGAAAGCCGCTTCACTGCTACTTCTTGTCCACCGTCTAATACACCCTGTAAAAGTAGCAGTCCTTTTAGAAATTCGATGGAGTGAAATGGTCATTTTTTCCTTATTAATGCAATCAAGTTCTTCGTTCAGGCAGCATCTACTTGCACATTTGATTCCACAGCTTATCACTAATTTTGCACCCAAAGAAAAGGAGTAAATTTTCTCCCTTGGTTGGATTAATCTTTTCCAGCTGATGTTCCTTTTCTTTGAATTTGAAACCTTTATTTTATAAAACATTATCGGTCTTGAAACAAGGCTCTCAACTTAACACTCATTCCGCTCATCATACTAGCAAACGCTGCTGTATGTACGGACTCCAAGAATTAATATTCCTTTCAATGAAAGCAAAGAAATTAAGTCTCAAGTATCATTACTTGGGATCTGAGCATTGAGGAATGTTTCTACCTTGTAAACTTGTCCAAAGCCACCCTCTCCAATCTTGTTCTCAAATGAAAAGTTGTTGGTAGCATTGGTTAACGTTAATAAGTCAAAAAGTGGAAGCTCAAAATCTTCATGGTGACTTTGATTACTGTTATCATTCTTGTTGCTATGACCACCTAATCTCCCTGCAATTTGAACATACAAGCTCAAATAAGGAGCTTGAAAAGAAATACTAGTGGTATACAGAACTAATGACCACTAGGTGCTTCCAGTTTTACGATAGATAGAATTGGTACTTTCACTTACCTGTTGTTGTGAGCACTGGATCCTCTCTCCTTTTTCGTTTATAAAGAATCAGGCTTACACCTAAGCCGAGCAGAACCAATGCAACCAATAGTGGCAAAGATATTGCAAGTATGACAGTTTTCTTTCCTTTTAATCTGGCAGAACCTGCAACATTTCCCATCGAATATTATAGTAGGTAGTTGTTTCTAATAATGTTAGAAGTTATTTTCTATTATATTTATTTCAACGATAACATGACGGTCCTAGAAGTCTTATTCTCCACAATGTGGACTTGGATTACCTTTTCCCTTCATATGAGCTGAGTTACTGTAATTGAAGTACCAAGTCCGTGGCTTGATGACAATTGACATGTTTATGAAGTGTTTAGAATAACTTAAAGTGTCTTAGTAATTTTTATGGAGAAGTAAAATTCAACTTCGTAGAGTTTACAGCTAAATTCCTTGTAAATGAATTCCTATTTGTTCAACGATTCAGCCTTATACAATTTAAATGTCCCGCAAATCATTCTTGTCCACAAGCATTGTAAAGTTGAGAGTTTTTTACTATCAAAACCTTTGGAGATTAATAGTATTTGAGACACTGATGTTTGTTAAACTTCAGAAAATGGATACATGAGTTTGATGCTTTCTGCACAAGTTAATTCAAAGGAATCAAGGAAAATAGTTGATATTCACGAAAACCATCCATCAGTAAATTGCATATTACCTATGTCTGAAGCAGACATCCTAATGTAGATATCCTGTCCTGATGCAGGTAGCTGTCTGATGTCAACCAGCTCCCCAATCCATAGCAAACACCCGCTTCCTCCATTGCGTATGTCCAGATTAGTATAACCCGTACACGAACAATTTCTCAAGCAAACTGTCCTGCATTCATCTAGTGTCATTGTCTCATTGAACCAAGAATTTCGCGTATCAGGCAGTTTAACACCAGAATACTTAATAAATCCATCTCCTGTGCAATTCAGTGGGATCTTCCGGACACAACCACTAGACCAGTCAGACCTTTCCCAATCATCTGGATGTTTTGGCTCGAATTTATCTAAACATTGACAAAAAGGATCTCTCAAAATGTTGCAAGTCCCATATGCACCACATAATTTGTAGGTGTCAAGTCATCCACAACTGCAGAGTGGTAATTTACCCATCCCTGAACCTTTCCAATCCAAATGATACGCATAGCTCTCCCATAAGGCTTTAAAACAAACGTTGAAATAACGGATTTGTTCACCATCTCATACTCGTAGTAAATTTCCCTACTATTCATAACCATACCAAAAGAAATGATAGAGTTGTTCACCAGATTTGGTGCACCACTCCACCTGATACCATTCCATGGCCCTGCTCTAAATGTCACATTAGCCCCTTTTCGCATAAGGTTTTGTGGATAACCCGTAGGATCACAATGATAAGTATAATCCCCTGGAGCAGGATCATCACTACTTCTCCAAGAAGTAAGATACCTTTCTAATCCAGTCACCAAGTCCGTTCCAAGTTTCATACCTTCCAACAACGTATCACTAGGATAATCAAAACTTTGCCAGAGGAAATTCTCTGGATTCGGATCGTTAGCATCCCTCACCACAAAATTCCCTGTCTCCAACAACTGAGCGACTGGATTCTGCACAGATTTCGATGAATTTGTGAACCAAACAGTTGCATTAGTACTATTCAGAAGAACAACTAGACCTGGCTGAATGACTTTCAACACCCCATATTTATTAGTGACAGGAACTAGCCTATTGGCAACCCAAACAGGAGTAGTAGCAGAGGTTTTCTTGTACCATATTCCAACATAATGATTTGTAGAAGTATCTCCAGGACTGAAGAATCCTAACTCGAACGTTCCACGAGACGAAACAATAGTATCACCATGTTTAATGAATTGAGTTATAGTTATGGTATCTCCTTGACCATTAACATTTTGAAGAAAAACAAAAGATAAGAGAAGTAGAATTAATGGAAATATTGTTATATCCATGATAGTTGTACTTACCTTTTGTTGCATTCTTCTTCAAAATTGTTAAAAAGAATTTAACATATTCCATCTCTTGTGGACTTCTCTTCAGTAAGATTGTCTGAGAGATGACCAAGACTTCATTTTTTGCAAGGTCAATCCATTTAGACAGCAAAATGGCGTGAAATACTTCGTTTCAATTTGTTTGTCTGATTTTGATTTATGCGCGAAGTTTAATAAAGTAGGGAACTTTTTTGAATGTTGTAATATTAAACATCTCATGTCAAAAGTCGGAATTAAAGAATTACCAAAATATAATCGAAATATTCTTTTTGAAACGCACTAAAAAAGAAATAGGAGAAACAAATTGAAATAAGAGTACTCTATATATATTACTGATACTAGTATTATGTTAACATTTTGGAAGCAGACAAATGGGAAGTTTTGTTTGATTGTACCTAACCCATTTTACTTGTGATGTTTTGTTTTGCGCACTTCTTTTTAAAAAAACATTAACTAGACGGTAATTTAACTAAATTATTCTTATTTATTATATTTTCTTTCTATTTAACACTTCTATTTTTTTGCACCATATTAATATCTCTCTATAATTATGATTAAGAATAAAAGTGAAAATAAATAATTAATTATATTTTAGTTTTTTAAATTAACAACTATTTTAGATCATTTATTTTGATTAAGCACCACAAGTAAAATGGACCAAAGGGAGTACAAGATTAAAAAAGAACATATTCTTTTCGTCCCAATTTATGTGATAATGTTTGATTAGATACTGAATTTCAAAGATAAAAGAAAAGCTCTTGGAATTTGTAATCTAGAATAAATTTGAGATATTTGGGGATCCTAACATTTTAGTAAACGTCAACTTCTTACCTTGCCAGGTCACATTTTACACTTCATTTTCACCAAATGACAGACTGCACAACAGACGTGAACAAAGGTTTAATGAAAAAATTAGAGTTCAACACCAGTTTTTTTAAAAAAAATTGTCTTGATGAAAATATTATGCAACACTTTTTTATTTTTAATTTGGTCTTAATTTCTCGAAAGAATTGATTTTATTAGTCACTTACAATTAATTTAGTAATAAAGTATTTCAAATGTTTTTGAACTATTCCAGATACATTTTTTTTTCCAAGCCTAATTTTGGGACCACATCTACCCTTACTATTAGCGGTCCTCCACACAACCTGCCACTCGTATTTTAATACAATATAATTGATGACGTGGCTGGCTAACATTGAAAAAAAATACATAATACATAAATATGTCTTTTTATTTGGCCTCAGACATCTATATTCTTCAACTTCGGGTGTACTCAAGTAGACACTTAAACTTATATAAAGTTGAACAAATATACACACGTGTCCTACGTGGCATAATACACATATGACACCACGTAAAATGTTGTGTAAGGCGCGAATTGCCACGTAGGATGCATGTATCTACTTGTTCAACTCTATACAAGTTTAAGTATCTACTTGTGTACCAAAATTGGATGGCATATATGTCATATGCAGCAAGTTAAAGGGCACATTTATGTATTACAACCAAAAAAAAAAAAAAATCACAACTTGTACCCTTTTTTCTTATATAAAAAAAAAAAGTGGATGACATGGATTACTAGTTCACCGAGTCTCCTCATAGGATAGAGGTAGAGTATTAATTACGTCCATACGAACTCAATAGCTCTTGTTTAGATATTGATAACGAAATTTGTAAAAAAACTCTTTAAAGAACGAGGCGTGTCAAAGATATTGTCCTACGTGAATAGAGGGCCGCGAATACACACGGCTAAATTAAAGAAGAAATAGTTCAAGACCGGATAGAACACGCTTGACTTATTTTGAAGAAAGAATCTTGGTTTTTCATCAGTAATGTCCCACCACAATTCATAAATCATAACCATGCAACTATTACTTAAGCTTAATAAAACACAATCAAATAATTCACAAACATGAATATTTCTTATTGAAGGTCATTGAGCCAGGAATTCTTGTCCTTCTTAATGACACTAACAATGTTGTATGGTCAACTAATACATCGAGATATGTGCAGAATCCGGTTGCACAGTTGTTGGATTCCGGGAATAGCAACAAGCTGGTCATGTTGTTGGTGATGGTGTTAGTGATGGGAATTTCTTGTGGCAGAGTTTTGATCACCCAACTAATACACTTTTACCAGGCATGAAGCTCGGTTGGAACTTTGTAACAGGACGAGAGGTGTACCTGTCTTCATGGAAGAATGAAGAAGATCCAGCTCCCGGTGATTATACATATCATTGTGATCCTTCAGGATATCCACAGAACATCCTAAAGAGGGGCACAAATGTGATATATCGCTCTGGACCGTGGAATGGTCTTCGTTTTGGTGGGGCAATAAACTCAGGAGGTAGTACTTTCTATAGATATGGAATATTCTCAAGTAAGACAGAGGTGTACTTTGGATATAACCTCACATCTTCAGTTATCGCGACATTTATACTAAACCAAAATGGTGTAGCACAACTTCAAATAGAATGTCTCTTTCCTTTGACAACTCTTAAAGACATTAAAAATGACTTCTATTACACGGAGGATTCCTGAACCTTTACAACTTAATATCAACAAAAGAAAAATGACCTACAGTGCTCCAAAGGTTTGCAGAACCTTTATAACATAGTCAATAACATAATTAACTTCCCACAGAGATATCATAGTGAAACTTACTACTACATTTATCTTTGTTGGAAGGGATACTTGCAGACGATAGGCTGGAGCAATCGAATGGAAAGTTAGGAAAATCACCTACCTGTATTCTGGCATCATCAGTTGGCGTAATTTTTGTAATCCTTAGCCTGCTGATCTACCATAGAATAAGAAAAAAGGATTTAGAGCTCAAAAAGAAAGGTAAGCTGGATAAGTACCTTTTTGTCCTGACATCTAAGCAACTTTCATATCTAGTATTTGCAATTTAAACGAATTCACTTCATTTGCTGTTGGCAGGAAAGTTGGAACAAAGTGGCAACTATAAGACGGATTTCAACCGTGGCAATTACTGCACTGAAGAATTTGAAATACCATTGTTTGATTTATCTACCATAGCAAAGGCTACCCATAACTTTTCAATAGACAGAAAGATTGGAGAGGGGGGCTTTGGACCTGTTTACAAGGTATGATCAACACTTTACGCCTGTTTAAGAAATACACCGATTTATGCCCAAAAGATGATCATGCATAGTATAGATGACAGACCAAAAAACTTCCTGATCCTTCAGAGTATAGCTTCATCTTTAGATTCAGTGTAGGAGTTGTACGATAAAAGGCGTAATGAAATGAAGCTTTGCATAAACTTGTGGTACAATAGCTTGATTTTTCGTCTTTTAATTGGATGCATAACTGGATTTGTGTTCTTTCTAAACCAAGATAGGTAAAGGAAATGTTAACATGTGGAGATAGTGATGTTTAGGGCATACTTGAAGGACAGGAAATAGCTGTCAAGCGGTTGTCTAGAACTTCCACACAAGGAGAAAATGAGTTCAAGAACGAAGTCGTCTATATTGCCAAACTTTAGCATAGGAATCTGGTGAAGATTCTTGGCTGCTGCATTGAAAATGAAGAAAAAATGGTGATCTATGAGTACTTGCATAACGGGAGTCTTGATTTATTTATATTTGGTACTACTCTCCATCCAATAATGTGCAAATTATATACTAATTGTGCCACAGTGAACTGATGCCTATAGTAGTACTTCAGTAATCTTAATCCAAATAGTCAGACCTAACAAAACTCTGGCAGATGACACACAAAGCAAGGTACTAGACTGGCCTAAGCGGTTTCACATTATCAAGAGTATAGCTCGTGGAGTTATGTATCTGCATCAAGATTCACAATTGAGAATAATTCACCGAGACCTGAAAGCTAACAACATTCTTCTAGACAAGGACATGAATCCAAAGATATCAGACTTCGGCTTGGCAAAAATATGTGAAGAGGATGACATTGGAGCCAAGACAAACCGAGTTATTGGAACATAGTAAGAACTAAGCACCACCTATACTCGGTAGCATTTTTCCTACCTAAGAAGAATCTTGAGATAGTTAAGTTATGTTTTCCAGCATTATCAAATCAAATTCTATTTTTTGTGTACGTTTTTTCTGCAGTGGATACCTCTCACCAGAATATGCATTGCACGGGCTGTACTCAGTAAAATCGGATGTATTTAGTTTTGGTATCTTAGTACTGGAAATTGTGAGTGGGAAAAGCAATAGAAGATTCTCTCATCCAAACCATTACCTTAACCTACTCGGACATGTAAGATTTTTCATTTGTTGTACTAACAAATATGTTACAAAGCTAAGCTAGCTTGCCATGCTAATAAGCTTGTAAAATGTACAGGCATGGAAAACCTATAAAGAAGGTAAGTCGATAGAACTTCTTGATGAACGCCTAAGTGATTCTCGTTCAACATCAGAGGTGGTATGATCAATCTGTGTTGGTCTATTATGTGTCCAACAATGTCCTGAAGATCGTCCAAGTATGTCGTCTGTGGTTGTGATGTTAAACAATGAAGTTGTATTGCCACAGGCTAAACAGCCAGGCTTTTACATAGAAAGAAACTCAAATAAAGAGGAATTCTCTTCTGACCAATATGCAAATGTTACAGTGAGTGACACCCCAATCACAATATTAGATCCCAGGTAGTGAACTTAGTTCACTTGTTTGCAACACAATTTTTAGCAGTATATGCTCCCATCGGTCATCGGATGTTTACACCAAATTCAACTAATTCAATACATATTAAGAATTTGTTGGATTGTTATATTAACGTATTTTTAGTTGAATGAATAACAGTTAATATGCATTTATTGATTTGACGTAAGGATTAAATACATATACGTATTTTTTGTGGACCTTAGATACCATGTTTGGGGTCAATTTATAATAATGGACCATGCAACTTGTCATAAATGGCACGAAAAGCATTTAACACTTTTAAGGCTTTTGACTTTTATAAATGATTCTACTACACTTGTTTGTCTTGCTTGAACTTTATTATGCATTTTTTTTCTTTGAAAGATAGTCACTTTTTTTTCATAACCAAGACATAATTTACGCATAATACATAAACGCACCCTTTAACTTGGCCTCAACCGACGTATATGCCCTCCAACTTTGAGTGTCCACAAGTGAACACTTAAACACTTAAACTTGTACAAAGTTGAATAAGTAGACACACATGTCCTACATTAACAAGGACGTGAATTGCCTCATAGAAAGCCATGTAGGATGCATGGGTTCACTTATTCAACTTTATACAAGTTTAAGTGTCCATTTGTACACACCAATAATCGGAAGGCATAAATGTCATCTGAGGCCAAATTAAATAACACTGTATTATGCCATAATTTATGTAGTTCTTGTGCACTTGTCAATTTCTTATAGAACATAGAATGTTAATGAGACTGCAGTTTTTTGTGATAAATTTCAAAATCAAATACCAAACATTAAAGGGATGAAAGTGACACAACTTCAGGAGAAAACATAATTTTTTTGTAAACTTTCAACAAGAAAACAATTCAATTCTTCAGGCAACCAACATAATGACTATCAACAGTTTTAGTTTTTTAATTACCATTCTAATTCTGCCAAAATATAGAGTGAATCCCCTTTATTTTAGGGCAGTGTACAGGAAATACATCCATTATTAGTAATTAATCATTAATTGCTCAACTACCAAAGACCAGGTCAATTTTCACTGCTAATGAATGATGCAGATGAGACAAATTGCTTCTTTATACAGAAGGGCAAGTGGTGCATGATCCAAAACTCGGTAAATAATGGATCTGCCTTTCTATCCTTTTCCACTTAATCAATCAGACACGTGACATGTACCTAACTCCTAACTCCTACATCATGTATTCCGTTGTTACCATATCTATCTATCTATTGTAGCAATTATAACAGTAAGTAAAGTAATGAATGACTCGAGTAGGACGCCTTAGTAGTTGTGTGTGACATCACTAATATATCCTCAAACAAATGAATTAATCCAAAAAATGCATACTTTTTTGGATTCTTATGTTTAATTTTGGAGCCTACAATTGCCAATTAGTTGGAGCCCGCCACTGACCTGTAGCATAGGTAACCCCCATCTAGTCAATTGAATAAGATTGAAATATTCAAAATCTATTTCTAATACAAAATTCAAAGTATCTGTTTGATTTCTGAGGCTAACTACTCGAAAAGAGACGAAAACGTCAAGTCAAATATTTGTTGTTTAGAGAGAAATGACATCTAATGACAGAAATGTTCTTCTTCTTTTGGTTTGATTCTTCAGAATTCCAAATACAGGACTAAACAATCTCCATGAAACGCTTTATCGGTTTCTATTTCTGTTCCTCCTATGTAGTGTCATTTCTCTTCATATTTTCCACTCCTTTAGACACTATATCGAACGATAGCTCCATCAAAGATGGACATACCATAGTTTCAGCTGGTGGAAACTTTGAGCTTGGATTTTTCAGCCCTGGAAATTCCAAGAATCGATATATCGGTATATGGTACAAGAATTTACCTAAAGGCAGAGAAGTAGTGTGGGTTGCCAATAGAGTGAACCCACTGAATGACACTTCTGGCATATTAACAGTCAGTAGCAAAGGGATTGTACTACTCAATGGAAACCAAGATGTGATTTGGTCATCGAATTCATCGAAAAGTTTGATGAATCCAGTGGCTCAGCTTTTGGACTCTGGAAATCTTGTCTTAAAAGATGACAAGTTGGTAACTACAAAAGACTATGCTTGGCAGAGTTTTGATTATCCAGACAGTACTTTGTTACCTGGCATGAAATTAGGCCTTAACTTGGTCACTGGCCTGTATTGGACTATGTCGTCGTGGAAGAGCAGTGATGATCCGTCTCCAGGAGAATATTTAGATCGCCTCGACACCAGTGGTTACCCTCAATTCTTTGTGTGGGAAGGTCCTGCAATAAAGTTTAGCTCAGGAATATGGAATGGACATTTATTTGTTGGAGGACCAAATTTGAAACCAAATCCTTACTATACATTTGAGTTTGTGAACAATGACAAGGAGATCTACTATAAATATGAGCTTATCAATACTTCTCTTCCTACCAGGCTGGTCTTGAATCCAGCAGGCCTGCTTCAACGACTCTTATGGATCGAACGGAACCAGAATTGGTTTCTTTACTCCACTGGACAGATGGATAATTGTGACCGTTATGCCTTGTGTGGTCAATTTGCACGGTGCAACATCAATGACTCACCTCCATGTGATTGTTTGAGAGGATTTCAGCCTAAATATCAACAAGGATGGGATGCAGCAGATTGGTCTAGTGGGTGTGTACGAAGAACTCCGTTGACATGTGGGACAAGTGATAGGTTTCTGAAGTATTCGAGTGTGAAATTGCCAGATACACGCCATTCCTGGTTCGACAAAAGCATTGGCCTCGAGGAATGCCAAAGGCTGTGTCTGAAAAACTGTTCGTGTACAGCATATTCCAATCTTGATGTTAAAGATGGCGGGAGTGGATGCGTACTGTGGTTTAACGAACTTGTTGATGTAAGGGAATATGCTGAACTTGATCAAGATCTCTATGTAAGGATGGCTGCATCAGAATTAGGTAAGTCTCCTTATTATAAGATGAATCATATCAGAGGCGAATCTTAGTAGCTCAGTTAGTTGACTATCTGAACTTTCACCTTGTTGTTGAGGGTTCAATTCCCCCACCTTATAATCCCCTCCCCATTTCGCCTTCCCCTACCCCCAACCCCATTCTAAAGTAAAGAATCATACATGAAGGTTTTCATAAGTCATAATGAACTTTTGACAGATTCAGGCCATATGGGAAAGACAAGAATAGCACTCATTCCAATTATATTAACAGTATCAGGAATCATCCTTCTTGGTTTTCTATCTTGGCTTGCTATGCAGAGCAAGAATAGGGAAAGAGGTTAGCAAATTTGTCCGTCGTGCTGAAAGTATAGTTGTTTCATTCACCTTAATATCTTTACAAAAAAAGTTCAATTTTACAGGAGAACGAGAAGGAAAGGAAGATATGGAATTACCTTTGTTTGATTTGATGACTATTTCTGCTGCAACTAATAATTTCTCATCTGACAATATCATAGGAGAGGGTGGTTTTGGATCTGTTTATCGGGTAACTACAATCATTTTCTCTCTGTATCTTAGCCAAATATATGATGGTCCTCTCGTAGCTTAGACTTCGCGTGGATTGTGTGACAGGGCAAACTATTAACAGGACCAGAAATAGCAGTAAAGAAGCTCTCCAAACATTCCGGACAAGGTCTTGAAGAGTTGAAGAATGAAGTTGTTTTGATTTCCAAACTTCAACATAGAAATTTAGTTAGGCTTCTAGGCTGTTGTCTTGAAGGGGAAGAAAGGATGCTAATTTATGAATATATGCCAAACAATAGCTTGGACTTCTTCATCTTTGGTTCGATTCTCTTGACTCATTTCGTCAAAAGATTCATCTTATCATATCAGCATTGTTCTGCTAACTCAAAATGAACTGACATTTCTGCAGATGAATGCAGGAAGAGAAAACTTCCCTGGGAAAATCGTTTTCGTATTGCAATGGGAATATCAAGGGGGATTCTTTATCTTCACCAGGATTCCAGATTAAGGATCATACACAGAGATCTAAAGACCAGCAACATTTTACTGGACAGTGAATTGAATCCCAAAATTTCAGACTTTGGACTGGCTAGGATTATTGGTGGTGACCAAAATGAAGCAAGAACAAAGCGAGTAATAGGAACATAGTAAGTTCAATTAGATAACTCATTGACGCTTCATCTTTACCTCTATTATAGTTTCACATTGGTTGGGGAATTGACTGGTAGACTAGTTATATGGACCAATTCTCCCTCATAAACTAGATTTGGGTTGAGTTAGGCTCAGATGACATATCCTTATATGGTATCAGAGCCAGGTAGATCCCCGCTGGGGCTCCTGGTCCATGCTGCTGGTTTGCTTATATAAACTTGGACAATCTTCCCCTTATGAGCTAGCTTTTGGAGTTGAGTTAGGCATGTGTCATATCTTTACAGCCTCCATAAAATCATTTAACCCATATTAAACATTATATATGTCTTTGTGCAGTGGCTATATGTCTCCAGAATACGCAGTTGATGGGAAATTTTCAGTGAAATCAGATGTCTTCAGTCTTGGTGTTCTTCTACTAGAAATAGTCAGCGGAAGAAAGAACAGAACATTTCGTCATCCAGATCACCATCATAGTCTTATAGGACATGTAAGCAAGATACAAATCCAAACATTTGCTTTTGTCATTTCATGCTACACTTGTATTTCCTACATATCATTGAAAACTATACTTGATTTTGCTATAGGCTTGGTTATTATGGAATGAAGGAAAAGCCTTGGAACTAATCGATGATTGTTTGAAAGAATCGTTTGTGGAATCCCAAGTGTTAAGATGTGTTCATGTGGCACTGTTATGTGTTCAACGACTAACAGATGAAAGACCAACAATGTCATCAGTAGTTTTCATGTTAAGCCATGAAGAAGTGGCATTACCTCAACCGAAGGAGCCTGGTTTCTTCATAGAGAGGAGTACAGCTGAAACAGATGATTCAAATGAGAAAAGATGTATCAGTGACAATGTTTTGACATTAACAATTCTTGAACCAAGATAGCAATGGCAGAACCAGAAATTCAAGAACCTTCTATTGTATAAAGGTTATTCAACAACTAATATATATACAAAACAAAAAATCTGTTCATCCCTACATGTACAGTAAAATATTTTGACGAAGGGGCTTCAATTGAACCCCTCTAGACCATGCAGCTCCGGCCCTGATCATTATTGGACGAGCGTTTATTAACATGCTTACACAGAACAATTGCGTATATCTTTCAGATATTTGATTAAGTCAAGACTCAAGAGCCATCGGGACCATTGTGTCAAGTTGTGCAAATTGTCAGAACATGATGGAAATGGACATATAAGTTGTTACACAGTATAATGACTCATAGTAGATCTGAATGGCTAAATGATAGCCTCAGACTTTGTTGAGCAATTATTTTTCCTCATGACTACAAATGAACATCATGTCCTGGGGGAGTGTTTCTTTGCAATCATATTCATCACATCTTTTTCCACGTCTCCATCACCAAACTCGAGTTTTGTGCAACTTTTTTTTTCCTGGTTATCCACCGGGTGTCCAGTACCAACTTTGAGGCCAACTATTCAAGATTCCCACTTTAGCAGGTAAAATTCTCCCTAGCAAAGGTAACTTCCTTCTCAGGGATTAAAACCGGGAAAATCTATTGAAATTACAGATTATGCACATAACATTAATCTGCATAATATATTTTACTAGAAGTGAAGTTCAAGTTAAGAATAAATAGTTAATGGTCACATGGTAATGAGATGGTGTCATCGACAGTGATCTCTAACCTTCCAAGCTGAAGAAATATGTAACTCGTACATAGTTTAATTAGTTATATATATAGGTGGTTATCAGATGAAGAAATAAGGCTTAAGGTCTATTCAATTTTTTTTTTCTTTGGCTCATAGAAATAAAGAGGAGAAAAGACAGATTAACACAAATGGGGCGGACATTCTTTTGAAAAATGCTAAACATGGTAGGGCAAGGCGGGTCGATATCTTAGCAGGTCAAGGCTTGCCTCGCCTTAACCCGCCCTATTGCCATCCCTACCTACTTCAAGGTAGGCCAGCTTCAACAAGACGCCAATAAATCCCAGAATGCCTACCTTCCTAGTTCTTGGAACTATGTAAAACTTTGCATTTGATTCTGATTTGAACAGCATACAGATTTATATTCTGAGGTAGTTACAATAAAACAAGGAAATGTTCTCAAAAACACTCATGAAATAATAATTCAAAAAAATGAAGTCATTGCCAACACACAAAAAAAGGCCATTCAATCAAAGCCAAAAAACAAATCCCTTGATGGTTTATACTCCAAAGGCATAAAGCAGTGCAACGGAAGCTCCTACAGTGATTGTCCAGAGATATATGGTTTGAGACAAAGTATTAGCACCATTGCATTGGTCATTAGAACCACTGAAGCATCCAGGCCTACTAATCTTAGGTTCTACTCCCCCTGTGGAAAAACTGCTCTTTGGTTTGCCATTGCTGAAGAATACACACCAGAAATAGGGGCCACCACCATCGGAGCCACTCACAGCAGCACCGACCTCAGTGTGATTCTTGCTATAAAGAATATCCAAACTTTTGCTATTTCTTATAAGGATATCGTTGAATGCTTCAGAAGGTTCAGCATACTTGGATTGACATGCGAGAAATCTTCCAGTTATTTGAGCAAGCGATGACGCCTGCACACCACAGTTAGGGGCAAACTCTTCGGCGAATTCTGATTCAGCAGGTTTCTTGCCATCTGGCCCTCCAACTACTTTACAATCACCTCCATATGCTTTTATATATTGCAGAGCCAAGCATGCCAAGCCAGGGTTACTGAATAAGGAGGATAATTTATTCGCAGTCCTGTTACTATTAAGGGCAGCTACCAGCTCATCAGCAGGATTATCAGTTACCTTGGCTGTAGTTTATCAAGCCAATACATGTGTTAGAGGTTGATCATAAAGGCAATAATAGTGAATCAAGATCGAAAAGCTGTCTGCTTGAAGGAATACACATTGGGAATGACAAGGGTAAATTACATCTAACCCAAGAGGCTTGAGACACATGTCGGTATGCTTTTGGTAATTGGAAGTACAAGCAATTATCTAAGACTGACTAAAGGAAGAAGAGCCAGAGAAGGAGAGTAAACATCATTTAGGCTGTGACTATAATTCTAGCACACTCATGGAAAGATTATCAACAATAACCATATTATCAAGAGAGTTATAAGAAGCAAAGGAGAAAGATATAAAATTAGGCTCCAACATAGTATCCAAAGGCATAAACTAAAGCAACTTGAGCATTGTCCTTCCATTAGTGGGTTAGAGTCACACATTGATTGGGGAAAGACTGATGGTTTGCTTATATGGACTTCAACAACCCTCCCCTCATGAGCTAACTTTTGGGGTTGAGTTAGACCTAGATGTCATATCTTTACCTAGGCGGCAAGGGGTGTTTGAATGGGTTAGAGTCCACATTGGTTGGAGAATGGACTAGTGATCTGCTTATATAAACTTATGAACTTAGGCAATCCTCCCTCATGAGATGGCTTTTGTGGTTGAGGGTGGCAAGGGGTGTTGGAATGGGTTAGAATCCACATTGGTTGGAAAATGAACTAGTAGTCTGCTTATATGGACTTAACTTATGAGCTTAGGCAATCCTCCCTCATGAGATGGCTTTTGTGGTTGAGGGCGGCAAGGGTTGTTGGAATGGGTTAGTGTCCACATTGGTTGGAAAATGAACTAGTGGTTTGCTTATATGGACTTAGGCAATCCTCCCCTCATAAGATGGTTTTTGTGGTTGAATTAGGCCAGGTGTCATATCTTTACGGGTATCTTCTCATGTTACCACAAATTACAAAGACCGAAAATCCAATTTGAGCAGCTTCCCCTAACTATTCACAAAATCAGAATTTGCAGATTGACTAAATAGTTTCTTGTCAGTGCCATAAATGCAACATGCCAACATCCTCTTTTCCTATACCATTAGCAAGCTTAATAAGGCAAGAATCACATAAAAACCAATGTTCTATTATTAAGATATATCATTAATAATCCCATAATTGTACAAATAACATATTCCAAATCCTTCCCGATACCTCCCAACGAAAATCTCAAACTTGGATCCCGAATTGGCAAAGCACAATTTTGCACACTACTACTTAATATTGATCACTATTGAGAAACCAGATAATATCATTAAACAAACTGTAGTAAAGTAGATCTATCAATCTCAGAAACTATGCACTTTATATATTATAACTGAAATCCTATTTGCATGAACTTGAAATCTTTCAATGCTAAAATTACTCAGCAATCAGCACATTATAGTTTATTCAATAAAATATACACCAAAAATTGAAACTCAATCCTTAATTAGATCCAACAGTAAGATAGTTTAAGTAGCAGAACACAGATAAGAAACATTTATTCAAAATTGAACAAAAAAGAACCCTTACTTTGAACTTTAGCAGCAGAAGCTGATATGAAGAAAATGCAAAGAAGAAGAAACCATTGAAGCATTGTCATTTCTGTACTGAAGATGTCGGTGTGGGTGGGGTGCGTGGGTGTATAGAAGAAGCTAGCTGTTGAGCAGAGAAAAAAACAGTCTGTTTGTACGTCTACTTTGATCTGATGTTTTATAAAACTCACCATCATATTGAACTTAATTACTGTAATGCCACCAACCGAATTTTCATTTTTCATTTTCAACTGACAAAGAATAAAAAAACTTATGCATAATGACCAAACTACCCTTAATGAGTCCCTGTGATTTTAAACAATTTCCTGCCCTAATCTAGAATGCTTCTGAATTTTGTATGAGAGGCAATTTCATTTTCAGGATTCGAATCGAACTCTCTGGTTAAGAATATCACAATAACCATATGATGGTAGTTCTAAACAACTTGGAATGCTAGCTAAATAGGATTCGTTAAAGCTAATACGAACAAAGTTGATGCTCCTACATCCATATAGTAAGTTTGTGAGTGATTTGAAATTTGAGTTGTTATTAGTTTATTAGTCATCAAATTTGAGATGTACTTTACTTCATTAAAATTACTTCATATAGAATAGTGCTTATGTATCATGTACAGCAAATATATATGTTTGATGAATATATTCATTGTCCCCAAAAAAGGCAATGCATGATATAGATACCTCTAGCTACTTATGCTTACAAATTTTGCCAATAATTAGTCCATTGATTGATCAATTGTCAAAGACAAAAGAAGTGTATATCAAATTATTTGCCCTGCCTTGATATGAACACTGACATTAAAGTACTGTTTGACAAACAAGACAAATACATTACAAAATTTCCAATTGTGGTTGTATGTCTATCTTGGCTCTAGAATTGTTAACGATAGGTTGTTACTTAGACAATCTTCAACAGTTGATTCCGTGGAATTCCTCTCTATAAAAAAACCAGGCTGCTTTGGTTGAGGAAGAACCAGACCTTCATTTCCCAACCAAAAAACTACTGATGCCATTATAGGCCTATCCTCTGGGAGTTTTTGGACGCACAACAAACCTACCTGGATGCATCTCAACACTTGAGACTCTGAAAATGATTCTTTCAAACATTCGTCCATCAGTTCCAACGCCTTGCCTCCAGTCCAAAGTAACCATGCCTAAATTACAAACAGAACACATTTATGCAAATGTATTGACAATAGAAAGCTAAGAGTGAATTAAGGGAATGAAGTTGTGTAATGTATGTGCTTACATGTCCCAAAAGATTGTGAAGATGTTCCAAATGACGAAATTTCCTGTTCTTTCTTCCACTAACTATTTCAAGAATGATTACGCCGATGCTGTATACATCTGATTTTACTGAATATTTCCCATCAACAATATACTCCGGGGACATATATCCACTGCATCAACTCAATATATTTATGTTCATGTACTGATTGAATGTAATAAAGATTCTATGATTTAAAGATGTGTAGAAACTTACTATGTCCCTATTACTCTCTTAGTTTTTCCTTCTTCTTGGTCTCCACCAAAAATTTTGGCAAGGCCGAAGTCAGAAATTTTGGCATTCATGTCACTATCTAATAAAATGTTGCTGGTCTTGAGATCTCGGTGAATAATTCGTAATCTTGAATCCTGGTGAAGGTAAAGAAGACCTCGGCATATTCCCATAGCAATTTCAAAGCGGTTTTTCCATGCAAGTGAAGCTTTTGTGCTTGGATCTGCACAATGTAGAACTAATCATTGAGTGATGCAGAGATATTGAGGACTTATATCAAGTACTATTCAGTTAATGGATCATGAAAAGCATACCAAAAATGAAATAGTCCAAGCTAGCATTGGGCACAAACTCATAGATTAGCATCCTTTCTTCTCTTTCAAGGCAGCAACCCAAAAGCTTGACAAGGTTCCTATGTTGCAGCTTTGAAATGAGAACGATTTCATTTTTTAACTCTTGAAAGCCTTGTCCAGATTTCTTTCCAGAATACTTCGATAGCCTCTTTACGGCTATCTCTTGTCCACTTGGTAGGATACCCTGCAATTTTCTATCAAGGGTTAAAGATGCCACTTCTAGCTAAAAGTTTCAGATCAAAGTTGATTTACCTTGTAAACCGGTCCAAATCCACCCTTCCCAATCACATTCGTAGCAGAGAAGTTCCCGGTGGCACTAGTAACAGTAACTAAATCAAACAATGGAAGCTCCAAGTCCTCATTTTCAAAATCTGGACCTGTCAATATACATTCGCCCACCACAAGCATGATATCAATGAGAATTTGGTAAAGGCGAACAATGTCAGCTAGATAAAAAATTCACCTAGGTAGCGCAGCATTTAGACTTAAGTATATTTACCTATTCTTCTTTTCCTTCTTTGGAAGGAAAACCAAGCTAAAAGGCTGAGGATAAATGTTGCTACCACTACTGAAATGACACCAATCAGAACTGGCCTCTTTTTCCTCCGCTTCCTGTCTGAATATGTTCAATAATTAGTTCATAAGCAGTCTTCAATTTACATATGAGTTGGCCATGAACAGAATGAGTGTATACGTCCTTTTTTGTTATGAAGCCCTGCAAACTTGGTAATCAGTAATTTGTTGACCAGGGCTTCTTCAGTTTTAAAGAGCTGTGCATTTATTTAGAACAACAAAATGAGGAAATGGTGCAGAGTAGGGTCATTACCTATTTCTGAAGCAGCAACTCTCACAAACAGGTTTTGCTCATTTTGGCTCAACTCTCTAATATCAATGAGTTCTCCAAACCATAGTAAGCATCCACTTCCGCTATTTCTAACATCAAGATTTGAATAGGCTGTACAGTTGCAATCAGCTAAGCATAATTTCTCACATTCTTCAAGGTTAATGCTCTCATTAAACCAGGAGTTTCTAGAATCAGGCATCTTGATGCCCCTAAATTTAAGAAAACCGTCTTGGTTACAATCCAAAGAAGTTCTCCTTACACAACCACTAGACCAATCTGCTGCAGACTGTTGAGGAACCCTGTGAAGTCATAATTAAGTAATCAGTACAATATCTATGTGCTTGGCCCAAGAAATAGAATCAAGCACACACATGAGGGGGCGTGGAAAATCATAACTAAGTAATCAAGTGTGTTATCTCTAATATCTTAAGGTGTGATGATCACTCATTTTAACAATACCTAGGATTGAAACCTTGCAAGCAATCACATGGAGGGGAGTTATTGATGTTGCAACTTGCATAAGGACCGCATAAAGCAAAACGACCACAGTTATCAAATTGTACTGTTGAGTAGAGAAACCAGCTCTGACTGCTCTCAATCCATGTTAGGTGTTCTATCAGCCCTTCCGGGTTGAGCACCATCCTGCTGGGCACTGACTCGTTCTTAAGTTTGAATTGGTAATAAATTTGCTGCTGATTAATAATAAACTCGGAAATGTAATGTGTATTTGGTTTACTATTTGCGCTAACACTAAATGCATTACCATTCCATATCCCTGAGCTAGACACTATAGATGAATTTTTCCACACAAACAATTGCGGGTATCCATGAGAATCAAGACGGTTTATATATTCACCAGGAGAAGGATCATCAATGCTCTTCCATGATGACATGTACCAATCCATGCCCGTGACCAAATTACGTCCAAGTTTCATGCCAGGTATAAAAGTATTTCCTGGATAATCAAAACTCTGCCACGCGAAATTAATTTCCAGGTCTCTTTCATTTCCATCATTGACAACAAGGTTCCCGGAATCCAGGATCCGTGCTCTTGGATCCTTTAAGGATCTTGATGAGTTTGATGACCAAATTGAGATATTGGAATTATCAACAAGTACAAGAATCCCATTGGGTTTGAGTGTTAACACTCCTGATGTGTCATTAAGTGGAATATCACTGTTTGCAACCCAGACAACAGTTCTAGTTGATATCTTCTTGTACCATATGCCAACGTAACGATTCTTCGAATTTCCAGGGCTGAAAAATCCAAGCTCATAAATCCCACCAGCTGAAACAATTGTATCACCATCTCTAATGGATTTATCTGTTGTGATCGTGTCTACTGCCGCAGAAATTAGTAAGATGAAGAAAAAATGGGAGCAAAGGAATAAAAACAGTAGCCCTTTTGATGGATTCTGACTCATGTTTTTTATTGGCAAGTTTAAAAAAAGCCTTGATACAGAAAAGAATACTGATAACTTTTTTTTTCTCAGTTTAGAATTAACAGTCATGTCCAAAATGTTCTATATAAAGAAAATGAAAAAAAAACAACTTTTTTGATTGTTCTAAACCTCTTAATGAAAGGTCAATCATAACTGCTTCTAAGAATTAGATGTCAAAGTTTTAACTTGTCAAAAATTGTATGCGTTTGACTTCCCATTTCCACCATTAACCTAGTATTTGCAATTGCACGCTGTATATGACATGCATCTATTTGCTTCGTGTAAACACATGAAATGTATTTGAGTAAATTGCCTAAAATCTTCCTAAGAAGAGTTAGTATTAATGACGATGTGACATCTTGGACTAGTAAGAGCAGAACTAAGAAAAAAGGAATAGATGTCTTTTTTATTTTCTATAATATTGATGCATTCGTTTTAAACAGTTGTAAAGTCAGCATCTAATATTCAACAGAGAGAAAAAATATAAAGACTAGTTCTCCGTGCTGCAAGAAGAATCTTCAACTTCTTGAATGGAGTCGCTTTTGATGAGGAGACTTTAGTTTCTCCCAAAAAAGTCGGACTTTTCAGTGTGAATCCGGATTAATTGTGCTACAAAGCGTGTACTGAGTGTGTGCACACACTTTTAAATTTTCTTCTGATTAATTAGATATAGTTTGTGTCGATTGAACTTGGAATGAGCTAACTGATAAATTGAGCTGATTCTGTTGAATCCATTGAATTCCTTTCTATAAAAAATCCAGGCTGCTTCGGTTGAGGAAGAACCAGACCTTCATTTCCCAACCAGAAAACTACTGATGCCATTGTAGGCCTATCCTCAGGGTGTTTTTGGGCGCACAACAAACCAACCTGGATGCATCTCAACGCTTGAGACTCTGAAAATGATTCTTTCAAACATTCGTCCATCAGTTCCAACGCTTTGTCTTCAGTCCAAAGTAACCATGCCTAAATTACAAAAAGAACACATTTATACAAATGCATTCACAATAGAGAAAGTGAGTTAAGGGAATGAAGTTTTGTGTTGTATGTGCTTACATGTCCCAAAAGATTGTGATGATGTCCCAAATGACGAAATTTCCTGTTCCTTCTGCCACTAACTAGTTCTAGAATGATAACGCCGATACTGAATACGTCAGATTTTACTGAATATTTCCCATCAACAGCATACTCCGGCGACATATATCCACTGCATCAACTCATCAAATTTAAGTTCATGTACTGATTGAATGTCTATCATAAAGATTTGTAGAACTTACTATGTCCCTATCACTCTCTTAGTATTTCCTTCCACTTGTTCTCCGCCAAAAATTTTGGCAAGGCCAAAGTCAGCAATTTTGGCATTCATGTCGCCATCTAGTAAAATGTTGCTGGTCTTAAGGTCTCTATGAATAATTCTAAATCTTGAGTCCTGGTGAAGGTAAAGTAGACCTCGAGATATTCCCATAGTAATTTCAAAGCGATTCTTCCATCCAAGTGAAGCTTTTCTGCTTGGATCTGCACAATGTAGAACTAATTCTTGAGTGATACAGAGATATTGAGGACTTATCAAGTAGTAATATTTAGTTAATGAATCATGAAAACAGACCAAAAATGAAATAGTCCAAGCTAGCGTTGGGCATAAACTCATAGATTAGCATCTTTTCTTCTCCTTCAAGGCAGCAACCCAAAAGCTTGACAAGGTTCCTATGTTGCAGCTTGGAAATGAGAACGATTTCATTTTTTAACTCTTGAACGCCTTGTCCAGAATACGTAGATAGCTTCTTTACTGCTATCTCTTGTCCATCTGGTAGAATACCCTGCGATTTTCTCTCAAGGGTCAAATATGTCCCTTCTAGCTTTTAGTTGAAGATCAAAGTTGATTTACCTTGTAAACCTGTCCAAAGCCACCCTCACCAATCACATTCACAGAAGCGAAATTTTCAGTGGCAGTAGTAACAGTAACTATATCAAACAATGGCAACTCGAGGTCCTTGTTTCCAACTTCTGAACCTGTCAACATATATTTTCCGATCACAGACATGATATTATTGAACTTTTCCTCAATCATTTGGTAAAGTCGAACACTGTTAGCTAGATGGAGGTAAAAAAGCATTCACTGTTAACAATTTTCTAATACCTCCAGTATGTTTATCCGTTTTTTTGTTCTTTCTTTGGAAGGTAAACCAAGCTACAAAGATGAGGATAAAAGTTGCTACTAGTGCTGAAATGACCGCAATCAGGACTGACCTCTTTCCCCTCCGATTCCTGACTGAATCTGTTTAATAAAAAGTCCATAACCAAACTTCAATTGACATATGAATTGGCAATATCAGTATGAATTGCTTCCGCGACTATCATATGTTACAATTAGTGACATCAGATAGTAAAGTTTCTTATATTCTAAAGAGTTGTGCTTATATTGTGCAAAAGAACGCAAAAATGGTATAGAGTAGGGTCATTACCTAATTCTGAAGCAGCAACTCTCACAAACAGGTTTTGCTCATTTGTTGTGTACTCTCTAATATCAATGAGTTCACCGAACCATTTTAAGCATCCACTTCCGCCATTTCTTATATCAAGATTTGAGTACGCTGTACAATTGCAATCAGCTAAGCACATTTTCTTGCATTCTTCAAGACTCATGCTCACATTATACCAGGAGTGTCTAGAATCCGGCATCTTGATATTCGTAAATTTAAGAAAACCATCTTGGTTACAAGACAAAGAAGTTTTCCTTATACAACCATTAGACCAGTCCACTGCATACCATTGTTCAGGATACCTGTAAAGACATAATTAACATGGTATTGGAACAGACAGAGGAATCGTGTGAAGGCATAAATAAGTAACTAAAAGTATGCTCTCTCTAATAGCTTAAACATTTACATGAGATGGTCACATATTTTAACAATACCTAGGCTTGAAACCTCGCAAGCAGTCACATGGAGGAGAGTTATTGATGTTGCAACTTGCATAAGGACCACATAAAGCAAAACGATCACAATTATCAGATTGTGTTGACACATAGACTATCCACCTGTGATTGTGCTCGATCCATGTTAGGTGATCTACCATTCCAGCCTGATTGATCACCACCCTGGTGGGCAGGGACTCATTAAGCTCATATTTAAAGTAAATCTCCTTCTGTTTAATAACAAACTCGAAAGTGTAATATACAGCTGGTTGATTTTTAGGACTACCACTAAATGTGATACCATTCCATGGCCCTGTGCTATATACTATAGATGAATTTTTCCACACGAAAAATTGGAGGTGTCCTTGAGAATCAAGACGTTCTATATATTCACCAGGAGCAGGATCATCAGTACTCTTCCATGACTCTATGTACCAATCCATGCCCATGACCAAATTACGTCCAAGCTTCATCCCAGGTAATAAAGTATCTCCTGGATAATCAAAACTCTGCCACGCGAAATTAACTTCTTTATCACTATCATTTCCATCACTAACAACAAGGTTACCGGAATCTAGGAGACGTGCTTTTGGATTCTTTAACGATCTTGATGAGTTCGATGACCAAATTGAGACATTGGAATCATCAACAAGTACAAGAATTCCATTGGGATTGAGTGATAACACTCCTGAATTGTCATTCAGTGCAATGTTTCTGTTGGCAACCCAGACGACAGTTCTAGTTGATATCTTCTTGAACCATATGCCAACGTAACGATTCTTAGAATTTCCAGGGCTGAAAAATCCAAGCTCATAAACCCCTCCAGCTGAAACAATTGTGTCACCATCTCTAATTGGTTTTTCTGTTGTGATTGTGTCTAATGCTGTGGAAATTAGTAAGATGGAAAGAAAAATAGAGCAAGAAAATAAAAAATGTTTATCTTTCATGATTCTGATTATTCGTGCCTTCGATTTTCGAAAAACTTAAAGCCTCAACTTAATAACACACACAAAAAAAAACACCAGTTCCTTTTATTGACAAGCTAAGGGTAATTTTTTTCACTTCTAACTGTTGAGAGGCAGCTAAGAATTAGGATGTGATAATGAACCTCTTCATAATTGTACCCCTTTGACTTCTCAGTTACCCTGTTTGATAGGCCAAAAAAAAGCAAAAAATTGACAAGCACCCAGTGTTTGTATCAAAGTATTAAATACATGATATGTGATTGATCAAATGTTAGATATTAATGCTTAATTGTAGTTAAGTAATAGGCCAAATATATCGATAGACACTTAAAGTTGTCACCATCTACGAGTTAAGACTCCTTAACTATCATTGTGAGTCACCACTAGTTGGCATAAGTGTGGCTCGTGCATGAGTCTAGGCAAACCTCACGCATGAGCTACAAACTGCCATGACATGTTAAGTGACGGAATAGGTTCTGTGGGTTCAACTGCTTTGCTCAAACTATGTATATACATAGGTAAAAATAAATTAAAATGTATAAATATAAGCTTTTGCATAATCATGCATATTCAACTCTCTTATGAAACAAAAACCATGCTGATTAGTGTCATCAAGAAGTTAGATTAGTACTACAGGTTTTGTGCTTTAAATTAGCATAGGCATTCTAGATCTATTACAACAACAATAACATATTGTTGGATAATGTCAACATCCTGCCTATGGCAAGGCCTACTAGGGTGGCTCGGGTTGGAGTCATGATTGAACATGGCGCTTATTTGGTGGACTTAATTAAGAAATTATAAAGTTACACTTTTGTTATAAGCTATAACTTTTGGCATGACGGTAAGCGTTCGATTCTAACACATACTCAATATAATCTCACAAGTAGATGTGGATAGGTTGTTTTTTTCTCTTTTGAATTGTCAACGCTCAAAACCAAGTTGGACATTGTAATAAGAACAGATGTACTATAGGGACGTATACATTAATCTTTTTTATTTGACTAGATGCGTTTATCATTGTGTCAAAAGTTATAGCCATAGCCGAAAGCAAAGCCATGCTGCTCTTGGGTACCATTTAATAGGATCAAGTGTTTACTATCATGCCAAAAATTATAGTCTGTAAAGGTCAACTTTATTTCTTAATTTAGTCCACCAAATAAATACCATATTCTATCATGGCTTCGACTTGGACCACCTTAGCCCCCTCATGGGCCTTGCCATAGGTGTTAACGTTACCCAACACTTACTACTACACTATAGATGTTACTAATGCTATGAGGATTCAATAATTTATATATATATATATATTTAAAAAATGGATTTTGCATAGTGTAAGGGAATTGATCAATTGAACCCCTTCATCATGTGCTTAATATCAGAAAAAATGTTGCATAACATGAACCACAATTTTATGATCAAGAAGATTTTATTAGTATTATTAAAGTGTTAGCTGTCAATTACTGAAAAAAAAATCATTTTGTATTATTAAAGCAAGTGGGCTTACTCAAAGTTTGTTACTTTGTCGGTAAGCAAGGCTACCTCACACAAGTGGCTAAAATAATTTATGTAATCTGTAGTTTGATAGAAAAAGCCATAAAACAAAAACAAAAAAGATAGAAAGGGTAATAATAGTAGAAGGGATATAAGTAGGCTACACCTCATATGCCCATTTCATCATGTTCTGATCATGAAGTGTCTTTTAAATAAAAAAAACTTATACATATTTAGTTTTTACGTGAAATCAATAAATATATATAATGTATTTGTATTTGTATTGAAATTTCTATCATGTTACTATGATTAATTAAAATACATCCTTGTTTCATTTAGTCAATTAATTATAATACTCTCTTCGTCTCATATTAGTTGTTGTCAATTTACAAATCAATAAAGAGTTGATTAAATTTTTTTCCATTTTTTCATTAAATTAATTCTTTTTGAAAGTCTAAATGCTACAAAGTTTCAAAAAAGTTCCTCCATTGTTTATCTTGATGGATAAAGCACATAAATAAAATACATTCAATTTCAGAGGCGAATAAAATTAGCTTGTTTAAAGAGCATGCAAAGGAAAAAATAAACAAATAATATAAGACAGAGGGAGGAATAGCTTGTTTGATTAAACTTCTAAATTTAACTTATCAAATAAATTATAAATTAATATAATTTGACGTAAATATCCAAAAAAATATTTAGGCCTCTTTTGCACAAGTTGACAAAATGATTCGGATGGTTCTTGAATCTTGACATTAATAAATCATCTCACATTGATGAAAGAATTGCGCAATTGTCAGCCCATGCTTACGCATGTTAATAAATGCTCCAATAATGAAATACTCCATTCGTCCCAAATTTATGGAATATTTTTTCAAATTTTGAGATTCAAATAATTTTATTTTTTATCGTAAATTTTTTTATACATTTTTTAATTTTGAATTGTCAATTATTATGACTTATAGTACTTTTTATGTAATTTACAAATATATAAATTTATTTTAAAAAAAATGAACATTTCATGCGCAAATTTCAGGTCAAACTTAAACTGTTTGATTCTCAAAAAACTAAAAAATGCCACATAAATTGAAACAGAGGGAGTATCCAATAATTCTAAGTTTCCAACCAACTGAAACTAATGACTCAAAAGCATAGAATTAACTCCTGAAACAAAGGTAGTTTATAAATTTTGTTATTGTGAAATGTCAGTTTACCCTGGCTCCCTACATCGAAATATTGTATTGTATTTATAGAAAATAATATTAATTAAAGCCCCTTCATCGAAATATTAGAAAGTCATCTATCTTTATTTTGGTCTCCAATCTCCATCAATATCAAATAATATATATCAAATATTAAAGCTCCTTCACTTGAATATAATAAATAATATATATAACGTTCAAATTGTTTTCTATGCATATATATATATATATATATATATATTGTATATTGGATTTCATTAACTTTTTGGGTGTTTATTTTTTAATATTTCAAATTTTATTTTAAATAAAAATTCTAACTCTGCTCCGATGAAGCTTTTTTTTTTCTCAGTATGGTGACTTTACAACGGTTTTCAATTAAAAAAAAAAAAGAATGTGTCAATACCCGTGAAAACTGGGATTATATATTTTGACTGATTGAAAAGTAAAAAATATATCCTTGTATTTTTTTTATCTGTCACTTAATTAAAAGTTTTGGTCAAGTATTTGTCTCTATAAAAAAAATTATTAAAAGACATTATCAATTAAAAGTTTTGGTCAAATATTTGTCTCTTTAAAAAAATAATTAAAAGTTATTAATTGGTTTTAGGAATAATTTTGCACTTTTTGTCCCTCAATTATTGATGAATTTTAATTTTAATCTTTATAATATTTAATTTTTAATTAATTGAAATGAGTGTTAATATCAGTTTTCGATCCCTTTATATAAGAAATATGTAAATTTTAGGTTATTATTTGAATTATATCACTCTCAAAATTAAAGTAACATAGTAAATTCAACATAATACACCGACAATTAAATGACTTAACACTAAATAAATCATTAATGTTATAAAGATTTACTATTAAGAGAGATTAAAAAAATACATAAATTAATTAAAGATTATACATTTGATCATATTATAATATGGGAAGTCAAAGGATTGCAGTTTTGAAAACAACAGTCTTAGGCTGTTAGCCGCCTCTATGGCCTCTCAACAGAAAAGTTGAAACAATTAATTACTCAATTAATTAGTAAACGTAAGTGATTGTGATTATATATTGCATTTGGTAAATGAGATTATTTATCCTATATTTCTTGTCATAATCCCAAAATTATAATTTTATCTAACTTTTTTTGAATCAAACGACCCCTAGAGTTTTTGGAAAACAAATATTAGATCATTTCCTTAAAATTAAATGCTTCTAAGCCCATTTTATATTTCGCACCTAACAATATAATTTACTATAAACTAAAAATATTAGGTATCTTGCCACTAATTAAGAGTTTCCTACCATATATTGAGAAAAATACACTTAGATACATGTATTTTTGCTACCAGATACACAAAAATAGGAAAAGAGATGAGCAAAATTCATATGTATACATGTATCTGGTGTGATTCGCATGTATTTGAAATATTAGATACATGAGAGAGTGGAGAGCGACATTTGTTATTTAACCTAGATACATGTGAATCCACTTGGATACAATGTATATAGAACAAATTATACCTAATTTTGACCTCACGTATCCTTAGATACATGTATCTGGACGTATCTAAACATACACACCAAAATCTGATAAGATATGTAATATTACAAATTAAAGTGTATCTATATAATTAACTCCTAAAGTAGTGGAATTTTATGTAAGTTCTCCTATAATTTAATGGTTAATAAATTAAATTGAAAATCATGAGATTTTATATTTAAATTTAGGAAAAATTTAAATATCAAATGATTTTATTTCATGTAAGGTTGTGTATCTTATACATCGGAAGATAACATGTACATCATGAAATTAAGCAAAGATAAGTTCATTTGAACCTTAAATTTCTGACACTAAATATAATTACATATATGTAAAAATCTATTAAAATCTCAACAAATATTAAATCTAAATCAACAATTTCACATTCTAACACTATTATAAACTGAATTTCAAAAATCTTGAAAATTAAATTCATTGAGTTTTTAATTTTGAATCCATCTATAGGTATACACAAGTTGACCCAAAAAGTAACACGTATTTCATAAAATTATTTGAGATGTGCTTAAATTGATCCGATCGAGTCATAAAATATACCCATTGCATCCAAATTCCAAACAAAAGTGCGTGACTCTCACTCAAATATTCAGCGAGTAAAAGTCTTTTGACTACACCGACAAAGCTTTAACAATAAATTATCACCTATCATCCCCCATCTCTATATTTATTACACAAAGCTACCCAAAAACTTGAAAATGATGGTATGTTCAAAGCTTATCAACTGTGTTGTGAGTTTAAGTTCTGAATATGAAAAAAAAAATTGTTGGAAGCGTCAATCGTCAAAATGGTCCAAATTGATATCAAGGTCAGTAAATTTTAATTTTTATAATTGGGTTTGACTATTTCAACCTTTTAGTTCGTGGAGTCTAGTCTACTGCAAAATTGCAGTGGGTAATTATTAGTTAAAAATATAGTTGTCAATTATTGATTGGTTTAACACGTCAATGGCGAGTGAGTTTTACCTCTTATCAAATTAAAGTGTTTATTTGATCACTAGCTAAGTTTGAATGTTTAAATATGTAACTTATAATTTATGTCAAGTTTAAGGGGCTGTCACGATATTTAATCTACTATTTATAAGTCGAATGTGTCTAAGAGGCTATCGCTATATTTAGCCTATTATTTATAAGTCCAATATTGTGGACATGACTTTTTAATTCTAAACTGGTGGGTAGGAAAAAGTTAACTTTGACAAGCAATGGTATTGATTTTGTTTTTTGTCGAGGCTATGTTGAGGCTCTTCATTTGCTGTCAATTTCTCTTCCTGTTACTAACTTCTGCAGCATTAGACACAATCACTACAAATAAATCCATTAGAGATGGTGACACAATTGTTTCAGCTAGAGGGGTTTATGAGCTTGGATTTTTCAGTCCTGGAAATTCGAAGAATCGTTACGTTGGCATATGGTACAAGAAGATATCACCTAGAACAGTTGTCTGGGTTGCAAACAGAGATATTCCACTTAATGATACTTCAGGAGTGTTAACATTAAATCCTAATGGAATTCTTGTACTAGTTGGTAATTCCAATGTCTCAATTTGGTCATCAAACTCATCAAGATTGTTAAAGAATCCAAAAGCATGGCTCCTGGATTCTGCGAACCTTGTTGTTAGTGATGGAAATGAGAGAGATGAGGGAATTAATTTCGCGTGGCAGAGTTTTGATTATCCAGGAAATACTTTATTACCTGGAATGAAGGTAGGAAAAGATTTGGTTACGGGCATGGATAGGTATGTAACGTCATGGAAGAGCACGGATGATCCTACTCCTGGTGAATATGTAGATCGTGTTGAATCACATGGATATCCTCAATTGTTCTTGTTGAGAAATTCATCTGTAGAGTTTAGCTCAGGGCCATGGACTGGTGCTGCATTTTCTAGTAGTCCTAGTAATAAACCAACTTTGTATTATACGTTCGAGTTTGTTATCAATCAGAAGGAAATTTACTTCAAATATGAGCTTAAGAATGACTCTATGCCCACCAGGGTGGTGCTCAACCCGGATGGGGTGATACAACACCTAACATGGATTGAGCATACTCAGAACTGGTTTCTCTACTTGACAGCACAACTTGATAATTGTGATCGTTTTGCTTTATGCGGACCTTATTCAAGTTGCACCATCAATAACTCTCCTCCATGTGACTGTCTGAAAGGTTTTGAGCCTAGGTTTGTATTTGTTAAACTATGTGATCATCTAAGGTTAAGCTATCACACGCCCCTCATGTGCGTGCTTGATTCTTTTTCTTGAGCCAAAACATGTGTAATTTTTTTTGTTACTTAATTATGTCTTCACAGGTATCCTCAAGCTTCTGCAACAGACTGGTCTAGTGGTTGCGTAAGGAGAACTTCTTTGGATTGTACCCATGATGGTTTTCTTAAATTTACGGGTATCAAGATGCCGGATTCTAGAAACTCCTGGTATAATGAAAGAATGAACCTTGAAGATTGCGAGAAAATGTGTTTGGCTGATTGCAATTGTACAGCCTACTCAGATCTTGATGTTAGAAATGGCGGAAGTGGATGCTTACTATGGTTTGGAGAACTCATAGATATACGAGAGTTCAGCCAAAATGAGCAAAATCTGTACGTGAGAGTAGCTGCTTCAGAATTAGGTAATGACCCTACTCTGCATAATTGCACAACTCTTTAGAATTGAAGGAACTCTACTATCTTATTTACTTACTTGATGGACATTAAAGTTGATTAGGTGCTTAGTAGATGGTAATATGGCGATTTCATTGTAAAGGATTTATCAGCCATTAGATGGTTGCACATCTACTTATTAGGAGCCATATAAGTAGGAGCTGGTAATCTAGTACGAACGTGTCCTACTAATAGTGTGATGATCACCCTTCCCCTCATTTTCTGTGGTACTGGAATGGAAGTAGCTTGCTGCAAAAAGTATTTGAATAATTTCAAATCTTACTCTACGAATATATGGATACTAGGATGTAATCGGTTAGTAGGATTGCCAAGGGATGAGACACTTCATTCCCTTTAAAGGCTTAAAAATATGCTAGACTTCATGACAGATCAATGCTGTTGACAGCGGGTGGTAGTCATATGCATTCTGTCCTTTAGTAGTGCCGCCTGTAATCAGTGCCACTGTACTTTAATATGTGTAATCTTTCAAAGAGGATTTCCGATTTAACAATGCAGCTTGTAATCAATTAAACATGGACCACTTTTCAGTAATCTTGTAGATTGAAATCCCTGGTCAACAAGTTACAAAGTCTGCAGGGCTTCATAACAAAATAAGAAGTAATACAATCAATGCAATTAACTACTGATATGGCTAACTCATATGTAAATTGAAGACTGATTATGAATTAATATTGAACATGTTCAGACAGGACGCGGAGGAGAAAGAGGTCAGTCCTGATTGGTGTCATTTCAGCAGTGGTGGCAACATTTATCCTCAGCTTTTTAGCTTGGTTTTACTTCCAAAGAAGGAAAAGAAGAAGAATAGGTAAATATACCTGAGGTACTCTTGTCTATCTGGCTGAAATTGTTCGCCTTTACCAAGTTCTCATTGATATCATGCTTGTGGCAGGCGAATGTATATTGACAGGTTCAGAAGTTGAAAATACGGACATGGAGCTTCCATTGTTCGATTTAGTTACTGTTACTAGTGCCACTGTAAACTTCTCTTCTGCTAATGTGATTGGGGAAGGCGGCTTTGGACCAGTTTACAAGGTAAATCAACTTTGATCTGAAACTTTTAGCTAGAAGTGGCATCTTTAACCCTTGATAGAAAATTGCAGGGTATCCTACCAAGTGGACAAGAGATAGCCGTAAAGAGGCTATCGAAGTATTCTGGACAAGGCGTTCAAGAGTTAAAAAATGAAATCGTTCTCATTTCCAAGTTGCAACATAGGAATCTTGTCAAGCTATTGGGCTGCTGCCTTGAAGGAGAAGAAAGGATACTAATCTATGAGTTCATGCCCAATGCTAGCTTGGACTACTTCATTTTTGGTCTGATTTTCACGATTCATTAACTAAATACTACTTGACAAGCCCTCAATATCTCGGCATCACTTAATGATTAGTTCTACATTGTGCAGATCCAAGCAGAAAAGCTTCACTTGCATGGAACAACCGCTTTGAAATTGCTATGGGAATATCTCGTGGTCTTCTTTACCTTCACCAGGATTCAAGATTACGAATTATTCACCGAGATCTCAAGACCAGCAACATTTTATTAGATAGTGACATGAATGCCAAAATTTCTGACTTCGGCCTTGCCAAAATTTTTGGTGGAGACCAAGAGGAAGGAAAAACTAAGAGAGTAATAGGGACATAGTAAGTTTCTACACATCTTTAAATCATACAATCTTTATTACATTCAATCAGTACATGAACATAAATATATTGAGTTGATGCAGTGGATATATGTCCCCGGAATATGCTGTTGATGGGAAATATTCAGTAAAATCAGATGTTTTCAGCATAGGAGTAATCATTCTTGAAATAGTTAGTGGCAGAAAGAACAGGAAATTTCGTCATTTGGAACATCATCACAATCTTTTGGGACATGTAAGCACATATATATATGGCACAAAACTTCATTCCCTTAATTCACTCTTAGCTTTCTATTGTGAATACATTTGTATAAATGTGTTGTTCTGTTTGTAATTTAGGCATGGTTACTTTGGATTGAAGGCAACGCGTTGGAACTGATAGACGAATGTATCAAAGAATCCTTTTCAGAATCTCAGGTGTTGAGATGCATCCAGGTTGGTTTGTTATGCGTCCAAAAACTCCCCGAGGATAGGCCTACAATGGCATCAGTAGTTTTCTGGTTAGGCAATGAAGGTCTAGCTCTTCCTCAACCAAAGCAACCTGGTTTTTTCATAGAGAGGAATTCAATGGAATCAACAGAGTCATCAACTGATGAAGTATATGTAAGTAGCAGCGTGTCGATAACAGTTCTAGAACCACGATAGACATAAAATTCCAATTGGAAGTTTTGAAATGTACACACTTTTTCTTATTGTCAATATGAGTACTAGTGTATATATGATAGGAGTAATGTTCTTGTCAAGAGTTCCAAGTAAGAAAATCATATTTGCAGCATGAAAAAACTTACCCTTTTATTCTTTTTCCTTAGTATCTTATTATGTGGTGACTTTACAATATGAAAGGAGAATAGGCAAGCTTAAGAGAATACTGAAGTTTTTTCTCCTGAGTACTTTCGGAACCTTGGCCAAGAAAAAGTGATTTTCGAAATAATTAGTGAAACACAAATTTGCTTCAATCCAAAAAAAAAAAAAAAAACAACTTCAACAAGTATTTGTAACAAAAAAGCACTCTTCAAAATGAGTAAATTTTGAAAATTTGATAATTGAGCATGTTTAGGTAATAAAATGTGGTAACAATGTGCAATAATTTAATCATGATTAAGTTTTAATAGTTGGAAAATCACTTCGAATCACTATTTTAATCATGATTAGTCAACAACGTGCTACTTTGAAACTCTTAGCCGCCTCTATGGCCTCTCAACAGAAAAGTTGAAAGAATTATTACTCAACTAATCAGTAAATTAATTAAACAAAGAAGCCGTGATAGACTTTCATTAATAAGGGGTTGTTTGGTTGAAGAGATTTGGGGTAATAATCGCAAAATTAAAATTTTGACTCAAGCCTTGTTTTGAATCAAACAACTCGTGTTATCGAAAATCAAATAATGGATCATCTCCTTAAGATGCTTTCAAGATCCACTTCATATTTCACACCCAAGAAATGTGGCTTAGTAGTCTAAATACTTGTTTTTCCTATTTTCATTATAGAATTTTCAAGAAGTTTATTTTCCTAAAAAAAATATTTTCCGAAATTTTTGTCGGAACGAACATGAAAAAATTGGAGAACATATTTCTATCTTGGTGGAAATTGAGTAACCACGTACTTGTGTTAGTTGGAGGTAGTGTAATTAGTCCAGGTGTGCCTGACTATTATTTTAATAAAAAAGTTTTTCTTTTCATATTCTGTTCAAGAGGAATATTGAACATGACTTGTTAATTCTAAAGTGGTGTGCAGGAAAACTCAACTTTGTCAATCAAATAAATGTATTCTTTTTAATTTTTGTATCAGCTATGTTGAGGCTCAAAGGCCTTAACATTGTCAATCAAAAAAAAAGAGTCAGAATCCATGAAAGGCCAATTTTCTTTATGCATTTGCTCCCAATTTCTCTTCATTTTACTAACTTCTGCAGCATTAGACACAATCACTACAGATAAATCCATTAGAGATGGTGACACAATTGTTTCAGCTGGTGGGGTTTATGAGCTTGGATTTTTCAGCCCTGGAAATTCGAAGAACCGTTACGTTGGCATATGGTACAAGAAAATATCAAATGGAACTATTGTTTGGGTTGCCAACAGAAACATTCCACTGAATGACACTTCAGGAGTGTTAACACTCAATCCCAATGGAATTCTTTTACTTGTTGATAAATCCAATGTCTCAATTTGGTCATCAAACTCATCAAGACCCTTAAAGAATCCAGAAGCACGGCTCCTGGATTCTGGGAACCTTGTTGTCAGTAATGGAAATGATAGAGGCCTGGAAAGTAATAACGCGTGGCAGAGTTTTGATTATCCAGGAAATACTTTATTACCTGGTATGAGGATAGGAAAAGATTTGGTCACGGGAATGGATTGGCATGTAACGTCATGGAAGAGCACGGATGATCCTACTCCTGGTGAATATGTGGATAGTCTTTATTCTCATGGATATCCACAATTGTTCGTATGGAAAAATTCATCTGTGGTATTTAGCTCAGGGCCTTGGAATGGTATTGCATTTAGTGGTAGTCCTAATAATAAACCAAATACATATTACAGTTTCGAGTATGTTATTAATCAGCAGGAAATTTACTACACATATGAGATTAGGAATGACTCCATGCCCACCAGGGTGGTGCTCAACCCGTCTGGTGTGCTAGAACACCTAATATGGATAGAGCGCAGTCAGAGCTGGTTTCTCTACTTGACAGCACAATTTGATAATTGTGATCGTTTTGGTTTATGTGGACCTTATTCAAGTTGCAACATCAATAACTCCCCTCCATGTGACTGTTTGAAAGGTTTTGACTCTAGGTTTGTATCTGTTACACTATGTGATCATCTCACGTTCAGCTATCAGAGAGAGCACACTTTTGAATTTTGATTACTTAGTTATTTTTTCACACGCCCCTCATGTGTGTGCTTGATTCTTTTGTTGTTACTTAATTATGTCTTCACAGGTATCCTCAAGATTCTGCAACAGACTGGTCTAGTGGTTGCGTAAGGAGAACTTCTTTGGATTGTACCCAGGATGGTTTTCTTAAATTTACGGGTATCAAGATGCCTGATTCTAGAAACTCCTGGTATAATGAGAGCATGAACCTTGAAGATTGCGAGAAAATGTGCTTGGCTGATTGCAATTGTACAGCCTACTCAGATCTCGATGTTAGAAATGGCGGAAGTGGATGCTTACTGTGGTTTGGAGAACTCATTGATATACGAGAGTTCAGCCAAAATGAGCAAAACCTGTATGTGAGAGTAGCTGCTTCAGAATTAGGTAATGACCCTACTCTGCATAAATGCACAACTCTTTAGAATCAAAGGAACTCTACTATCTTATTTACTTTACTTGATTGACATTAAAGTTGATTAGGTGCTTTAGTAGTTTGTATTATGTTTTTTTTCATTGTAAAGGATAAGAGCCTTTGTCCAACTATGAAAAAGTCCCTCTAGTTTGCCAACCTAAGCAAAAACATTGGAAAAATTGTTTATCAACCATTAAATGGCTGCACATCTACAATATTTTCCCCTTAAGGAGGGAGCTGATAATCTAGTACGAACGTGTCCAGCTAATAGTTACACTGTTGATCATCCAGTAGTCCCCGTTGATGCAGACTATCTTTTGTATAGAGTTTTCCATTAGCAGCTATATTCAGAATGAATAACCATATAGGAAAGCCAAGATTGTTAGATAACAATTTCCTCCAAGGGATTGTAGGAAAGCTGCCTCTCAGCTTCTGATATGTTAGACCTCATGGAAGATCAAGGATGTTAACAGCGGGTGGTGGTCGTACACACACTGTCCTTTAATAGTTAGTACTGATTAGCAAGTCTGCGGGGATTCATAGCAAAAAAAGAAGTAATACAATCAATGCAATTCACTACTGATATGGCTAACTCATATGTAAAATTGAACCCTGATTATGGGCTAATTATAAAAACATATTCAGACAGGAAGGGGAGGAGAAAGAGGTCAGCCCTGATTGGTGTCATTTCAGCAGTGGTAGCGACATTTATTCTCAGCTTTTTAGCTTGGTTTTACTTCCAAAGAAGGAAAAGAAGAAGAGGTACATATACTTGAGGTACTCTTGTCAATCTGGCTGACATTGTTTTTCTTTTACCAATTCTCATTGATATCATGTTTGTGGCGGGCGAATGTATATTGACAGGTTTAGAAGTTGAAAATGAGGAAATGGAGCTTCCATTGTTTGATTTAGTTACTGTTACCAGTGCCACTGATAACTTCTCTTCTGCTAATGTGATTGGGGAGGGAGGCTTTGGACCGGTTTACAAGGTATATCAACTTAGATTCTCAACGTCTAGCTAGAAGTGGCATCTTTGACCCTTGATAGAAAATTGCAGGGTATCCTACCAAATGGACAAGATATTGCAGTAAAGAGGCTATCAAAGCATTCTGGACAAGGCTTTCAAGAGTTAAAAAATGAAATCATTCTCATTTCCAAGCTGCAACATAGAAACCTTGTCAAGCTATTGGGTTGCTGCCTTGAAGGAGAAGAGAAGATGCTAATCTATGAGTTCATGCCCAACGCTAGCTTGGACTATTTCATATTTGGTCTGCTTTTCATGATCCATTAACTAAATACTACGTGATATAAGTCCTCAATATCTCTGCATCACTCAGCGGTTAGTTCTACATTGTGCAGATCCAAGCAGAAAAGCTTCACTTGCATGGAAGAGCCGCTTTGAAATTGCTATGGGAATATCTCGAGGTCTTCTTTACCTTCACCAGGATTCAAGATTAAGAATTATTCACCGAGATCTCAAGACCAGCAACATTTTATTAGATAGTGACATGAATGCCAAAATTTCTGACTTTGGCCTTGCCAAAATTTTTGGTGGAGATCAAGTGGAAGGAAAAACTAAGAGAGTAATAGGGACATAGTAAGTTTCTACTAATCTTTAAATCATAGAATCTTTATTACATTATATCAGTGCATGATCATAAACATACTGAGTTGATGCAGTGGATATATGTCCCCGGAATATGCTGTTGATGGGAAATATTCAGTAAAATCAGATGTTTTCAGCATCGGAGTAATCATTCTTGAAATAGTTAGTGGCAGAAAGAACAGGAAATTTCGTCATTTGGAACATCATCACAATCTTTTGGGACATGTAAGCACATATATATATGGCACAAAACTTCATTCCCTTAATTCACTCTTAGCTTTCTATTGTGAATACATTTGTATAAATGTGTTGTTCTGTTTGTAATTTAGGCATGGTTACTTTGGACTGAAGGCAATGCGTTGGAACTAATAGACGAATATATCAAAGAATCCTTTTCAGAATCTCAAGTGTTGAGATGCATCCAGGTTGGTTTGTTATGCGTCCAAAAACTCCCCAAGGATAGGCCTACAATGGCATCAGTAGTTTTCTGGTTAGGCAATGAAGGTCTGGTTCTTCCTCAACCAAAGAAGCCTGGTTTTTTTATCGAGAGGAATACAACGGAATCAGCAGAGTCACCTGATGAAGGATATCTAAGTAACAACGTATCGACAACAGTCCTAGAGCCAAGATAGACATAAAATCCAACAATTACAACTTTTGAAATGTATCCACTTTGTCCTGTTTTTTCAACAGTATTAGTGTATATATGGACTATATCATGAGGTGCATTGAGGAAGATAGTCTAGTATTTCTGTTTTTCATTGACAATAAGAGACATAATGAATTGGCCTATTCTGAGTTACAAAAGTCACTTAATTTCTTAACAAATCAACTTTACTAGCAACAAGAAATATAGTTATAACTCTCCAGTCCATAGATCGTGTTCATCGATATGTTAGGTTCTGCATGTTCTAAGCAGAGTGAGCATGATAAGGACTTAGCCATCGCGGAAGATCACACTGTATATTCTAATGTAACACTCTGAGTAAAAATCCTACATCCACCACTGTCCATCAACACTCAACACAAATTCTTGAAAATTGACATGACTCCTAAAATTAGTCAAATTGACACTTGATAAAACCTGAGTAACATATAGATTTCACAATAATGATAAATCAAAATTGCATACTATATATGTACAAGAAATAAATTAAGAAATTTAAGTCATTTTTGCATATATATATATACTCAAGTTTATGGAGTATGGATGATGGTATATATGTGAAGACTATATTATTATAATTGAAAGGAAGTTGCATTGAAATTTCCTGTTCTCCCTGTGGGAAGCAACCAATATGATGGTTCATGTTTTTGTCCCTTTAATTTTAACCTTTTAACTTTATTTAATGATACCTATAATTTTGTGTTGTCTTGTGGTTTAAGGAAACACCCAGGAATATTCATGTACTTACCTGTTTTCACTGCCTTAGATCACAATTAGTGTCTTTTTGCAATCTTACAAATCAGTGGCATAGCTAATCAAATCCCCTCCAAATATTATAAAGTATTGTGCTAGCAAGAGTTATATAGTTTGTAATTTGGAATAATAATTACAGTTAAGTATCATGGCTAAAATATTTTGGGTACTACCACTAAAATAGTTGAACGGGTACTGTTGAAATAATTTGGTTACTACCATTGAAATAACTAAAAAGTGTGTTTGTTTTGCAAAAGGAACATGACCTTTTCGAAAAAGTATCTTTTTCAACTGTTTATGTTCTCTATAAATAGAGACGCAGTGATGTAGCCACAAATAGGCTAGAGTGGCCAATCGAACACCCTCGATCACTTTTAATTCAACGTAACTAGTAATAACCGCGTTGTACCCCAAAGGAGCATTTTCTGCTAACCATATAAACATTGAATCACTTTTTTGAGACAATAATATTATCACATCTCAAACCTTTTCTTCCTATTTTCTTAGTCTATTTTCTAACAGTAGATAGGATTATTGCATAGGGTTACTATATGCAAGTAAAAAACCAGAATAGTGTCACATGATGCACTAATAATCTTGCCAATCTATAAAATAAGTGATCATTATTAATTCGATCTTTTATATGATGAGACAGTTATAATGATGGTCCCCCTTCATGTAATATGCAAACGCTGAGTCATAGTTTTTCGATCGCTATATTCTTGTGATAGCGATGTGGATTAATTAACAATTTAATTATGAAAAAATTGCCTAAAAGGAAAGTAATTTGATCCTCAATTTCTATTTTTTGTTCTTTTGTTCTAGTAAATTTCTTATTCAATCACTCTATGCGTTTACAATATATGTGATATTTTTTTTCGTATTAGTATGTTTTAATAAAATAATATAATTATGAACCTCCCATATTATCCTTAGAAAGACAAATATTACTATAGGTGTAACACTAGAGATTTTAAAAGCTTGTTTTTATTTGTTAAACTTTATAATGAATTAAATTATTTCACATAAATTAATAAAGTATATGAATTACAGACAAAACACAGAGAAGATATATTGTGACTTATAAACGTACTGAGGGAAAACATTTAGTACGTACGTTACCTTCAATTTCCGTATTTCCAGTTTTAACTCTATCGAAAAGATGAATTTTGATTTATATAGTGCTTTATATACTAAAGAAAACACAAATGGTGACCTTTTTAGTGTGGACCACGGGTGTCAATTGATATGGTTCGATCAATTATTTTTTTTAAAAACAATATCGTACTAATTTTTTCAATTACTCTGTCATGCATAGTAAAAATTATATTTTTTAAACTTTTCAATCAATTTTTCTTCGATATTGATACGATTCGATAATTTTTTTATCATTTTAGAAAAACGTCAGGTAAGAGTCGCAATTTTGTTAGAGTATTTGATTTATTATATAAAGCAATAACAAACTTTGATATAATACACAAAGTACATCATATCATCTAATATATATATAGAGAGAGAGAGGGGGGAAAGGTGATGCTCTACGGAATATGACAAATTTCTTATATATAATCACTAAACTCAAATAAATATTTAAACTAGGAGCAGTTTATTGTCTTATGCTCTTTGGCTATTTATATAAATATTTGCATAATTACATAAGTTATACTATCCTTGCATAAAATAGTTACACATAAACAATATGTAGCCAAACACTCTTAGAACTTGTTTATAAAACAAAAAAAATTCCACATTAATTTGTTATCCTAATATAATAAAAATGTACTACTTGCAAAGGCTTTATGATTTAATAATTGCACTTAATGAAGGTGTAAATATATAGAATCACTCAGAAGTACGTTGTTCATCGCTAATTTCTATTTTTTTTTTAAGTGAAAAAGGACAAATCACACTAGCTAGCAAAGATATGCAATTAATTAGTGATTCAGAGATTAAGGAATATTATTTTGCATGGAAATGGGCAGAAGTTACCCTAGCTAGTAGAAGCAATTATAGAAATATTATCTCATTACACAGGCATGTACCTTTAAAACACATGCAAACATCCTTATCATTTAGGTCAGCCTAGTCGGGTACACAAAGCATCCTATATTAACAGAGTTTAGGGAAGGATCACATCTTAAGGGATCGGATGTGGTATAAATAGTCAACTCTAATGCAAGTACACTATATCAAAAATAATCTTTAGTGGTAATTAATTAATGATAATAACTTAATTATCGCTAAAAACATATTTTTAGTGGTATTTAGCACTATTTGTAAATGTCCTTAAAGCCTATAGCGACACTGGATCCAATGGAAATTAACTAATGCTCATAAAGACTTTATCACTCTTTGTTAATGTGTATATTTATTACCGCTAAAAGTTGTTTTTGTTGTAGTGGCATTAATGACCGTACTTCTACAGCTCAAACATGTGACCTAACTTATAGCTCACATGGACATGGACAGAGACAACTTTACGGTTACTCCGAGGCTTCCCTAATTCAACCCATCGTTATCATTCAAATGTAAGAAAATCAAGAAAGAGTAGTGTGTGTGAGAGGTTTTCCTGTAAATCTCACTAAAAACCAACTCCTTTTTCACAAGTGTACTGTGCTTTCAAATGATTCCTCATGCAACTTCCAGGAAAGAGAATTTTACAAGCCAACAACTTTACAACCTCCACACATTATTTTCCTTCACTATATATATACACACACACAAAAACATATATATATATATATATACACACACACACACATCTTTCTTTAGTGACCGCGAAAAAATGGAAGATCCTTATGGATTCGAAGATTATTTCCCTTCAATGATGGAGAGATTAGGCGCGGAAGGATTCATGAGGGAGCTTTGCAATGGATTTTGTTTACTTATGGATGTGAGTATAGGGCTAATAACTTATGAAAGTTTGAAGAGAAACACTATGAATCTTGGTTTAAATGATTTAAGAGATGATGAGTTGATTTACATGTTGGCTGAAGGAGATTTGGATGGTGATGGAGCACTAAATCAAATGGAATTTTGTATTCTCATGTTTAGATTGAGTCCTGGTTTAATGGATGGATCTAAGCAATACATGGATGATGTGGGGCTTATTCATTTCCAAACCTAACTAGGTTTTTAATTCCTTTAATTTGTGTGTTTTATTGATGTAACTTGTATTAATATCATGAGAGATATGAAGATGATGATCTTATGCCAAATAAATAAATCTCCATGTATATCTATTTGTGTGTGTATTGATTTGAAGGAGTGGTGATTAATTGTTATGCTACAATATCAGGTATTTCGACTGCATAATATTTCATCTTTTGTACGTTTGTTCAGTAAAATAATGAAGGATATTAATTCCTTTATAATGGAAAAGAGATAAAAGGGTTTGTTATATGTTGTTTAGGTCGATTAGAAGGTATAAAAGTATCTAATTTCTTTTTATTTTATTTTATTTCTGGATGGATCTTATAAGCAATACATGGATGATTAATTTGGGGCTTATGATTTCCAACCCTAGTTTAATTAATTTCTATGTTTTTATCTAACTTGTACCAATCAATATCATGAGAGATGATATATATCTTATGCCTAATTCTCCATGTATATCGATATGTGTGCCTTAATTTGAAGGAGTGATGATTAATTAATCATCATACTACCTAAGGTATTTCGATTTCATAATGTTTCTCTTCATCTTTTGTTGTTCTGTGAAATAGTGAAGGATATTTCATTACTAATGATAAAAGAGATGAAAGGATTTGGGGCTTATTGATTTCAATCCAACCCTAGTTTAATTTCTATGTTTTTATGTAACTTGTGTACTAATATCATGAGAGATATCTTATGCCAAATGAATTTTTCTCCATGTATACCTATGTGCCTTAACTTGGAGTAGTGATGATAAATGATCGTAGTATATTATATCATGTATTTCGATTTCATAATGTTTTTATGTGTCTTATGAGTAAAATAGTGAAGTGTATTTCATTACTTTAGCTTTATGATGTAAGTATTCTCTCACGCTTTTGTTTTTCCGGTAAAATATATAGTGAAGGATACTCTACTAGTAATGAAAATGCAGCTTCTATCATTAGTTGTGTATGGAGATTTGGAATTTGGCATTGAATCAATCCAATATTTCGTAGGTCATTTCAGCAATTATAAAAAGTTGTAATTCTATTAAGTTGATTTCATCTCCTTGACTTTGTTCACATTCAGTAGCAGCTTGCTAGTGTTTTTTCATGTCCGAAACTTCTGTAATAGATAACTAGCCTATTTAAAAAAGATTACTCTTATCCTTCTCCTTTTAGTCGAGTCACGAGTGAGCTAATTTTTTTCATGCTTTTTAAGTCGATCTTGACCGATATATAAGTCAAATGTTGAAAAGGGAAGCCCATAATATAAGCACTGTTTCAGTCAAGTTATGCTTTGAGAGCTTATGGTATAGTTGAGTAGCATGACTTTTAACTTCTTCTGAAACACAATTTCAATTCTCAGTCTTTTTCTATCACATGCTTCAAGTATTTTTCAGTAATAATTTCTATCTTCTGTTACTTTAAAGTATTTTTCAGTAATAATTTCAAGTATTTTGTAAAATTGCTTTTAATTTTGATGACTTCATCTTCACAACTAATGATTTGTCATGATAAAAATAATAGATAGGGATAAAAATTTGTATAAATTAAAATAGGTGGAATAATGGTAGTGCATATCACTAAAGTACAAGGCATGCATTATTTGCAGTACTAACAAACCGAAGCTTCATCATTTTCTTAAGAGAAAATGGCCAAATGACCCCCCAATCTATTACCAGATTTCCAACTACACATTTATACTTCACGGGAGTCCTATTACTCCCGTGGAATACTTTAAAATGGAATAAATAACCTCTAAGTGCTTAGTTGGCATAGAGAGTGTATTTCACTTTCTTTGAGAGAGTTTCATTTTTTTTCTCTTTTTCATTTTTCTTTCTCTTTCTTTCTTCTTATTTATCTAAACAACTATACCTTCTTCAACATTACCATTATTGAAGCTTTATCAATGGATATTTGGTATAAAAATTATCAACAATTAATCCATTTTATGAATAAATAATTTTTCAATAGACTTATTTAGAACATATCTAACAAATTAAATTCACTTTTTTAAAAAAAACATACCCATTAATTGATTATTTTTTTCAATTCATGGACTCAAGAGTGACAAAGTCAAAGTGAAGTAATTGTATTTTTAAAAAATATTTTCAAACTTATTAGAAGGAACTGAAATAAAACAATTTCTTCTACATTTATTAAATAATGATCCCACATGTTCTCCTAAAATCCATGAAGAATCAAAATCAAAAACTCAAATTATAAATTAATCATGAAAATTTTAGAGGGAGAAAGATTGGGGAAGAGAGAGAGGTTTCTCAAATTGGTCTCAAATTGGTCTTCTCATCCGCAGTGGTTTGGGCCATCGGTGGAATCGTCAAAGGTTAAATCTGATCTCGAATTTTCATGACCCATTCAATGTGTATCTAGAATTGTTTAATGAAGAAAATTGAATTAAAAATATGAAAAATGTGTTGAATTATTGGTTGAATGAAAGATTTGACTAGGACCACTGTCTTCTAGGCTCTAGAGATTCGGAGTGAATGAAAAGTTGGCTTGAATTTTCGTTCTTATAAATTGTTAGATATATAGAAATATATTGAGGTCAAAAATGGTGTTTATTATAGTTAGGGTTGAAGAAATGATTGAGGAAGAAAGGATGAGGAAGGAGGAGAGTTTTTTCTATAAAAAAATTTATTAAATGATGAAATACACGTGTCAAGTGCGTGTATTTCACCACAAGACACATGCCTGGTAATGACATTTTAGGGAGGAAATAATTTCACTTTAAAATAGTCCAGGGGAGTAATAGGATCCCCGTGAAGTATAAGTGTGTAGTTGGAAAATCGGTAATAGGTTGGGGGGTCATTTGAAATAAAACCCTTTTCTTAATAAGTATATCTTCTCACGTTTGCTTCAGAAAGCAAGTTCCTAGAGGACAGAGACCGGGGCGGAGCCACGTTAAAGCAAAGGGTTCATTCAAAGTTTTTTTGGTAAAAAATTATACGATATATATAAAGTTAAAATTATTTTTTATGTATATATAATAGATGTTGAATTTTCAGCTTGACTTTTTTCGTGAGTGGATTCGCGCCAGGAAGTCCCGGGGGTAAAGCTCCCTAACAAAAAGTGACTCCGTACCCAGGGAGACTCAAACCCGAAACCTCTGGTTAAGGATGAAGGAGTACTTACCATTTTACCACAACCCTTGTTGGTTATTGGTTAAGATCTACTTATTATTCGAGTATAAAATATAGATTTTTATCTACATTTTAAATATAGTCCTTTATATTTGTATATATAGATATATAGTATAATATTCTGAAGAAGGTTGTTCAATTGACTACCCTTTGTAGTCTGTACTCAATAATTCAATTAGGATAAAGAAAGAACAGGTAGGCATAATAAAGATATTTGGATCTATAATATTCCATCTGTTTGAGTTTATGTGACTCTAATTCTTTTTTAGTTTGTTTTGAAAAATATGATCTCTTTCTAAATTTGAAAACAATTTACTAATTTTTTTTGGTTTTACCCTTTTTTACAAACTTTTATGTGCTCCCATAGAGGAAATTTCTTCTTTAATTTGATTCGTGTTTAATTAAAAATAATTTCAAATATAACAGACAGATTTTTGCTTATTTTTTCGTAGCTTAGTGAAGTGCACTATATCAAACTTGTAGACTATTGTTTTTAATTCAAAACGTTTTTCTTGTTTGGAATAATGTTTTCTGTAATAAAAATGGACTGAATTTTGGAATAATGTTTTCTGTGTCATAGTAAGGGAATAAAGAAAAGCTTGTGTAAATACTAAAATCCAAAATAATACTAGATATAGACACATAATCTTGCATTTCATTATGATGAAAGTTGAAACCTCTTATATTCTTTTTCTTTCAACAATACCCGCTCTCATATTCAACATGTTCTCTTTTGTCGTTTTCAATGGTCATGTAGTGGTCCCTGACATGACATCGAATTATTGATTATTATTTTATACGATCGTGATGTCCAAGCTAGCTTTTGTGCACACGTTGACTAATTTCTGCCACCTCCCACCAACAACAGATACTAGGTAACTCTATCCACCAAGGTTAGAACAAATGGAAAGAATCACCTAATTTTTTTGTCTCCGTTGACTCTTCTTTTTCATTTTTCTACAAAAATTATATTGTTGATCAGGATTTTGAATGATTGTTGTGATTGTTAGGAAAGTGGAACCATTTATTTCAAATTATGATTTCAAGTCGCATGTCCATACACAAATCAAAACTTCATATTGCATGTTCAAATGCAAGCTAAGAGTACTATTTCTACTTTGTGTAATAGTTTGGCTAAACTTAAGAATTTATCTACCCTTAATGCTTCTGACTATGTTCATGTACTGACTCTTTTAAGTATTAGTGATAATCCTTTATTACCAAAAGAAAAAAAGTGTTAAGGCAAAATAGTCCAAATCATTTGAATCCAGGTGGAAATATATCCCAGAAGAGAAGTATATACCCTGCAGCTGAGGAATGGTCACTGTTTATCCAAAAATCTAATGCATTTTAGCTTATGTCTGAGCTGCCACTTAGCTTGTACCTGAGTTCAAGAATTAGTATCCCAGAGACCAAACCATCCAGGTACCTTCTCAACATATCTTGATGCATTACACTACGACATCCATCAGTAGAGGCAATTTTCTAATGCATAACCAGACTTGTAATGAGAGACACACAAGCATATAGTAGAAGCGTCATAAAAAAGTTTTAGATTGCACAGCAAGTATCCCAAGGCAATCAAGTAACAATATTGTGAAGATGACAACCATAACAGATACAATCATCAAGAACAGAGCATAATAAGTGGATGTTGAGAGAGACGAGAGTTGCAACAATTCATATACATGAAATGACTCCAGACATCACAAAGGGCCTACTGGTTCTCGGGGATGCTGGTCAATACAAGTGCAAACCAAGGGAAGACCCCGTCCACCTTCATTGTGAATCTGTCAAAAAGAATCAGGAACATCTTAGCAAAGCACAGGGACCTGGGAATATATTTTCTATCAGTAGAAAGAGTAGGGAGTAATTGGAGACGTAAAATAATGGAGATGAGAATTAGTGAAGGAGCTACAAAAGTTAATTCATACGCTCAATAATCTTGAAAAGGCAGACTCCACAAACTAATTAATGATACTCGAAGATCAAGTCAGTAAAAAGTACCATGGCTAACGATGTGTTCCACCAGGTTGCAACTCTTTTCAGGACAGTCAACAGACTTACCTCTTTCATTTCTAAACAGAACCTCACACTCATTGATGGTGTGTTTTTCCCATGTTTGGTTGGTCAAAATGTTTCGAAAAACACTTTCTCTGGGAAAACAAATTCCTTAAAAATCAGAAATTAATCAAGTTTTGGAGATCTGAATAGCATCCTTCAACTGTTCTCCCTTATGTCAACTCTACTAGAAGAATAAACTTTCAGAAAGGTAAATGGGTAATTACTTTCAATGTGACACAAACTTATACTTAGAGCTATGCAATAGGATGATAAATGGTCAAAGAAGCAAGTATCCTCAGAAAAGGGCCAGTACAACTTCCATCCTTGCCATCTCTTGAAGAAGTTAAAATTATATAAAATGTGAGTATTTATGACACACATTGGTCCCATTCATTTTATTTATTTATTTTTTTCTGATGAAGTTAGATATTTTCATTACTGGCATCAAGGAGATGCAAAACCATTCATCTTATTTCATTGACTCGATATTCTTAAAAGAGATCAAACCTGCTTCCTATCAGAATTGTCAGCATGTTTCTGTGCAAGTAAACTTCATCTGATGGATAATAATAGCCTCAAAAAGTCTACACTATTTTCCATGCTTACAGGAGATCTTTCTGGCTTAACAAGCACATGCATCATGGGGTTGTCTATCTTTACATCATTTTTTTATTTGATGACAAGGGAAACCCGCAGCCGCTATCCTTTGGGTGCACACGGGGTAAAAATCCCGCTCCTATGCAATAGCTCGCAAACCACACAGGAGAGATAACCCGCACTAGGCAAGCCCGGTGCGACGAGCTCGACCCAGAAGGCAAAACCCTTGCTTTCGCTGGCAAGGGGTTTCGAACTTGAGACCTCCAACATGAAAGTCTCAAGCCCAGACCACTGGGCCACCCCAAAGCAAAACACTCTTTATGATCTTCACGTACACTTTTTCATTCCCAACTAATCTTAAGGTAAGCTAACCGTTCCATGATAAGCATTTGGATAAGAAAAAGAACAGCATCTGGCAGACTAGAGCAAAGTCATTAAGCAGATGGCCTTGGATTTTGTTCACACTTGGAAATGCCAAAGTTAAGCATACATGTTACTTGATAGACAACAAGTTTGACAAAGCGACTTTGGACTTGGCATCTAATATATCACAACTTCACTCTTTTCTTTTATTACTAGGATCAGTTTTACCACCAGTTCACTCATTGAATGATGGAAATCTCCTTCAGAGATAGCCTAAAGTCGTGGTTAGGTAACACACCATCAAACATGTGACGAAACAACATTGCAAGCCACAGCTATCCTCCACCAAACATCTTTCATAGTGTGCCCCTACAAAAAGCTCAGTGGAGAAGACTTCTTCACCTATGAGATCTTGGGTAAGGGATTGGTTGATTCAAGCTAACCCACAACTCCAACCATTTTTTCTTTTTGGACTTTCGAAGCTTAAACACTAATTTACTACAGCATATTTGGAAACCAAAAGAGGATTAACTTTAGGATTTAATACGAGTGACTGTTAGCATTCTAAAACAGGCTTACCCGCCGTTATTCTTTCAGAACTAGGTACCTGACTATCCCATCACATTTCTGGAAATTTTCTTACCAGGGTTATGATGTATGATGTCAATAACAGAGAAAACAATCATGACTAAATTACATTTTCACCCATATTATTATGGAAATCAGATTTTCAGGAAAGTTCATCTAAGAATCATAAAAGCAGTAAGCTCATCCTTATATATTAAAAGAAACAGCCTGCAACAGGGCAAAATAGAACCGATTATTTTTGTCAATCAAGACAACTACTAGAAACAGAAACATAAATTAAACTTATTGAAAGATAGGGGTGTCGGGTGACAATTGAAAGATATGATGGAGGAACTAGCAACGGGCGGCAAGGGAAAGACTTCATTTTTTTCAGTTAGAGTGGACTGTGGAGGAAGGCTGAATTTTGAATTCAGTATACCCATTTACTTACTTTTAACTTCTCCGTTGATATTAATCCTACATAATTGAACTTAACTTTATAGTACTAAATTTTATTATCAAAAAGATAGAGCGAACAATGTCTGATATCAAGAAGAAATTAAACAAGAAATCAGCCCTTGTGCTCTAACCTGATTGTTCGTCTTGGAAGACAACACTAAGTAATTGCTATTATACATGAAGATCATCAGAAACATAATAAAAGACTTAATAATGAAGAAATAAGTAGAAAGAACAACATTCCATAATCCAAATAAACAAAATAAAGAGCACAAAGAAAAATGCTTACGGCTAAACATGAAATGAAAAGAAGTAACAACCGGCATACCTTTTCGATCCTCAGAAGCATCATGGTACTCTGCTTCCTCCTCATCTTCTTCAGCAGCTGAAGCAACAGAAACCACCGGCTCTACAACAGCATTTCCACCATCCTTATCATCAGGATACCTGACAACCACAACAGGACAAACACAGTGCCTAACACAATAATCACTAACACTCCCAAGTCTTCCATCACTCCCCCTCTTAGTAGCTCCAAATCCCCGACTCCCCATAATAACAGCACTAAGCCCTAACCTCTCAACCTCAAGACACAACCTCTCCCTCATATCATGATCCTTAACAATATGGATCTTAAACGGAATTTGAGCATCAACCAAAGGCTGAGCTAGATCAGACGCTTTAGTAGTAGTAAACGTATCGAAATCATCCTCAAGCTTCCTCTGACTCTCCTCATTCTCAGTATCAACAATAGATAGATCAACAGATCCCCAATCAGCACCGTAGAGTACGGAAGTTGGACGGACGTGAACAAGGATAACGGCGTCACCGGGACGGAGGTACTGATTTACAGCCCACTTAACGGCGAAAGCAGACTCGTCGCTTAGATCGACGGCGATGCCGATCCTCCGCTGAGCTCCAGCGGTGGGGGTATCGGTGGTGGAAGGGGTGGTGGGAGGGGGAAAACGTGGGGAAGATGATTTGATTTTGATGTTAGCGAGACGGGGGAGATCGGAATCGGGGGTGGGGAGTGGGGGTTGTTGCTGCATTCTTATGGGAGTTGACTTTTCCTTATTTTTTGGTATTGATTTTGTTTGTTTGATTTGATGCTTGTTTATCGCTATGAAAGCGAGAATTGGTGTATTTGATGCTGAAGAAGAAGGAATAAGAGAGAATCTAGAAGGGGAATAATCGACTATTATTTTATTTTTATTGTGATCAAAATAAGTTGATTTATGATTAAGGACTGTGTAGAAGCATGAGGTGGACGTGCCGGAGTGGTTATCGGGCATGACTAGAAATCATGTGGGCTCTGCCCGCGCAGGTTCGAATCCTGCCGTCCACGTGTTTATTTTTATTACTCACTAACTTTAATGCACCTCCTATCTTGCAATACGAGTGACATACTAATATACCTCCTATCTTGCAATATGAGTGACATGCACCGCTAAAAGATCAAGTTACCTACTCACCTACTAGAAAGGGGGGAAGGGATGGGTGGTCCGCTAAAAGATCAAGTTACCTACTAGAAGGGGGGAAGGGATGGGAGGTCCGAGAACAACAAGGAGAGAGGGCTCGTAGGCCCCCATCCCCCCCACCCCTTCCCTCACTCTTTTCTACGCATATTTGTTCACACGAGATACAGAACTTTTTTTTTAATTGAATAAATAAATTCCTGATACATTCTGAAATATTGTAAAGATAAATACTCTTTTCGCCCCTCTTTCAATATCATGTTTCCAATACTTCTCTCTTAAAAATTTAAAATGTGAAATTTTTTTTAATATTTGGTAATTAATAAATAAAAAATATCACCCAAAGAATATTTAAATATAAAATCTAGTAAAATATTATAGGAGAGGGATGGGGTGGAGAGACTAGAGAGTAGGGTCCAATGGTGGCAAGGGTTAGGATGGTCAAGGAGAGTAAAGGTTGAGAGTGTTGTATAGATGGGAAGAGATAATAAACTTGAAATAATATTTCTACTTTTATTAGAGTTCACGAGCACTTACAATGCATAGGTGAGTCAACCTATGAGTACGAAAGAGTGTGGTATCAGTACCCCTCCCTAAGTAAAGGTTCAGATAGTCAACCGATTAAGCCACTAAGATTTTGCGAGATACAATGTGAATATCGTACCAAACAAGCTTGTGTAGCCCTAAGTTGTACTGAGAGTCTCACTGCATATCAACACTCATTACATGCATGAGGGTACTTGAAGCAGAGCCACAAATTAAAGCAGCTTAGCTAGCATGCAGATTGCAGTAGCCACATCGATCGACTACTATAATGAGCCACCAGTCGAAGCTCATATATACACTACACTACTGACTACTTTCATGGATTTACATATATATGGTTTACTGACTACCTATTATTGCCTCTTTCCCATTCCTTTTTTGAACACTATAAATTTATGTGATATTTTTCAAATTTTTAAAATTAAATTTTTTTATTTTGACCTTGAATTTAAAATATTATAAATCTCAATAATCATAATTTAAAATATTTAAAAGATATAAATAAATTGACCTAAAATAATTTTCATATTAACTCCTTTTTTTGTACTCACTTTTAGACTGCCATAAAGCACTTTTTCTTTTGGTTTTTTAGTATCTGTTCAGTATATTATGCTTGACTCCCACAAAGAGATACTCGTCAATTGCATTCCTTGTGGTTTAATTAGTGGCTACCCCTTTTAAGGAAATATACAAACTCTCTCTTTTGTAAATATTAATTACCTACCCCTTATTTAATTACACCCCACTCCCCCATCCCCACCATAATAGCTTTCTAGGGTTTTGGTAGATTATGCTTCCACTGGCCACTTGAAACTTTAGGCTTACAGTTCAAGACATAGAGACAGGAAGGAGTTTATAGATTTTAGACTCTAGAAAAGGTAGGTTTTAGATAAGTTATTTATATATATTATAATCGTGATCTTGAAGTCAGCTTGCTCATCTAAACTAATTTTATGGGACATGAGAGGTTGAGCGCTAGGATTTGAAGTTTATGAATTTGGAATTCTAATTTTTTTAACTAAGTTACGTACGGAGTACTAAATAATTTCTTAGGACAAATACTGAATTTGTACAAATTATCTTCATATTTAACACTCATACAAAATTTGGATCAAATTAATGAGCTGAATTATAAGTAAGCAAAACTGTAGCTCCACATCTAGATAAAGTCGGACAGAAGAAAATGAAATTTTGAATGTATAATCGCACTCAAAATGTATATTTATACGATTTAATTGTCAAATCAGCTCATAGTTTCACAATAAAAATAATTAAGTAAATGAGATACTTGTTTAAAATATAAAGGATCCGTCACATGCTTGGCAAACGGTGCGGTTGCGAGGTTAACCCCTATAAATCCATAAAAACTTCAATCCAACCTACATACCATATTAGTTGGTTGAAAATAATTACATAATTTGACTGCTATTCTTTTGGTGCTTTAAATCTATTGTCAAAACAGTCCAACCAATTGAATTTTGAATAAGGAACTGAGATTTGGTGTTTGAAACAATTGATCATAAACTCCAAAAGGAAGCAAAATATATATAACAGTAAATATAAGATCTGAAAAAAAAACTGAAGCATCTACATCTCACTGACACAAAATCCCAAGAGTAGAGAGAAAGAGATATAGATACAATAAAAACCCAGAAAATGTATTGCTCCATTTTGGAGAAGTAATAATAAGTAGTACTTGCTAGCTAATTCAGGTAAACCAAAATGGTAAAAATAAAGTAGTGTTTGGGCTTTTGATCAGATAAATTTTCACACAAATGTGAAAAGACAAAATTCAGAGAAATTAAACCATATACTTTTTTCAAATGATTCTGTAGAAATTAAAAAAAACTAACAAGAAAGCTTCAGTGAAAGATCAATAGAACTGGTAGGTGTAGTAGAAGTATCTGCAGCCCAAGATATTGTAGTAACAGAAGAAGCTTCACCATTAATAATATTGCCCACTGCTGCTGCTGCAAATGAAGAAGATTCTGGTGAATTATCAGCACTCATCATCGTTGCTTCTTTCTCGAAACAACTTGTGTAGTTATTAGTGCTGCTGCTGATTTTTTCTGGAAAAAAATCATACTCCATCATAACTGCTCCTTCCTCCGATGATGACAACGCGGATGAACTTCCCTTTCTATGGATTGCCACAATCTCTACGCCCTACAAATCACTTAGTTTTCAGTTTTTCCATAGATAAAGAGCGAACAATTGAATTACAATGTTGGAAAAAATTAGGGCTAGCTAGCTAGCTGCAATTTTATTTTACTTTATTTTACCTTTTCTAGACGGTTAGGTAAAGTGTATGAGTGAAGTAAAGGCTTTGTTCCAGAATTTTCCTTTTCTCTGATCATGTCCTCCATATGAATGCTAATTTCTTCTCCATTGATCATGCGTTTCTTCTTATGAAAAAGAAGAAGGAAAATGTGAATAAATTTCCAGAATTATAAATTAAATCAAACTTTAAATCGAAAGCATTTTATATACTCATACTTTGTTGCATGATCGGCACCTATCGGAGAAACATGAGTTGTTGCTGCTAAACAGATTTGGCATTGAATACAGCTCCTTTGATTTCTCAGTACTGGGCTTAGAAGTTGCAAATCCGTAGAGATTCATTTGAGATTGAAACTGATGATGATCATGAGAAGAAATCATCAACTGATTTGTACTACTAGATCCAACAAACCCAGTATTAACAACTTTTTGTTGCATAAAAAAATCATTAGGGCTCACTGCACACAATTTGGGGAACTGAAGTACTGGTGAAGAGTTCAAAATAGAATTACTATAAATTCCAGGATCACCACCAGCACTAGCACTAGCACTAGCACGAGCACTACCGCCGCCGGTGAATGATGAAAGAGGAGTAAAATTAGGGAAATTGTTATTAGAGTAGTACTGATTATGATGAACGCCATGGATAGTACTGTTTTTGATCTGATCTTGTACTCGAAGACGTTCGAGTTGTTCAACTCCCATGCCTCTCTGTGGCTGCTTCTTCTTCTTATGGTTGTTTTTACTTGACCTTCTACGTCCTCCCGCAGCGGTCTGGTTCATTGTTTGATGATTTTCCTGAGGAATGGGGTGATGATCTGAAGAAAACTGAAGAGAAGTAGCCATTTTCAATGGAACAGTAGTTGAAATTTTGTGAGTTGGTGGGGTGGGGGGGGGGGGTGGAGGAGGCAGTAAGAAAGGTGTTTTTGGTGCAGAGAAAAAACACCAGAGAGACTATAGATGAGAAATGCAACAGAACATGGTCTGGCTAGCTATGGTGTTTTTATCTGTTAGTGATCTTGTTGTCTTTTATACACACATAATATGTGATATTTTTTCTTTAATTTTGTTTTTATTTTTATTTTTAACTCTGAGCAGAACTGGGAAAGTGATATATATAGTACAATATAGATTAACAGTTATTTCTGGTGGTTTCAAGTTTCTTTTATTTGAGTTTTAAGTAATATACACTGTAAATTTTAGTAATAATTTTAATTTGTTGTAGCAGATAAAATAAGTTACTTTTAAGTTTTTAAATCTCACATTTTTAAGGAGGTATATGTAGATATTCTTTGAATGCTCTGATGGAGTAAAAAATGATTTATATTAACTGAGAGGGAAATTCTTTTTTATTGTGTTCCCAACTTCAAGTGATTCGTTGAAGCAACGAACTCTTGAAATTAAAGTTATTTTTTCAAGTGCCAATAGCAGAATGTTTTGTCAATCGAAATTTTTTTTTGCTAATGTGTATAAAATTTAGAATATTTTATTTATGAATTTAAGTTGTGTATCATTAGAGTAAGAAAAAAATTATACTCTCAAATTATTCAAAAGATATCTACTGTTAACTCTTAAAATTGTAAAGTTTAAAAAGAAAAACATGTCATTTCCTAACATAGATAAAGATAATCTTGAATTTGTAATATCTAAAAAGAAAAATATTTCACCTATTACTATAGATAAAGATGATTTAATGGTATAAAAATTTCTAAATTAATGCACAACAAATCTGGTTCTTAGGTTAAATGTAACACATTAACCCCTTTGAGCTAATATTTTTGTTAGTTTCTAATTTTTAAAACATTTTAGAATATGATCATCTCTTAACAGAGCTAATAGTTTAGTGTCATAATTCTTTTTTTAAAAATAAATAATGAATGAAATATTTATAAATGATTAGATCAGAAAAGTAATATGTGATATATATATGATGTGATACTTTAAAAAAATGTATGTCTTTTGCACAAAACTAGTTAAAATCAATTCTTGAAACTCTAATTATTATTCTTTTTGTTAAAAGAATCTTACAAAGAAAATTGGAAATTGAATTTAAAAGTAGTCAGATCGAAATTAAACTGACGAATGAGTTATTATTGTTTCTTGTTCTTCAAATGATTAAAGATTTTTAAAAACTTTTGAAGAATAATTTTTTCGAATTTATGTCAAACTTTCAAATATTGTTCATTTTATAAAGTATTTTCGAATTTTTTTTTAACAATTTGTGTCTATCAAAGTTTCAAAAAGATATACCAAAGAAAAACTATTTTTTTAATCTTTTTAAAAACATATTTTGGTATATGTACTATGTTAAGAGCACTTTCTTTTTCTTCTAAAAAATTGGCCAAATAACTCATTTTCTAAGGTAACATTTTTGACTTTTAGAAGCTTAGAAAACCAGTTGCGGATTCAAAACTTTATCTATAACTTTATCGAAACCCGGTAATTTAATTATAAATCCAACTATCATTATAGATTAACTTAAGATTACTATAACAATTCATAAATTTCAAATACTGAATCTATAACAACGTCAAATAAACTATTAGTCAAAATAACCACTAAGGTAAAATAAATAATTTTCTTATAAAAAAAAAGTGTTGAAGAACCTAAACAAACAGTTGTAATTCTCTATACATTACTTTTGTTAAAACAGCAAAAGAGATGATTGTGTATTGTCAGCACAGAACAAGTATATCAAATAAATGCAGTTTAAGAAAAAGACCTTATGGATATGTATTATATTGAGGTCCCCCTAGCTATATAGTCTATGACTATATATCTTACATAATTAGTAACAAATCATTGCAGAAATTTTCTTTTACAAGGTGAAAAAATAGCATACATAGACCCAAAAGTGTATACTCCTAGAAAGAAAAAAAACATCCACAAATCTTTCTTGTATTAGCAACAAATCATTGCTTCAACAATTTTTTTTTCAACAAGAGAAAACAATATATATACTCAACAATAAGAAAGGTGTTTTTTTGTGTGTACACATTGACCCTAGCTACTCTCTTTTCTTGCACGTCAATTAATATATACTATCGATCGATATGGTAAAAACTTATCTGCATTGAATATTTACATCAAATTAATACAATTTATTATGGTTAAGTAAATGAACTCTATAGTCAAACATTGTAAACATTTGATGTGAATAAGTTTCTACCCTATCAACATTATATATATGTGTGTGTGTGTGTGGTTTTCACTTATTTACTACATTTGTAATTTGGAATGTGATGGAAAATGAAAATAACTATAATAAAATATGGAACCAGTTATGAAATTTATCGGTAATTCCTAGTTAATTCGTCGCTAAATAGATTTTAGTTGATTGATTTTTTACATAATTCGTTGTCAATCCACAATTAAATGAAACTAGCATGAAAATTTTATTACTTAGCTATGAAATTCCGTCCGTCGCTATTGACTTGTTTTCTTATAATGAATGTTATTCTATATCACACATCATAATTTCTTGTTCTTAACCTTTAATGAAGCTTTTACTTGAGAGTAATTTTAATTAGACCATACTCAAAAGTTGATAAGTATATATGATCCATTTTTCGTCAAAGAATTTAAATACGTGAAATTCACCTATTTTATGTTGAAACTCAGTTAACGACAAGGGTAAATACACAAATGGAGTAGGGTAGTGGGTACATTTTTATTAAAAAGAGAAGGACAAAAAAGCAAAGGCCAAAATAGTGTCCTGTGAGTAAGATTAGGCTATGTTATAGGGATTGTCATTGATTCTTTGTTCCTAAATGAAAATGCCAAAATTGCCAACTCCTTTTTCTTCATGTTATATTAATAGAATATTTTTTTTAAAATGTTTGTCCTTGTGTTCTGCATGCCTATCTACTTTTTAAAAACCTTCAAGTACATTATATTACAAGTCATTTATTTAAAAACCTATTAATCTGTCACGCTAATTAATAGTCTGCAATGAAGAATATTAACAACTTTTTTTATAAGTACTGTACTAATTCTTTTGGACATGAGATGCATGCCTTCATTTTTTTTAAAATTTAATTAATCCACTATCGTTCATGATACTTTTCTTGAGACGGAGGAATTTAACGTGATCCCTACCTTATATATTTGTAATGCTAAGTAACCTAAGTTCAATAAAACAAGGTGGAGAACTCTTGTACAATCTCAATTTCCTTTTTACTCTTCCCACATTCTAGTTTTATTTCCTTTTTAATCGATTAAAAAAAATATTTTTTTCATATTTGATACTTAATTCCTCCGTCTTTTAAGACTTTAAAAACAACTCAACATAGTTAGCTTATGTACTAATTAAAACCCACAAGCAATATAAAAGAAGATAGATATGGGTGTTTATTCGTACGTAGAAATAATGACATAATTAATATAAAATGCTACTTTGTTAAATTTATTTTTCCTTATTTATAAATTATTTATTGTTTTATATTTTAATATAAAAAATTGAAAAACGTTTTAATGTAAAGTACATTTTCCTGAAGAGACATATTATGTGTTATGTGCACAAATCCCAATAATACCCAAAACCATTTCCTTGCCGGGGGAAGAGATTTGTCTCTGAGAAAGCTTCCAAATCCACCGTGCCTGCTCTTGAACAGTATCCACCCAACCCATATTAAGTCAAAACTCAATCAATTTAACGATACTATCAATATTTTATCCCCATTGAATTCTATCTAAAAATTCGTTTATATTTTTCTTGTTTAGTCAAATTACATTACATAAATTAAAACGGCGTAATAAGTAATGACTGAGGGGACCATGGATGGACTGTGTGTGGTCCCGGTGGCAGGGGTGAGTGGAGACTCAGATTCTCTTCCGTTAAATGATGAGGTTTTTACTGGAGATCTAGAAAGCTGGCTGAACCAGATGCCCCCAATCCATCTACCTATAACTCCTTAATTGGCTGTGAATTTTTATTCGTCAAAAACAGCTAGCTACACAGTACTTTTCCCAGGACGGCGCTCTGTACTAATTGAACGCCATGAGAAAGAAATTTTTGATTCTGGCTCTAGATCTATTTCACTATCAGTAACCACTTCTTCTTCCTCATACAGACCTACAGCCTATTGCTTTTGGTAGCTCACACTGTTTGAGTTTTAGAGATGCTAATTGTACAAAAGATTAATTCCAGTATGTGTTGTGGTGCAGGAGATTGTTTCACCTTTAAATAGAGATTTCGGGTTCAAGCCCCTAATCAGAGCTCTCAAATTCGAGCTATGGCTAAGGAGGAGAAAATTTTGTTGGGAGCGTCACTCCCTCGTGGAAATACAGTGCGCAATTCAAATTTAATCGAAGCTATAATACCGATTCCGAACATTGGGTAGGAAACCAAAAAAAAAAACTTAATTAAAAGGCTATTTTAATCGAGTTAAGTTAAAGTGTAACACTATACTTTATACTTAATTGATCTCAGGGATCTGTAGTAAATATTTTTCTATTTTTCCAAATATCTTATATATATATCATTTGTGAAATTACACTGTATATGTTATTATTATTGTACTGTATTGTTACTTTAGTATTCAGGGGTACGGATTGTCACATTTTTTTTGTTAAAAAATAACTTCTACTTTTATTAGTCAACAAAGTTAACTTAATTTGATTTCTGTTTAATTGAGTTAAATGACCAATGATCTTTATGAAATTATGGCTTGTCTTTTAAATTTTAGTTTAATTAAGTATCCATGGTTACAAATTATTATACATTTTATTTAGAGTGACACAAAATGGACGAGCATGAATGGTCTGATATTTGAATCGATTATTAACTTATTATTTTAGTATTAATTATCTATCTTAAAATAAATGGGATGGAACAGAAAGAATCAACTTTGTTATTGAAGAATCTAATATAAATGCAATAATATTTTTGAACGGTAAAATTAAACTCACAGAGCCATTGTACAAAAGATTTTCACTTGTACCACTTAGATTTATAATTTATATAAGTCTTGGTGTTGATTGAATTGAATAGGACAAAGAAGGTATTTCTACCCTGGACCACTTGTGTTACTCCTCTCTTCTATTTAGGACAAAACTACAGGTCCAATTCTTGGGTCATGACACTGTAAGAAAAATTGTTACACAAATTGATGTGTTATTTATTTACACTACATTTCAGGCTTTCATAAATACTAGTGAAGAGAAAAGGGTTGTTAAGATGTGCTTTTGCCCTAGTGATTGAATGGTAACATTATTATTATTTTGTATCTGTTGTTGACGGAAAGTGACAGATATCTCGTGAAATTAATTGAAGTGTCCAAATATCACGAGTTAAAAAAAAAATAGAGCAAGTTGTGGCCCTTGTACTTGTGCTTCTTGCTTGAACCGTTTATCTACTTATAGCAAAGTAAGGCGCAAACCTTTTGTTTTGTTCACTACTGGTTCCTCTGTTACATTTTTGTCCACTAAAGAGACACGATCTGAGTTCAGATTTATATCTGTATCTGCAAAATCTTTCTCTTTCTTGCATTGGCTTTTAGTACCACTTTGAGTCCAACTTATGCTGGAAAAAGCAAATGTCATTAATACCCAAAGAATTTTAATAGGGGTGAGTGAAGGAAGGACGGAGCTAGAAGTCTGGGTATGGGTTCAATCGAACCCAATAACCTTTGGTCAAATAATATTTACATTAAGAAGTTTATTAATATGAACAAATATTAAGTTTAAAACTCAGTTATTAACATTTAAAATTATTGTTATAAAATTCAGAATACATAAGATTAAAATTCTGACTTTGCCTCTGTTAGTGAAGAATATTATAATGAGGAACTTTCACATATAGCCACTCAAAATATTTTAATTATGCTCCATAGCTATAGTTTGATAATTACGATTCGTAGCTACACGTTATAGGGAAGAGAGTGGCGAGCGAGACTGAGAGAGAGAGGAGAGAGGCGAGCGAGTGAGGGCAGAGAGTGGAGAGAGGCGAATTGTATATGTATATCTGTCAAAATAATGTATAAATGTAACTGATATACATATGTATTTGTATATCTGGCGAGCGAGACTGGGAGAGGGAGGAGAGAGGCGAGCGAGACTGGGAGAGGGAGGAGAGAGGCTAGCGAGACTGGGAGAGAGTGGAGAGAGGCGAGTGAGAGAGGGCAGAGAGTGGAGAGAGGCGAGTGAGAGAGGGCAGAGAGTGGAGAGAGGCGAATTGTATATGTATGTATGTCGAATTATACATATGTATATATGTCAAAATAATTGTATATATGTATATGTATCAAGTATTGTATTTGTATATCTACATATAATTTGAATTTGTGTATAATTGAATCAAGTTAAAACATTTGTATTGTATATCCAATCTCTCTCGCTTTATACAAACACAAATTATACATTTGTATTTGTATAAAGCGAGAGAGAGAGAGATAGAAAAAAGAGAACTGGGCAGGGCAAAATCCAATCTCTCTCGCTTTATACAAACACAAATTATACATTTGTGTTTGTATAAAGCGAGAGAGAGAGAGAGATAGGCAAAAGAGAACTGGGCAGAGAAAGACAAAAGAGAACTGGGCAGGGAAAGATTTGTATATGTATAATTATAAGTGTATAGGGCGGAGAGATATGTATATGTATTTGTATATCCCGTCTCTCTCGCTTTATATAAATACAAATTATACATTTGTGTTTGTATAGAGTGAGAGAGAGATTGACAGAAGAGAAGCGAGAGAGAGAGACTGGGCAGGGAGAGGAGAGTGGCGAGCGAGAATTCCCGAGAGATGGGGGAGAGGAAGAGAGAGAGAGAGAGGAAGAGAGGAGAGAGGCGAGAGAGAGAGAATGAAATTATACCTTAAAGTTAGTTTCGAATTGTAATTAATGCAAACTATAGCTATGATAGATAATTAAGTAGTATAAGTTTGCTTAGCTACATAATTTTCCATGTTATAATTAAGTATAGTGTAGTACTTCAATGACACAAGGGCATTCTATTTGGACACCATTATCTAATCTGTAGTCCGTTTTTAGCATTAAATTCCATTTATTTGCTATATATATCTATTTGTCACACTTATGTTTTATAGTTTGAATTACTAAAATTCAAAAGTAGTAAATGCACAATATGTGGCTTACCTGACGCTCTTATCTTGCATAGTGTCTCATTATATAAGCTAAACAAAACCATTTCTTCTTTGAATAGTAAAGAGAAAAATAAAGAAACAAAAAAGGTTCAACATTGATTTTTTCAGATGTGGCAATTGCTGACAATTTTGCGACATAATTCAACAATAAAAACGATCATGTTCTTTTATATTGATGTCTAGATTATTATTGTTATCCCTCTTTGTCTTCGAAGGCTTTCACCTTTTTGCTTTCTTGGTGATCCAAACCTGATTATTATTGTTATCCCTCTTTGTCTTCGAAGGCTTTCACCTTTTTGCTTTCTTGGTGATCCAAACCTACAACCTTCAAACTGGATATGATCAGAGTGCTTATCATCTAAGCGACTCCTTTCCTAAGCCAGAAGTCATAGGATGTAATTTTTTCCCCTACTCTAATCAACCTAGAGTTGGTTTTGTATATATATATACATATACATATATTAATTGAGATGACAAGATTGAGAAGTATCACATATGCAATTTTTGTTTCTTCGTTCTGTCATAGTGTAACATTTTGTACAATTTACAATATGACAAATAAGGCCATTGCAAATGCTCAGGCTTACATGACATTATAATGGGAAGAAAAAACAAGCAAAATTTGAAATAAAGGATAGAATGGATAGGATAATAGCCCTATAAACTATAAAGTTACATTTTTTTCTTGTACTATGTATAACAATCTATCATTTTTCTTGTACTCATCTGAGTCAATACGTTTGAAACAACGAGGAGCAAAATAGAACCATGTTGAAGTGCAAATGATGGCAAAAACTTTCCCACAAAACACCATAACCAATAAACAAATCAAAAGAGAATACGTCCCAACGTTCTTGTTGTAACGTAGCGCGATTTCTTTTTCTTTTACGTTGTCATAAACTTGTAAATTGTTCGCTGATTTTGACCTGTGGAAAGACGGGAATTGCGTTCTTTGAGATGAACATCTTGAAGATGAACGAGAAGAAGAAGAAAATGAAGAGGATGTAGAAGTAGTGAATAAGGAAAAATCATCCATGCTTGCACTTGTGGACATTCTATTAGTAATATTTGATAAATCCTTTGATGAAGAAGACTTTCTTTCCTTAGTAGAATGAAATATTTTCTCAAATTTTGATGATAATTTTTTACATGATCCAAATGAATACTTGGGCTCTTTCCTCTGGCCTTTCTTCCCCTGCAAAAACAATTCAATTTGTAAGTTTCACCAAGTGACAATGATAAATCTTTTAATTTGGTCTAGTGCTAAAAGCGCAAAACATCATGTGCGGTTAGAATTGTAAGTTTCACCAAGTGACAAATGATAAATCTTTTAGTTTGGCCTAGTGCTAAAAGCGCAAAACATCATGTGTGGTTAGATGCACTTCATAGGTGCAATGCATGATGTGTGGTTAGGCGCATGTCGCAAGTTCGACTCATATCACAGACAAAAATATTTGCATTTAAGTAGAAAATGGTAAATGTATTATCAGCCGGAGTGGGACAAGTATAGAATTGTAAGTTTCACCAAGTGACAAATGATAAATCTTTTAATTTGGCCTAGTGCTAAAAGCGCAAAACATCATGTGTGGTTAGATGCACTTCACAGGTGCAATGCATGATGCGTGGTTAGGCGCATGTCGCAAGTTCGAATCATATTACAGACAAAAATATTTGTATTTAAGTGAAAAATTTTAAAAGTATGATCAGCCGGAGCCGGACAAGTATATTATCCATCGAATTTCGAACTATGCACCATTGTCCCAGAGGATTTCTCAGATCATGAGTTTCAAACCTTGCGTTACTTTCCTTTGGAATAAAAATACAATTATGATGGATAAAAGAAGAATGCAAGAATAAATGTACAATACATATTCAATAATTCAATAATATATATCTTCATTTTCTAGAAACTTTTTTTCTAATTTATCCATTGAATTTCAAACTGTGCATCACTGCTTTGAGAATTTCTCAGACCATTATTCATCGAGTTTCAAACCTTGCGCCACTTCCTTTTGGAATAAAAATATATGGATAAAAGAAGAATGCAAGAATAAGTGCATAACACATATTCAATAATCTCTTCATTTATTAGACAATTTTTTTCTAATTTTCTCTAGTTTCATTTATGTTTTCTCTATCTTTTGTTTCCACTAATCTTTTGTTTCCACTAAAACTTACCAATGATGAATCAGAAAACACATGTTTGAGTGCATTAGATAAATTCCTGCCAAAGGCATTCTCCTTTCGATTTGGTCGAAAATTTTTGGTCAAATCTTTTCCCAACATTGAATCCAATTTTTCTTGTGATCTTACTCTCTTCAAATTAGATAAATCTGTTGAATTACGTTTAATTATAGTAGTGTCATCGTTAAAAGGTACGGGCTTATAACAACTAATAAAAAACCTATTCCTTCCTCGATTTTTTGCTAATTTTGCCATTTGCCCATGACCAATGTGTAAAATATTTACGGAACTAGATAGGCGTTTGCAGGGAGGAAGGATAGAAAGACAAAAAGGTCTTCGGACTAAAAATATCGCAAATTTAGGACAGATAAAGAGGGTTAATATGCGTTTCCTTTGGAATATCCGACAAAATTGGAACTATGTAGAAAAAATAATAAAGAGGAGAGCCAATGTATACACAATTTTCACGGTTTATAGAAAAATAAGGTTTACGTTATATTAAAATCAGAATGTGTTTGTATTATAATAAATATAATCAATGTTTGTTTTTGTGTTCTTCCACCCATTTTCATATATCATCAAAATGTTTTTTTCTACTGACCATACTATTATTCAAATTGTTTAATTATGACATATAAACAAATAAAAAGTTCAATTACTCAAATACTAATCATTTCCTTTAAATTGGCTCTAAATTGTTTCAATAATGTAGTGTTTTTCATGTGTTATCGTCATTAACGACTGATTGCCATATAATGGTTAAGACTTTTTCATTTTTAACTAGATATCTTGAATTTTAGCTATGTAATAGTAACTTTTTTTAAAAATAAATAAATCTCATCTATATTTCGAGTTCATTCATCGAACTTTCATAAATTAATTTATGATAATATAATTCATCCAACTCGTCCAAACTAATTGAGTAAATTTTAGGAATAACAAACATAAAATCATATTAACGTTCTATAGCTACGGTTTTGCTATGGAGCATCTGATTTGTATAAATCACAGACATCTGATTCTTATAAAATCACGGTGATTTGTATAAATCGGGCGTCTGCGTCTATGAAAATTGTGTTTGTATATGTATATGTTTTTTGTGTTAGGCTAGAATGGCGAACGAGGTTAGGAGAGAGAGTAGAGAGGCGAGCGAGAGAGGGCAGAGAGTGGAGAGAGGTGAATTGTATATGTATATTGGTTAGATAATTGTATATATGTAACTACTATGTATATGTATCAATGATTGTGTTTGTATATCTGCATAAAATTTGAATTTGTATACAATTGAATCGAGTTAATATACAATTAAATCGAATTAAAAAATTTGTATTTGTATTTCAAATCTATCTCTTGCTTTATACAAACACAAATTGTACATTGTATTTGTATAAAGTGAGAGAGAGAAAGGCAAAAGAGAATTAGATAGGGGAATATTTGTATTAGTATAATTATAAGTGTATAGGACGGAGAGATATATATGTATTTGTATTTGTATATACAGTCTTTCTTGCTTTGTACAAACACAAACACAATTTATACATTTGTGTTTGTATAAAAGTGAGAGTGGCGAGCGAGATTCAGGGGGGAGAGGCGAGAATGACAATGTGTTTGCTACAAATTGGAATTAAATAAAACTGTGGCTATAACATTTATTTTGAATTAATAATTTGCTATAATGCACAATTTTCCCAAATTAGCCTGTTATTGACTCGGCCCATATTAATTCATCTAAATTCCACATCTAAAACTTAAACTACATGTGTAGCTTAAATTAGTTTACAAGAAAGACTTATTAAGATATTATATCAATCAATTTTGATTCGTCTAAATTGAGGGTAGTACTTAATAGGTGCAAAGTACCTTGGGTATAAATCATCCAAAATCGAATCGTCGAATTAAATAGATATTTACCATATTAAATTATGATTATAGAATCAGATTGAACTTTCAAAATTTCGTATTTAATATCTACTTTTAATTATTAAAATCGAACGTTTCTAAATATTCAACCAAATACGTCCATCCATAAATTGAACTATTTATCATATAATATGAATAACATTAACGAGTAATCCTAGTGTCTTAATTGACCCATGCCGATAAATTTATAACTTTAAGGCTTGAGAATGATGTCGTCAAAAATCTTATCCTTCCATATGTAACTACCAATTTGATATCTATTTTCAATTATCCATTATCAAATAATAAAAATCAAACTTTAAAAATACCAAACTAAATATGAATCCCACCCCGGCACCCCGTAACAAAACCTTACTAGGTTTCTACTAGTACTAGTACATAACTAAAGTCCATATACTCCTTTGCTTGCTTTCTTCATCTGGGAATTAGGGAGAAAGGCGGTTGCTGAACATTTGAGCAAAGAATCCATACGATTATAATTTATACACACATTTTTCTTCTTCTTCTTCCTGTAGCTCTCGGCGATTGTAACAGAAGAATCCATTTGCGAAGAAAACGAAGAACCCTATGGAGCTTCTCCGATCGAACCTCGCCCGTGTTCGGATTCCAGAGCCGACTACTCGTATCTACAAGCACGAGTGCTGCATTTCTTTCGATACTCCGGTAATCTTCAATTCCAATTTGAATTAATCATTTAGCTCTAATTTTACTTCATTATTCGTTTGTTTCGTTGTTCGAAGTTGTTGCGATTGTAGATGTTTACTTGGAGTCGTCCAGCACAGTTTTCAAGGCTGTAATTATTGTGTTTTTGCCATTTTTTGTAAGGGAAGTTGTATGTTAATCTGGTAGGGTTTACGAGCTTCTGCTAGGGTTTATAGTTCAATCCGATTTGGTTAGAAGCTTGCAGTTGATTAGAAGTATTGCGAGTGATTTGTTTTTTCAGTTTCAAAAAAAAATTATCAGTTTCAGAAAAGATTTGTTTTTTCTGAAGTGGCTATGAAGTTGTAGAATAGACTGATAATAGAGGGGAATAGATATAGAGGATTCGTAAATCCAATCCCAGCTAGTTTGGGATTGACATATTAGTAGTAGTTGTAGTTGTAGTGTTATAGCTTCTATGAAATGCCATACCGATGCTGGCTATTAGTTTAATATTTTCTATCTGTGTTCACTAATGCTCATTTAGGAAATATATCATCACTTATGAAGCAGTTGCTATTGATTTAGCTACAATTGCTAACATTTTCGTTGCTGTTTTCCAGAAATCTGAGGGCGGGCTGTTTGTTGATATGAGTACTTTTCTTGCATTTGGAAGGGATTATGTTGATTGGAACTATGAGAAGACTGGGAACCCAGTTTATTTGCATATAAAGCAGACAAAGAAGGCAGATGCTGAAGATAGACCGTCCAAAAAACCCACTCTCTTGGCTATAGGTACTTAAATATTTCACATCTAGTATAGCTAAAAGCTTCCAAAACTAGGCTGAAAAAAGAAAAAAAGAAGAATAAAAAACCATATAAGTTTGCATTTTCTGATATTTATCCTTACTAATTCAAGATTGAAGCTTAGTTGATAGATTGACTTGGATTATGCCTTTCTCCTTCTAGGACTTGATGGAGGATTTGACAACAGTGAACCCCAGTACGAAGAAGTCTATGAAATAGTTATATTGCCTGATAATGTCACTCTTCCTTTCCCATCTGTGGAATTGCCTGAGAAGGTAAATTTACTCTTTTAATATCCTTTCACAGGTTCCTTTGTTTAGAGTAAAATGAAACATTTAAATATTGCTTACATTCATCACAAATTTGCAGGTTAGAATGGCTGTTGATGCTATTTCACTAGCTGAAGGTGCTGAGAGAAAAGAGCAACTTGCTTCCTGGACTGCTGACAAGAAGCTTGTCAGTAAATATGCTACGGATCTGCAACAGCTTGACAATGGTGTTGCTGTTCCACCTGTGGCCTGGAAATGTGCAAAATGTGATAAGACTGACAATCTTTGGCTGAATCTAACTGATGGAACTATCCTCTGTGGTAGGAAAAATTGGGATGGAACTGGTGGTAATGACCATGCTGTTAACCATTACAAAGAAACTGGTTATCCACTTGCTGTAAAGCTTGGGACCGTAACTGCTGATTTGGAGGGGGCAGGTAATGCCATCTTATAAGTTGAATCTTTATGCTCAGAAAATGTTTACTAAAAAATTGCTGCTGCCTCCAGTTTTTGGTTGACTGGACTTGCTGCTTAGCTCTTCTTTTTGTTTTGGTTGACCAGAGTTGCTTCTTGACTCTTACGTTCTTTTTATTTTGGTTGACTGAAATTGCTTTGTAGCTCTTCTTTTTTGTTTTGGTTGATCGTGAGAACAAAATCTTGATTTTCGAGTGTTCCCAGTTCATCTACAAGCTATGTTGCTCGGACTCTTCAAAAATGCCAATGGGTGCGTGTCGGATTCGCCAAAAATAGTGTGTTTATGGAGAATCCGAGACGGGTGCAGCATCAAAAGTGAAGAGTCCGCGCAACTTAGTGTACAATTTCTGCTATTGTTTTAACTACAAAGCTGCTTGGTTTATGATTTATGATTGATGTTACTTTGTGGTTGTTTGGTCAACTAAGATTAGTCTTTCTTACAGTCGCGATTCAAAGTAAGAGAGCTTTGAAGACTTGTGTTGCTCTCCAAGCATGACAATGCCTTTAGTCATAGCTTTCTAGTTAGCCTATAGTCAAATGAAGGTATTAGTTATTGGTTTGAATTTTACAGCTTGCTGAACTGTTTAAATTTTGTCATTCTGGAAGTGATTAGGTTTTGATTTTATTTTAGGGACTTCCAGTTTTGGTGTAAGGTGGAGGTTCCCAAAATTTTGGGCTTCCTAACCACCGACTTTTAACCCCAAAAAAAAAAAGAAATAGTCTAAAGAACGATCTACTTTTTCTGTTTTAAGTAGTAAGTGGATATCTAACTTCGTCACCCTGAAATTGTTATTACCTGCTCTGTACAAGTGCTTTAGATGTGCCATGCAGAATTATATAGTTAAAGATCCCGGTAATGGAATGTGGCCCAGCCACCCACCAGGGGAGAATTAGCTTTGCAAATGAATGGACCCGATTTTTTCAAAAAAAGGAATGTGGCCTTGTAATTGGACTTTGCTGGACTGATTACTGCATTGGTGATAGCACCTTGTTTATAAGTTTTTATAGTGATTTTTCCAAGAATGATTACTAATTGGTTGCAAACTTTGGCAGCTCAGATGTTTACTCCTATCCAGAGGATGAAAGTGTTGTTGACCCACTTTTAGCACACCATCTGGCACATTTTGGTATTGACTTCTCATCCTTGCAAAAGGTTAGCAGCTGCATAGACGACATTGAGTATTTACTTAGATTAGCTCTTGTAAGAAGTGTGCTTGATGCGCATAGCTAAAGGCTAACCAGATGTTACTTGTTTATTCTCGATTCTGCTATATTTCTTATGGAAAATAGTCGGGTCTTAGAGTAAGCTCATTTTTTTGAGTCTTTCACCTGGAGTTTGCTCATCCCAAATCTGAGCAAGATGGCAACTGAGGCAATGACATTCTCTTGCCTATTGATGATTACTTTTTTTTACTCCTTTAATTTTCTGTGATTTCTCTCCTTATCAACAGTTATATTACTTTGTGATCACATTGTCATTTGAGGTGATTGAGCGATCACTTCTTCAATATTTCTTATGGAAAACCAATAATACAGTAGTAGTCCCATCGTTACTTCTATTCCTACTATTATGATTAATCCTTTTTGCTTTCCCAGACTGAAATGACGACTGCTGAGAGAGAACTAGACCAAAATTTTAATTTTGATTGGAACCGGATTCAAGAAACGGGTGAGGATGTTGAACCACTTTTTGGACCTGGTTACACTGGATTAGTCAATCTTGGTAACAGGTGCGGGTAACCTTTTATTACTGCTCTTAGGCGACAACATTTCTTTTCTTCATCTGAAGAAAGAAACATATGAAATTCACTGGTCTCATATATCGTTCTTGCAGTTGCTACTTGGCTGCTACAATGCAGGTTATGTTCTCAACGCGTTCCTTTTGTTCAAGGTAAGATAATTGTACTTGTGATAAATGTATTTGATGTTTATTAATTGAAGAAAAATGTCATTTAAGTTAAAATGGTTTCAGGATTTCCTTCTTTTTTACATCTTACCATCTGATGTGATATACTTGTCAGATACTACTTGGATCAACGCCTGAAAGAAGCTTTCAGTACGGCTCCTGCTGATCCGACTGTAGACCTTAACATGCAGCTGTGAGTAACTTGGATCTGTTCATTTACTAGTTCACGATTTTCATTAGTATCAATTAGCTATTCCATTAGTTGTGCACTTTGCTGCAGCAAAAATACTCTGTCTAACGAAACATGGCATGTTTGATACTGAGTTGTGCTTACGTTTCTGATTGTTACAGGAAGCTAGTCACTGCACACACTTTATGCATTTTGAAACTGAATTGCTCCATTAGGGTTTTCTAATAAATAATTTTGAGGAGATATTCATATTTAGCTAAGCATATTTGCTTGAATGAATGACATCAATCCCCAACCTTCTTTTTTCCTTAACCTTCTTTCCCTTTTTTTCTTTTCTTTTTAAGGTCTTTTTATCAGGAGGGGTATCTGGCTGGTTTTGTTCAATATCCTGTAACTGCAATTCAGTCCGTATGATACTTATTATGTCAAGTGTTCTGCAGTTAGCTGAATTTTCTGGTTCAAATACATACTAATCCCTAGTTGATAGTTGTATAGCTGACACAACAACTTTGGAATTGAGGCATAGTTGTTTAGTATAAACAGTGACCCCTTTAACAGAGGCTTTCCATGCTTCAGTTTTCATATTTGGTAGATATTTCGTTATAGCAGCTATTGTTATGAATTTTGCTTGCGTGCTCAACTTGTTGACGGCTGACCTGTATTTTGGCAGAACAAAGTTGGCTCATGGCTTGCTTTCTGGTAAATATTCGGCTCCAGTTCTGGAGGTATGTGTGAGAGCATTTTGTTCCTTTGTGTTTCATCTTCTTTTTTTTTTCGTCTTGGCTTATAGTTAATTTTTGGTGATTCAGATGGATAATACTGCTAATGCTGCTTCCTCGCAGGTAAACTGTCTCCTATGATTGTGTTTACATGATGGACTTGCAGAGTGATCCAAGCCTTTTTTTTTTAATACTTTCATAGAAACTTGTCCATGTAGTAATTAAATTAAATGTATTTTGCCTTGAACTTGATGACAATGCCTTAAAAATGGAAGTTGGCTGCAATTTTTTTCCCAGAATTTGTGGGTATCTGGTTCATTGACAACTTTTTAAAGTATTTTTCAAAATAGTTTTTAGAGTTTTTTTATTCACTTGTCGTGCATTAAGAAATGCTTCTCATTACTTAGGGACAGAATTTTAGTACTCAACTCATATGAGTTTTTTCTTTCTTCTTTCTCTTTTCATGGCTTGTCTTTTTCACTTCTATCAATCACCGTCTTCTTATAAGTAATTGCTCTTTTCACTTTTCAGAAACAGGAGGGTATCCGTCCTCGAATGTTCAAGTCAGTAATAGCTGCTAGTCACCCTGAATTTTCAACAATGAGACAACAGGTACACTGACATTCTTTGAATCCTCTACTCCCAGATGATTGCTTTTAATTTAAGATTATTAGATTAAAGCATGGTAATGCTTCCCTACTAAAAGAAGTCCAGCAATCTCTCGGTACTGCTTCACACCTTAAAAATCCATTTGAGCTCTTTTTCCATCCAGCTGATGCAATGTATGGCTAAGTTGATACTTACATCAACCCTTGGAATTTTCTTTTCAATTTAGTCTGCCACCGATGTGGTCAGAACTGTTGTGCATGCTCATATTAGTTTCATGGTCCCTTCGCTTTATTGCCCTTAAACCCCAGTAGGTTATTTTTTTCATTTTAGTTTTGTTGTCATTGCCATGGCTATTGCTATTCTTGTGTTTTACTGATAGCAACTTATGTCTAGGATGCGTTAGAGTTCTTCCTGCATTTTATTGATCAAGTTGAACGGATAAACTCTGGGACACCTGATTTTGATCCATCGAGGAGCTTCAAGTTTGGTATTGAAGAACGCATCCAATGTTCCTCAGGCAAAGTTACTTACAACAGTAGGAATGACTATATTCTCTCTCTTAATATTCCTTTAGAGAAGGCTGTAAATAAAAGTGAGTTTTCTCTTTTATCTAATGCTTTCTTCCTGCCCTTTTCTTATATTTTGGTCATTACAAAATTTCAGCAGAGCCTGATATCATTGGAGTAATTTAGTTTCCAATACTGCCTCTGTTCTTATATTTCATTTTGTTTTAAAATTCCAGAAGAGCTAGCAGACTTTGAAAATTTAAAGGCTGAGAGAGCTGCAGGAGGAAAAGAACTGTGAGTTTTGAATGACTAATACATGCTTGCCTTTCATGTACTTTGTGGCTGAATGTATGGGTTTTGCAGGTCTGCTGATGAAATTGTTCGCCCTAGAGTGTCATTGAAGGATTGCCTAGACTGTTTTTCAGCTCCTGAGGAGGTGCATGACTTCTACAGCACAGCTTTAACGGCTAGGACAACAGCAATCAAGTAATCTTGTTATTCTCCGTTGTGAAGTTATTTCTTCAATTTTCCTCTGTCTGCTTGTGGAGTTGACCTGCATTTCGTCTGTTGTTTTAGTAGGGCCTAGTACCTTGTCTTTTTGGCTTTCATACTTCTTACGCAGTTGGCTGTAGAAATTATAGATGTCTTGTCTGTCAGCAGTGGGTGGCTAATGTCTGTCACCTACATCCATTTGCTTGACCATCATACCTGATGAGGCTACTTCTTTTTATCTTTTTTAATTTTGTTTGTAAATAGAACTGCAGGTTTGACTTCTTTTCCAGATTATCTGGTTTTGCACATGCGGAAATTTGTTATGGAGGAAGGTTGGGTACCAAAGAAGCTTGGTATGTTACTTTTTCTTTATCGATATAATTCTAATGAGTGTAGCTTCATCTTGTTAAATTGCTAATCTTTTTCTGTGACGGTCCTTCTAGATGTCTACATAGATGTCCCTGAAACCATTGACATTAGTAGCATGCGAAGTAATGGTATTCAACCAGGAGAAGAGCTGTTGCCTGAAAGTGGTATGAATCACCTTGTCTCTTTACTAAATTCATAGTAGTCTTGTAGAAAATGTCTTCCATTTCAGCCAAATAGTGCTCTATTGCGAAGGATAATTTAAGCATGTCTATCTGGTTGTGTCGCAGAATTTGTTTTCTGCCTTGCATCCCTTTTGTAGCAACTCAATTTTTCCAAGAATTTTTCTTACTTCGTGGGATCAGGATTGTCACTCTTATACTTACATGAGCACATGAAGTCTTGGCTTTCTGAGAGAAGAAAAAATGTGGCAAAAACCTTTTGGAAATAAAAGTGATTGTGTGGGATCCTTCTCGTAAAAAGTATTTGTTGTCTTTTGGGCGTAGAGGACGTACCTTATGGGCGGGAGACTTATATGAGTCTCATTCTCCTTGGGTTTTTTGAAGTTTGTGACTCTTCTCTTTTGTCTGTATTTGAGGCTATTGTTTCTATTTGCACATTGCTAAGTGTTTTATTTCTGAATCATAAGATTTGCTCTTTAGCTTGCATTATTTTCTCTCAACCAATACGTGAATTGCTTAATCAGGTTGTGTCTGTTTAGATAGCATTGAACATTGCTTAGCCTTATTTAATTCGTCTGATGATTCATGTAAAAATGATTAGGCATCTTATTCAATTTTTCTTTTGATTTTCTGGTCAATTGTTTTTGTTATGCAGTCAGCTTTAACACGTTCAATTATGTTCTAGTGTTTTGGAAGTGATATTTGTTATGCTCTAGTTTTTCTACATGAATGGGAGTAGCGACATTATAAAGTTGTGTATGCATAGAGCCATATTTAAAGGACAGTATATACCTCAGAAATTCATAGTTCATGAAATAGAATTCCAGTCGCTATTTAATCTAATTCCTGCTCTAAGTAATAGTTTCTTTTAGAAAGCAAGTAATTAGTGTTACTTCTCACTCTCCAGCTAATGGTTGTTCCAACTCTGAGGGATCTGCAAGCTTGGGGATGGTTGTCTTTACAGTTGTTAGTGGGTTTTGTGATTATCACATAAATTAACATCAGAAGTTTTAGCTATAGGTGCTACTTGTATGCCAAATTCCTTTTGGGTCATGTTGTTTGAAGTACTAAATTGCTTCTATTTTTAATTACTTGTCCATGAACAGCTGCAGGGGATGGTGAGCAGTCAAGAAAGCTTCTGGCCGACGATGATATCGTTGCACAACTTGTTTCAATGGGATTTAATCTACTTCATTGTCAGAAGGCTGCAATCAATACCTCCAACAGTGGAGTAGAGGCAGCAATGGATTGGTTACTTAATCATATGAATGATCCAGGTAGTTTTTAATGTTTCCTTTCAAGCAGGGTTTACCCATGTTTCTTGCCATTACTAGATACTGGGTATATTGATGCATATTTTCTTCCCAGATATTGATGCTCCTATATCAGAAAACGTGCAAAATCCTGACATTGATCAATCTAAAATTGATACGCTGGTTTCCTTTGGTTTTGAAGAGAAACTTGCTCGTAAGGCCCTGAAGGCATCGGTAAATATCTCACTTTTACTGGCATTTTCACTGCAAGGTTCCTTGCTATTCACTGCCGATAGTATAATGTTTGTCCTTTCCTTGTTTCTATCTGTTCACTAGGGAGGTGATGTTGAAAAAGCTACTGAATGGATATTCAGCAGCCCTAGTGGATGTTACTACTAGTAGTGGAGCTGCAGCTGATCCCTTGATGCCTGATGGAGGAGGAAGTAAGCTTCCTATCCTCTGTTATACTAGTTGTTGTACAGCTTTGTTGCTTTTATGTAGATCTGATGATATATTCTTAACAAATCTATGAGGCAATGGAGATCAGCCTTTTCTTTAAGTGGTGTAGGTGAAGAGCCTCTGTAGTGTATTACTACAGTATATTTTTCTTTAGGCTCCATATTTATGATCCTGCTTAATCAGCTTGGTTTAGGATTTTATATATAGAATGGTATGCAAGTTCTACTACTTAATTTTTTCCTTTGAGCTTCCAATATTGGCTCACCTTCTCATGTGCTTAATCATCTTGTTCATGGATTTTAGAAGTGGAATGCTATATTTACCGTCCAATTAATTTTCCGTCATTCATACTTGAGTTTAGTTTCCTTCTGGTCTCCTTTCAAAATTCTTTACTACTACTTATGTGGTTAGAAGTATGTTTATTTTTCTTCTCCTTTTTGTTGTTAGCTCTTGCACCTCTCTCCTCCCAACTTTTCGCACCTAGGGGTCTCGCAACTCCAACTAACGGTGGTCTGACTGGAGGGCTCTATCATAACTCCATACCATGCTTTCTGACTTTCTGGTGGTTGGAAATGTCCAAAGATAGATGCCTCATGCTTTTCTTGATCGAAACTTTTAATTTCTTATCTGGAGACAGGAAATTTTTTTTCATTGAAGGAGGCACAGGTTGCTTTCATTAAAAACCATTTTCCCGTCAAGGGCTGCAAATTAGTTTCAAAGTATTTATGGGTCCTGTTTCTTTGGTTTTGCAGTGTTGATATTTGGACTCTTTTAGAGAAAATTCATCACTATTTGTTTGAATCACTGCATATAACCAGAACGTTTAAGAGCAAGGACTAATGGGACTTGACCTAACTAACCCAAAGTTTTAGGATGACGGAAGTTCCCTCCATCTCTTTAAAAGGGTTTTAATACTTCAATTGTATTATGTATGAATTTCATCCAATGCAAAATCACAATCCTTGATAGTGAGATTGGGTTTACTTCTATATTATTTCATGCCCACTTGGGTCTGATCCTAGTGTTTCTTCTTGGATAATTAACAGAATACAGGCTCCTTGGATTCGTGAGCCACATCGGCACATCTACCCAGTGTGGCCATTATGTCGCTCATATTCACAAAGATGGCCGGTGGGTGATTTTCAATGATGAAAAAGTCGGGGTCTCAAAAAATCCCCCTATGGACATGGGATACCTCTACTTTTTTGAAAGACTTGAGAGTTGAACAATGGACATCTCGGAGCAGGATGAAATGTTGGGGGATATGCATGCAGGACCAAGCAACTTCTTGGAGTCAGCTTGCTATTGTCATTTGTTGATCGGTTGAATACATACCGACAAGATGTCTCTCGTTAACATGCATTGATCTTTAGACAAATTCAAATCTCAAGTAGAGGAGTATTAACTTATTATAGGACCTGAATTTTGAAAGATTTTTCTTCCATACGTGTTACGGATCATTCTATTGTACTGGTTCTAATACAGTCGTTTTTTACCCTTCCCCTGGTATTTTCTTCTGTTTTGTTTTTAAATTTTGAATGATCGTTGTTGTTGATAGTTCAATAGGCTTGTTCTTATGCATGCATTAGGTGTCTGATTGATAATAGATATAGCATCAATATAGGTGTCTAAATGAATATTTTGCTTTGCTCCTTGTCAAACTACAAGGCGAGAAATGGTTTTTCCAGCTCGTAAAACACATGGATTGAATAAACAAATTAAAGAAAAGCAAGGAGTTTATTTCCAGTAGCAGCAGTACAAATAGTCTAGTACAACTTAAAGGATAACTGCAAATGAGTAGTAGAGTCAAGTACAATCTGAGACAGAGAGAGCTAAAATTGGAAGTACGAATATATTCATATTCAAATGTACTACTCCAAAAAGTCCAACATCGTAACGTACTTCAATTGTCCTACTATTAAATTAGATTAGCAGGTTGGACTAAGATAAAAGGAAGTGGAAATTGTGGCCGCAAAATAATGGGAAGCAGGAAATTTTCCAGAAATATGGTAGAGTACTTAGTCCATAGCTTCGCCGAGGAGTTTTAGTGCATCGAACTGCCCTTTTGCAATTATTGCAGAGTGCTTAGAAACATCATTGAGTGCAGCGTTGATGACATATTTGAGAATTCCTGCATTTGCGCCTTTCTCATTTTTCATCAACACTACACTCAATCATGTTTTTAATTCTCTGAAGGAACTATTTACCAAGGAGTTGTATGATTGTCGCAGATCCAACAGGTTTGATGTCTCCTTTCTACCTCGTCTCAAATTTCTCAAAAACAACATATGTAGTAATGTAATGTGCGCAGAGACTTGGAAACTTCGCTTGTCTTGATAATATTATTTTTTTCTGTTCACTAATAAATTGACTAATTAAATTTATGTTTTTGTAATTGATTTAATCTTTTGATTGAATCGAGTGTTAACACCTATAAAAAGTAGCTGGATCTCGTTGGTGCCACCTAAGTGGTAGGTAGGCGGTGGATGTGTGATGTTTGTGCACCTGCCGAAACTCAATTTGACCAAAATTGCTTTCGAGACTTGTTACTATTTTGTTTCTATTAACCACTCATCTTATTTTACACTTTTAAACTCATGATTTCCAACATTTAACAACTTTCATGGAGTCGATCTCTTTACTTTAATAAACATGTGGTTTTTGAAGTTGGTGATGTCGTAAGGGGCAAATTGAGTTCAATTCATCAAAAAATTGAACACAACTTATGAATATATAAATGTGCTCTTTTAATTTGACTTTAGTTGATATTTATGTCCTCCAACTTTAAGTGTGCTTGAGTAAGCACTTAAACTTGTATTGAGTAAGCACTTAAATTTGTATAAAATTAAGTAAGCAAACACACACGTCCTATTTAATTTTATACAAGTGTCTATTTATGCACACAAAGTCGAAGGACATAAATGCCCGTTAATGTCAAATTAAAAACCACATTTATATATTATGTTAATATTATAATATGAAAAATATAAATTTATATTTCGTCAAAAAATTATTTATTATGAAGAATAAAAATTATAGACAAACTCAAAATAGGGGCAAAAGTGGAAGTGACCCGGTGAACAACCCATGAGTCCAAAATCCCGTGGGCCTATCTAACTAGGAAACTGACTTCAAAAGAAAAAGAAAGAAAAGATTTCCGCTTGCTTAGCTGCCGTAGTTTGTTTTGTTAGCTAACCGCACAAATTTCACTAGTTTAGAATTTAATTATATTTTTTTTAGTTTTTGAAATTATTTTTTGTATCATATTTATTTTGTTAGATACACTATACATATATCTCAGTTGCATACACAGCTGTTATAATTTGTTTTTTAGCTAACACCACAAATTTCATTAATTTAGAATTTAATTATGTATCTTTTCTTTAATTTTCAAAATTATTGTTTGTATCATATTTATTTTATCAGATACATGTATCTCAGCCGCGTGCACAACTGCCATAGTTTGTTTTTTTAGCTAACAACACAATTTTCATTAGTTAAGAATTTAGTTACGTGTCTTTTCTTTAGTTTTCGAAATTATCTTTTGTATCATATTTACTTTGTCAGATACAAGTATCTCAGATACATGCGAGTCTAACTAGGCGTACTTTGTTCCAAATATACTATATTCAAACGTGATTCACATGTATTTCGAATACACTAACTCTTTCACTCGTCTCTCTCCTTATATATCTATATTTCAGAATATTTATGACTTGAAATCTAAAAAAGTGGTGTATTAACTTGAAATCTAAAGTAGTATATCCAACTTAAAATCTGATACAAAATTATGAATTAGTGAGATAATATGTAATTATTTCAAACTATAGAGTAGATTAGTATTTATTTTGTGTAATTAGATAGTTTTCCTAGTTTTTGAACCCTTTTTTAAACAGTACTCAATTACCACACTAATTAATTCATTTTACTTAATTATGCAGTTAAATAAAAAACTGTGGATGTTTTCCAAAACTATCTGCAAATCCGCCAGTAGTTTCATATTCCCATTTTCTTTCCCTCTGTTTTCCAGATTCTTCCTCTATTATATATATACACACACAATTAACATCTAATTCATCCTCAAATCAATCAACAAAAAACACATAGATTTTAATTTTCCTCAAAAAAAAATGAATGCAGCAGCAGCAAAAGGATCGGCATGGATTGTAGCAGCAAGTATTGGAGCAGTAGAAGCATTGAAAGATCAAGGATTTGCCAGATGGAATTACACTTTAAGATCGATCCATCACTATGCGAAAACTAATTTAATTGCTTCAAATAATACCTCGGTTCGGAGATTCTCGACGGTTCCGGCGGCGGCGGCGGATTCTCCGGCGGTCGTCTCCGGTGAGAGGTTGAGGAAAACGGAAGAGACGTTGAGTAAAGTTATAGATCTGAACTGTTGGGGTCCAAGTACTGGCAGATTTTAGTGTTATTTACTTAAATTTGTTATATGTGTCTATTACTGAAAAGAGTATAATGTTATGCCATTTAATCAAAGTTTGAATGGAGATTCAATTTTGAAAATTTATTCGCAGCTAGTGTTTATATTATTATATTTGAATATTTATATAGTAACAAACACATGGAGTGCAAAATATGTATTTTTTATACACATGATTATCCCTGAATCAGTATAATCAGTAAAGTAATATGAACTTTCAATTTAATTAGCAGTAGTATGAGTTGTTTGAAGTTAATTTTGGGTGTGAGTAAATTTTTACTATTAGCAATTGTAAAAATAATGTAGTGCCCAAAATACAAATAAGAAAAGATCTAGGGGTCGATCGGTCCTCGTTTTATTGATTTCGATAGGATAGTTGAAAAATCACTCTGAATTTTAATTAAAAATCTATATTCATAGAGATTAGTGTACTTGAGTGCTTTATTACTTCCGATAGAATAGGTGAAGAATTGCATCTAATTTTGGGCTACAATTTTGCCCAATGCTCAATTTTTTATGGAAAAGTGTAGCCATAATAAACCCATAGAAAAACGTAGGTGCTGAGGGAAAATATCATAACAAATTAACAATGAAGTCCATTTTCCTTTTTCAATTTCCCAAGGGTTGGTATAAATTTTTTAATGTCTTTTTATTTTTTTGTAAGTGGTTTGCGTGACTTTCAATTTTTGTACTGATGCTACAGTATAATCACTGATTTTAAAATTCTCCTTATACTACGGAGTATGGATATCATAATAGATTGAGATAATAAATAAATGAGTTATTAATTCGTTTAAAGGAGTCGAATAAATTTGGATTCGCGTAGAAAAGTTTCACAGTAAAGATCAAATTTAAAGTCACGTAGAAAATTTTGCATTACAAATAAAGTGTAATAAAAGCAATTTTACTCGAATCCGAGAACTAATAGATGGAGGAAGTATAATGTTGAGGGAGTGAAGAATGGGAAGGTCAAAATCATCTGAAAAGTGTTGTTTAATTACCTAATTAATTCCTACCATCCAACTAACCTACACCAACAACACATAGCCCACAAATGTAAATGTCTCTAAAACTCATCCACCTTCCTCTTTAATTATCCACCAATTATTTTGCTAACAATTATTACTCCTCCTTTAAATTCCTTCACTACAGAATCCATCAAACTGCCCTTCATATTTTGTGTATCATAAGATTCTATATAATAGCTCTCTGTGATTGGATTTTTTTTTTTGGATTTTGTTCATAACGAAAGTTTAGTGTATCAAAATTAAAAAGAATCAAAGAATTCATATAGAAAGTTTAATAAATTGAAAATTACGAGTATTTAAAGTCGAAATATATATATATATATATATATATATATATATATATATATTAGAAAATTAATTAGGAAATTTGGCAGTTCATGCTCATTGATAACATTACTAACAAGTAGTTGTGCGTGATTGATTACAGTTATTTGTCATATCAGAGGCGGAGCTAGGTGGGGGTTCATGGGTTCGGACGAACCCATTAGCTTTTTCATATATCATGTATTTGTATTAGAAAATTAAATAAATATATATAAGAATATCAACTTGTGAACCCCTAACAAAATTAATTAACAGTTGTCCTATATCCCAAACTTTTAATCCCGACTTCGACTCTGTTTGTCATTGCCTAACAGCCAGATGCCGTGCCATTTCACATTCTCTGTCTACTCATGCTATTGTCCCTCTATCTATATGCAATCTTCTCTAACTTAACACCTTATTTTGAGTTGTCGAGCGTTTATCGAAAATAACGTTCTTTTTGTCTTTACATATTATTTTCTTCAAATTTTATCTGTGAGATTACACTAGTTATATCATGGTGTTATTGTTGTCTAACTTAATACCTATAAAAAAAATTCTGAAGTATTTTTAAAACTACTAGATATATACTGATGAATTTTTTCTAAAATATTTTGATTTAAAAATATTCAATTGATCACCATTCATTATACCTGACACGTTGCTCAACAACTTTCCATTAATGAAGATGTTGCATTTCAATTTTAGTGATACACATGTTTAATACTCCATGTTTTGTTGTAAGAAAAAGATCAACACTCTTATTCATTAAATTAAATAAATGTCTTTATTGACGTGAATCAAATAATTTTTATATTGAAAACAAAACGATGTGTATAATTATCTAAAAGCAACATAACTTTATTATAAGTAGTGTATTATTTTTCTATGAGCAGTTAGGATTTTAGAATATTGGATTAAAAATAGAATCTTGTGGCTATGTAAAATGGAAACAAATTCCAAAAAATACAAGAAACTTTGAAAAGAACTACTATTAAAAGATATGAAATGTAGAAGAGAAGTCAACAATTGTTGAATTAAGTAGTTGAAATATGAAGATTTTACTAAACGACTTAAAATAATACTACTCCTTTAAGTTGGAAACTTTTTTATTACACCTTTTTTCAACCCAAAAGGTGAGGAAGAATGTGTGGAACTAAAATCTCTTTCAAACATGCACATGCATTGATTTTGACCCAATTTCTAGATTATTTTTATATCTACTATTGACTATAGACAATGACCTGAGTCTAATTAACAAATGGAACTTAGGATTTTACTTAATCAAAACCTAGCTCGTGAGACGAATATCGTCCAAATTCATATAAAAAGACCAATTTTATTTCATTCCATTCTTAAATAACCGATATAGATGTAGAGTTAACAACTCCATGATGATATGCAGAATTATAAGTAACTAATCACCCAAAAAGATAATTAAATTAAATTAACTAAGTATAGAATGTTACTATCAACTAATTAATGATGTGAACGGACATGAAACAAAAAGGAAATGTACTTAAAACTGTGATTTGAAGTCCGACAACGCGCTTCTTTCTGTGCACTTTCCTCTTCGATCAGCAAGAAAAATTTTAAGGATTTGATGGCATGAATAATATATTTTTATCTTTAAATAAAAATATTGGGTTTAAATTTTAAATATTGAAAAAATTATGGTAGAAAAATGTTTTCTTTTTCAATAAATTTTATATTTTGCCAATTCAAATGGATCAACTCGAACAGAAAATGTAGTACTAACAACAATAGCATACTTATTATAATAACATGTATAAATAGAATGTGAAAAAAGTACCATGTACTTACCCTTATTCTTATTTTTATGAGATTAAAAGACTGAATTAGATAGATTACTTGCCAGAAAAGATAAGTTTCTAAAACAAAATTATAGAATTATAGACAAAATAACAAAAGATACAAAACAAATCAAGCTACTGCACCATTACTAACTTGTCCTCGATTCTTTTCACATAAATTACTACAATATTCAATATCTTACTAGCCTCCTATCACAATCATTAACCTTCAAATATTTCTATATAGAGTTATGTATTTAGTAAAATGTATCAGATCTTGTCTAATTACTTTCTTTTCTAATTTAACATAACTGTATATTTTCTATTACTTCTTGCACTTACTTTTATATGTCCAAATTATTTTAACATGTTTTACTTATTTTATCCATCACTAAATTACCCTTACAACTTTGTTTTTTAAAAAATACAGCTATATATATATATATATATATATATATATGTCCGAATCATTTTAACCTCGGCCTTATCAGCCGCTAAATCCACGAATTACAAAAAGAAAAACAGTTTCCCGAAGACTTCGATATAATTACATGACTTTTCTCTGACCTTCAAAGCATATAGTCAACGTCGTGAAAGAGTTTCCTCACTAAGGACAATTACAAGCTGCCCTAATTTTTGTCACCGGAAAATTGCAACTTATCATCGGAAAACTCCACTAGATTCCGGCCAAAACTCCGTCCTATGGCTATCGCCGACCACCACAAGTCACAAAACTCCGACGGAAAGCTCTGGAAGCTTTGTCCTCTCTGGCAATCAGGAACTACTTCTTCTTCGTCGTCTACACAGAATCTTCACTCTCAGAATCACAGTCACCAAAACGGCGTCGGATCTAACAGCTCTCGTGCTTCTACGTCCGTTAGCTCCGTTGCTAGATCACTGCTTCCGGCTCGATGTAGGCTTCGGCTTGATCCAGCTAACAGTCTCTACTTCCCTTGTACGTCCGTTTATCTCGCCGTTGACTAAATTGACTTTATTTTACCTTTTTCTTAGTCAACAATTTCCGGATTTTTAGGTCTTATAATTTCGTGTTAAAAATTGGAGGAATTGTGCTCTGCTTTTACCTGTTAAATTTTATATTGATTTTTTTCCAGATGAACCGGGAAAGCAGGTGAAGAGTGCTGTAAAGATTAAGAACACTAGCAAATCTCATGTTGCATTTAAGGTAATCTTTCCGTGTTAATTTGGTTGATTTCTCAAATGGTCACTCAATTAATAATTATGATCTCAGAAAAGTCACTTTCTTTGTCGAAGAAAATTGGAAACTTTCTGAGCTAGTAACTATTAATTGAGTGACCATATGAGAAATCAACTATGATAATTTGTACTAGTAAGATCTCTGTAGTTTTCATAAATCTCTTTTAATCTATGTTGCCTGCCAAGTGTTTGCATCTATCAGAAGAAAAAGGCATAGAGTAGGGGCTAACTGTCATTTATTTCCTAATGATTTTACCATTTCTAAATCTTCTGGATGGTTCTTGATTTGAACCAATAGCATGTACTTTCAAATAGTTCCCATTTAATCTTTGTTGTAGCGAATTCCCCGATCCCTACATAAAATGAGTGTGTTTTATGCTTTTAGGGTCAAAAGACTAAACCAAAAGAAGTTTGCTAATGAAAGCAAAATGAAGTTCATTGAGGTTGCAAAAGGGTCTCCTACTTAATACTCCCTCCATTTCAATCTATTTGTCATACTTTTCTTTTTAGTCCATTTTAAAAAATGCATTTTTCCTGTATTGGCAACTCTGTAATTTCAACTTTCCACATGATATGTTTAAGATATAAGCTTAAAGAATATTTTTGTACATTCTAAATATTTTTAGTTTAAGACCCCCAAGATTCAAAAGTCTTCTTTACTATCTTAATCTCCGTGCCAAGTCAAAACTAGACAAACAAATTGAATCGGAGGGAGTACATAATAATAACATAATGAATCGTATATCTGTCTGTAAACAAAAATAAAAAAACTAAAAGAAAATTATCTTTGTTGCATGCGGAAGCTCTCTTATTTAGAACTTTTGTCTTGGTTCTTATATTCATAATGCATCTTGTTAGATTCTTCAAGTAAAAATATTTGTACTGGTGTTTCTGTAAATAATATAGCTGACCTCTTCTAGTTTGAGATTGAAGCATAGAGCATAGTTGTAGTAGTTTTTGTAATATGGAGGTTGTGTTTATGATTGTCACACCATATAACTGGTGGTGTAAGTTTCTGATATTTCCTTTTCCTGATTCTTCCTTTTGCATTTTAGTTTCAAACTACTGCACCAAAGAGCTGCTACATGCGACCTCCCGGAGGCATTCTCGAACCCGGTGAAAGTGTTATTGCCACTGGTAATTGGTTTTCCTAAGTTTTCTTGTTTCCACTATTCCTTTTTTTTTTTCTTAATGAAAAATATCAACTTAGATGTGGATTGTGTGTCTATACGATAGTCTTCAAGTTTGTCGAGCATCCTGAGAACAACGAAAAACCTGTGGACCAAAAGAGCAAAGTTAAGTTCAAGATCATGAGCTTGAAGGTGAAAGGAGGAGTAGATTACGTACCTGAGTTGGTGAGTAACTGAACTTCCTAGGTCTTTTTAAAGGAGGCAATTTTATGGGTTTGCAGCATCTTTTGACCACAAAGAAAGTTAGGGTATCATGCTTCTTCAGCTTTATACTTATCATTTGTGCAACACATCAATTTTCTTGCTGATGATTTCATGCACTTAGACAGAACATATTGAAGGGTAAAGGGGTTGACGACTTCTCAGGATTCTGGACAATTTTTTCTTTTTTGTCCTTTTTTGTGCTGAAAGTCACGAGTTCACTATTTGTCTATTCAGGATAGACCCTGTCCTATCCACCTGAACATATTTATTAAAAACAGCTTGGATTATAATTTTTACTGCTTATATGAATAGAGCATTTTGTGATAAGATGTGGGTAAATGAAGAGCTCTATCATAGGTCAGGCATTATTGAAATTACATCTTCTCTGCTCCTGTCTGTCCACCTTTGCTATGTGTGACATAGAAGAAGAACTTTCCAGTAAACTTTGACTAAGAAAGTATATTTTAGCTGATTCCTGTCCTTTTTAAAGTAGCATCAAACATTAGATAAGTTGCTGTTTGTATGTTCAGAGAAAAGAATTATTGAATTTTACATAGATGTGTTGTCTTAAAATCGACTTTACATGTGGATGGTTCTTCTTTCATTCACAAATTGGATTTTGTGACAAAGTACTTTTCTTTATTGTATATATCAGTTAGAGTGTCCTGTAAAAATAGCATAGACTTTGAATAGAGGAAGCTGTTGAGAACAGGTGTTTTTTACAATGTAGCCGTGACCAGTTGCTTTTGCCTGCAACCTCCATGTTTGAAATGTTCCGTCTCTTTTTGTATCAAATCTAGGAGCATTATGTCTCATACATAGCCCATTTCTTCTTGTCCTGTCTTTGATAAAGTCAGGATTACAAAAGATCCTTTTCTTTCATCGTCATTCTATACTCCTTGGAGGGAAGTCTTGGTGTAATCATACAGAAAGTGATTGGGTACATGTGCTCCCAAAACAAAACGTGTAAGCCTTGTGCCTCTGTCGCTATTGTGTGTAATCTGACGTGTAACTAAAGAATATAAGTCTATAGCATGACTCAAAGTTTGTTGTCGATAAATCCAATAGTGTTATAACCCTTTTGATTCATGTTGATGCAGTTTGATGAACAAAAGGATCAAGTGATTATTGAACGTATCCTACGGGTGGTGTTCTTGGACCCAGAACGCCCTTCTCCAGTAAGAATTAGACATGTTACTGTTTATCTGCTTGTTCATTTTGCTCCAAGTTCATTCTCCAACTAAATAATGTGATTGATTAAGGTACTGGAAAAACTAAAACGTCAGTTGGCTGAAGCTGAGGCAGCATTAGAATCTCGCAAGAAACCTCCAGTTGAAACTGAACCTAAAGTTGCAGGAGAAGGTCTAGTAATAGATGAATGGGTAAGGCTATCTGTCTCTGCATATAAAAGCATGCATCTTTCCAAGTTTGATTCCTCTTAACAATGCGTGTCTGTTTGCTATTGTTCAATAGAAGGAACGAAGGGAGAAGTATCTCGCTCGGCAGCAGGTTGAGGCTGTTGATTCAGTGTAAAGCAACTAGTGGATTTTAATGCAAGTTTCTCTTTTGCCATAATTGAAATGTCAATCCACATCCATCCCTTTTCTGCTTTGGTTCTTTCGAAGGTTGGTGGAAAACGGGCAGTGTGGTCCGTCTTGTAAAGAAAAAAATAATCAGTGGAGGTTTAGTTTCTTCTTCATGGAGTAAAAGCTTGTTATGTAATTGCTTTGGTTGTATTCTTGTAGATATTGCATTACTTTTTGTTGAAAGCCCATTCTTTTGTTGCCCTGAAATTCAACAATACTGCTCGTGTAGACACAATGTTATGAGTTCCACAACTGGAGACGAACTAAAATAATTCTTAATATGGTAGATAGTGGAAATTGGAATTATCTATTGGTGTTTCGTGCTGGGGAATTGAAGTAACGCATTATGATGTAACTTTCATGAAAAACTGAGAGATGAAAAAGAAATTGATCTAGCGATGACCATAATTTACTGACTTGCATTTTTACACAAATTTTACTAGTTTAGTCATTAGTGTTTAATTCTGTGTCTTCACTTTAGTTTATGAAATTACATTTCATACCATATTTACTTTGTGCACTTAGATACATGTATTTCGGATACATGCAGGTTAAATTAGGTATAATATGTTTCAAATACACATATCCAAGTGTATTCACATGAATTTGGAATACACTAACTCTTTTGATCGCCTTTCTCCCTATGTATCTGGTTTTAAAGATACATGTATCTAGTGTGATTCATATATATTTGAAATATACTGACTCTCTAGCTCGCCTCTCTCACTCTCTCACTTCTTTCTATGTATTTCTATTTCAAAATGTATCTGGTATTAAAGATACATGTATCTAGTATCTTTGATACACGTATTTGACTTGTAATATGAAGGAATGGTATCTTACTTGAAATCTTATACAAAATTATTAATGAATAAAACAATATGTCATTATTTCAAATCATAGAGTGAATTAGTATTTACGGTAGAAATGCTTGTTAGATAGTTCCTACTTAACTTGGGAAAAATCATAGTAAATTTATATGATCTGGTGAAAACGAAAAAAAAAATTGGGAAAAGCATTTACACTAAAATATCTCTACCCACATTTTCTAGTAATCCAATTACATGGTACAAGGAAAGAATCACTATGTCAAACCGTTTATAAAAAGGAAAAGGAATGAACAGTAAGACGGAAAAAAAAGATGAAGAATCTAACATGAACAGTCACACACAACCTATATACATAAGGAACAAGCTGGTATACAAAATATTTTGCAGAATTTTTTTTATATCAGAAACGCACACTGTAAGCAATCCAACCTATAACCAGCACATTGAAGAGTTTCAATCAGTGATATATCATCGAAGAATTCAGAGATTTTCCGGCAATTTAAAGTTTTGTGATCCACATATTTGATGAGAGCCAGTTTCCACAAAGAGTGCTACGCCACATTTGCTGCTATTGAAGCCATCCCAAAGAGAGAAGTTGACAGTTCCAGAGATTGTCTTCTTTGCAGTAATGTCCTTTACAGAGCAAAGCTTCTCCAACCTCCTGACAACATAGTCATTCGCAAGCATTTTTCCTTTGTTCTCTCCCGTAGAAATATCAGTCACCAGACCACCTTCGTACAGAGCAATCATCACGTTGGCACCATCATTGTCTACCTTACTCCTTAGAGATCCTAATAGAGATACTTGCAATGACTCTGGTGTTGGCCTCTCGAATGTCGCCTGTAATGTTTTTGTCACAGCATTAGCAACATGCATAGACCAGATACAACCATTAATTCGTACTGAATCCAGTATTTGTGATACGGAAGTGAGAAAACAACTAAAGCTTCAGCAAATACTGAATTCTCGACTCATAATTTCCAAAGTACACTGAGTTCAGTTTAAGAAACCTATGGTTGAATCCATCAAAGTTTAAATCTTAAATCAGTTTCTAAGTCAGATGTATTTACTCAATCCCACATTAATTGGAATCTGCTATATCAATTCTCCGTATCCATTGTGATTGTTTTGATGAGATGGAATAACCAAAAGAAATTGGTAACATAAAACATGATTTGCATTTGAAGATAATAAAGATCTTAGCAGGACCAAAATGCCCATTTTAGCTTCTCATTTCCAGTCACCAGTATATCGTAACTTGGTGCAACAGTAAGCGATCACGAGGAATCAAACCAATCCCCTCATTAACTAAAATCGACTATATGAATTCTTAATATCCATTTTGATCAGAAGGAATAACCAAGACAAATTGGTATAAAATATAAAACATGATTTGCTTTTGAAGATACTAAGCTCATGAAGAAAGATAAAGATCTCCCGGGAATCTTAGTAGCTCAATTGGTTAACTAAACTTTGAACTTGTTGGTGAGGATTTGATTCCCTACTTTGTAATCCCTTCTCCCATTTCCCTTCCCTGCCCCGTCAATTTCTTACATCTAGAGAAGACCAAACACCATTTTATTTGATACTCATGAGTTATCTTTTTTCTTGATTTCACACTCGATGTCAGTTACCCTCTTCATACCTCGACTAATCTGGATCCCCAACCCATAAGGCCATGAAACAGGGGAACACTCCTTACCAGAATTTTTTTTCATTTACAGAGTTCGAACCTGAGAGCTCTGGTTAATCACAATTGCTCAATCATTCATATATTCAATTTATACAATGAACAGAAAGATCTAATAACCATAAATTCAATCAAATAGTACATTACGATCAATTTGGCAACAATAACAAACCTGGAAGGACGGAGCAGCAAATCTGGGAGCAGAATTGATGCAAGAGAAAACTGCATCTTGTTCATTCCCAACACATTGAGCTCGTCCCTGAACCACAATTTGAGGCGTAAACATTGTATCAAGATGTAAAGCCTCAACATAAGCCTTTTGTTTAACCGTCCATAAACTCGACCCGAATGGATCCTTCCAGCCCATATAATCCCAATAATCCACATGATAAGCCAACAAAATCACCGGCATTTCTAGGTTAAAATCGCCTCTCCCAATCCTCGAAAACAATAGCTCCGCCTCAGGTGAGGTGGCGCAGCCTTGCGATGAGAATAACTCCACCACCACCGGCCCACACCGTTTTTGCTCCTCCGCCGTCGCACTGTCGTTATTGTTTGAGCTAGGATTTTTCGAAGAAGATTGAGAAGAACCGCCTTTGCCGAAGCAGGTGAAGAGACGGCGCCCCATTTTTCCGACGAGTCGTCTCAAACCTGGTGATTCGTTAAAGCTTTAATGGAGAAAATTGTAATGGAATATATTTCTCAGAAATTAAACAATGTTTTTATGGGATTTTCGAACTGAAGAAAAATATGCGAGAAATGAAAAAGGAAAGCTTAGAATAGTAAAAATATGAAGAGAGGGTGGAGAGGAAAAGGTGGCGAAGCAAGTGCCTTTCTATATATTCATTGTACCTTATTACAACAAGACTCCCTAGGTCCTTTCCCTTTTTGTTTTCTCGTTCGGTATTTGATATTTAAATTAAAATTAGAATACACTAGATTTTAGGATAAGTGTATGGATATTTGATTTTAAAATTATTATTTAAGTTAAATTCATAGTTCAAATTTTAAATAAGTTTTATATGACTGAAGTTTGAATGTATACAATTGAATAAGATCTGCATATATATACACACGTTTTATCATTTTCATACTTTATTTGTGAAATTACACTAAATAGGTTGTTTTGTCTCAATTTCAATTATATATAGTTTAATTCAGTCTTTATCATCCGAATGTTAGAAATTTTAACTTACCATTCAAGCATTTTACTTGAATTCATGCACGTTGTCAAGATTAAGCGCTTATCATCTTATAAAAAATTATAATCAACAACAAAAATGTAACTTTATTCCTTAATTAAATCCTCTGAATAAGTGTCATGTTCGATTATGACTTTAACTCGGAGCATCCTAATCCTTCATAAACTTTATCATATACAGAATGTTGACATAAATGTATGAACTTTAGCCATAGCTTGTCGAAATGACATGCTATTGCGTTGAATGAAAAGTAAAATTATAGGTGAAGTGGCATTGCGGGGAAGGAAGGTGGAATGTCGTTACGTTACCGACACGAAGGAGGAGTCGGTGACACGTTATTTAGTTTATTGGTAGGTTTGAGTTGGATTTTGTCAGACGTTCCATCTGCCCATTTAATAAAAAGTGCGATGCCTTCACAGGTAATCTCTTCAATAAACAATTTGGAGGAGTACTATATGTTATAATACTGTACGGGTTTCCCCTTATTAAATGCAAAATTAAAAAAAAAAAAAAAAAAAAAGAAATCGTCACATAATTATTTATCGATAGATTTCGTGACTGAAAAAAATTATACGCATAATTAGATCTGTTTGACAGAGAAAGTAGCTGAGCGGCCTGACTCAAAGTTAAGGACAAGTTGGAAGCCCAAATGGCTTGTTGGCATAGCTAGAAAATTTGCATACAAAAAGATTGGTTATTGAAGATGTTATAAGTAGGACGGAAAAAATTATATGGAAGGAAGTTGTCTTTAGTAACTTACAATATTTTGGAATTAATTTTTATTAATATTCAACCGAGATATAAATAAAGTTTGAAATTAATATATACGTACGTACAATAATTATTATTGTTAGATTTTGTCTTGCAAGGTTTCGTCCATCATCCTCCACAACTTAGGTCTTAGGTACATGGCGACTGCCTTACTGATTTACTTGTATACAACTATAACTTTAAATCACAATTATAATAACATATTTAGTATAATTTCATAAGTGAAGTGTATAGAGAGGTGCGTATGTGCGCAATCATATTTTTACCTTATGAAAATAGATTTAGAAGTTATTGTCGATAGATTGGCTATAACTCCAAATTAAATTAGGTAAAAAGTAGTAATTCTATAGTTTTAGATCCACTTCCCATCAAAATGTCTATTCATTTCTACTTTCTACTATCAAATTGGCCACCTTCATCCAAAAGATTTAAAGAAGAAAAAAGGGAAATGACAACAAAAACAAGATTAGCCAAAACTAAATAGCCTACAAAAACTGGCCACCACGAAGAAGCAAACAAAAACCGAGTGGTGTGCTATTAAACACGCAATTTATTTATTACGTGTGATCGAGTCTCTTCTTTTATTTTTCAGAAAGAGATGTCTTGATATTAAGGGCGAAGCTAGAAGTGGACTCGTTGGTGGGTGAAACTCTATATTTTTAAATAAAGAAATTCATTAAATAGGTAATACAATTTAGATTTGGAACCTAATTATTATTTAACTTCTCATATCATTATTTATGAATTTAGAAACTATAAAATTAAAATTCTTAACTTTGCGTCTTTTTGTATCTTTAATATTAGTAGTACTATTTTATTTACAATTTTTTTTTAATCTTTTGTTGAGCTGTTTTTGGAGGATATACACGTATGTACACTTCAACACTTTTCTAATCCACATTTCACACCATCTTTTTCACGTGTTGCGTTGTGAAATTGAGATTTGAGGGAAATAGATATGTACAAAGAATAACTAATATACTGCCAAAACATGATTAGTGAAAGACATTGCATAATCCTATTGATTATCCTCAAGAAAAATGTACATGTATGTATCTAGGCTTGACAACTGAAGTGCGGGTAACATAATATAAGGCCCAACATCAGATAAACAAAGAACTAACGGAATGGATGTGATTTTAATAAGAAAATTTACTTGGACCGAAATCAAATTCAAAAGCTACCTCACGAGGTTTGTATAACATCATACAAGAAGATAAATTGCGACTACATTCACCACATATATATACGGAAATTTAGCCTATACGTACGTATATATAAGAGATAAACATCAAAAACACACTTAAACTATCACATTTTTTTGAGTTTCATACCTAAACTATTGAGAGTGTGAGTTTCATATCTAAACTATTACTTATTAGATTGAGAAACACACCTCAGTGGTGTGTGTAATACACTCTCTCTTTTATTTGAAAAAATCTTGCCACATGGATAAAATATTCCATCTTGCCAAAAATTAAATAATAAACTATTTATTTTAATTAAAAATTAAAGATTAAAGTATTACTATCCCCAAAAAAATATTTTTTTTTAAATAATTTAAATTATTTTTCTTACCCCACTCCATCCACCTCCCCCCCCCGACAATCCCACCCCCCCCCCCCCCCCGCGACAATCCCGCCGCCCTTTTATTTTTTTAAAATTTCTTTTAAAAAATTCATACTTCACCCCCACCCCCCCCAAAAAAATACCACCCACTTTTTTCCATTTTTTTAATATTATTTTATTTTTAAAAAAATTCTACCCCACCTTATTTAACCCTCGGCTCTTTATTTATTTACATTTTTCTCGTTTTGTGTAAAATATGTACATATATTTTTAGAAAAATCTTTTTTTCTACTTGTGTACTGAATATAACATAAATAAAAAATTTATTTTAAAAAAAATCTTGCGACAAGTAAAAAACTTTCTTAAAACATATGTATATATCTAACACAAAACGAGAAAAAAATTGGAAGTGAAGGATTAGGTAGGGTGGGATAGAATTATTTTTTAAAAAAATTAAAATAATATTTAAATTATTATTTGAAAATGGGGGTGGGGGAGATGAAGTAAAAAAAACTTAAATTTTTTATAAAAGAAATTTAAAAAAAAAAACAAAAAAATCAAGGAGGGGGGGTTGAGTACAGTGAGATCGGGGGTAAGAAAAATATTTTATAAAAATTTATTATTTTTTTGGGATAATAATTCTTTAATCTTTAATTTTAATTGAGAGTAAGTTACATAAATCACATAGTGTAAAGATGAAATTACTATCTATCCCTACTTTTTTTCTAATTACAATAATCTCTTAAAATTAACTCAATCCGGATACATTAATGAAATCTCGGATACATTAATACAAGCACAGATACATTATTAAAATATAAATTAACTCAATCCGGATACATTAATGAAAGTGCGGATACATTAATACAAGCACGGATACATTATTAAAATAAAAATTAACTCAATCCGGATACATTAATGAAAGCGCGGATACATTATTATATTAATACGGATACATTATTAAAATAAACAATTTTAGTTATTTTTAAAAGATATAAGGACAAATGGAAAATAATATACTAAAAGGTGTGTACTTTAGTAATTTGTCCTTTAATTAATACTAATAATTTATTTAATTTTTGTCAAGGTGGAATGTTTTGTCCATGTAGAATGTGATTTGGCAAAAAAAAATTAAAAAAAGAGAGAGTTTAGTTCACACACCATGAAGAGAGTGTAATAAAAGATGGAGGTGTGTTTCTCAAACTAATAAGTGATAGTTTAGGTATGAAAAACATACTTCCAATAGTTCAGGTATGAAACTAAAAAAAATGGGATAGTTTAGATGTGTTTTTGACACTTATCTCTATATATAATTAGGTAATTTCGTAGCCATATACTATTAGAAGAAGTATTAATTGGCAAAACAAGAGCTAGCCCATTATATTTGTCATTTTACTCAAGTGGACATTTGGAATTATACTACAATATCACTTTAATTTCTAACCTATGAGTCTAATTGACCTCCACACATTCAGGATCCTCATCTATATGCTCTTTTATCCTTATATAATCCAATAGAAAATAGAAAAAGATATAAACACAAAAAGAGAAAAAAGTGAAAAAGAAAGACAAAAAAAAAAAATTAAAAAAATTCACACACATTTTTTATTTTTTTTTTGAATTTTGAAGATGTTGGAAGGGAAAGCAGTAATTGGAGACACAGATATGTTGGGAACCATGCAACAAGATGCATTAGATTTAGCTGCAAAGGCACTTGACTTCTTTGATGTCACTGAGGCCACTGAAATTGCACGCTTCCTTAAAAAGGTAATGACAAATCATATGTATATCAATTATTTTTTCTTTATACAATTTTTATATTATAGTAATAGCAAGAGTCGAATTTAAGATTTAAATTTGATAAATTCAATTTTTATGTTTATCCTACATAATATACCGTTTGCATTTTAAATATTATAGATTTATATAAGTTCATGAGAGTATCAGTTGAACTTGTACCTAGTGATCTACATCTGTCATATTCTAATAATGAGATCCAAATAGGATAGGGAATTTCCTACAACCTACAACTTTTTTAGTCATGTTTACTTGTGTACCAAAGGGGTATACAAATGGGAAAATAATTTACTTATGAACATAATATAATTTTTGATGAAAGTGGTTTAATTAAGGCTAGAAGCTACGTAGTAATTTTGATGAGGGAATTCATAATTATTCAAAAGAATGTTATATCGTCCGAGATTTAAACTTGTATTTCTCTTTATGTTAAGGGATTCAAATATAAATATAATTTCTTCCTTGCATGTAGTTTCTACATTATTTAATTTAATTGAACACCCTTCGAACCATATAGTTTTCCTCAAATGAGTTATATATGAATTACTAACCCCTTTTCTTTTTGAATTAGGAATTTGATACGACGTATGGACCAGGATGGCAATGCATAGTAGGGACAGACTTTGGTTCATTTGTAACACATTGCTATGGTTGTTTCATCCATTTCTACATTGGCAGCCTTGCTATTTTGCTCTTCAAGGGCTCTGCTGCCCTCGAGGACTCGAAAGCCGAGGCCGAGGCTGAGGTTGACCGGTTTTCCACTCTGCAGGAAATAGTGTGAAGTCACTCTCTATTTTACGCGCAACCAAGACCTAGCTAGTCCGATGTATATTTTCATATCGAAAAGACGCAAAAAATATATATTTAAAAATAGGAAGTTCCATTTTACATTTATTTTCTCAATTATATATCTCTTCACATTTCTGAGTTATATATATATATGTCAATTTGATCTGATCATCAATTTGATTTTTCTCTATGATTTTTGTTGACTCTATTTTTACAATTATTTGATTGTTTTTAGTTTGAAGAAGATTGCATTGAGAAAAATTATGTGGTCTAAGATTTTAGGGCATGTTAACGAGAATAATAATTTGTAAAATAATGAGATGAATTAACGATGACGGAAAAAATGAGTCAAAATTAATGTTCCCAATTTAATTTTACTTGAGAATAACTATAGATAATCAAAAAGGAGTTGATGGTCTGGTTCGCAACAAGTTATACTGGAATTATAATGTGTGAATATATTGATGTGATTATTTAGTGGACATATTTTTATTGATAGATACCTGGTTCATTAGATTAAAAATATGATAGGACATCATCATATAATATACGGAAAAGGGTCTAAAATACCCTTGAACTATTGAATTTGGTATAAAAATACCTTTCGTTAACCTTTCGGCTATAAAATGACCTTGACATCAACCTATTGGGCCTGAAATACCCTTTTGTTTGACAGTCATATTTAACAATAAAATTAAATTTCTCATTTATTATGTGGCATGATTTTATTGGTATATTTTATAATTAATTTAAACTAATTAAATATCAACCCAAACCCGAATCCAAACCTTATACCCGCCCCACCTAAAAATCCCATTAAACTAAAGGAAAAAAATATTGTTCTTCAAGCTTTTTCAAATTCTTCAATGGTGATTTTAATTTTCCTTTAAATATATCTCAAAATCAATAAACAAATCTAAAATTAAGTACAATAAATAATTTTCAAAACGATTTTAACTATGGGTAGGTAATCTACAAACTTTAATTCTCCAATTTTGAACGAAATTCCTTGGCTTCACAAATAGAGTTTCAATAATCTCCTTCAACCTTTTTCTCATCTTATTCACTAAATCAACTAAATAAGATTAGGTCAAACCAAATTTACTTTGCAATTGATTATATTCAAATACTCAACAACTTACAAGTTTTAAAAAAGAAACCCAATTGAATTCGAAATCCTTCGAATATCAAAATCAGTAGATAAATTTAATTTTAGTAAGTGTATGATTTTGAGCTTGAATCTGATTGGTATTGTATTTGAAATGTAGTTGAATATTAAGAAGAAGAAAAATCGGTTTAAAATATGTTGAACACCATTGAAGCTCGGATGAACCTCTGATGAAGATGTCAAATTTTCGATATATATCATTTGTTGCTTATTTTGAAGTGGGTGATTTAGATATTGTTGTTGGCGTCATTGTGAAGTTATATTTAAATTTGAAGGGTTTCAAATATGAATTAAGGTGTCTTGGATGGATTTTATAGTTGGGAACAATAATTTGAAGAACAAATTAAATTTAGAATAATTAATAAAATGAAAATCAAGATTCTTTCCCCTTAGTTTAATGGGGTTGTGGGTGGGGTGGGTATAGGGTTATTGGGTGGATCCGGGTTTGGGTTGATATTTAATTAGTTTAAGTTAATTGTAAAATACATCAATAGAACCGTGCCACGTAATAAATGAGAAATTTAATTATATTGTTATATGTGTGGCTGTCAATCAAAAGGGTATTTCAGGTCCAATAGCTTGACGTCAAGGGCATTTTAGAGCCGAAAGGTTAACGAAAGGTAATTTTATACCAAATTCGATAGTTCAAGGATATTTTAGGCTCTTTTCCGATAAATGGTGTATATGTTGAAATTAGATAAACTTGGATAAGCATTTGTTTTCAATTTTAACTTCACTTTCTTAAAAGACTTTGGGACGTGTCATTTTGTTATTTTTTATGAAATAATTATCCTACATAAAGTGTGGTATAAAATAATGCTACAATAATTATGATATTTATAATACCGAGATTGCTAATTGCAAAACTAAAATTTCTACCAAACGTATAATAAAACTAATTGATCAACGATTTTACCTTGAAAATATGATTAGAGTGGTTATACAAAATAGCTAGCTGATTATAAATACTGAATATTTGATTGTAGGTGATTCCGTTTCATGAAATCTTTCCTATAAATGAATTAACAACCATAATTATAAATGTATTGCTAGAAAAAATCCTACGTATTATTAATTTTTATCTATTGAAACTCGAAAATGTCTAAGACTTGTGCATAACAAGGAACTTCGTACTATCTTTCACTCCATGAAATGAAAAATGAACTTCTGTCGTACCAAGCCAATTGAATGTCAAGAGCTTTTTAGGTTCAATAATCTCCATATCTTAGTAAATAATATATTGCTTGCGCTTCTCTTCAGTTTCTTGTTAAAAAAATATATATGTATAGTAAACATGTTATGTTATCTTAAACTTTTAGATGAGATGGTTACACACTTCAATATAATATTAGAGTAAGCAAAGGTCTTGAAATCAAATTTTATCGTTATTCATCTCAAAAAAGAAATTTTACGTGTGTAACCCATAATAAAGAATCAGACTCTCACGGGAGGGATGTGACCATATAGAATATTGAACTATGTAATTACCTAACAGTTTGCTCTAGCAAGATAAAAATCTGGATAGAAGGATATGACATGGAGATACTCAAAATCTACTAAACACTTCTCATTGGTTGATACAAAAACTTCAAAACTATCTCACACCACAATTTTCTAAAACACAAGAACCAGAATTGTTGGATGGGCCCCTTCAGATATTTTTCCAACAGTTATTCTTTATATATAAATTGTGCAAGAAACTTAGTGAAAATTGTGAGGTCCAATTAAGAGAGAAATTAAAAAATAGAGAAAATGGCAGCAACAGGCAGCTCAGCCACAGTTGTTAGAGCAACTCCATTTTTGGGCCAGACCAAATATGCTAACCCCCTTAGGGATATAGTTCCTATGGGCTCTGCCAAATTCACCATGGTAATATTTTTTGTGTTTTTATAATTGAGTTCGAAAATAAATATTTATTGAAATTTGAATAAATTTATGATTCGTGTACAAAAATACTGAATTCAGTTGAACCTGTTTTTAATGTTTTGTTAGAGTAATGATTTGTGGTATGGACCTGACCGTGTCAAGTACTTGGGACCATTTTCTGCTCAAACTCCTTCATACTTGACCGGAGAATTCCCTGGTGATTATGGATGGGATACTGCTGGTTTATCTGCCGATCCGGAAGCTTTTGCCAAGAACAGAGCTCTTGAGGTACTTTCTTTTTTCTTTACTAGTAGTAACACACATTTATGTGACTAAAAATCATTTCGCTAAATTGTTTCTAAATATAAAAAAGGTATCATTCTTATTGGGATAGAACAAAAAAGTGAAGCATGCCATAGAAAATGTACAAATTTAAGACTCATGTTAATTTAGGATTGAAACATAGTTGATGATTAAAATTGTGTTAATAATTCTAGGTTATCCATGGGAGATGGGCCATGCTTGGGGCTTTGGGTTGCATTACACCAGAAGTTCTTGAAAAATGGGTAAAAGTGGACTTCAAGGAACCAGTATGGTTCAAAGCTGGAGCCCAAATCTTCAGTGAAGGTGGGCTGGACTATTTGGGCAACCCAAACCTTGTCCATGCTCAGAGCATTCTAGCAGTATTGGGCTTTCAAGTAGTGTTAATGGGCCTAGTAGAAGGTTTCAGAATTAATGGGCTTCCTGGAGTTGGTGAAGGCAACAATCTCTACCCAGGTGGACAGTACTTTGACCCATTGGGCCTAGCAGATGACCCAACAACTTTCGCCGAGCTCAAGGTCAAGGAAATCAAGAACGGAAGATTGGCTATGTTCTCCATGTTTGGATTCTTCGTTCAAGCTATTGTCACCGGCAAAGGCCCACTTGAGAACCTATTGGATCACCTTGACAACCCTGTTGCTAACAATGCATGGGTTTATGCAACTAAGTTTGTTCCTGGATCTTAAATTTTTTTACATTTTGACTTCCTCCACAAGAGGCTTTGTAGTTTGTATCAGTAAACCATTCATAATGCAAATATTTGGCAATGAAAATTATTTTACTGCACGATACGTACACTTGAACTACTAGCATTTCATTTGACTCTTACAACGACAATAAACATGCCTCAGTCACAAACAAATTGAATTCAGCTATATGAAACTTCACTATCCATATCGCTCCCATTCAAGTAGATAATAAAAGTAGGTCATACGCAAAACACCATGTTACCATCACATTGACCACTCATAGTGTTGTTGTGAACAATCAAGTAATGATTTTTCTACAATTGATCACCGTCTTTCAACAACAACTAATTACAACATTTGCTAATGCGAAAAGCAGCGTACTGAGAAGCTCAATCCGTTTTTCGCAAGCTATCTAATGTACTACCACAACCTAGCATTGTTTACAACAGGGCTATTCACAAATAAGTTCTTAACTATCTAGCTGAGGGATTACAGAGGATCCGTAACTGAGCACACACTATTTCCCAAATCTCCAACTTTGCTAAATTAGCAACCATAGTTGGGGAAATTAGTTCCGTCTATACATTTTAACACCCTAAAGAAGAAGACCACAATGATTTTAAGCTAAAATCATTTGCTCTTCTTACCCCACCATTTTCTACGATTCTTCCCTGCTTTAGAATGAACAAGCTTGTGTACTTTTGTCTTCATCTCCTTTAACCGGACCTTGTAATCTTTTTTCCATTCCTCAAACCTGTGTTTCAGTCTTCGATACTCCTCTGCAGGATTATTAGTAGAGTGTAACTGCCCTGGCTTCAAGTGAACAATTGCCATGGCTTCGTTGTCAAAATTCTGCTTCCGTTGCTCAAATTCCATTGTAAGGTGGCTAATTAAGGATAAACCACCATTAACCTCTCTATTAGCTCCAACACCAAAGCTGTTGTTACAAAAGCTAACTGGAGTGCGTCCCGCAGCAGTGTCCATAGACGTTGCATCATCAGAATCATAATAGTGAGGAGATGGGGAACCTTCAAGCTTTCCAGATCGACCAGTAGTGTCACCAGCGCCAAGACTGTTCTTGGCTGCAGCTAGACTAGCCTGCTTGAGCAAAGCAATCAATTACCTTCTAAATTCATAAATGTGAGTTCACAAGTAAAAACTCAACTTCCAGCAGAAAAATAAAATACCATCAGCAGTATCAGTAGAGCATTCATAGAACTACGGATACCAAGTACTAGAGAAAATGAACTATCTAGGATCATATTGCAGCTCACTCACCTGCAATGATGTCATTTGCTTTTGCCACATCTCCTCCATTGACCTCATCTTGACCTCATATTCTAAGCATCGGGCCTCGAATTGGTTTACTTGTTCCTTCAGGGCAGCATTTTCTTTTTCCTTCTGTTCAATGGTTGCCTCAGCCTTTGCAACCCGTCTTTCGAGGTCTTCTACAACAGAAGGTAGGATTTCTCGAGGCAACTCCTGCTTGCATAAAAAATTCAAATTACTACAACAGATTCTCAAGCAGTCAGTAAAAATATCAAAGACTGCATTGCTGCCTCAACTGTTCGCATTTAAGTTAATATCAGACTTCAGTTTGAGTGACTAGCCATAGTGCAATAAGAAATAAGGAAAAGGGGAAGGCATGATAAATGAAACCATTATCCTGATTTATCCATCAGTGACTCTTCACCAATTGTCCTTTCCCTTTGCCCTTTTAGCTTCTACATGGGAGTGGGGAAGGACTAATGTATAAGCCAAAAAAAGGGCCTTACTACTCATTCTCTCACTGTCTTTTTCTTTCAATCTCAATAATCAAACACTCGGCATTTTCGAGATGCCAGAGTATTTCATCTTCCAAAGAAAGAATAAAAACTGAAGAAAGATTCCCCTGAATCCTGAAATCAGAAAAGCAGTTGCATACCCAAAATTGGTTTTAACTATCCCCCCCAAAAAAGAAGAAAAAAAGAAATACCTAAAATTGGCTTCATGAAACAGGCCACCAAATTCTTAAAGATATTAGTCCGGAAGCAGACTTTACAATTCTGAACGAAGAAAGACGAAAAGTTACAATAAAATCTATGGGAAAACTTTTAAAATGCTAATTATTCCATTATAAGGTCTATTAAGAGAACAAAAAATGAGGCACGAGGACTACTAGTAAGGATAGGTATGAATATTTATCACAGAGTACCTTGACCTCCATTTTTCTGCCTGCTCTTCGTTTGTCCACATTTAACATTTTTGAATTCTGCAGTTTACGAAGATCCCTTCTAGCCAACCAGCCACGAATAGCTGCAAAAAAGAAGATATGTAAATCTATATTTGGTTTCATAACCACGAGATACCATGCAAATAACTTTTACCTGATTGTATCTGCACAACAGCCACCAGCTGCTCATCATTTCCTTCGCGAGCAACCTTCCCTTTAGACGTCACTTTAGTATTATACTGCCTTCGTTCTATTTCACCACGAATAACTACAAGAACAAATGTTAACATCAAACATCAGGTACAATTCAACATTGGAAGCTTACCATTTAATTATATTGATGCATCACCTCAGAATTAACCTGGTTCACATCACTAGTTACTTTTGGAACTTCCAACATTGGTTCAAAGGCAGGTAATTATAGTTTTTTAAAAAAAAATTATAAAGACAAAATTGTATTTATATATTTTTTCTTTTTCTACAACCACTTGAATGGTATCCCCATTGCTCAAAACTTGAAGATAAATAATATAGTCTTGAAATGGACAAATATTCATACAACCTGATAGACACACATTCTTCATGAATATCATCTTCTACTGTATTCTCAAAACAAAACAAAAAATGGAAAGAAAAGAGACAGGCTGAATAGGGATCTGCTTTACATGATTGAAGTATGATTACTCCTCCTTTCAGCTCATGGAAGTGCCGACGAACACGATGACCACGGAAGCACTTCTGCACCTCAAGAGTACCTTGCAGAACTTGGTTCCTCACATCCTCCAATGCAGCAATCTACATGTAAGAGGGACAGAAGTTCACAGATAGGCACACAAAAGGAAATGCAATCTTCAATAGTATGTCTCCAGTGCCTCACTAGAAGCCCATATTGGGTACACGTCAGAGGAAATATGTTATATCCATAAGCCATAACTTTTGCCATTTTTATTGTTCTTTCCGATATGCATGGGACCACTCAAAAACCTTCTCCAAACAGACATATGCCTCCAAAAATATGATTTTCACTCAAAGTGATGCCACCAGTTTGGAAGACACCACACTTTTTTCAAGATAACTAATGGTGTCTGGGTCAGCTTGCATGCACATCGACACACCACATGTTTTTCATTTATCATTATTTGGTTCAACTATATAGTAGTAAAGGTTAGAAGAAAATTAAAATTTCTGGTGCTTCCTTTAGATGATTTGGTAAATGACATTAATTCTTCGAAAGGAAAACATATCCACCCAAGAGAACAAGGAACCATGAACTCACCTGTCCTGATCGGAAATATAACTTTGTATACCCAACTTGGTACAGTTCCGGAAGAATACCAAATTGATGAAGAATGGCAACTGACATACTTAAAGGATCTTGGCATGCATTATCCTTTGGCAGAAGGAAGCCGTACCTAAAATACCGCAATCATATAAGTTGACAAACAACCAAAAGAACAAATCAACAACAAACTAAGGATCATGTATGTCACCTGCTTGTGAATTCTTGATGTGTTAACCTAGTAGGATAGCCAGATCTTGATATTTTAACCACCTCAAGAACACCACAGCATCTGAGTTGTTCTATGACAAGATCTTTGTCAGAAATGCCAGGAAGCTGCTTATTATTCGGTTTTATGCAACATATGAAATGTGGTACGGTATTTTCCAATTGCTGCAGCAATTTGAACAAATTATCCTGCCAGAATTTGATAAAGGACAATATTGAGAAACTATCATAGTACCTCAAGATACAAACTTTTATTTTTCAAGTGTTTAGTTTGACAGCATGATCGAGTTCTATAGAAAATAACCACCTTAAACTTAGTTGCAACACTTTGCTTCTGAAAATCTAGCACCCCTGTATCAGTTGATGGAATTGAGAATTTTTTATCTTCAGGCAGGTAACTGTCACTTGATGAGGGTAGCTGAATAATGTCAGGATGCAACACATCTCTGTTCTTTGCTAAGAAGCCAGTTGCATCATAAGTTACCTGCAAAAACACATATAAGTAATTATAGAGTACGTAAAAACCCAAGGAAGTCAACCATAACTTCTGTCTCTAAAACAAGTGATGTGCCTTTGTTGCACCAAAACCTAAACAAAAACAACATACCCAGTGTATCCCACAAGTGGGGCACCAAAAGCTAAGCAAAGACATATTTGAGTTTAAGCTTAATTACATAGTCCTTCTTGCCTTCAAAAGCTCTAGCGTTTCTCTCTCCAAATGGACTTCCAGATGTTCCTAGATGTTTGGATAAGTTCGATTCATGCCATGACAGCAAAAGGTCCATTGTATTTTTAGGCATGCACCAGTCCCCAAAATATTAAGCAAGAAAGAATATGTTACAAGAACAACTGAAAGATAACCGAAATAGAGAGCAGTTGCCTGAGATTATCCAAATAGAAAACACGATTCTGGAATTCCTTTCCAATAAAAAGTCGCTAGTAATGGCACAAAGAAAGGAAGTTCTTGCAGCACCCATGGAAAAGAATCTATCATCAATCACCAGAAAGAGGTACAGTAAAGTAAATTTTCCAGATATTATTGGTGTAGCAGTGTAGTTTGGATTGAAGATGGAAAAGCACTTGTGAGGAGTTATAACAAGAGTCATCAGAATAATGGCTAAAAGAGGTGGTACAGCTATAGGGTCACTGGTCAAGAGGCACACCCCCATTGGTAGTAAATGAAAACAAGCATAATGCCACCAAAACAGTAATTGAAACAAGGATTGTCCAGCCAAAATGGTCAATGTAATAAAACCATGAAAAGACAGAAACTCTAGCCCAACAAATGAGCTTAAGTCTGACCATGGGCATGTGAAAGCTATCAAGTCTCTAACCAAAATCGTGAAAATACTACTAATGTCCGTAGAAATTGCACAGGACAAGAAAGGATGCATTTATAAGAGAAACTGACCTCTCCAGCATAATGGCGAATACAAAATTCTTCTCCTTCGCTTTTAAAGCAAGGGCTAGATTTGACGTGCTGCCTAAGTTTACATGCAAAGGTCAAATCTGTGGCTTTTAGGGAATTTGATTCTTCATTCAACAAAGATATAAGGCCAATTGGTTTCTGCAAAATGAAAATGAAAGTTCATCTATCAACTGCTATGTCCATACAAATAAGTGTTGAAGATTCTTTAACTAAAATACAGAGATCTTCCTTGATTGACATTGGTAATTATACTTGAGATATTGAAATAGAACTTGTGAGTTGTGACTACATGAACAGATGCATTTTTATGCTTCTCATCCAACTCAACAATTAAGCACGGAAAGAGTAATCAGAATATACAAGACTTCACTCGAAAGAAGTAATATGACGATGAGAAAATTGGTGTGGAAGCTATATCAAATAGAACTGGTGACACTACAAACAGATGCATTTTTATCCTTCTCATCCAACTTAATAATTAAGCATGGAAAGAGTAATCAGACTAAACAAGAAAAAGATGTAAAAATCAAACAAACAAAAAGAGCAACAACAGAGTGATTATGTAATTAAGTATGAATGTAAACATGTAATCCAGGGCAGAAGAAAGTTGTCAGCTTATATAAGCTCCTGACGCCAAATAAATAGGAAAAAGAACCAAATGGAAGAAATACCTTTTCAAAAAGGTCCAGACACTCTTGGTTGTCTTCAAAATATATTTTTGACCAATCGATTCCATCCAATTCATATTCCTGAAACACAAAACATCAGTTCTTGCATTGACATCTAAAACCGATACTGCAAGGAATATCTTCAGGAGAGTATACAGCCCAAAAATGCCACAGAATAACTACAGAGAGAAGACTGAGTGTCACAATCCTGTGTTTGTTCTTGAGCCGAGGGTCTATCAGAAACAGCCTCTCTACCTCCCTAGTTAGAAATAAGGTTTGCATACACTGCACCCTCCCTAGACCCCACTTGTGGGATTACACCGGGTCTGTTGTGTCTGTTCTTGTTGTAGTAGAGGTAAGGAATGAAGCAACAAGAATGAACTAGGGAGGATCATGATATGCTTACCTCTTGCTCGAGCTTCAATAGATGTCTGTTGACATGCTGCTGGAGCCTCTCATTTGCATAGTTTATCAAAAATTGTTCAAATGTGTTTCTCTGAAAAGTGGGAATGGGAGTGTCAAGGTGGATAAAAAGGAATCTCCTATGTAGTATAATAGTAAAAAAAATCACTCACAGATCAATTTACCTTAAATGATTCAAAACCATAAATGTCTAGAATATTTATGGATCTACCCATCTGTTCTTTGTCAAGGTTTCTGTTCATTTCATCTACTATCCAGTCAAACAAGTTTGCATAAATGAACTTTGCCAATGCATCTCTTCTATCAGTTGCCTGAATCATAGTTAAAATGAGTCACGTTCTCTAGAGAAGAAATAGGAGTGCTAAATTCATATATTAGAATAATTAATAGTGAATAATGCAGATTCTGGTTAATATCAGGATGAAAATGTGAAAGAAAGAGAAAATAGGAAGAGACGAAATATAAATGCACTTCAACAAACCTGCTCCACAGTTAAACTCTTGGCGATCTTATCCTTGCCAGCTTGTATTTGGCATGTTGATAAAGCTAGTATGAGGTCATTTACAGTACAGCCAATCAAGCTAGCAGCATTTGTAACAGCTGGAATATCAAAGATGGTGACAAACCAAACAGATAAAGAAGGCCTCCATACAAGCACAGGATATAAAAAAGTTGAAGACTTTGCAAACAAAGTGAAGAAGAAACTTTACAAGTATTGTTACAAAGTAAGACCATACAAGAGGAGCAGGAAAGAATTATCTTGAGAATACAGAAGATATTTGCATGAATCCGAACAACAGAAGTTTTATGACAATGTAAAATACTCTGGCCCAGAAAAGTTGAAAAGCCTAAGATAGACCCTCAATAGTCAATATTGCAGAGAAATGGAGTTACGAAGAGTACATCTGGAGTTAAAATAACTACTCCAACGAAAAACAACCAACTGACAAGGAGAAATATGATAGATTTTCCTTCACTCAAAAGCGAAGAAACTGTTAAAAGCTGAAACCGACAATATAGATGCTGAACAAAAGTCAAGTCCAGATATTCACAGTTGGAAAGCTAACTTACAATGGACCAAGAGTGTAAGATGATTTATATATGTATGAGATTATGAAAATCATATCTTCTATTACATTCAGAAAGAACAAAAGTTCAAGAGGATCAACATTAGCTAAAATGCTACACTGACAAGATAGCTCACCTTCACTTTGCTCAACTTCAACATGACTTTCATTGTCAATTACTTGGAACGTTATATTTCCCAGCCATAGAACTGAAGCAATCATCTGAAAAGCATGCTCTTGATCGCTTTCAGAAATCCTAACAGTATTTAGGGCCTCCTGGGAAAGTGAGAGAAACAAAGGAAATAATTATAAACAAGATCCAGCACAACATTGAACTGAAAGAACAGAAATCAAACATAAGTTGACCATGTCTTATCCCTTGAGGCTCACCATAAGCTTACAAAATTCCTCAGCATCATCAACATCATGGATCACCAAGCAGCCACTCTGGTTGAGATATTTGTATTCTGATGCACCTTTTAACTTAAGTTTATCTGAGAATAAATCAAATTAAAGTTAAAACAAAATATTCTGCATCTTCATTAACTAATTTATATTAAAAAGGGGATCTTTAACTAACACCCCAGCCCCCTTTAAAATAGAAACAAAGAATTATCTAAAGCAAAACAAAAAAGGAAAATTTATGAGCACTACCAAAAAAAAAGTTCAATCTTCTAAAAATTGTCCTTGCTAGTAAAACAAAAAGTTCTATACACATAATATTGAAAGAACTTCCATTTCAACAGGGTTTTCTAATGCCAACAAAATTTCTCACTTTATAAATGATTCATGAAATGTATGCATAACTTCTATATTTTTCTGCTCGAAAGCTCCTGGTCCTCGTTCCACTTTCATGTTTAACATCTTGTTGGAAACACTACAGTTTTGTGACTGCTACCTCACACTTATATCCTATTATATTGAGTTTTTATAACTTCAGAATCACAACCCCAATTTCACCTTTACAGTCACAGAATTTTAGTTCTGGAGATATGCTAAAAACAACTCAGGTGTTGTGGGTATTAAAAACAGAAGTTGTTTTGAAGTAAAGACACATTGCAAGGCAAAAGCCATGTGAAGTCCTACGAGTGAATAAGCAACAAAAAGATACAATCAAAGGTCCAATATCAATTACAGACCTCTCAAAGTAGGTGGAGCCCCGGCACATAGTTGGTAAAAAATATGATAGGACCTCTCTCCATCGAGCAGCTGAACCACTCTCGACTGCCGAAAAAAGACATTATGTTTCAAAAGATTTAGATTGTGATAGTAATGATATAACTACAACAAGGAATCCACGGGTAGAGAGGAAAAGAAAATCCCACCTTTTCAAGAAGTACTACTCATTATTTTAGCATTGGACATGCACAAAGATGTATAAAAGTCAGTAACAGTTATCAAAGGACAATGGCAATAAATTGCATTCTCTGAGAAAGCCAAAGGACAATTACACTTACAGGTTTGTATTTTAGCACCACAAATTCTTCCTGCTGCACTAAAATGAATTTCAATCAACTTCCCCTGCATCCATCAAGGACAGCCATCAGAAAAAGTACAACAGATGGGGAAATAACATAAATAAGCGTTTCCACTTCTCAGTCCACCACTCCCCTCCTCAAATGAAGGAAAGAAAAAGAAAAAGAGAATCAGGCATAGAGACAGACAAATCGACTGGAGTTATTGTTCTTGGAAGTTTTGGCATTCCCAAAGGCCTCCAATATGTAGCTTGTTTGCAGCACTTCCTTCTCTATCCCGTTACTGCCTCCACCAAGCACAGCCAAGTATTCCATTGCAAATTTTGCTGTTTCCGTCTTCCCAGATCCACTTTCCCCACTGTATGATATGAAAGGAAGTTAGTTCCTCCCAATCACCAAAACCACAATGGTTTTGAATTACAATCTAACCCATCAATCACTGAAACAGAGTAGAAATACACATTATCTTGCATCCCTGAAGATGACAAAGAAACATTTTCACCAACCTTATGATGATAGATTGACTTACTTCATCTGCAAAATTCAAAAGGTAAAGCAAAGAAATAAGAATCAGCTTGCATCTAAAGTGTTTACATAGCTAACAATGAACTTTTGTAAATAGTAAAAATGAACATGGTTCTGAGAAAAACCTTCCAACATTCGATCGTAGGCAGAGTCAGCAATAGAATAAACATGAGGATCACTCAAGAGCTTCTGTCTGTAAGCTGTAACAAATTCGTTCCCGTACAATTGGATATCTTTGAATGGATTGATTGCTATTAAAGAAGGTCCTGCCTTACTCTGCAGGCATAGGGGACAAAAAAATTTAAAAGATAAGAGACATGAAAATACATATGGGGCATAAATGCAGTTTAATATTACGTACATATATCATATCTCGCGCATATCTGTGTTGAAGGTTGTGAAGAACAGATGGCTCGTTCAAATAACTAAGCTGCATGAGATCATCCACACCCTCAAGAACATTCGGATTAGCAGGTAATACCTCTCCTACAGGCACTGTCACAACCTACAGTATGACAAAGTCTAAGTCTAATTGCAGCTGTTCACTTTAAATATTTATCATTAGGAAATAGCAGGAATACATGAACTTACACTGCCGTCAGAAAGTAATACCATAGCTTTCTCTCCTGAAGTTGATTGCATCTGTCCTGATACCCATTGCCCATTCCTCAGGCGACACCAGATGCGAAGCTTCTGAAAACAGAGGTTAAGAGTTAAGTGTGGTCAACTAATATAGCTCTTAGTTACATAACAAAATCATCCAACAGTAAACAAACCAGACACAATGACAAAACTAGTGAACCTAAAACCAGCAAATGTACAAATTTTACTTGTCATTTCGTAAAAAATGTTAACTTTCTAGATTCATTCAATTGAACACTTCGCGTTCAAGGCGATTCAGACAGTCAACATGTGAAACTATTAAAGATAATGCTCTTATTACAGTAACATTCTTTTACCTTCTTAACAAAATAACCCAGCCGATCATCCCATTCATCTTCACGACGTCTTTTCTCAACCTTTCCACCACTTACTTCCCGCAATCTCCCTGTGCTGTTCTTCTTCACTGAAGACATTGCATACGGCGATTCGCTATCTTCCATACCTTTCACCTTCAAACTACCAAAACCATTCCTTTTAAACCCTTTAGACTCTTCCTTCTTCTTACCATTCTCCAATTCAACATCACCTTTGCTCAACCTTTTGCTCAACGGTTGCCTCTGTGAAGGAGGCCTAGTCCTCGATGTAAGCTTTGGCCGAGCAGGCAACGCCGGCGGTAAGTCTTTTGGCTTCTCATTTTCATCCCTTTGCCGGAGAGAATCCAGCATTTCCTCTAACGAACTACGAACTATAGTAGACATTTTCCCCCCCTGATTTGAAGTGAAGTTACATATACAGAAACTATTTCATTCAAATTTAAACAATATCTGAAGCAACATTGCTCTGGAAACAACTCCTAAAACCCTAATTCACTTTTTTTCCAAAAAAAATCAAACCTTTACCAAGTTTCCACCATTTTTCTTAAACCTGGAGATCAAAATCCATCTTCACAACCCCAAATTCCCAAAAAAATGCATAAACCTCAAGATTTTGGATGATATTATAAGAAAAAAAACACACAAAACCAAAAAAAAACAAATTTTACGAAACCCAATACAACTCTGAGCTGTTGAACTTTTTTTTCTTTATTTCCCACCGAACAAGAAGAAAAAAAAACTTCTTTTTAGGCTAAATCAAGAAAATGGGTACCTAAATATATATTTTTTGCATGATATGCAAAGAAAGAAGAAAAACAGAGGGGAAAATGAAAATGGTTAATCATGAAGAGGGAAAGAAAGGTTTTTTATTTGTTGTTTATCAAATTGGTTGGTTTTTTATTTTTAGAAAATCGAAAACTGCCGTTCAGATAAAACCAAAAATAGGAAATAATGGATATGAAAATTTTGAAAATTTATCATGTTTGGTGTGAATAATAAGATAATATGATGATTTGGATTGAAAAAACCCGTTGGATTAAATTAATTAAATAATAAATAAATTTGAATTTTTGAGTGGGGGCCTAAAGTAGTTGCTAAATAACTATAGAGTTGAAATTTTGAAGTGGCAGACAGAGGCACCTGTAAGGGAAGCAGATAAAATGGTACATGCTGAAATCTAGCGTTTGGTCATAACCTTCGAAAAATATATTTAGGATAAAATTTTAGAAATCAATAATATATAGGTATTTTTACTTTTTATTTTAAATTTCTCGTAAAAGATAACTTCAATCTTTCTTTATATATATACAATTAAACATAACTTTAATTTTTAAATATTAATTTTATTTTGCAAATAATAATTATTTTTTTCAAATTTCCTAACTAAAGATGGTTATAAATAGACTGTAGGCTTCAAATTGATAATTCTTCCATTTTACATCCAGATTTTTTCATAGGTCATTTTGGATTGAGGGATTAAAAATAGTTGATAAACATTAAATATAAAAAAATTATTCGTTCCGTTTCAATTTGTTTGTTTTATTTTTCTTTTTAGTTCATTTTATAAACAATGTCTTTTTTGATAACTCTTTCATTCTAACTTCGGAATTACATGACTTGTTTAATCATGACATATTTTTAGTTTAGTAAATTTTCTTAACTCCCGTGTCAACTCAAAAGCATACAAATAGATTGAAACGGAGGGAGAACTAAATATTGAAACTGACTTTATGTAGATATGTGTTTGTATTGGTTATAAAATGACTGAATATAATTGTCTCAAGTATCATTTGTTCTTTCTATTTTGAATTTTTTTATAGTGATATTCCCCCACATTTTCACAAGTTTTGAAAATTTAAAATCATGTAACAGATTGATTTAACTTTGATATGATATTTTTGTTAGATACATTATTTTATCACCTATACAAGAGCTTTTTAATTAGTGTCATATTAAAAAATTCTACCTTATTGTAGTGGGGTTACTCAAATTTATAAAGCTGAAAAGGAAAGTTATGCTTTTCTGGCTAGTTGCTTTTAGTTTTTGCTCTTTTTGTAGCTTATTTAGTTGTCTTTACAATGTGTAGTGTCACTTCAACTCCTATTCTTCTTCTTTTCTTTATTTTTAGGCAGATAATGCTTAGATTTTATAATGTGATGAAAATGAAAGTTACAATAACCTTGTGGCTTGTGGTGGGTGGGGTGAGGTGGGGGAGGGCAGTGGCGGAGACATAATTTTGGCTAAGGGGTGTCAAAATATAAAGAAGTAAAATCACGTAGGAGCAAAGGAGTGTCAATATGTAATATATATATATATATATATTTTTATTTTTTTTATTATTATTTTTTTATTCTAGCTACACAGTGTAATTTTCCGACAAAGGGGTGTCGACATGTGGCTCCGCCACTGGGGAGGGGTACTGTGTAGAGGAAGAATCTTGAGGCGAATAATATGGATTGTGGTAGGATGATTGGAATTTTCCTATTCTTAACCAAGAGTGCTACCTCCAAAAATAGATCTTATAATGTAAAATTTAAATTGATCATGATCCGATTCGAATATCAAACGCCAGAAGAAGAAGAAAAAATTGAGGGAAATAATCCTCTTCTAAGAACTCATAAGCAAGGGTGGAGCTAATTTTAAATAAATATTCCTCCTCTAAGAACTCATAAACAAAGGAGAAGCTAGTGTTTAAATCACCTATTCGATTGAACTCAATAATTGTAATTCAAATTTTGTATTTTTTTAAAGAAATTTATATCGATTAGGAATTCAGTAACTTAGAAAACTAAAATTTTGAACTCATAAACTTCAAATTAATTCAGACTTCAGTCCTCAACCTCAAGTTAAATGATATTAAGAAATGACATAACAAGTTAATCACACAAAAAATCGATACTATCAATAAAAGATTTAAATAAGATTGTAAATAACACGTTAAAATAACCCATAAAAATAGTACTACTGAAAAAAAGGGACGGAAGGAGAACTAGACGAAAACGTGATAATCTCTTACGGTATCATGTTATTCATTTGGAGCCACATAAGGAAATTTAAAATTTGAACCTTTAAAGCACGTATATATAGTAATTAATATATAGTATACGTTTGGAAATTGGAATGCAAAATTTCAAAAAATATTTAATTATTTTTGTGACACAGAGTCAAAAAATGTTGTTTGTCCTACACCTTTAATCTGACTTTGTTGACAAAGAATATGTTACCAAAATTTTCTATCTGTAAAGAAATCTTTTTTACAAATCCCACTCCTACTAACTTGGACTTGTCTTTGTTGACACAATCAAACAAAATGGAAATATTAGTTTGTAATTATTTCTTTGTATATACTGTATTATTTTTTTTATTACTTTTCTTACCGTAATTAAATTAATAATGAACATCTGTACGTGCTATATTACGTAGACGTAAGACTTTGACAATATTTGGCTTATACCTTGTTTGGATATAGTTGTTACCTATTGTGTTGAATTATGTTGTTTTTACTGTATCGTATCTTAATAGTTATGTTACTATAGAAAGCATCATTTTATGTAACAATTGATTTGGTGTAATCGTATCATTATTTTATTTTAGTTCTCACTTTGCCTTCTTATTATTTAATCATCCAATTTTGTTATTTACCTTTTCTTTTTTATAGACGTAACTCTATCATGTACCCTAATTTTTTTATGGAAAAATTACTAAAGTACACACCTTTACTTTATTATTTTCCATTTGTCCCTATATCTTTTTAAAATAGCTAAAATCTCTAATTTTAATAATGTATCCGTATTAATGTATCAGTGCTTGTATTATTGTATCCGGATTGGATTAATTTTTATTTTAATAATGTATCTGTATTAATGTATCCGTCCTTGTATTAATGTATCCACTCACACTATGTGATTTATGTAACTTACCCTTTTTTTATATATATAATTATAAGTTTATTCTTCGAATTGCTAAATGTGTTGACATTATATAATGACATAATGTCGATAATAAAAGATGCTATAATTTATCTAAGTGTTGCATTCATTAAAACAATACAATATGTCAAATTAAGCTTTTGGTCGTTGAAGTTCCTCTAAGCACACAAGACAAAATGACGTTCAGGGTTCATATTCATACCCTAAAAAATAACTTTAAAAGAATAGAATTTTTCAAGCCTTATAAGGAGTACTTCAGAGTTCTCGTCATTCACCGGTGTGGAATTCATAATTCCATTCATTACAATACAACACAATACTTGTAACAACAATTAAACAAGTTGTTAGAGATTTAATTTGCTTACAACTTTTTATCTAATAATTGTGTTCGAATTAGCTTACACCTATTTATCATTCATCTACTTAATTTGAGTGTTGGTCAAAGCAAATTTAAGAACTGTTTCCCATTATTAGTTAAGCTTTAATTTAGAACGACAAGTAATACGTTAATTGAGGAAAAAAGACATGCACAAATAGACGAGTGAGAATTTAAATAAATCTAAAACTGGGCCAGCTCATACCTAATCCTCCATCTGTGTTGGAGATTAATATATCCAATTTTACGTGATTGTGATCATTGCCTATTAGATCCGTGTTGTGGCAGAATCAGAATTTTCATTGAAGAGATTTTAAAATATAAAAAAGTAAACATACGTACGAAGAAGTCAAAGAGTACAATATCTATTATATATACAAAAAAAATAATCGTATATAAAGAATGAATCTCCATTGTACCCTCGTTCTGCCCAACCTACCCCACATCAAAATTTCGAGAACATTACAATGATTGTCCCTTATATTTTGGTAAGTTTAAAATAGTTCATTGAATGTGTTATTTAACAATTTTAATACTTTTAAAGTTTAAATTTGTTAGAATTTTACATTTTTGATCTCCATTCATTTTTCAACATATGATGTGAGTTATATTTAACCGGAAGAATGTGTTAAAAAAAATACTACGAGATTTCAATAAATACAATTAATAAAATTTAAAGACTTCTTTTAATATTAGGAGGTTGATGTGGAGCTTTGACATTGCTATTGGTGTTTTGAAAAAGAATTTCTTATAGAGTTGAGTCGACTTAGTTTAAAGATAGATGAGAATTCAACTTGATTTAGCAATTGATCATTGTTTGAGTTTTTATTTTGAATGTTTTGACGTTAAAGACGTGACTGTTGAAAATTTTAAATGTTAAATAACATATTTGAAATGTAATCAATTTCATAAAGAAAAATATATATGTCACACAACTGAAACTAATTGTTGAACGTATATCCATTTATATTAGACCAAATGGATGTAAGGACTCACTTTTTTATGAGTGAGTTGATTCCCTTTTTGATTGAGATTTAACATGACACTTTTAACTTTTTATTGGCATGTGCTTTGGCTAACTTTAATGATGGAACATCATTAGTCATTAGTGAAGAAGATGGACCTTATGATTAATTCTGACTGCATGTGAATTCTCCTAACTTGTCCAACAATCTTCACAAAAAGTGTTCCAAACTTCCCATTTGTTTTTCCTTTACGCTGTAACTTTATCTCCTTCTTTGCTTCTTCTCTCCTTTCTCTTTGGTGCCCGTTATCATTCCGCATTTATTTTTATTCACGTTACATATTTCATGAGTGTTAATTATGTCTTGAATTTTTTCCTTGTTTATTTTAGGAAAATATAATTCCTATTAGTTTAGGAGACCCTTTGTCCTAATAGATTTGGAAAAGAAAAATATTGTCCTTGTAGGATTGGAAAACCTTTTTCTTATAGGTTTAGGATCATTTGGGATCTATATATAGGGTATGTAGTTGGGGATCCTAAAGCATTGTAAAATTTGTTCTCTTTCTTTCATAGTGAAAAACTCTCTCTGTTTTTGCTGGGAGGAGTAGGCATAGCCGAACCTTATTAAATCCTTGTGTTATTCTTCTTTTCTATTTTCTTTGTTTGTGATTGTGTGCTAGTTAATCCATGATATTTCCGCAACAATTGATATCAGAGCCAGGTTGGAATTTCTAGACATAATCAAGGGTTAAGATGTCTCCATCATCTTCAACAAAGTATGAAATAGAGAAATTCGATGGGGGATCTAATTTTAGTCTATGGAAGATTAGAATGAGATCGTCCTTGGTGTTACAAGGGTTATGGAAGGCTATTGAGGAGGATTTTCCAAAAAAGTTGAAAGAATCAGAACAAGCAGACCTGAAGGAGAGGGCTTTGAGTGCGATATTTATGAGCGTTACAGATAGCGTTCTTCGGGAAATTGCTGAAGAGAAATCTGCAGCAACGGCATGGAAGAAGTTAGAAGATCTGTACTCTAAGAAATCGTTGACAAACCGCCTCTACTTGAAAAAGAGGTTATACAATCTTCGTATGAATGAAGGTACACCGGTCAAAACTCATCTTGATGAGTTTAATTCAATTATAATGGACTTGAAGAATGTAGATATCAAAATTGAAAGTGAGGATCAGGCCTTAATCGTGTTATGTTCTTTACCACCGTCTTATGATACTTTTGCTGATACATTGCTATATGGGAAAGACAATATCTCACTTGATGATGTTAGTAATGCACTAAAATCTAAAGAGTTGAAGAAGAGCTTTCCGGATAGCAGAACTGAGGGTGAAGGTCTTGTGAGTAGGGGAAGAACACAACAGAAGGACTTTAATAGAAAAAGGTTTAACGCCAGATCGAAGTCTAGAGCAAGGAAATAGAATTGTTATGAGTGCGGGGAGCAGGGTCATTACAAAAGAGACTGTCCTAAACTAAAGGAGAAAAGAGGGAAGCAGAAAGTTGATTACTCAGCAAATATTGTTGACTTTGATAATAATTCTGATGACAATGACTATATAGGGGAAGTTTGTGCTGTGAGTTCTGATCATAGGCAAAATTCTTGGGTTCTTGATTCTGGTGCAACTTTTCACATGTGTCCACACAATAATTGGTTTGCAACGTACAAACAGACGAGTGGGACTGTCTACCTAGGTGATGATAATCAATTAGAGGTAGAGGGAATATGCAACATCAGATTGAGAATGTTCGATGGCATTATTAGAAATATTGAGTGTTGGCATGTTCCTCGAATGAAGATAAATTTGATTTCTCTTTCGACTTTGGATGATCAAGGATATAAGTTTCACTCAGAGAATGGAACACTCAAAGTATGTAAAGGCTTCATGGTACTCATGAAGGGTAAGATTCATTCTAGACTGTATTATCTACAAGTCAGTGTAGTTGAAGGGGAAGCAATTGTAGCTTCTGGGAAGAGTGATCTGAATCAGCCTCAATTGTGGCACTTGCGACTTGGTCATATGAGTGACAAGGGATTGTCTTTGTTGAACAAGCAAAATTTGTTGGATGGTTACAAAGATCAAGCTTTAAATTTTTGAGAGCATTGTGTGTTTGATAAGCAAACAAGGGTGAAGTTCAGCAAGAAGGTTATTCATAAGACCAAAGACAAGTTAGATTATATACATTCAGACTTGTGGGGTCCAAACAAAATTCCCTCCAAAAGTGGTGCAAGGTACTTTATGACTTTGATTGACGATTACTCAAGAATGGTATGGGTGTATTTCTTGAAAACAAAAAATGAGGCATTTTCAACATTTGTTAAATGGAAGACGATGGTTGAGAGGCAAACCGAAAGAAAAGTTAAACGTCTTCGAACTGATAATGGGTTGGAATTTTGCAACTTAGAGTTCAATAACTTCTGCAACAGAGAGGGCATAGTGAAACACCACACTTGTGTTGGAACACCACAACAAAATGGTGTTGTAGAACGTATGAACAAAACACTTTGTGATAGAGCACGAAGTATGCTTTCACACTCATGTGTTAGCAAGGATTTTTGGGGTGAAGCAATCAATACAGCTTGTTATTTGGTCAATAGATCTCCATCTACAACTATTGAGTTCAAAACTCCTTTTGAGGTTTCGTCCAATTCGCCTGCTGATTATTCAAATTTAAGAATATTTGGTTGTCCTGCTTATGCTCATGTAAGGGATGGAAAACTTGAGCCGAGGGCAAAGAAGTGCATATTTCTAGGGTATGCAACTAGAGTGAAATGTTATAGATTGTGGTGCACAGATCAAAAGACTCTGGGATTAATTATTAGCAGGGATGTGACATTCAATGAATATACGTCACTAGACAGCCAGAAGGAAAAGGCAATAGCAGAAACAGATCACGGTGTTAGTGACCGCATAGAGTTAGAAGTTGAATCTCCACTAGCTCAGCCCAATAGTTCAGAAGTGGAGGAGGTGCAAAACATTAATCAAGATGATAATGATGTTGCACCTATGCAACAACAATAATATAACATTGCAACAGGTAGAAGAAAAAGGGTAATCAATCAACCAAAGAGATTTGCAAACGTGGTTGATGAAAATCTTTTGGGATATGCAAATTGTATAGAATTTACTTTATCAGTTGCGAAGACCATTGACGTGCATGAGCCTAATAGCTATAAAGAAACTATTTCTAGTTCAAAAGCGGATCAATGGGTTGGTGCTATGGGTGATGAGATTGAGTCCCTTCAAAAGAATCAAACATGGAAGCTTGGTTCATTGCCAAGGGGACAAAAGTTAGTTAAATATCATTTTATCCGAGATGTTATATCTAAAGGGGTTGTTGATGTGAAGAAAGTGTCTACACATGATAATCCAGGAGATATGATGACCAAGACAGTCCGGACCAATAAGTTTAGGCATTGCCTAGACTTGATTGGTGTGAGTTGTACTCAGTAAGCCCTTTGGAGGGCTGGGAGCAAGGCAGAGAGACGTTATTTCAATTGATTAAAGGAATTCAAGCCAGGGGGAAGATTTGTTAATTATGTCTTGAATTTTTTCCTTGTTTATTTTAGGAAAATATAATTCTTATAGTTTAGGAGACCCTTTGTCCTAATAGATTTGGAAAAGGAAAATATTGTCCTTGTAGGATTGGAAAACCTTTTTCTTATAGGTTTAGGACCATTTGGGATCTATATATAGGGTATGTAGTTGGGGATCCTAAAGCATTATAAAATTTGTTCTCTTTCTTTCATAGTGGAAAACTCTCTCTGTTTTTGCTGGGAGGAGTAGGCATAGCCGAACCTCATTAAATCCTTGTGTTATTCTTCTTTTCTATTTTCTTTGTTTGTGATTGTGTGCTAGTTAATCCATGATATTTCCGCAACAATGAGGAATTTTTTCTCTTCAAAATGCAAACTTAAGATATTTTATTAAAGATGGATATTGTTATTCATATTATCACATTATTCAGTGATGTTATTCGTTTCATCTTTGTTAGTTTTACCAAAGCATTTTACTTTTTGTGGTAAAATAAAAGGTTACTACAAAAGACTTATACAGATACAACATACATATAGCGAATACATACAACTTCAAGCGAGTAGATACAAAGTAAATGAATACAATTCCAAAAAAGTAAATATGAATTATATTTAGACAAACTATCTCTATGTTTGATAATCTAGTCTCAGACTATCGTTATTTCTGAATTTTTCTCTTTAAATTATCTACAAAACTAACACAAGTAAATCTTATCGATGATATGCTTTAATTCTAGGATACTTGTAGAAGCATCCTACAAGTTGATGTTAATTTTGGGCTTTCATAATATTGGGCTCCCCAAATTATCTTGTGGACTAGTTGAAGCTAGTGAACTGCTCCAGGCCCATCATTCACTGTCTGACAATACAAGCTAGAAATTAGAATAGGGATTTGCTGAGCCCTAAATCCTTCTTTGCATTTAGAACTGTAGAAGAAATCCTTCCGTTTCCGTGTTCGCGTAGCTATGGCGAAAAACAGAAACAAGAAGAAAAAGGGCCTAGCTGCCATGGATGTCTCCACTGACCAGACGGTCACGGATACCCAAGGTAATTGAGTAATTAACTACTGTAATTTTGAGTGTCTTCGTTATCATTCTATTAGAAAAATTTGTTGATTTACATGTTTGTTTGCTTAATTTCAGCAATGGATACTTCAGAATCAGTAGCTCCAAAGCCACATATAGGTGGATCACTTAGGTAAGTTGTCTAATTTTCATATTGTGTTATAAATACTTAATGATCAGTGAACGTGATGAAACTTGACGGTGTTTTGTTAAATTGAGTTAACATGTTCTTTGTTAAGACATTATGAACGAAATAATCTGAACTTCTGTTTTTTATCTTATTTTATAATTTTGTTGAAAAAACTGTTATGAAACAGTCTTTAGGATATGTTTTGAATGACACAATTGTTAGAATGCAAGTTATGTGATCAAATTCTTTTCCTTTTCAAAGTGGTTTTATATTTAGCTCCGTGCTTGCAAGTAAAATACTGGATACTCTATCACTTTAATGAGGAAGTAAGACATCAATAAGTTGTGAAGTAGTACACATGTCTTTAACAGAAGAGTGGATACAGATTGGCTTTCAAACAGAAAAAAGGCCTTGATGAGCTAATTCTATCTGATGAACATGCATGTAGAACCATATTGTGCATATGTTGAACATATTTCAATAGTATGTTAGTTCACTTGCATTCTTTGGGGAACATGATTTGTTCACTATGCTACTCATTGTTATGCTGTATGATCATAGAAAATGACTCTGAAAATCTAGTATATTGTATATGAACTATGTAGTACCCCTTGTTATGTCATCGACACTCCTTATAGTTTTTAGGACGTTTCTTTTTTCTACCTGTACCAAATGCCAATACAATCAGTCATTCCTAATAGTTATCCATGGAAACTGTTATTGCTCTTGGGCTTTATTGATTTGCTATCAAGGATTATCTCACTCATGAGCATGGGAAAGGATAAAAAGAGAAGGATTTTCTATATTATGGGTATATGCACATCGATTTTCATTCCTCATTTCGGGCTCTTTTGGTGATGATCTGTTGAGGTCAAGTTGAAGTGATATTATTTTACATAGCTTTGGTAGCATAGGAAGGGCTCACTTGCTAGGAAGATAAGTCACTGAGATTAAACATGCTGGTCTTTGTCATCAGGATAAGAATAGTGATCTCCCTGAGAAACATTCTTTTTGGTGTACTTTTTATTTTGGATAAAGCGGTAATCAAATTTTGATGATGGGATTTTGTTGTTACAGTAGTGGTAACCCTATTGAAGCCATGCATATGTGAGAGTAGTGGGTTGACTTTGTTATGAGGTGGTGAATGTAAATGCTGATTGGCCCAATTTAGTGAGCAGTGCAATGTGAGGCGGAGAGTTTATAGATGGTACACAGAGGCAGATGAGATGTTCTGTACAAAGAAAATGGGGAGGAGGATGGAATATTGCCCTTAAATAATTGTTACAAATCCTTCGGGGTGGCCCAGTGGTTTGGGCTTGGGACTTCCATGTTGGAGGTCTCAAGTTCGAAACCCCTTGCCAGCGAAAGCAAGGGGTTTGCCTTCTGGTTGGCTAGTGCGGGTTACCTCTCCTGTGTGGTTTGCGAGCTATTGCATAGGAGAGGGGGTTTTACCCTGTGTGCACTCAAAGGATAGCGGCTACGGGTTTCCCTTGTCATAAAAAAAAAAATAAAAAAAATTGTTATAGTATTTAGATCAGTTTTCCTTTTAACTGCCATGTTGTAGTTAGTCAGTACATGTTGTATTAGAAGTTAGTGGTTGGTTACAATTTATTTGTGTCTAGCGCATCCACCATGTACTAGCCAGTACATCAACTGCTGATCATCCTGATTTGCGCAATGTATTAGAAGCTCACACCTCTAACTTCCTCCCTTTGGTATCCATACTTGTCTAGCTCCAATGTCTTGAAGCAACCCACTAGCCGTCCATAATTAACTCAAACCAAACCATTCCCTTCATTTTAGTATTGTTGTTAGGGGCTGCAAAAAAGCTCAATGAGTTCATGGAGAAGTTGAGAAGTTGAGAAGTTCATGAGGTCAACAACACCTTTTGTCAAATACATGAAATGTTAGCTATAAATAAGGAGTGGCCAATAAAGCTCCCCATACATATTTCTGGGTTGCAGGCATGTTTACACTTGAAATTCATGCATCTTCTGTAGTATAAAAAGTTGCCATCTTACAATTGCTCACTTTGTTTTTGCTAATGTCGGATGCATTGCAGAAAGATGAAGGGAGTACAAATGAAAAGGACGAAGAATGTCAGGAAAAAGAAGGCCATGGCAAAGGCTATTTCAAAAAGTGAGAAATTGGAGGAAAGAATCACGAGGAGCGAAAGCAAGATAGAGAGAACTAAAAATGCCAAAAAGTTATACGAATGAATGGATCAATGATTTATTTTTTTCTGATTAATTATGAATGAAATGATTTGGGTTTGATTATGTTATCTCCAATGGTGTATATCAATATTAGAGTTACCTCCTCTTTCATTACAACTGTCAATTTTTTTAAATTACATTGGTCGTCAAGGGAAGGGGAAATGGGGGGAACAAGGTGGTGGGGAATCAAACGGTCACTGCGAGAAGGTGAAAGTTTTGTTAGGCGATAATCAACTGAGCTAGAAAGATTGCCCAAGTGTGCAATGTTCTTGCACTTCCCCGAGAAAACAATGATAGCGTGCAAATACTACTAGAATTGAATGAAATGCCCTCCCATGGGAAACTAAAATTGGTTTGTGCTTTGATCCAGTAGTATAGTAAGTTGTTATGGGAGATTTCTTATAAAGAGTTTTTGAAGTTAAGTTGAAAAATGGTATTTGGTCATATTTGAAAAAGTTTATAAAGGTTTGCAAGTGAAATTGGATTTTTCAAACTGGGAAAACTCATTTTGCAGCCTTTGCCAAGGTTGATGAAGTCTTTTGAAGCAACCAAGATTATATACCTTCTTCGAACATGGAATGTGTTAGCTCATAATCTAGCTAAATTCTTTATTTCATGTCTAAATAGGATTTCTTGAGAATTTAAAATTCTTGTAACTGATGCAATGGTATCTTATGGACATCTCAAACATATTATATAAAATAATGCAATAAGGTGTTTTACTAAAATAAATCTTTATAAATTAACCAATAAAAACAATCAAATGATTTTATTTTATTTTTTTGGCCAAAAGGAAATGTCAAAAGATAGGTGATCTGTGTAATATATGAAGCATAAGGCAAGTGTATGCTCTAAGTTGGAACTTGAAGGGAGGCATGTGTAATTCTCCTTAAATAAACTACAGAGAAAAATGAAAAAAAATATCAACAGTTAAATTAGCAAGACCAATCTCACTTCTTCTTCTTCTCTCTTTCATGGCGCTCCAGCATTCGCCTATTGGCACAATTACTACTTCAGCTCAGATGAAGTTGGCTGTTAGCAGTTTGAGGTGCTACGAGCACCTTCGTCCTATCAATATCTCAAGCTTCAAGCATCTTTCACGAAGAATTCAGGGCAAGTAAATCCTCTTTTCGAGGCTCACGAGCAATCTCTCAGTTTTTCTTCTTCATTTTCTTAGAAAATGATTTAATCTGATTACTTTGAGGTCAATAGCTCAGAAATTTCAGTTATTTGAATTCAAATTCAGGCGAATTCAAGTACTTCTAACTTTAAGTTTTTCTGCTTGATTCTCTAGAAATTTATTTAATTCGATTACTGTTGAGCTAAATAGCTCGGTAATTTCAGTTATTTGGATACAAAATTCAGGTGAATTCAAGTACTTCATGAGAAGTACTTTAAGTTTTTCTTCATTTTTTAGAAATTTATTTAATTTGAATATTGTTGAGGTCAATATCGCGGTAATTTCAGCTATTTGGATACAAATTAAGTTGAATTCAAGTGCTCCATGTGAAGTTCTGACTTCTTATACATGTAGTTTGCTCCAATTCGATGCAATAATGTCTGCCTTTTCTATTTTGATCCATAATTAACCAAGCGATTTACTCATTTGATCATATCTAACATTGTGTATTATCTACATACTTTTCACTGTTCGTCTTCTAGGTGCGAATTGCAATGTGGAGGAAAGGAAAACGCTTAGCAGAAGTATTTCATGCAGCAAAGAAAAATCGAAGGATCTCAAGGAAGATATTTTGTCCTTGTCAATGGCTTGCACTAGTGCTCCAATTACATGCACAGTCCTCTCAACTGCTGTCGTAGGTATTCTCCTCAGACGATCTTGCTGGAGAGCTATATTGGTTGAGCATTCTTGTTAAATTTACAGGGATAATCATATATTCTGTTTATATGTAACGTGTTCATAACTTTAGACTTTACTACTACAAAGTGCAACGTAATATAGTATAAAAGTTACATACACAAACAGGAAATCCTACACTAAATTATGGCGTACTAGAAAGAGCAACCAATCATTTCTGCAAGAGGACTGCTATATATGCTCCTGAAATTTAGAAAGACAGAAGCTAAGATAATGTCTTGACCAGACTTTAGGGGTGGAGCGAATATTAGCTATGAGGATGAATCCATTAAATATGTATAAATATATAATTGTAAACCCAGTAACTAAAACAAGCTATGAGTTCGGTGGTAAGTTTAGAATTCATAAATTTTAAATTTTGGCTCCGCTTCTCTTCTGAAGCCCTGCAGTTCCTTTCCTTCCAGACTATTGACCGAGTGCCAACAGAGCAAATCTTTCCATATTGCTCAATGCCCTCACCACGCATCTCCTCTCACTAAGCATAACAAAGGCAAATTCTATGCAGTGGAATCATGAGTCCTCAATCCCAAACATGTCTGAAACTGCTTTGCCATTGGAGTAGTAAATGATTGACCAAGTCAAAGATTGTAGCATAAAATTATTTGATGTAATGTAGTTTGGCTCGCATGATTGTCTTCATCAAAATCAAATCTCCCCACTTACATTGGCCATCTTGAATGCCATTAAAGGAAGCTGGACTCACTTTAGTGTACCGATCACACTCAAAACTGCTTTGAGATGCTTTACTTGAGCCAAGGGTCTATAGAAAACAACATCTCTACCTCTACGAGGTAAGAGTAAGGTCTGTGTACACTCTACCCTAGGAAGGGCCTCGTGTATTTGTGTACAAGCTAAAGTTTTTTGAAGAATATCTTTGGTCACTCCCCAGACCCCGCCTGTTGGATTACATTGGGTAAGTTGTTGTTTATTGAGGCAAATTTGTAGCAGGAATCATTATTTTTGTTTCTTAAATTGATTATGTAATGTATGGGCTGTTTCATGATTTTTCTTTTTCCAGAAAGTGTTTGTAGACTTGATTTGTGACGTTTGTTAAATTCATTTAGTAGCTGTAGCTTGCATTTTGTTTTGACTTCGATTAGAATGTCTTCTTTTCTATTTAGTGAACGCTTTGGCTGTTTTCATAATAGCTCATGCTTTACAATAAGTAACACTAATTATATGTCTTCACATTTAGCAGCAAATTTGGTTGCAACACATACTGCTAATGCTTCAACTATGGATATGATGGTGAGAATTCCTTCATTAACCTTAAGTGCGTTACTTTGTTATTTGGTGCCTGTTGTCTCTTCTAGCCACGGAAAGAGGGTGATTTGTTTATGTGTTGCATATACTTTTGTAAAACCATCATGACATGTGATAGCATAAGATGATCTGTGCAGCATCTGTTTCATGGATGCTTTCCTTTTCTTTCTTCTGTTTTCACGAGTCTCAAAATTATGTTTCATTTAATGTGGATCTACCTCTGAGGTAGTGGTAAGGTCTGCATACACTCTACCCTCCCTAGACCCCACTTTGTGGGATTATATTGGGTATGTTGTTGTTACTAATTGTGTGAATGCATATTTTTTTCTGGCCTGTTGCTCCTGAATTGATGAAATGATTCCTTACTTACTACTCTGTTCTGTTTACTTGCTTTATGAGATAACATTTACTGAAATAACAACAAAAGTGCAGAGTAAAAGAGTTCACACCGAACTTTACCCTAGATGTTCTCTTGAGAAGCTAAATTTCTAGTAATACTTTCTGTATCAGTTTGCATGTCTATTGCTGTCTTAGTGGGAGATTTGAGCTTAACATCTTTGTGGGGATGATATGTGAAATTTTAATCTTTTATATACCAGTGTTAAAGATGACATGTTAGTTTGGTGTGTGGTTACATAAGACGTGAGATCCTTGTTTAAACCTCAACAATTTGAGGGGAGCTGATGAAACTAGGTACACTTTGGGTGGCAGCTTGACCTGCTATCGAGCTAAATGTCTTATTCCGGCTAGCAACATGTTGATGAAGTCATGAAGCCACTTACACTGTCGGCCCAATTGATTTGTATCTTTCTGATGTTTTAATTGCATTTTGCTGGAACTTTTTTTGAGATTCTTTGCAATTTGAGCTCGGTATTCATTTGCTAGTGGAATGTATGTATAAAGCAGTAGTAAATCTTCAACTGATTATATGCTTAGGGTACTTACTTGTCTTCATTGGCTTCAGGATTTTTCTAGCGCTGTCTATACTTTAGCTGATGGAAGCATTGGAGATCTTTTTGGTGGCCTTCTTTATTCTGCAGGTCAACAAGCTAATGAAGCTGTTCAGGGCGAGTTGACTGTTCTTAGTTTAACTAGGTCTAAATCTTACATCATGAAAGTTTCATCTGGTACTGATAGAATGTATTCATAAAGTTTTTGTGCTTCTAATTCTTAGACTTTCCTCCTTGCAGTTTGGCCACTATTTTTGGTGCCGGGCTTGTAACTAGCCTGTCACCTTGTACACTCAGCGTATTGCCTCTGACCCTTGGTTATATTGGTGGGCACTTTGAAGTTGAATTTTTGCTTTCTATATGCAGCATACATATGTTCTCTCTCTCTGACTTATTTTACATTCTTTGGAAATGATCTTAGGGGCTTTTGGTTCTGGGAAAAGCCGAGTAGCGGTAAAAACCTTACTCTTTAATATAACTTTATATTGTTTGTTCTTTATCCTTGCACTTTTGATGTGCATTTTTCACAATGAAGGAACTTAAATTACAGATCATACATAAAATTTTGCCAGGTTTACATAAGAATCCTTTAAGGGGTGAAGGGTATTTGTTTAATATATCTTGGTAGAGAGTATGTGTGATTTTCTTTAGGATAAAGCTTCAATCTCAATTTCCATTTTGGGACATATAAAAGTGTTCAACACCATTCCAGATTCAAATTCTTTTAACTAATCGATTTTAACCTTAAACAACAAATATTTATTTGCTCAGTTTTTGGTGTAACATGGCTAGTATAAATGTCACTCTGATGCCATGATTGACTTCCTCAGCACATTACACAACTTGTAATGTGTAATAACCCATTACTTTTGGTTGTAGCTCTCTCCCAGCATCTGCTTTTTGCTGGCATGCATCAATAAAGACAGTTTACTGATAAAAAATAAATAATATTAATAGTTATTTGAACTTTGAATTTGATGTTTTCTCCATCAAACTAGCTTGTCAATTGGTAATTCGATATTTCTACTACTGTTTATATAGAAGTCAAACTAATATCTTCTACTCTATGTCCAACCAAAAGGTGTAATATAGAATATGAAAGGAGTACTAGGAAGTAAAAAATTGATGTTTCTATCTATGTTGCTCGGACTCTTCAAACATGTCAACGGGTGCGTGTCAGATTCTTCAAAAATAGTGTATTTTTGGAGAATCCGACATGGGTGCGGCATTGAAAGTGAAGAGTCCGCGCAACTTAGGTTTCTATGGGCAAAGCTTTGCAGAATTCTGCATTTTACACTTGAAAACCTACTAGGGCATAGTGCTAGTTTAAATTTCTCTGTTTCACTTAGGCTATCCTCGTGGACAGGTTGTTGGAGATTCAATTGCATTTGCACTGGGATTGGCAACCACACTAGCATTATTGGGTATTGCAGCTGCATTTGCTGGAAAGGCATATGGACAAATAGGACAAGGACTGCCTGTGGCTGCTTCCTTTTTAGCTATTGTTATGGGTCTAAACCTGTTAGAGGTAACTACATATGTTGAATGCTTCAATAGTGTGGTAATACCCTTTTACTTCTAAATTTTTGTTGAGAGTTTGTTGAGTACTATTGTCTGTCATCTTTATTGAGCCCATTGTTGTAATTGTTTTGTCTGATGTTCAGATTTTTCTATTAAGGAATTACATGGATTATCATGTTGATATGTTAATCATTCTTGCTTGCATAAATAAGTATCAGTTAAAAAAAAGTGATGTTCTTATGCAGTACCAGATACTCCACATCACCTTTACCTTAATGAGAACCTGTGAAGTAAAAGACAGAAAGATACGTCTAGGCATTTGGATAGAATGATGACTGATACTTTTGGTAACTGGGTAGTGAAAATTGTGGGTAAAACCATCAGATCTAAGTATGAATTATATGTTTGGATTTTTCAGAAGTTATTTCGAGGTTTTTTAGTATCAAGACATTGGAACATAAGTACAAATCATGTTAATGATATGGTTTGAAGTAGGCCTAGCCTTGAGACTGTCTATCTAACCTATGTTCCATGTATAGATATATATTCCTACTTAAGTTTCATATCTGTTGTTGTAATTAAGTTTTGTAGTAGCAATCAACATATTGCATACTCTTCCCTCCATATTCAAAAGGGCAAGACAATTCACCAGAAGGCGGGGAGCTTAATATATTAGCATGTCTTTCAACTTTTAACTTTTAGAGATAACTGAATGATATTGTTATAAACCTTTGCGAAAACACTTACAAATATTTAATAGTAGACAAGAAGTAGTATTTGCTCCTTTTCCCTTTGCTTTTTTGGTTCCATGCTAATATCTTCGTTCTATGACAATGCTGCAGGTAATAGAGTTACAACTTCCCTCATTTTTCGACAACTTTGATCCTCGCTCAGCCGCTGCTAGCTTTCCTTCAAGTAAGTGGCTATAACTATTGCCCTACACTGGACATTATCTCTGTTTGTTTGGGTATGGGAATGGTCTCAATAAGCCAGATATTATCATTTGACATTTTATACATTTGATTGCCTAGGTGTTCAAGCTTATTTGGCTGGTCTTACATTTGCATTAGCTGCATCACCATGCAGTACACCAGTCCTCGCAACCTTGCTCGGCTACGTTGCTACTTCTCGGGTACTAGAAATTGTGACTTTTTGGTTCTCAGGATGATGAAATGATTTTTCTCTTTCAATTCTTGGGAAAGGGGGTCTTCCCAGAAAAAAAAGTGGACCTACTAAAAGCACCAGCATATAACCACCATTTGTTGATTGGCTTAATCTTTTAGTAATTATGTATTATGTCATCAGGATTTCTTTCAAACAGAAGTATTTTATAATGCATGCCTTAAATCAAACATTTCAGCACCTGGCTTTGACCACTAGAATTGCGCAGTATCTTTTACATGTTGTATTTATTTTGGTTGTATAACTAGGTTGAATATGACTAACTTCTTAATAATCTTCTATAACAGGATCCAGTTATTGGGGGCAGCTTGCTATTGACATACACAACTGGCTATGTTACTCCCTTACTTCTTGCTGCTTCTTTTGCTGGAGCACTGCAGGTATTTCATATGTTGCAAATTATTGTTATTATGATCAGCAGCTTTTAGATGGCCCATAGACCTCTTGTTGTAGCACCCACGTTATGGAGCTTTACATTTTAAATGGAAAGACATTGTTTTAAGAATTCTTTCTCCAATTTAATGCCATTCATCCTGCTTCCTTTTCTTCTGTCATGTTCCCTACTGCGACCGTTCTGCCTGTGTACAAGAAAAAAGAAATATGTTTTGATAGTTGGGTTTACTATAGCTTAAGTTTACTACTTCTGCCTAGAGTTGTTGCTTGCAAATATTCATTATAATTCTTTCACCATTTAAGCACTGAACAACTGCACGTGTCATTTGCAGAGTATACTTTCATTCCGCAAGTTCTCAGCATGGATCAATCCAATCAGGTAATTGTCTCTGAAAGCTAATGGCACTATTAGTAAGAGAAAGCTTAAATCTCTTCTGCAGCAATCACTTCATCTGTAATACCATCGTAACCACATTCTTTAAGTACCCAGCCAGATGTTTGTCTTCTCAATCATTTATTTTGCAGTGGTGCGCTACTACTTGGTGGGGGTGTCTATACCTTTCTCGACAAGCTTTTTCCGGTGACAATGGCTATGTAGGCTAATCAGCTATTCACATAGCAACAACTGGAACGGGAAAGCTTACCTTCTTTTCATTAATATTTGAGTTGCGAATGCTCAGGCAAAGCACCATGGAGTTACATAGATCAAGTTCCAAACTAGTGAGCAAGCAAAGGTACGGTGTGTTCACACAACTTCCACTCCTACAACAGGTTGTAAAAACTAGAACATATTGATTGATACCATACTGGATACCTCTTTCAATTGAAATAAGAAAAACTTAAATTATGTATGTATGAGAATGTAACTTCCATGACACTTGTGTAAATAGATAAAACCGTATAACCAATACAACCTTCTAATGAATTGTAATTCGTTGTGTTAACCATCTGCTTTTGTCTTCTAATATAAGTTGTTTTTCTTTTAATTTAAGACTATATTCTTGATAAATTTGGACGAGAGAAGTTAAGTTTTATTAGCCCAAAAAAAATAAAAAACAAGTAAGTTGAGAATAATTTATTAGGAGGAAGTAAGTAATAAAGAAATGGGTAACAGCTTCATGGCTGCATCACAAGTATGGCTTTGGCAGAGCCTCTGTTGGAGATTGCGACACAAGAAGATTAGCTCTGAATGTAATGCTTTAATGAAGAATGAGGAATCTGCAAACAAACTTCTTGGACAGCAGTTTATTCAACACTCATGATTTATCATAATAGAGGATAAAAATCTTCATATTTCAAATGAACATCCAAATTTGGGCAGTCCAATTTTGTCAATCATGACTAAATCAGGACATCCACACTTGTGTTTGGCTATATCAAGTCTTACACATGTCATGACATTCCCTTCAAGGGAGTACTTTGAAGATTAAAATGAGAATGTTGGAATTAAAATTCTATTAAATGTAGAAAGAGACATCTTTACACATTGTTCGATCACATGTCAAGGCCATATAATTCCATATATAATGTCCACATGAAAGAAAAATTAAACATTACAAATCAAGCTTTCCATTGATATAGTCTCTGTTCTAACTTGAATACAGCCTCCTTTAGTTTTTGTTTGGGGGGAATTTCTTGATAAAAGAAATAGGAATAAATAACAGAAGGAGAGATAAGGGGAAACAAGAACTATATTTCCTGAAAGGGTAAGAAAAGGCATTCACTATCACCATAAAACATGAAAAAGAAAGTTTCTCTGTTTATATGAAAAAACTCCTAATGTGAGCCTCGATTAATCATCTGAGTATACTGTTGCATCGACTGCTGCCTCTGCAACCTCATATCTTCATTAAACTTCTTAATGAACGCTTCAACTCGCCTGTTCAGCTCGTCCTGACTCAGTGATGGTTCTTTCTTAAGTTTCCCTGAACCACCAGGGGATGGAGTCAGCAACGGCGAGGAGTCGGGGGTGGTTCGGTCACTGAACGTCTCAGATTTCTTCATCTTCTGTTGTGGTGGGGTAACCGGGTTCCGACCACCATGTGTCTCCCACGTGTCCGATTTTTTCAAGTGCCTCGTCAGCGGCATTGCACGCCCTTCTGTTATCGTCTTCCACGTACTCTCCAGCGTGTCTTGCCGTTTAGGCTTTGATACTCTCAATGCACCCTTTCCACCTGTATCAAAACAAATTTAATCGCATCAATTCAAACTAATTTATCATGATTAAATCGTTATAAATACACTAGAATAATTATCACGATTAAATCATAATAATATTATGTATATTGTATAAGATAAGATATAAAAAAATACATGTCATGTATTCTGGGTTAGTCAAAAGATGGATATACATGACTATTGCTGAGCTTATCGTTGCTGAAATGTGAGCAGAGTGAGGTGGCGAAATCAGTATTCAGTTATGCAATTTTAAAATCATATATTTGTCGTTTTCCTTAGTTTTCCACCGTTTCTCAACGGATAATTTTCTTTGTTAATCTACGATCTATTTTGTTAATAAGCTGCTTTATGGACCATTAACGAAAAAGCGTCAATTAATTAGGATCTTAAATGAGTATATTTAAATTTGAATTTAAAATTTAATTGCTTTGGATGAGGACCACTAGTTTCTACAGTCTTACAAGCACCTAATTATCCACTAGCCGGCCCTAGTCCCAACGGTAACAATCCCAAGAGAATTTGAACCGCAAGTTACCGTTACCGGCTAGTTTCGCCAGGGATGCGAAACAAAATTGAAAACTTATTCAAAATTTATCAACTGTTCCGGCGAGCATAGTTGTTAGTCTGACTGAATCGATACACACAAACGGACCATAAAATTGGAGAAAAAAGTTAAAGAGGAACTTAATTTACCTTCAGGAGTGGATTTGACATTTCTCCGGTGAGCGAATCTGGCAGAAGCAGGAGGTTTCTCAGCCGAGTTGCCTGAAATAGAATAATCAGTAGAGTCCTGTCTCATCACCGGTGCCCAAGAGGATTTCGAGATTACGAAGTCGTCCTTTTCAGCAACAACTTTGTTAGGCTCCTGATATGTGAAAGCATTTACATTGAACGATGTATCTTTCTCCGATGTGTACGGATTAACTACCGGGACTTTCTCGATCTTTGCATCGTAAACACCAGCAGTAGGATACTCGTAAACTATCGGTCTGGCCTCCACCGCTTGATTCTTCAGCACGGAGCCGTTTAAGTCATGAAGGACCGGAGAATAGTAGTCTGTAGCCGGCCTTACATCCTTAATCGGATGAAACTGGGCCAAATTCTCCGGCGAAACAGCCGACGGCACCGGAGAAGAGTTCTCATCGAGCTTGTTCTGCAACTTAGAAGAGGCTACAATCGTGATGATAATGCAGTTGATAACAAGGTATAGATACGGAGGTTTAAGCCACGAAACGACACCGTTCCAGATCGATGGAACTTCACTGACGGCGAAGTCAGTGACAACAGGAGCAGAGACCTTTAACATAATAGCAGCAGATAAAACGGTAGTCGAAATCAGAAAAATTTTGATGGATAACATGGAGCTACTTGAACTTCGAAACAAAATCGCCATTTTTCCTTCGCCGGCGACAAGCTCCGACCGGTGTTTATCAGCGTTTTGCTTTATGAATTTGGGGATTTAGGGGAAGAGCGAAATGACAGTGAAGAGATACGCTTATACCCGACTTTTTATACTAATGTTGATAAACGAACCGTTACTTATAAATACTCAGTTTTTTTTCCTTTTTCATTATTAGACCGTGAGAACTCTGGAAAGGTCCTTTTGGCTTACGCAAAATAATTAATTTTAAGCTAATCTTAATACTCCATCCATTTAACGTAGAGTAAAATCCACTAAATTAATATAGGTGGGATCATGAAATATTATTATTTTATAGAGGTATTATTTAATCGATAAATTAATATTTATTAATTTAAAGAGTGTTTTGAGATTCAACCTCGTGATGCTGGGTCAAGATGTATTCTCGCAACAGATTTTTTTCACGGGATATTAGAAAGCTATGAAGTGGGGACAAACTGATCTAGGAAAGATTAGTGTTTTGGATGATATCATTTTGTAATTCCGATTTGGACAACAAATGTTTAGCAAGAGACAATAGCAAATTATTTTCAACACTGCAAAATTCGTTCGAGAGATGAAATCTCAAAAAAATTGAATGAACCCCCTTGTGGAAACGTCATTCATAAATTTGAGGTCATGATTAATGATCTCAGTTACCACAATAAAATGGATGTCAACAACCTGTTAGATTATCCGAATGAAAATGATACATGTTCAGAGGTCTAGAGCTTAGAAAAAATTATGGATACTATCAAGAAAAAACAATGTTGTTGATGAAGTTGAAGATGATACAATACCTTTGGAACCAGTAATGCGTAAGGGAACACTTATCACATCACATCTAAAACTCTTCACAATTTTATGGTGCAGTTCGAAAAGACAACTCCGGAACTTTTGGATGCAATAACAAAAGTTAGAGATGAACTTCAACTAGATTTAAATTTTAACAAAAAAAAAACGATAGAATCATATTTCACTAAATTATCTTAGATATATTTGTACTTTTAAAGAAATATTAATTTATAATACTAATGGGACCATATATTTATATAGGGGTCATCTGAAAATATATTATCTTATCGAAATGTGTGATTTTTTCCATTGGCCCAAGTTAGGACCAGTGAAAAGTATTATCTTAGAGATATTATTAATTTACCAAGTATTAATTTAGTGAGGCTTTATTGTAGTTTGATTCGATATAAAATTTTTAAAATATGAAAAAAAATTTAATGTTTCAAAGTTATCTTCTTTTTTTTATAGAAAAGTATATTTTTGTAGACGAACATAAATAAAATATTGATGAATATTATTAAATAAAAGAATATGTAATTCTTTTTTAAAGTGATTAAAAAAAGTGTCTCGATCAATTAGACAAGCAATTTGTGATAATTATCTGAAAAATTATTCTCCCAACCAGTCGATCCGATCGGCCGGAATGTAAGGTGATTTCATTTGGCATTTAGCACACTTGAACATTTTAAAATGCATTAATGAGAAAAACTAGTGTGAACTCCTGAGAATTGAAGTAGTTTCATTGTAAGTACATGGTTTAGTTGGACAATTAACTTCAGGACAGTGGTGGAACTAGGAATTTCAAGATGAGTGTGCAAATTTTCTTCTCACCTATGTTAAAGATGTGCAAAATCAAATATACACTCATAATAACTAGCATTTAACCTTTATACAGTATATAATTTTCTGGCGAAGGGTGTTCACCGGAACATCCTTCGCCTAAGGTGGCTCCGCCCCTGCTTCAGGAATTTGACTTACAAAAATGTCTTTTGCATATTCTAAGCAAATAATAATGGTATATCTTAATCATATGTTTCAGATGAGTTCCGAAAGAAATTTTGTTTGGCAAAGAATATAAGATTAATCGGTGTTTCAAAGCGAATACTGAATACGAACTAGAAGTAAAGAACAAAAAATGGTTAACAAAGTAGCTAAAATGAGAATGTTTGACTTAATCCGCATGCATATTAAGAAAGACAAGATTATGAACCAAAATATACTAGCAAGCAGAGGCGGAGCTAGGTGGGGGTTCGTGGATTCGAACGAACCCAGTAGCTTTTTCGTAGATTCTATATTTGTACTAGAAAATTAAATAAATATACATGTATATAAACTTGTGAACCCCTAACAAGAAAATTTAGAACCCCTAAACTCCTAGTCTTGACTCCGCCTCTGCCAGCAAGGTGGATAGCCTCGCGGTGAACAAAATGCAATGAGTTATGTTAAGATGAATTGGGCATGTAAAAAGGAGGAATACAAATGCCTCAATAAGAAATTGCAAAGATTAAGAAAAGATAATTAGACAATATATAACACACTTTGAGCTCGTAAAAAACATGACTTCAGAACGAAGTACATATATATATTTAGAAGAAAAAGACAATGAAGCTAACGTTAGCTCCGGAAAGTAGGAATGGGCGTTCGGTTCTTCGGTCGGGTTTTATCAAATTTCAGTTCGATTCTTCGGTTTTCGGTTATAGAAAAGTGTGCACCGTATACCAAACCAAACTAATTCAGTTCGGTTTAGTTCAGTATTTTTAAATCGATTTTTAGGTGTGAATAAAAATATAAAATGAGGACAAAATCAAAGTATAAGATACTTAAAAATTTAAAACTATGTTAAGGAATGATATGTCTCGCTGTGGAACACTTATTGTGCTAACTAAAAGACTATATTGATAATTATCAAGAACATTGTGTCTCCAACTACTTCTCGAGAAAAATAAGAACGAAGACGGGTTCCTTTACATAACGTACATTGATAAAAATATGTTTGAGTTTCTCTTGGAAATTAATATTTGAAGTTAACTATTGAATTGTATATTTGTTGCTACTTTGATTTCTTCATGAATGATTTAATTGTTAGTTGATATATATATATATATATATATATATAATTTTATTTTTTATAATAAAAGTTCGATTCTTCGGTGCACCGAAGTTCTGAGACCCTTACACTGAACACCGAATCGAACTTTCGAAAAATTAACACCGACACCGAATCAAAAAATTGAAACTGAAGAATCGAATTAATTCGATTTGGTTCGATTTTTCGATTTTCCGGTATTTATGCCTACCCATACCGGAAAGTGTTAGCAAGTTTGTGGGCAATGGGCATGTGACCAAATCAGTCGGTGTGCCGCTCCCTTAACCGACCATACTGGACCATCTCCTATTCTTTTTATTTTTTGATTTTATATTATACACATAAATTCAGTATATGGAATTTTTTTAAATTTATATATATATATATATATATATAATCCAATCTCAAATTTTGAAGAAATTTATTTGTAATTATATTTTAGGTGATCTGAACCGAGGGGGTTCAAACCTCTTTGGGAGGTGAAGCTAGGTAGAATTAAAGGGTTTGAATTCTCTTTAGCAAAAACTTACAATTTTTATATATGATTGTAGATATTGAACTCTTTTTAACTTTTTCATGTATTTATTATTTATGTTTTGAATTTCTTTAGTGAAAATTCTAGCACAGGACAATAAACGAATAAAGAAAGAGTCCGGTTAGTACGTTATATTACTAGCACATGAATGTCTTGATGCTCTCACATGGTCAACCACATATACACATTGACCAAAAGCCAAATGTAGGTTAAAGACGTATATTATTACTCTTACTTGTCAACACATTTGTGAACTGTTTTAATTTTTTTTAAAAATAAATAGTCAACCTTCGAATCGATCAATCTTTTATCTATTTTGACATGAGTGAATTCACAATTATATATCCCACGTCCACGTTAATGTTTTGTTAAAATGTCAATATGAGAGATAAAAATATCATTACGTAGTTCGAACTCTAATATCAATTAATGTTGATCTTGTCTTCTATTAAGGTTACGTATGTGTCAAAATATATACTCCCTCCGTTCAACAATAGTTGTCCACAATACTATAAATAGTTGTCCAACAATACTTGTCCAATTTAGAAAACCAAGAGATAATTCACCTTTTTGGTCTATTTTTTCCTTGCTATTAAATACTATTTATCATCTAACACATTTCTCAAAGCATTAAATTTAATAAAGTCAAGTCAATAATTATTTATTGTTTCTTAAGGGGTGTGTCAAGTCAATAATGGACGCAGATTATTGGACAAAGGGAGTATTTAATAGCTTTGCTTTTATAAAAGAGTGTCACGATGTTAAAGATCATGATCATGAATCTATCTCAATTTATAAAAATATTGTCTTCGATATGCATGCAAAATCGTTTATTAAAAAAAATCTTTTAGAGCTTGGTCCCAACCAAGTCTCCCTCGACTTAACCCTAGTACCAATCAAGTTCCCTTAATAGATAACAAAAGTCTATTATAAAAATGTGTTTTAATTGACTTTTTCGTTCTTTAAAGGACTTTCTTGCCCGAGCGACAAGAGTGGAAGTTTCCTTTCAAATACATCACACATTTGAGTTGTGTTTGTATACGGGAATTAAGCTTCAATTAATTTCGTCCACCAAACTAACTAGAGGCTATTAGCTAGTGAGCACTTCAATTTTTCAACTATTTTTCATGGCTAAGAGCCTCACAACGACCAAATTATATTGCTTGAATTTCAAACTCAAAATACGTAAGTCTTTTCACTTGGTGGGGTTGAGAATTTCCCTATGATAATCATCATCAAGGAAAAAAGTGGCCCATAAATTCTAATTCATGAGAAAATTCTTCACTTTTATCTTACTACAAAGTAAATTTACAAATGCCTTGTATTACTTTTGTGTGGGCTTAATATATCGATAATTTCTTAAATTTGTCGATAAATTTTATGTAAATACTTGAACTATGACTTGTTTTAATCGAAAACCTTAACACATAATATAGTGTTCGTATTATTAGACACTTCAGTTCAATCTTTTTTTAAAACAAAAATGTTGTGTGTTCTCAAATGCTCGTTACGTAGATAAGATAATCACTTAAAATATGTCATGTTTTTAATTATATGAATTAACCTCAATAAGTCGTAGACCCTCATATCTGTTTCAATCGAGTATGTTATATATAATTAAAGAAGATGACATATTTCATGTGAGTAAACGTAATGAGTGCTTCAGAACACGCGCAAAAATAATTTTAAAATTTGAACCAAAATTTTATAAATAGACACATTATTATGTGTTCAAGTGTATAATGGAAACAAACTATAATTCAAATAAGTCCGATGGGGTGTTGATATATTGAGCTTTTTGCGTGTGAAAACAGAGTCAGAGATCTTGTTACCGTCAATCAAATGGTTTATTGACATGTGTTGGTCTACTTCACATTTTCCACGGGCAGATTACCATTTGTAAGGAATTCCACACATTAGTGTAGTCTAATCAACTTCAAAATGTTATCTAAACAATTATTTGCCATTGAATTTTCAACAATTTGACACTGCTAATTTCTCTATGGGACGATTCTTTAATCATCTTAGTTCCCCAGATAAAAATAGAATATAGTAGTATATTTTAATCAAACCCCAAAGATGGAACTAAACATATAATTGCCACTGCTAAAGAAAATTTAAGAGAAGATCACTCAGAATATTAAAATTAGAAACATGAATACAAGGGAAAGGGAGGAAAAGAATCGAATTTCATCCAATTTTAAGAGCTTATTTTTCCAGATACAAAAATAAAAATCAAGCCATCACCTGAAAGAAAACTCAATATATGGTCCTCTACATTTAGTTTACAATCTCCAAAACAGGAGTAGAACAACAAAAGCTAATTTCCTGTGGAAAAACAATTTGTATACTAATAACTAGTATGCTTCCTCGTGGGTTTTCAGCGTTTTGAGAACATCCCCTGTGTCAAAGATGAAAAGTCGAATTCTTTTGTTGATTGCGTAGAGCTTGATGAAATTGCCGTAGCTGCTTGCTTGCTTGGTCCTGGCGGCACAATACCGTTGGTGGATGTATTCTGCCCCATTGAGTAGAAGCTGCAGAATAAAACATCAACTATCAGCATCAATATTCAATCCTAAGACTAAAATATGAAAAATTAACAAGCACACAAAATTTGTTCCTCCTGGATACGATAAATAGCACAACTATCAAAATTTGTTCAACTGATTCCTTAAACTAAATCACACGGTAAAAGATGATTGGCAACTGAGCTCGTCAATGCGAATTTAGCTATCAAATGGGGTAAATAAAGTATACAAGCCAATAAAAGCAATTGATAACCCAATATAGACCATAGCTTCTAAAATTGATCATAAACCTCTGGAGATGTAGCTATGGATTAAAAAATACTGTTCAATGGGGTCTGTCCGCAACCCACTATTAACCAGAGGAGTAAGAGGAGAGATACTTTAAATCAAATGGAAGAAGCAGTTGACGGATACACTAAATTGTGCATTAAGGGGAAATAATTTAAGAGATCTGAATGACAAATAATTGGCAGGATAATGCATTGCATTAAGTTGTTGAATTTATGGTCCAAACAATAGGCCCTCAAAGAACAATTCAGCAGTTGAAGTTCTACATTAACCAATAACGGATCAGAGGTTAATACCTGGATGTTGGAAGTGGCACAGAGTTTCCAACTACATGTGTTGGTCCCATATTACCTACCTAGTTTAGAAGCAAAATAAACATCTTTGAGTAGAGACTTAAAGACAACTTCAATGCTAAATCAGATATTCATGTGTTTTTTTTCTCTTTATCTTTGATAAATAATACTCGTGTTCTACCTGCATATATTTCTCCAGCTCAGTCTTACCAGCTGCTGGCATTATCACTCCAGGGAACTGATAGCCTAAATTTGGCCAATTCTGATTTACCATATTGGTGCCATTAGTGCTTTGTTGTGCATTTACAGGAAGTCTTACAGCACCACCAGCAGCAGCCGCAGCCATCAGTAAAGACTGTTGTTGCGCCAGCATAGCAAGTTGTTGTTGATGCATAGCAAAAGGTGACACCATATTGGACTGTAAACGACAACATCAATTATATTAGATAAAAGAGGAAAGATGGACATGACCAAAAATCCAAATTCTTGTCGTGTTGTACCTTGTCGAAAAGGCTCATTATATCGTTTTTAGCATCTTTCTGTGGCTTCTGCGATGAGGCAGAAGGCACAATTGATGGTAAATCCTTGAATAAATCTTCAATTCCAGAAGCAGCAGCAGATTGAGACTTCTTCTGATCATCAGAGTTTGTAACCCCAGTATTTTCTGCTTTTGTTGCTTCTTGAGCAGCTGCAAAGGCACAACTTACTTTATAAGAGAAAATGAGCAACAATAGGTAATATGATAACTTCAATTTAAATCCCAAGAAAAATTACAAGTTGTTGATTCCCAACTAGAGTATTTGACCTTATCATAGCTTTATATGCCATAACATATAAACTTCTAATATTATTATTATTTCATATATTTAACTTTTTTCACAATTATATATATTTGGTATGATGATGACATGAGTTGAGCTGAGGATTCATATCGAATCCCAACTTTTTTTGAGACTGCAGTGTAGTTGTTATTGTTGATTCTCAAACTACCTGTGTGCCCTCTCACAGAAAAAGAAGTAACACACTTGGAAAAATATGGACCATGCTAGTGAAAAAGACAAGTACACCCTCTAAATGTTAAAAACTGGAAGAGAAAGAATCACGTTTCAAACAAAACGGTGACTTGACATACACTGGAAACCTGCCCAAGAGTTATCATCGGTAGAAGCTGCTTCTGAGCCATTGTCAGTTGGACAATCCATAGAAAGCATGTCAAATAGATCAGTAGCATAATCAACTTTAGGAGGATTGGTAGCTTCCGCAACCTGCTTAGCAGATTCAGTGACTGCAACTGGCTCTGCTTTCTGACTTGTCTGGTTAGCAACCTGACCTGAAGTTACCTGCAAGTAGTCAAAACTATAAGAGTCTATTCGAATCCAGAAAGTATCCAAACTAACTCAAAGAAACAGCAGTTAGTAGCAGTTATACAGAAGGACCGACAGGGGGCCATGAATACACCACGTACATAAAAACTAAGATGCCAAGTATGTAATAGCTAAAAAACAGTATGAACAAGAGCTGCTTAATTCAACAATCTGAGTAAAGAATCAATATTCAACACCAATACACTTACAGTGCAACAATAACCCAAGAGCTAACGGCCCAATCAGCTCACATACATAGGCAAGTCAGGTAGATAACCAGCAAATGAATAAGATTTCATTCAAAGTAGAACATGGAAACAATAGTACTACACCTGGAAGGGAAAGTTGTGTGGATAAAAACAGTTTGACGAATAAGTTTAACATACATGCTCTGGTCCTTTAGGAGGCACTGGTATACTGACTCTAGCAGCAGGTACATCTTGCTTCATTTTCGAGGCTTGAATATTTTTCCTCTCGTCAAATGCACCTCCTGAGCTAGTTGCATGTACACGCCCACTTCTATCATTGTTTTGTTGCCATTGCACCGAAGCTCTCTCTTCTTGAGCCCTGGAAGGTGATTTTTGAATCCCATCTTTAGGGACCCACCTCTTCTCTTCATATCTTATCAAAACACAGGAAATGCCTTGGATAAGCATCAAATACTAGATTGAGTGAAAGAAGACTGCATAAAGATACTAATTGTTAGGAGAGAATTGGTAAGCACGTACTTTGCTCGGATGAAATTCTCAATACCAACTCTATCATAATTTGGAGGCAGCTCTGCTTCCCAATAAGTATTTGACCTCTCATTTCCCATTGCTATATCAACCCAAAAGAGAAAAGAAGGGTTAAAAATAATTATCTATCAGATCAAAATAGAAACAGTGATAAGTATCAGAAACAGAAATCTTACAATGGATAAATGCAACTTGTTCAGGAAGCCATGTGTCTAGTGTAGCTGATCTGACCTGCAATTTCAGAAAATCAGAGAACAAAAAAAAAAAAAATTGAACAATTAACAATCGCTCAAGAGTACAATGACTCGGTCATTCTTCTAAAATGTAGATATTTTTATTGAATATGTAAAAGATGTGGGATCTTATCCCGTATACCAGTGACATAACAAATAGTAAGAGAACCTACAAAAAAAAAAGTGTTCTACAACAGACGTCCGATCTTCTATGGAAATAAGACACTCATGAGTTCAACTAAAAATGAGAGGCTATTCCATAGATATACAAAAGTAGATTCAAACTACAATGAGCCAGTAAAATACAACCATTTAAAAATAGAAGGGAAAAAAGCTATCCAAGGTTGAAGAATTATGAGAGAAATCTTGTCACATGTCCAAGTCAGGAGATAATTCACAACCACACATTGACAGAAAGTGCACAAGGATTATAATGACCATGGATTTGCCTAATAAATTGCTAGCAGTTGTCAGCAAATATTTTACCCCCAATGAAAACAGCAAAAAGTTTCACATACTTTCTTCATTTTAACAATAGTGGGTAAAAGTTAAATGACTCCATTCGGTCAACATGTGTGCATAAAACTAAGATGTTAGAAATTATTCCTGTATCATCTTCATAAAACACAAAGATGAGGAAATGAAGAGTGATTTTCCAACCAAAGTACATAACAACTATTCCTCTAATCAGAAGACACTGCAATAACAGAGGAAGTTAGATATAGGTTGAATTTCAGTAGTAGAGTCCTGAATTAATAAATATGAAATGTTCCCCATCCTTGTGATCTAAAATCAACATATATTCATCAGGGGTGCCCCAGGTGAAAAGGGAATGAGTTTTAAGTTTTCAGTCGTACTTAGTGGTTCACAGAATTTTAACTCAGTCTAGAATATGAAGCAGCAATACTACAGCAGCAACAACAGGGAGCGCTAAAGTTGACCATGACCTTTACTATTGCAGTTTCTCAATTGTGACAAAACTTTTGACTGCAAGTGGTCACCACCATTTCAGATTTTTTAGTATATGTGTAGCATCTTGGTTATGATAAGGGATATATCACCTTTGATATGTGCACCCCTAGACTTCTGTGGATCCCAGAGCATTGCATGCATATAAATATTCCCAGGTTCACGCTTGCCCATCTAGGACCCCTGCATTGGAACAAAAGAAAAATACAATAAATACAAGGACTCCAAAGAATTCCATACATTAAAGCCAATTCTGTTCAATTCAATGATCTATTAACAAGTGCATCCGAGCTTCATTTTGTCACGTTTCAAATACATCCTAATACGTACTTGGCTTTGCAATCTGCACACTCCCTGTTCTCGGGCAATTTAAGAAGTCCTTCTAGTATCTGTCAACAAGCACAGCAATGAGTTAATTTGAATGTGCATGCACACATAAACCACCAGTAAGTAAACTGTGAAGGGATCATAAAAGAACCAAAAACTGCAATGATGATAATCATCCTTGTGGTTAATCGTGTTTTTTGCTTTGATTTGAAGAAAATTTTACCTGTCTTCCTCCAAGGAAAACGAGTGAGAGGAGCAAGAACATATACAGTAGGTTCTTTTATTTTGGATAATATTTGCATGATACTATGTCGGACTTAATGCCTCCAACTCAGGATGCTAATACAGCTTTGGCAATTAAGAATTCTACATTCAGGAAGAGGAAGCTTCCATTGAGAGCTTGCTTAAGGTGCTTTCATACATCCTCTAACTTATAATGAAATTATCTTTCCTCCTCCACCTCTCCATCAGAGAGCTCTCGATAACTCTATTCAATGATAGAGTCACTTCTAACTAGTAATTTCAGTCGGAAAAATGGTTGACGAATGATGAAATACTTTGACTTTAGGTTCTCGATTCCAGCTACATGCATGTTGGAATCAATATAATGAGCTAAGAAACAATATGTCAATAATACCTTGGTATTATGAACAAATTTAACCTAATATCCTTAAATTATTTGTAACAAATAAAAAATGATGCATATCCTGAAAACCCATCTCTGGGATGTATCATATACAATTAAGGGATGTTTGAGACTAATAAGAAGGTGATTTGGAAGACAGAACCTACATACACTTTCTGACTCTCTGGTGAGAAAGGCACAGTAGAACTTTTGAAGGAGCGAAAGACGGATGGAAAGCCAAAGGAGATCTCTTTTTCGATTTGTATCTATTACAAAGAAGAAATTCCTCTTTGTACAGATATATTTGGACAGTCAGTGCTAACCTTATGTAATATTGACAGTGTCTCGGTGTCATATGCAATGAAGTGATTTAAATTATCGAGATAAAGATATATTAATAATAATAGTGGAGAGTTAAGGAACACAGCAAGGTGCTTGCTTTAAGTAATTTAACAACTGACTATGTTTGAAATTGCACTAACTAAATCTACCTGTGTCCGTCTCAGGACCTATCATGATTCTTTGAAGAATCTTATTCAGTAAGCATATGAGATAGAAGATTTTTTTCTTTTATCCAGTTGTGTGAGTAAGTATCTGTTTTTCTTTTTCATTTAGGAAACAATGAACATCCAAAATTATAATTTCAAGCACCTGCTTAAACCAGATTATCATTTCAGTGCTCGAATTTTCACGAATAAAACTAGCAATATAAGTTCAAATTTAGAAAAAAAAGGAAAAGGATCTGATAAGCCCCAAATCTCAAATATTACCTGATAAAAGCATACAAGATAAATTATCTAAAAAAAAAAAGCATATAAGATACATCAACCAAACTTAACCAAGGTGCTTGCTTTAAGATAAAATATATTATTTTTATTAATAATAATGGAGAGTTAAGGTACAAAGCAAGGTGCTTGCTTTCAGTAATTTAACAACTGACTATATTTGATTGCAATAACTGAATCTACCAGTGTCTGTCTCAGGACCTATCAGAGTTCTTAGAAAACTCTTATTCAGGTTGCATGTGAGTTTAAAGATCTTTTTTTGTAATCAAAATGTGTCTATACTGTGTAAGTGCCAGTTTTTCTTTATCTATTAGGAAAAATGAACATCCAAAATTATAATTCCAAGCACCTGCTTGAACCAGATATCATTTCACTGCTCGAATTACCACGAATAAAACTAGCAAAAGGAGTTCAATAAGAACACAAGTGGAAAAAGGATCCAATAAGCCCCAAATCTCAAATATTAACTGATAAAACCATATAAAATACATCAACCAAAACTCAACCAATAGTCAAACATCATCAAATCTAACTAGATCAACCACAATAAACTGAAATTCGAAGGAGAAATCATGAATCGGAAGAATATATACCTTTCTATGCTTCGCATTAAGCTCTTTTGTAACATTAGCCTTCTCATTCATGGTGACGATAACAGGGGTTTAAGCGAATTGACCGACGGAGAGAGAAGATACCGGAAAATGAAAATCGCCGATCTGACTCCTCCCCTCTCCGACCGTAAATATCTATCAAAGGAAAATGCAACTGGATGAGAAAGGAGGAGCAATCGCAGCAGTGCGTAGTTGATTTTGACTTATTTATTTGTTTGCGAATTTCCCTTTGTGTTTCCCGTGTGAATTAGTGGAAGTAGGTCCAACATGAGTAAATTTTTTTCCGAGTAGGTCCACCATAAATACCGTGGCATTATTTGTTACTCCGTGTTAAATGTTATTTGATTTTACGTAAAAAAAAAAGAAAGTTAATGCATCAAAATGAATTAATAATAAATAAGTAAATTATTAATCTATTCAAATCTAAATGAATTGAGCAATGTCATAGTTTTATAAGTTAATATAGTCACACCTAATATAAACAAATTGTTATTTATCTCAACTATCATTCTTTAACAAACTTTATTGGTTTAGTTAAATAACACTATTGTTTTTCATGGTTTAGAAGCTAACTATGACTATGAAATGCAAACTTATCTGAATAAAGGTGTTTAACAGTTTGAAGTTTAGGTTTGCTACAAATAAGACTATAAGGGGTCGTTTGGCACAAAGATTAATAATGCAGGGATTAATAATGCTGGGCTTAGTAATGCAGAGATTAATAGTGTAGGGATTAGTAATGCATGGTTTATTTTTATCAAGTGTTTGGTTAATTGTTTCCCACCTCATCTTGTGTTTGGATTAAAACTTTATAAAAAACTTTTTTCCAATTATACCCTTGAATTATTATGTAATTGAGTTAAGGTAATAACTGCCGGACAATTTTTTTTTATGGCTTCTAACTAGCTATGAGAACAACAATTTTGTTGTCATGTTTGCCTTTTTTTTCACTTAAATTATTTGAGCATAAATAATTATCATCTTAGTAAATTGATCACTTACAAAATGTCAATTTTCAATTTAAAATAGATAAACTATCACCTTTTAAAATTGAAAAGACGGTAAACAATAGTAAAATTGAATAAACAATCTACATTTACACATAAAAATTGCAAGTTGTAGTTTTAATATGTATGTAATTTTATAAATTGTTCAAAATACAAATAATTAGAAAACCTCACAAATATATATATAAACAAATTATACATTCAATTAAAACTACAAACGTCACGTAGTGATATATTTGTCTTTTTAATTAGTTAATTTTAAACAACTCTCATTTCAAATATTGTATTAATTTGTATTGGATTTATTTAGTAACAAACAACTCTATCTAAATAATTTGTAAGCTAATTTATTTAAATAAATTTACTAGTACAAATATAAATCAAGAAAATAAACAAAATATAATTAAAATGATTTGAGGGATATTTTTATCTGTACATAGACTTATCCCATGGTATTATATCCTATGTACTACTAATACCTTCAAATGGAAGATATTAATAATACATCCTATAATACCATGTAGGAGGTATAACTAATCCATGGATTAGTTATACATAGGCTCAAATTCCCACCAAACATATTACTAAATAATACCATACATAATACATGGACTATTTGTTTTAATACGGCCTACCAAATGACTCCTAATTAGTTGAGAAAATGATATAAAAATGTCCCCCAAATATATGGTAGGTCTAAAATAATCATTTAATTATATGAGTTGTTTCAATAGTGTTGTGATTAGTGCTTAGTGGTTTAGTTGTTACCTGTCTAAGAGCTACGTTAACAAAAATCACTTTTGAAAATAATGTTTCTTCGAAATTTGTTTTTTAAATTTGCTAACGTGTCCACTTTTAATCTCCGTCAAATATTTAACAATACTAAACTTTATAAATTAGGATTTGGGCCGGGTCAACCCAGGCCCAGTACGCTCAGTAGCTGCCGGAAAAGGGCATTTGGGTCTTTTGGTCATTGTCTTCTTCTTGCATCTACTCATTTCTAGGAGCTCGCTCGCTCACTCAGTCCGGTAGGCTCTCACGGCAGAACGATACGATGGCGGCGTGGATGGCGGCAGCGCGGCAAGCAGCTAACCTATCTCGATTCTCGGCTTCCAAATCAGTTAGCTCAACGAATCAAGGCGCATTACTTATCCAGCGGCGCGGCCTTGCCGGTGGTGGTAATTAACTGATTCTCCTGAAATTTATGAAACTTTAATCTGTTCGCAAATTGTATTATCTGCTTGTAAAAGTAATAGTAGAAATCCATGGCGTTTGCTTGTAATGTCGTGATTCACGAATCACGGACATTGAAGTTGATGTAGGCATTTGTCTTCTTTTTTTTCTTATTTAATTGTTTTGGAAATTAGAAACTTTTTATGCATATTGTTTGTTTGAGCTGAGTTATGACGTATGTAAGCTCGCCTGCAAAAGTCACGTGCTCTTCAGTCTTCTGTTAAATCTTATTGAGCATAATAATAGTTACTTGTACTGTTGTACATGATCGACAGTTTCAAATGTTTTGCTCTATTTGCTGTGGTTTTTCATTTATTTCTGCTATAGTACCGTTGTCTTTTTTGTTTTTACTGCTTTGGATTTCAAACTAACTGAGCAAGCTGAACTTTTTTATACTACTAGGCTGAGCTTGTAAAATTGTTAAAGGAGAATCCATGTTCTCTGGTAAATGGAGTTCCCAAGGTTCCATTGCATTTGTTACATACCTCAAAAAACCTTTCTGGCCAATCTAGCAAGATAGAAAATTGTGCGCTTTCTATAAAATGTCTAGTTTACCGTTTCTACTCAGTTCAATATGCAAATTAGACATTTTATATTGTTTTCTTCGTCCTAATTGGCGTATGACCACCTCCATCTTTCTATATATTGCTTCCAAGATTGACTTGGAAAGTGGGAGGAAAAGGTTATGTAGATTGGGTAATCAAAATTCTGCCTTTACTTTGTGTTCTACCACTAAGAAAACAGTGCAAGCATTCAGCTTCAGGAAAAAACAACAGTGCAAGCATATGAATGCCACTTACAATTGGATTTCAGATGAAGCTGTATCATGAAGTGAGATGATAACTAATATTCGTTCGTTTCAATGCAGACCATCACGGACCTCCAAAGGTGAACTTTTGGCAGGATCCGATGAGTCCATCGAAATGGAAAGAAGAGCATGTGAGTCTTTCAGACCCTTGTGATGTCTTTTCTACTTGTTTAGATTGTTATGACTTTTCTTGGTTGTTGGCATTGACATTATCAGCTTGCTTGACTTATGAAACTTGTGCAATTTTCTGTGAAACTTTTTACTGAAGCATCCCTTAATTTTTACCTGAGGAGTACTTTAGTAATAGTAGAACTTTGAATACAAGATGTCAGATAGTGAGCTATTACCAGTACTTTTAATTTTCACCTGTACATGGTTGACAACAAGTTCAAGTGGGGATTGGAATGTCATTTTTGAATTGGGGATCCAGAAGAGCAGATAGAATATTCGCAGTTCACCTGCTGTGATTGTGGGAAATGATTTTCTCTCGACTAATTATTCCCAATGATGTTTACCTCTGCTAAAGTTATTTTTTAGTCCACTGCAAAACTTACTCCATATCATATGCAGTTATGCACCCCTGTATTTGTCTGTTCAATATCTAGAAAGCTTTACTCATTGTGGTTGGTTCCTTTCATATCTATACCAAGGCCAGGCTTGTTTTGGCAATGTACGTATTGTAGTACAGATTAGATTGACAAAATCCGTACTTTTCGCTACTTCGGCTTCTAGCTATGATTGTGAATCACCAATATTTGGATCCGTATTTTCAATAGTTCGATGACTATGAGTCTTCTCAAAAAATTCATGTTATATACTGTTGTTAGTGTAATTTGATTATTCCTATATTGTTTTGGTTGTAGCTTGGAATTAGAATTTCTAGTCTCTAGTTAATCACATCTCTGGTCCTTGTAGTTTGTGATCGTCTCTCTTACTGGTTGGGGATTGGCCTTCTATGGAGGTTATAAGCTCTTCACAAAGGGAAAGAAAGAGAAGAAGGAAGAGGTACATTCCTTTCACATTTAACTTCATTCAAATATTTTGCTGTTGCTGGTGATGTTAAAGCATATATTTCGATGTCGTTATCTCCTATATTTCCATTTTATAAATGCCTATGAGAACTTCATAAAAAATGCCAATGGAATATTTTATCTATTTTTGCCAGCTATTAACTGATTGGAGATTTGAATAAGAATTGACATAATAATTAAAGACCAAATGATCACCCATATGGTTTGAGTAGTATATGGTAGGTGAATCTTATCTTACCTTGTGAAGAAAAAAAAAGGTGTTATGTGAGTTAACTGAACCTAGCAATTTCGTCATGTGTACAGTGTATATATACATTTCACTTTGAACAGACTGCTATTCTCAAACTGTTCTTGAAATATGATGTTTTCTCTTATCTAATATCTGATCTGATTTGCTTCATCTCATGGCAGAAAGTTGGTGAAGGATCCCACTAATATCAGATGTGCCTAATCACCTTGAATAAAGCAGTCAGGGTTGTGTGGTCTTCAATTTTTGCCATGAAGAATGCTAAATGGGTTTCCCCTATTTTCTCCACTTCCCTTATGGGGACTGAAGTGCTCATGAAATGCTGGACAATCAACTTTTTTTTTTTTTTGGCTTTCTGTATAACGTCGGTTTATTTAGGAACGCTCTGCCTACTAAGGATATGGTGTTTCTTCTTTTTAAAACAACTTTAACTATCCATTTGCATAACGATCAATGAGTATGTTGAAGAGACCACAGTTTTTTCTCAGTTTACGAGTTATTCTGACCAATTTGAATGTTTTTCCTGAGTCAGATGCAGCAAGCTCATATGCTTCGTCAAGCTGTTTCCTTCCGTTGTGCTTTTGGTCATTTTGGTGCCCAAGTCCATGTATATTAGACTAGCAGTCCATCAAAATACAAGGAATGGGAAGTCTCAAGAAGTAAAAAGTAAATTAGAAAAAGAGTTGAGGAACAAATTTTCTTGGTAAACAACAGAAGTCAAAGAGCATGTTTCTCATGAATGTCAGAAATCCCTGCCCATTCATTTAATCACAGAAGTATACCAGATTGTTTACTGCTACTGTCATAGAGAAAACGGCAGCATCTAGCTTAGCTAAAAAGTTGGAAAGCGAGGGGTAAAGTGTGCGTAAATCTTAATGACCCTACTTGTGGAATTACGTTGTTATTACAACATAATACAATCAACACCTCAGCTGATGAGCAGCTAGAAAGTATTTTTACAAACATGATAAGCTATCGTATGCTATGCTATACTATGGGGCAACATCAATCAAGTATTATGGTATCACCACTTTTATTAACATATCAGCAATATTCTATAATATGTTGATCATGTGTTCGCGACTGTACAGTCATGTACGACCATGCATGACAAGCTATGCTAAACGTGGTGTTCTTCGGTATTTCATGACAGCATAGTGCTTACGAGAAGCTTCTCTTCATACTGATATGGGATGTTCTTGTCTTCTTCCCGTTCAGCTGCTGCTGCTTCCCCATAATCCCTAACAATGATTTCTATGAAAGAAGAAAAAGAAGCAGCCTCATACATAATAGGACAAGACCAGCAAAGGACTGCTGAAATGTAAATCACCATCTATGTTTGGAGGGTGCATATGTTCATATCAATAGCAAAGTATGTTATACCAGCACCCAAGGATAACAACGATAGCAGGATCAATTCCAAAACACACCCCTCCTCAAGTGAGGAATGACAGAGATGGACAGTATATGACAATTTCGAAATGACTTCTTTTTAGAGACAGACTGTACCCTCTGTCCAAACAGTTCTATTCTGGACATTATTTCTACACTGGCAGCATATAGTCATCATGAACTAACAACAAAATTATTGTGCATGGAATTTTCTTTTCAAATAAAAAAGACAAATTTGAAGGGAGACAAAGGTGGACGACACATTATATATATATACTGTTTATAAATAGCTACAGTTTTCTTAGAACTGTGTTGTCCATCACATGCAGAGGCAAAGATGCAAAAAAAATTTGAGTGCTTTACCATATTCACTGGAGACCACTGCCTAGTCCGCGTCCTTAACTTCTGCTTCTATATCAACAATTCCGATAGAGGAATCCTTACCTGTAAAGTAAATACATGAGGTGAAGTAAGCTCTAATCCAGGTATATCAAGGGACAGTCCTAGGATCATGATTTAAAGCTCTAATGATCTAAAGTTACACAAATTTTGGCAGTATTCCACAGTCTAGCAGTTAAATCAATTCTTATGAGGATTATTTGAAGTTTATCTGGAAAACATGTTTTGAAGATTCATCTCTTAATCTTAAAAAATTCTCGGACAGAAACGCATGATGAGAAGAAACATAAACCAAGTTTGCTTGGAATTTTAAGCCTTTTAAAGGCTTTAATCTTAAGGAAATATTTGAAGACCTTCATGAATGAATAGACTGTTAGTGCCCTTATTATGCACCAAGTTTAGGTAAATGGATTATGCACCTGAACACCATAACCAGTAAATGTTTTAAAAAGAAGAGTAAGAAAGATGAACCTTTCTTTGAACGATTACTGAAATCACCGAATGCTTGACCAAATGTAGTTGACTGGTTGGAGAACGTTACTGGGTCTCTCACGAACTTATTACCAACAACTGCAGATATGCATGGAGTATCTCAAATAACAAGCTTAGCTTGCATCAGTTACTCATGATATAACCCATATCAATGTTTGAACAAAGATTTGAAATTGAAATTTTTTTATCAATTTACATCAAGGAAGTTCAAGATAACAGAAAGAAAAGTCAAACACATCCAACACTCTCAAGATATTAATTATCGCTAGCAACATCTGATTGCACTGTTGTATTCAAGTACTTAACAACCTTTAATTAATATCACACATGTATATACTCCAAGGATTCAAAAGACAACGATAGAGAGAAAATAATTTTAAGGAAAAGAAGAGAAATAGATGAAGCTCTTGTATATCTAGGACAGGGAGATCGATGCAGTAAGCCTAACCGCACTGCAAACAAGCCACATGAAGAGCTGTGAATTTCTGTTGGTTTACCTTGCATATATGCATTGGGACAAAGGAATAAGATTATGAGGTGGAGACACGCGAAGTAAACAAGGGTACACAAATTTTATTTGGGGCCATACATGAAACGTGCTATTTGATATTTGAATTTCTTGATAAATCTCTTCTGTGGTTCATTCAGAAAATAATTAACTAATTGGATGAAATTTGATGTTCCTTAGCTAATTAAATGTATTCAACGACTAGAAAAGCCGCATTACAGAACGGCTTCATGTGTTAACGTCCAAAAACACCAAGTTTGAACACCACTAAATTTATTATAAAATTTCTCCCAAACATGAATAAACAATAAACTATATTACAATTCGCTCGTCTTTTTTACTGTTCCTCTCCTTCAATTCCCCCCTACCAAAACAATACCCACATCTATTTATAAGGTACATATATGATGAGACTACATATTAGTGATTGCTAATAACAGAAGGTTGCAGAATAAAATCCAGTAACACATACAATTTCCCATCAGCTCTCTTAAAAACTAACATGAGAACAATAATGTAATTAAATGAAACAAGAATGCCATCAATCGATCACCTATGAGACAGTTGTCAAAACAAGGGAGACAAGCCAACTTAGAGTATCGATTTTAACCTGAGAATGGCTGAGTACAGAAAGGGCAAAGCTGAACCTCATCATTTAAAGTAGACCTGCACTGGTTGAAAATCAATGCAATGAGTAACTAACAAAAACAATCAGGCCCCTGGCTTCAAATATTTCTCTTAAACAAGGTTCCATTTGATCTTACCTGAAAATTTGAAATTCATTCCCACAGTTTGGGCACTGCACAGTAGAAGAAATCATTAGCAAACACAGAAAGAAACATGTGCCGTAAGAAGTTTGATAGTTGCTAGATGGATCCAGAGAACAGTTCATTTGATGTGCTTTAATTTTAAAATATATATTTCTCATCACTGTAGGACCTAAGGCGTGCACCTACAACAGAATAATCCTTACTGCTTGGTAAAAGCATCATACACACATTGTAAAAATATATGAGCACAAGATAACCCATTGTTTGTCACAAATAGTAGTTATTCTAGAAATTCTGTTTGCCAGTTGAAATTTAAGCATTTCACGTAAGGATACAATAGAGCAGGTTGGATGATGCATAACTTGACACATTTTGAGATACTGAGAAGTGCTAAATCGACCCGCTGCGCTAGAGCTATGACACAAATTGCATTTTTGGATGAAATTGATGCATTTTAGTTGAAGCCTATAGCAATAGAAGTCCTTGATGCGATGTAGTACATGACACATGTTGAGATGACCAAATCTATAAAGTCTAAAAGAAGTGCACGTCAACTTAATTGGGGAGAAAGTGATCTCAGTGGGATCCATACACTAGAGTTTGAATACCGGATCCCTTTAATGTAATACAATATTTCAAACTGCAATCCAACACTTCAAAATAATGGATGAGATATATTATCCACATAAATTTATAATCAGTCAAACTAATTAATTTGATATTTCACAGGCAGAAGTAGGCACATATGCAATTCTCAATGCATGCATTTGAAATAGTAGGATATATGTGGCAAAGTGAAGAGATGCAAGTTTAGTTCCCTTACAGCGCTTTGAACAATATCTCGTCCAGCCCACCAAATAAAAGCTCCCAAACCTAAAATTGGAAGTAGAACTGCAAGGAGCTGAGAACCAGAAAATGAAAGACAACTGTTAGTATCTAAGGTATGATGTGACAAGATAATCATAGCTAACACATGCAAGGCAGCATATAGAGATTGCTGCATAATGAAAAAATTGTACATATATTACTCGTCGGTCCTTCAGATTTAAGCACTTTGTGAACAGCGATAACTTCAAATAAATTTTAAAATGTAGTGAATACAAACACCCTAAATATGAAAGGGTAAGCATCATCATAGTATAAACATGGTCCATCCACTGTGTTAGCTTATACAGTACATGTTAAATATCAGAAACAGCACATGAGAATTAAAGTAGTTTCTGAACTAGCATTACTCAATTTACTTTAAAGGTGATATCTGAGATGAAAGTCATTCTGTAAAAGAAAAAAGGTGTACCCAAGCTATGGCATACCATACTCACAAAAAAACTAATTTCTAACAATTTCATGTAAAATTAAATATAGACTATATCTCTAATAAACAAGCAACAACAATTACTACATCTCAATCCCAAGCAAGCTAGGATTGGCTATATGAATCTCACTTTTTCATTAGCTCATTTCATATCATCATCATCAACAACAAGTTGATACCCAGTGTAATCCCACAAGTGGGGTCTGGGGAGGGTGGTGTCTATGCATACCTTACCCCTACCTTGGGAGATAGAGAGGTTGTACCCTCAACTCAAAGTAAAAGCATTACAAAGCAGTTCGAATAATGAAAACAACGGAAGTGAAAAGGCCAAATAAAATACTTACAAAGCACACTAAAAAGGAGCATTCACTACAACAAACTAATATGATAATCAAAGCGAAAGAAACATTCTGGTACAGAAATGGAATAACAGGAACACACTGAGTAATGCTACGGTTATTAGTATGAAAGAAAAAGCAAGACAACTCCCAACTCCCTAACTCCCTAACTAACCCTCTATGCTAATCATCATACTAAATAAATATATCATCTCTAATAACCAAATGGGACACAAATAGAATCTAAATGCTGATATGCCAAGCTAAGTGATGCTTGAGAGAAGTACCCAAACAGAAACAATAGCATCCAAGATCCAACCCAGCTGACCAGTCATAGTGAGATAAGTAAGCCCAATTGCTAAAACAAGATTACTCAACACTCTCACAGTCTCACTATTATCCCTCCCACCACCACCACCACCCCCACCACCACCACCATCACCAATCCCATCAAACCCTTGTTTAAATTTCGCAAAAACCATTCTTTTCTCACAACCCCATCTCTCCTCCTTCATAAAAATCCCATTTTTATCAGTCAAGAATGAGGCTTTCTCCTTAAAAGCTGCTAATCTGTACCAACTACTACAAATTGACACTTTTCTTGAACTTAAATTAGTGAAACAACAACTGGGTCGCTGTAATTTCAGCCCAAGAAAGTTTGGTTTTCTGTACAGAGCATCATTTGGTGTGTTTAAGGGTGATAAATTGATGGAAATTTGAGCAAGTGCTGTCATGGTTAGTTCAGTGCTTTTTTACAGAAAAAAGAAAGTTTATGTGAAGGGTTCATGTGTTTACTAGAATTCCGAAAACAAAAGGGATAACAAAGACTCCATTTTTTTTTTTGCTAGCTCTTGTATAGATAGCAAAAGTTTGCAGAGCTCTTCTTCTCAACAGGATTTTTCCAATCATACGTGGCGTAGAACACCTCTCTTGTAGGATGTGGGACCAGATTTCATATTTTTCTCTAAAAACATTATTTTTAGGGAGAATAACAATTTTAGTGGTAATTAGTAGCTCTGAGTGGTTAATTGTTTAATAATTTTAAAAATTTGTGAATACTGATAAATAACGGGTGATTTTTTTTATTTTTTATTTTTATAAGATTTTTACTAATACATCAATTATTAAGTTTTCTTTATAGTTATTTTATCAGACATTATTTTAAAATTAGTGTAAAACTCAAGACTTTGATAATTTATCACATAACCTCAAAAGCTTGTTGTAGAGACTAGATAAACCTTCGAGAAAAGATGAAGAAGAAAAAATATAAATAGACCTTACACACACATAGCAGGAGTATAGAGCACTAGGTTGCCGAGTGACCAAAAGTTATAGTTATATTCTAGACAAAAGAAGAATAAAAAAGAATCAACTGCTCATATGCTTCTCTGTTTTATTTCAAATGAAGTATTCATTGCCTTAGAATGAAAGGATTCAGTTCTAATTAACACTCACAAAATGTTCTACTTGATCTGTCTTGTTCAAAAAAGATATTTTTTCATGATAAAACTCTAGCTCTTCTTACACCATCACTTTCTGCATATTTCTGACTCCATTTAAGGTTACATTATTCAATAGAAGAATCAAGTATACATCAACAAAGCAAATCCAATACAACATACAAGCGACAGGAGGAAGTGACTGATGTCTGAAGATAACTTTTCACAACAATACATGTTGCATAATCACTCATTCTTTTTATCTCCTGGAGTAGTTGTAACAGCTTCTGGGCGATATGGCGCTGCACTGTATGCATGACGCATTAAGATAGCGAAGAAAACCATCTCCACAATCACTAGTACATTCTGCATACCTTCCTGAATGCGCTCCACTTCAAGCCAGAAATGGTGAGATTTTATTATGCCTAGTGATACCAGAATACTAAGCATAATACCCTGCAGAGTGGTACAAGTTTATCTTTTTAGCATAACGAAAATTTACAGTAACAGCAGATGGTAATGGTTTGATTTTTATACCATTAGGATATTTGGAAATGTAGTACATTGTAATGAACCGAGGGACTATTGGGAACAGTCTCTCTAACTTTGCAAGGTAGGCGTCCACTTGTGGAATTACACTAGGTATGTTGTTGTTGTAGAACATTTCTAATAGATAATTCAGGTCCCATAATGATGAACAATAGACATCCTTGTCAACAAAGCAAATAGCAGAAAAATTTGAACGTAAGGGAAGATGAGAAACGTACCTGCCAGAAAACGAAAAAGACAATTCCTTTGACACACAGAAACTTGGCTAGTGGCTTGTGAGGTGCCAATTCTTTTGCAAACACATGGTAGAAAACCACAAGAGAGTACAAAGCCAGTGAAACGGATATGTTTAAAATGATGGTAAAGGTCCAGCTAACCCAACTAGGGTACACTCCAAACATTTGTAAAACAATCATCAAGATGGAACATACAGGGCGAATCACAACAAACTGCCATGTCCAGTTCTTGAGAAGCTTCAACGTATGATGGTTCAAATGAGCGGTGTGAGGCTGCAGTGACACAACAGTTAGCTTGTGACTGGGTACCATGACAACACTAAAACTGTAAATGTAACAAAGTAGAAGCTTCTAGGAGGCATCATGCTTTTGATCCCAAACAGTAAAGAGAGAGCACGCTGAAATGGTGTACTTATATGCCTAGCATCTGAGTTTGTAAACTTAAGCAACTCAATGCAGGAAACTTGCCTATTCATTGGTGCAAAAGAGTTGAAATAGTGCACTCTGTGCTTAACAGTATACTCTATAGGGCATGCTGAATGGAATGTAATTAAGTTTTCATCCTTGTTGGCATCATCACAAAATTTATTCTCACAAACATGCAGTGTTAATGATATGTAAGAGTGACATTGTACGCGTAATTTTAGATTATACATTGTACCTGGAAGAGTGTCATTGGGAATGAGTGGTGAATCTGTCTTCCCTTAATTTCATCAGGGACTATGTTTTTGCTTATGGATATATTCAAGTAAGTGTACATCAACCCCAGGAACTTAGCCATCACCTGTATCACATAGAACACAAGTGAGCAAAGAATCTGACAAGAACACAGCTCAACAAGTGACTTTTGATGCAGGAAGAAAATGTCAAGTTGTCTATATATTGACTTACAATTGCTTCATAACATTCTTTGACAGATTCCAAGAAAGTGAAAAACGGTTTGCTTCCCATGAAATCGATCAACCCAATGAAGGAGATAATAGCATACAAGGGTGCCATGAGGACGATAATAATTATGGCCTTTTGCTCTTTAGGCTTCTTCCATGACGTAAAATGTTCTGTCACTAGCTGTATGCTGAAATGCAAAGTCAGCATAAGACATATAGTGGATCCTATCAGTGTGACTTGCCCACGATCCAGATCCAATTCCATATTTGTTGTTAGCCAACAAGAATATCAAAATCAAGACCTGCATGGTGGTGTTAAGACTTATCAGGACTGAATTGCACATTGCTTATATATTTCAAGAGAACTGTAGGAAAATAAAATAGACAAGAATTTCATTAATATACATTACAATTTTCAACATTACCCAAAATTCATTTGTGTACAATAGATATACTAATACCTATGGATCAACCACTATTATTCAATTCAATCCACCAACTTTCATTTCTATTCCTCAACCGTCACTCCTCATGGAAACATATTTCACCACTTGCAACAATTAACAAACCCAAACGATCAATCTGTAACAATGACTTCTCATACCAGTCAGTTTTTTAACCCAATCTTATATACCGTCATTTCTCATATGTAGGGCTCTAATTACTAGATGAATGTATCATATAAAGGACACTGAAAATCAATTGCAGTCACAATCTAGCTTTGCCTTCTGTACTCAATTTAATGTTATAACTAGAAGGATGGTACTGACTAATTCATGAACTAAACTAACCCTTCAAAGGCCCTCAATGGCCTTGGCCATCCCATTTTGGATCAATAGCCGGATAGCTGCATCAATCAATCAATCTAAACTAGAATATCTGGTAAACCATGATATGCAAATGTACTTGGAAAAAAGGGAGCCCTCCAAGAACAAACTCGTTATTGTTGTCGGAAGTGGTGAGATCCAACTTCTTTTGTCTTGAAGGTAAACAATTTATCTCACCCATAATAAGTTACTGTAATATTGTTCGCAGTTCTTAATCAGTACCCAATCAATGATAAATTATCATTAAAAAATCTTTGTATTTACATGTTAACAGTACTAGAACAAATCTGTTAGTTAGCTCAAGATAGAGAGTTAAGGAAAGTGGAAAGGTTAAAAGAAAAGAGGACTTATTGATATCAATACTTATTCCTAACTACAAAAAGAAAGATGAAGAATCCAAAGTATCATAATATCACTAGTACAACAAAAAAACAACATACCCCGTGTAATCCCATAAGTGAGGTCTGGGTAGGATGTACACATCCTACCTACCAGTGTAATCCCACTAGTATGGATGATATTTTAGCTAACACTGAGTGGCTCAGTGGCAAATTTGGGGCTTTTGCCCAAGAACAAGATGAAATTACAAACTAAGCTAATCACTCTGCCTCACCTCTAGTTTCCTCAACTGTTGACCTTGTATTTTTATGACCTTAAAATCATCAAAAACACAAACCCTTTACAAATTACAAGGTCAATTTGGACTCAAACAAGCTAAATGGAAACTAGCTAGGCTACCACAATCATGGATATTTCAAGATTCACCCAAGAAAACAATATCAAGGATCCAGCTGCTGCACTAAAAAACAGAAACAACATTTTCAAGAAAGGTAAAAATTTGATCTTTCAACAATATTGTAATCTAAACAAGTAAAATCTCTACATAAGTGACTTCTTATGGTTAATCCAACAAAATACATGATGATTTCAGCATAAAAAGTATAACTAATGAGTGTAGGAGCTAAAGAAGAGAGGAAAAAAAGGTAAGAAAGAGAAAGACAAGTACTTACAGAGTTTCTAGAAATGCGCGTCAAATGCAATGAAGAAATTGTTGGGATTCTTGTGAATAATATTGTACACCAACCAAAACACTGACCCTGTAGATCGTACAAGGCTGTTAACTATTGGAGAAAATGAACTACTCTTTATATTCAAAGAACCATTGCCACGTTGAGTTTCTGATATTAATTATTATATGATGCTAAAAGGACAGTTGATATATTTTTACCGAGATTTAAATACTAAGTGATTTTTCTCATCTATAATATACATAAATAAAGAAACATCAGTGTGATACTCGAAGCTCCCAGCCTGGAGAGGAGTTTGACTTAATTGCACATAGCTTTACACTGTATTTCTATAAAAAATTATTTCTACGGCTCGATAAATACAATATATGGTGAAAAATATAGATACAAAATTGTACCCGACACAAAGATTATAAAGAAAAGACATTTGACATAGAGGTAATTCACTCGCCTCTGACGCGGCTTTGTAATGGCCATCATCTTTTGACAAAGTTATTTCAAGGGCCTATGTTATCTCAATTTGGGGGCTAAATGCCAACACTTTTGCTTCTAACTTTTAATAGATTTAGAAAAAAAGATTGAGAAAGTAGTCCCATGAAATTATGATATAAGTAGTTCAGAACGTAAAAAAAAAAAAAAACGAATTGTTAATGTTTATTCAATTAAAATAAAATTTAACGTATTTAGAACATAAAGTATAAATTACAATTGCATGGGTAGGAATTTTACGTGTGGTTTTGGAAGTTGAGAGTTGTGGGTCCACCTAATTGATTGATTTGCGTTTCTATTGGCTGACCATGGAAATGTGGGCCCGATATCTAGAAGAACGTTTAACACGTGGCATGGAAATGCAGATGCTCAACAAACCACGTGCTCATACACGTGCCGATCCGTCTTACTCGGAGGGCCCACACTTGCCGACCCGGTTTCTGACACACGCAAAGGGTCTTATGAACTGTGTTTAGATTGAAATTTACTGCAATTCCAAGAGATTTTGGGTTTCTTATTTACGGTGAATTCCAAAGTAGAAACTCTTAAATACCCTATTTCCCCGGTTTTAATTTATTTGTATAATTTTAGTTTGATATGAAATTTGAAAAATGTCTTTAATCTCGTGCTCTTCAAATTGTCATGTGAAAAGTTGTCAAAAAGAAAAGAAACAATCTTTTTTAAAATGGATTGAAAAAAAATACTCCATTTACTTATAACTTCAACGAAAAATTGATTTTATAAAATAACTTTCCTGTAACATCAATTAAATGTCTAAATTTAATGTCTGGTGTATCAGTACTGCCATTAAGGGCGGTTCAAAATCGAACCGAAATCGATAATCCAAACTGAAAAAAAGTTATTGGTTTATCAATAATGGGTTATAGGTTTAGCGATTTTGATAACGGTTTTGATTTTTTTGTTATCGAGTTATCGGTTATTAACGGTTTGAGGTTTTTTCTTAACGGATTAGCCGATAACCCGACAGTAAATTAAATAATTATATTTTTATCATTTTGTATATAAAGTTCTTGACTTAGAGTTTAGTTTCCTACTTTTATTTTTATCATTTTGTATATAAAGTTCTTGACTTAGAGTTTAGTTTCCTACTTTTATTTTTGGCTGACTCAAACTCTTGGGTATTCTACAATGTAAAAGTGTTTGCTTTTTAGCAAGATGTTATTTGTGAACTCATGTGCATGATTCATTTGGTTTGACACCTTATTTCTAAGTGATTTTTAATGACTTTTTTTTGTGTCAAATCTTAACGGTTAAACCGATAGCCGAACCGATAACGACCAATAACCGATAAGTCAATATCTTAATGGTTCTTTAACGGTTTAGCATCTCTACAAACCGATAACCAATAAGTCAAACCAATAAACTTCGAAACCGAACCGAACCAACCGATACGCAGCCCTACTGCCCATAATGGCACAAGGATGCACGTTCAAAACAAAGACCATACCAAAAATTTAATTAACTGAATTAATAATATCATACCTACGGACAGCATTGATTTTTTAATTTTATGGCCTTTTATGAAAGATTTTTATTTTTATATATAATATAATTAATCTGAAAAACTTACTATTTTCTTTTATTCATTTTATAAGTGGCCAAAAGATCTTAATTCCTTGGTAGGAATAGTGACAAACTGAACCTACTATAAACAAGAAGCTTCGAAACACTACTCACCAAGGTGGAGCTAAAGGGATAGGAGGTGGTTTATCTAAACTCCCTTTCTTTAAAATCACATTGTATACATAAAAATCAATTTTTATATTGTATAGACGATGAACTTCTTAATGAAAGTTCTACCTTCGTCATTGCTTCTCACATTGATTTCATATTCTAGAATAACATTGGAGATAATTCTAAAATTGATCTGCCGGCCTTGATAGTACCGAGTCAACAAAACCAAATCAAATCACTAAGCTTTCGACAAAGTAGTGTATCCCTAGGCATTATTAGTTCAATTTTAGGAGTGCTACAATACAAAACAAAAGGCTTTCATAATAAATCCATACAAGAAAAGACATCGCTAAGAATATAGTACATCTCCTAGTTGAGATTACTTAATACTTGGAAGAAGTCTAGTGCTAGTTCTTACTAACACTTCTTTATCTAACTGTTGATGGAATATGGGCTGCTTTCAAACCTGAAAGAGGTCCAGGTCTTGGAATCGGGCTAGGAGCAGCTATTGAATTTGGGAAAAAGTCTTCAAAGAGCCTTTGCATAGTTTACGAATTCTGCTTAGCAGGGACCTAAACACAGGAATTTCTTTTCTCAGAGTCAGACCACGCCTTATGACGAAAGGGGGCTATTGGCCTTTTATCTGCATCTTCCCTCGTAGAGTGGCTTTATAAGAAAAGACTTTCTCATCAACTAAGTCTCTGTCTACTTCCCACGAGTATTTTTTGCAATTTCATCCATCTTTTTTAACGGACAATTATGCCATTCGGAAGAAGTCTTCTACAGAAGAAAGTCCTCCCCTGGAAAAAATATCCGAAGATCTTCTCTTTCCTTTTCATTACAAACAAAGCGGAGCGGTAGCTTGCTTACTTAGCGCTTGCGCTAAGGATCTAATCAGAGTCAAACTTGGTCACGATAGAAAAGAGAAAAAAAGAAATGACTATAAGGAACCAACGGCTCTCTCTTCATTTTATTAGCAGTAATGTTTTTGGCTGTCTTGTAGCTCTTTGTGAGCAGGTCTATGTACTTTTTTTAAGGTTTTGACATCCTCCCCCTCGCTTGCCTCCGGGAATCTCTTTCTATGTTAGCTAGCGCGGGCGGGCTTTCCTATGGTAGTCGTGATGATAGAAGATAATATAAACTCGATAAAGTAATCAAGTCTACAACCAGAAAATTAGCAGCACAGCAGGTGGTGCATAAATTACAAAATAGAATTATTATATAATATGATATGATATGATAGTGTGGCCTGATGGGTCAAACAGAAATAAGTGATGACAAATCTTTTAATCAAATAATGTTTTAGAAAGAAAAATCAAATCCACTGAAGCCATGTCAAAATCGTAGTCCAAGCTCGTAGTAATCAACATATTCACAGTTCTTTGAAAGATCCAAGGCTTTCGTAGTGCAAATCAGAGGAAAATTGCTTACCCTGTAAAAGGTAGAAAAACCACTCTGCAAAATTTGGGCAGTCGATGAAGATTCTCTCTTTTGGCCACGATTAATGCTGATGAGACTCTGAGGAACTTGGTGGAAAAAAATGCTTTGTGAAGGGTATTCACCAATGTATAATCTTTCCCAGTTTGAATAAAAAAATGCTTTGTGAAGGGTATTCACCAATGAATAATCTAATCTTTCCCAGTTTCATAGAGATTTCAAAACCTCCCCCAGAACTAGTCCCCACTGCGTCCAATGAGTGCCACCCTGCAATTGAAAATTCAAGTGAGAAAATTAAATCCCCCCCCCCCCAACTAAATTCGTCGAAAAACACGAAAAACATACACCTCTTCCCACATGATCAGTTACATAAACAAACATATAACTAATTAAGCCAATAGGAAACTAACTAATGGTGGAAGAAATGGCAGAGTATTACCTGACAGAAAACAGAGAAAGGCTCTCTTAGTGGTCCATCACATGAGAGCTCGCTAGTACTTCCATCAATGAAGGTTCCATCAGCAAAAATGACCTACTCATGAATAACATACCAAAAATAGGCTGAAGGTAAGTTGTTGAAGATAATAACTTCAAGTAAAAGGTAATTAAGTTGTGCTTCATATATCAATTATACTAAAAGAATCCAAATGCTAAGCATAAGAAGGAAAAGAAAAAGGACAAAGCAATCCGGTAATTAAGTTAAAAAGACCAAGATAAAATTGCAGACATCAACCTAGACCCAAAATTAAACTAACTATCCAAGCTCGAAAAGTCAGGACAGAGGTAAGCTTGCTTCAGATTCAACACCATAACTCCCTGATCTTCTATGATTCCAACGAACCCAAGCAGATAAAAGAAGACATTAAGGAAATGTTTCCTACTATGAAAAGAACATATTTGCTCATATTAGATTCCTATCACAACTAATTCTACGTGAGCTTTAAGGCATGATAGTTACATAGAGGTTCCTATGTCATAGCATTAACAATTTACCATCTTCAATTATGTTATTTCCAGTACATTGTTAACATAATACTAACAAGAAAAAAGAAAAAGTTTCCTTCAAGTACAGCAAAACTCTTATTCCCAACGAACTGGTCATACCTCAGATGCATAGCCAGCAGTTGCACCTGCAACAGGCCTGATAAAAGAACTGACAGGAGAACTTCTCTGAACAGCTTCGCAAAAGGAAAGTAGACGCTCACGGTTTCCAAGTTGTACAGCCTGAAAAGAATAACAGAATAAGGGTCCAGTTGCACGTTTAAGAGTGAAATCCAGCAATGACTGCTTTAAAATATGGGCACACATCTGAAAGCACCATTATGTACTTGATATACTGATATACTTTATAGAAGAAATACGAAGATTGTCACAATGCTCATTGAATGAGGAAGTGTGATCAAATGGTGGGTGGTACACTTTAGAACCTTTTTTACAAACAGATGGGCATTCTTTGAAGTTAGCAATACAAGGACTTGTATATGCCTTGACTAATGCAAGATGTGACAAACAAACCTGCACTGTGTCATGACGCTTGATCCGACAAAGTGGCTGCACTTTATATCCTTTAGCTGCCATGACTTCAGCTATCAGGAAGCTTCCCTTGCAACAGGAGTTAGCAAAGATGCATATAACCAGGTGAGGCAGAAGAAGCAAAAGATTATTACCACATCAAAACTTGAGCAGAAAAGAGATACCTTTATTGCTTCCCCAACCATTTGAGGTGAGAGGAATAAACCCTGAAATAAAGTTCTCATTATATCACCAGGGGTAGAACCACAATCAACTCCAAGTCCTGGGGCCGAGAGACGGGCAGCTGCTGCTTCTACCCATCTTTTCCTTCCTGCAACATATCCACCACATGGTGCAATCGTTCCACCCGGATTTTTTATTAAACTTCCCGCAGTTAGGTCAGCGCCCTGCTCATCCAAAAATCAACTTCTGATATTTCCACATGCAATAGAACTTTAATGACAAGAATAAGTTTACATACCACCATAGGAGGTTCGATGTCGTCAACAAATTCACCATAGCAGTTATCTACCATGACCATGCAGCCTGGGTTCTGCATCTGCATCAAAGAAGAGAGTTTGAAGGCAGAACTATCTTTTCTAATAGCAAATGTAAAGACATCCAAACACTGATAAGTGAAAAAGAAAAATTATTTATCCCAGTGTTACAAACAGAAACCACCAAATCAGGATGACATCAGTTATATAGACATGGCATCTTATGCCTGAGAAAAGGTATACTTTGAATAACTTCAAATCCTCTGGCACCCTTTCAGTAGCCAAATATTTGAGAGTTTGTTTTTGGAAATAACTGTTCTCATCAAGGGCGTGGTTTCAAAAGGTTCACCTTGATTATATTGATTGCCCGACCTATCTCAGTTACACTCAAACTGCGACGCCAGGAATAACCACATGATCTCTGTATGAGTGCACACTTAGTGTGAGGTTTTAAAGAGGTTTTAAGTGCATCCCAATCAAGCCCGCCATCCTCTGCAAGCTGCGATATGTGCAGATAAAGTTGTCTATTCTCAAATTCTGAAAAATAAACCATATGGACCTAATATCTAACATGCAGATACAACTTACTGGGACTTCCCGGTATTCTACTCCAAAGTCTTTTAAGGAACCCAATCCACCAGAGTCCCTTTTTCCAATTACTTCCTCCAGAGTGTCATAAGGTGCACCAGCTATCGCTAACAGCTGAAGCAAGTTGATTCAAGTCATTTTCATCAAAAATAAGAATTTTAAAAAAATGATGAATAACTGAAACATAAATGGGTACTCTGGACTATAATAATTCATGAAACAGCGTATTGTGATAATAACAAGTAGAGAATAACTATACCTCATCCCCTGGTCTTAAGAAAGCGAATAAGGCACAAGTGATTGCATGAGTACCTGAGAAGAACTGAAGGTGAAGGGGGAAAGTATATTAAGAAGGTATACCCTCTTTCATGGAAATATGAAGCTACCCCAAAAAAAAGAAAAAATTGCAAACCTGTGATCGAACAATTGCAGACTCAGCACCAACAATTTCTGCAAAAGCCTGGTCCAAGGCTTCACGCCCACCAGCTTCTTCATGACCATAGCCAGTGCTACCACCAAAGTGCTGATGCAGGTATATTTTACACTTTTTAGTGCTAACAAAATAGAGTGCCTACTAGTTGCCACTATGACACTTGGACCTTGTAAATGTCATTCCAGTAGCCGAGACCATTCTGGTTACCAGTGTTCAGTAGAAATAAGATCCCAAATGAACTCAAATTCAGAATAAGTTGGGCAGTGTAAAAAAAATACAATGTAACATATGATGCTGTTCCACCACACTTAAATGGGGGTGATGTAATATTTTAACTAGGATGGAAGAGTGTCAATGACTGTCCTTATTTGTTTCATTTGTTCATAGACCTAAGGAACAGTACAAAACAAATTGTTGACAGATTTGAATCCCATCTAGCCATGACTCAACTCCCTCTGCCCCACATCCCCCAAAAGAAAGAAAATTGTGTGCTAGACTGCTAGTACATGCATTATGCTTTCTTCAGAGAACAGAAGGTATATTGTAAAAACTAAGGTAACAGGTGCTTTCTATTTTTGTTGAATTTCTGTCTCACCACATTACAGACGATAATGATTATTGGACGTTGGTAGTTGAACAAACTTTTTAGCTTGCTTCCAGACATGGTAATAAACTATAGTAGTTCTTATCTTTTCTGCTTTTGATAAACAGCAAATATAAAATACTAGTCAGAGCACTCAGCAAAAATAAAAAACTTTTGCCTAGTTTTTTAGTGATTAGATATCATTCACAGCATGCAGTAGAAGAAAAAAGATCATAGTCATGGTAACTAACAAAACAAGTAGGCCCCTCATGACTTGTTTATTTCTTATTTGAGATTGTCAATATAATCGAATTCATGACTTGTTTATATCCACCTGACCCTATTGAGTATATCTTAAGGTAATGGTTGAGTAAGGTCCTAAACCATCAGTACTCTAGGCCTAAAGCTCCAAATGGTCATTTGCCAGGTCGGTATAGTTCACAGGAACTGAAGAATAAACAGAAGTCTTGCAATGAAAATTGATATATTTGAAGATGAATTTGCTCCAAAGATGTAAATTCACATGTAAAAGAAGTCTACTAGCTACAATTTAACAAATTTTTGAGAATTAAAACTTACATGAGACCCAACCTTGACCCTTTGGAAAGCTCTCAAAACTCGTGCAGTATTGCGTGCCACTAAATTGTCAACTTCTCTGAACTCTTTTGACAAAGAATCAACTGCCTTGTTAACCTACACATTGCAGATCCAGAAAAGGCAATCATTTTGCATTCATTTCTCAATGAAATAGACTCATCTCAAGCCCACAACATCAACGTCCAGAAATCTAGGATTTAAAGACAGTGAGCGGTGAGGCACAACATCCACCACAACTTTGTGGTAGTAAGTGAGAACAAAGTATAAACATATATTCTCTCCGTCCCAATTTATGTGGAACTTTTTGCTTCTCGAGAGTCAGTTTGACTAAACTTCAAAGCTAATTTGATTAGATTAACTCAATATTTTTAAATTGAAATTTAGATATTCAAAAACTATATACTAGTATAAGTTGCAATCATTCCCATGTCAATATGATTAAAAAATACATTTTTTAAATGTCAGTCAAAATTTACATAGTTTGAATCTCAAAAAGCGAAAAGTGCTACTTAAATAGGGTCCTGTCCAATACATCTGCCACTGCGGCACTATTCACCGATGGTGGAGCTAGTATTTTTATCAAGAGATCACAAAATATAAAGAGGTAAACACATGAAGAAACCAAGGGATTCAACATCTATTATATACAGATAAAAGACCTTATATATGTATATAGTGTAATTCTTCGACGAAGTGGTACCCTGGCTCCGCCCTTACTGTCCACTTGAAACTGAAATTTTGTCATAGTTCTCAGTAGTCTAAGTTATTTTAATGTATAAATAGTTGGTAGATATACTTAAAAACATAAAGATTAGGAATAATACATACAGACACTCAAACATAGCCGGTTGACAAGTAAACACTCCAGCTTTGAAAGTGCACAACTATACACCTCAACTTTGTCTCAACTCATCCTCACTATGTCAGGTGTACACCCGAGGCTAACGTTGACATATAAATTTTTGAGGCTAGTAGATGATCATTTTGTAAGCCGGAGTGTTCATTGTGTCTAGCTGTGCACTCTCAAATTTGGAGTGCTTATTACCAGCTGAGGTCAAGTTCGAGTGTTTGTTTATGTATTATGCCTAAAAATTAAGCATGAAGCAATACTAGATAGGAGTAGTTACATGGTTTAAAAACATCAAAGCGAGATTCCTACACAGAAATTGAAGTAAACGTTTCGTTTATTCACCAAATTCAAAATTGTGTAACGTTAAATTCAATTATTTTGTTCTTCTCGGAGAAATCAACAGAGAATTTCGGTGTTCAGTTCTACCTCGGGAACAAACGGGGAATCGGAATGATGCAGCTGAGGAACTGAAACTCGAGAACTCGAACGCACTGGAGCTTTAGCAGAAGTTACTCTCAGAGTGTGCGTAGGATAAGCAGAGGTGGCGCAGCATAAGACCGCCATTTTCGCAGAGCTCGGAGGGAAAATGGATATTGAAAGTGGAGAGTGATAAAAAGGAAACTAATCCATATAGGCTAAGGCTTGTTGGGCTTTTATCCAAATTGGGCTTGGCTTATTGGGCTTATCCAGATAGGATTAGGTAGAAATGACACAATATAACCACTTTTAAATCCCAATCCATCCTTGCTAATTTTACAAAATTTACTAGTATATGAACATGTTTAGCTTATTTAATAATAGAATTTCATTATTAAAATAAAATATATTTTTTCATTAAGAGATAATTAAATGAAGCACTTTTTTATAGATGACTCCTAAAAATATACACGAGCCTTTTGATATTCTTGGGGTCGTTTGGTAGAGTGTATTAGAAAAATAATTATACATTAACTTTGTGTATTATTAAAAGGATTTAGTTACCTAAATGGTCACTCAAGTATTGAAAATTACCTTCAAATATCACTTTTGTTTCATTTAGGACCAAATATCATTCAACTATAATTATTTTCTTCAAAATATACTTAACACTTCAAACGCCTCCTTCTATCATAGCTTTGGATTTAATTATATGAATATTTATCATTGATCATTAAGAAAGTAAAGAATATTTTTGAATCTTGTAGTCTTAAACTAAAGATATATAAAATATACTAAAATGTCATTTAATTATGTGGTCTTAAATATTCAATATGGAAAGTTATAATTAAAGAGTTAAAAAAAAAAAAGAATTGTTCTTTTTTTCTTTTTAAAACATATTAAAAAATTAAGTAAGACAAACCAATTGAAATGAGACAATAAAAAATAATTTTCTAAAGAAAACCTATAATAATTCTATTTATTGCTTTAAAATGTGGCACGTCAAATTTGGCGACCTAAGATAGATACCTCATTTTCTAACCCTAGAGTTGGCCCTATAAATAGGTCGTGGAGGCGCCGAAATCCATCTGTGTTCTCATTGACAACAGTTAGGGTTGTGGAGGCGCCGAAGTCCATCTGTGTTCTCATTGACAACAATTGAATCTCAATTGCCTCATAGAGACCTGACGTTTCCGTGTTATCAGAAGGTGTCGTACGTGGAGGCGCCAAAGTCTATTTGTGTTCTCATTGACAAAAGTTGAATCTCAATTTCCTCATAGAGATCTGACGTTTCCGTGTTTTCAGAAGGTATCGTACGTGGAGGCGCCAGAGTCCATCTGTGTTCTCATTGACAAAAGTTGAATCTCAATTTCCTTATAGAGACCTGACATTTCCGTTTTATCAGAGGGTAAGACCACTCCTTATTAACAATCTAGATCTATTTTAGTAATCAACTTGATGTTATTTTAGGTGTTGGTACAAAAGGGCTATTTAAACAACATATAAATATTTGTTATTCTTGTATCACTATTTATCTTTTTCTTTTATTGTTTATGCACATAAATAAACGTATCTTGATCAATAAATTGTTATGCATTCATATAACTATATGTAATTGTCTTTCGATTGATGTTCAATGTCAAAGGCTTAAATATTAATTAATAGATGTAACAATTTATGTCACATCCCATAAAAGGCTCCTTTTTTTTCTTTCGATTTTTAAGACATTTTGTTTTCTAGATTCTAGAATGACATGTTTATACTATTTTTTTCTTGTGTTTTTTATTGTTTCTCATCCGTCCCCCATTTGAGGGTAAAACACTTCCTAACAAAGGCAACTTCGTACTCAGGGAGATTCGAATCCAGACATGTTTACCAATAAGGAGTTAGATAATTTCATGGGTGTCTTAAGCAAAGAATTAAATTGTGTGGAGATTGAATGTGGTGTCACTAATCCCAAATATGGTGATTCAAAGGGAATACTCAGAATTTTTCAAGGTGGAAAACTTGAAATTGTTTGTCATTGCCATGATGGATGCAAGAAAGGTCATCTTTATTTTTCATCATTAATTTTCAATAATTTTTTCTAAAGTAATCTTTTTCTTCAAAGAATTCAATCCTATATAATCTTGTTGTATAAGCTTGTGGAATAATTTTTCTGAATATTTTACGAAGTCAAATAATTTTACAAGAACATGTTCTAAATTATGAAAAGAGAAGAAAAAAATGTTTGTTGTTGTAGAATCTAATTAGATGTTTGTATGTTTTTGGGTTTTAACATGAATTTCAAATAATGATGGAATTATTTAGTGGACATTCTTTTATTGATAATTATTTGAATTTTACACTAGATAAATTAAGATAAACTTTTGTTTCAATTTTAACCTTAGATTTTCTAAAGAATATTAAAGAACAAACCTTGGGGAAGGACATCTTGATCACTAAAGAATTATATTATTATTTAATCATCATATATAATTTCATCGTATAACTTTATCTACTAAATTGTCCCTTAGAAAACTTGTTTCTACTATCTAATGCTAATCATCCAGAAGTAGAGCTATAGTTCTAGTTATGAATTCAATATTATTCAATAATTTTGATCAAAATATTATATTTATGTTATGAAATCCACTTGATCATATGTATAAACAATTTACTCAACACTTTTAGTAATCTAGACTTTTAAAGTTCATAAACTCAAAAAAATCAAATTTATCTTTGTTATACCACTTCTTTTTTTGGTTGATAAATAAGCAGTTACTTGCTTGGCATGCAGTGAAGCTATCACCGATTGAATTTGTTGAACATGTTGGGAGAAAAATGGCAATGCAAAATTGGAAGAGTCAAATTTGGGTGAATAATAAGGAAGGACGTAAACAAAATTTGTGGAGGACATGTTTTTTGAAGTATCACATTGATACATTTCATAGGCCAATTCGTGGAGGAATTATACATCGCGATGAGTTCATTCGTTGCGATAAATGTAATAAACAACGTCGATTTTTTAGACGAACTAAAGAAGAATGCAAATATTATCATGATGCTATCGCTATGAAGGATTGGAAATGCTGTGATATGCCTCATAAAAGGTATTTCTTATTTATAATTTTTTTGATATCAGTATAATTTAACCTGTTGTTATAAGTGGAATGTCTTATTTATTCATGTTATGGGAAACAAGTTTATAATTTGTTTGGTCAAGCATTCAAAATCGGATGATTTCTGAAAAATATTTTTCGAAAAGTAGTAACAATTTGATTTATTTTTTTGATATAAGAGTAACATTTTGTGTTTGGACAAGCTTTCAAAAAGTGTTTCTTGCGTAACTGTTCTTTTTAGCGTTTGAAAATAATTTATGCTAGTATCCGATTTATTTTTATTATTTAAAAAAAACGTGGCCAAACACATCAATTCTAAAAAAAAAACACTTTTTGAAATTAAAAAATTGGCTTCCCAATAAAATTGTTAAAATGTTTGGCCACTTTTTATTTCAAAGAATAAATAGCTTAGTAAAAGAGTAACAATCAATTCATAAAATAATACATGTATTTCATGAGTGAATATTATACATTTTTATAATATATGGTTGTAACTTGTAATAGATGTGAAATAGTATATCTTTCAACTCTACAAAAACTTTTCATCATTTTTTTTAATCATTTGTACAATTATTATCATCATTTCCTTGAATAATTTGTAGAATAAAATTTGCATATTGAAGATTATATTTTTATTATTTATCATAAGGTTGATTAACTAACGATAATTTTTTTCTTTTTTAAGGTTAAGTTGTAATGAAGCTGAAGAGCGTGCAAGTCGAAAATTGTGCAGGAGTTGCCCCAAATCTGCTAAGTGCAATGGTTGTGTTAGGTGTGTTTGCTTTGGTTGCAGTATGTGTACATTTGAAGGTTGCAAATGCCGTGCATGCGTCGACTTTCGCAACAACATTTGATGTGCAAGCGCCTTTTCGTCGACGTGTCTGCTTCTAGTCGAGGGTAATTTTTAAAATTTCTATACTTTCTGTTTAAATTTGTTTATCTTGTTTTTTTAGTCTTTTATATATTTGAAAATTACTACTATATAGAAGACTCTAGCAACATGCACATATTTAAAAATTACTACTATATAGAAGACTCTACGAGCAGGCACCTCTTCGAGTCTTTTAATATTTGAAAATTACTACTATCTAGAAGACTCTAGGAGCAGGCACATATTTGAAAATTACTACCATATAGAAGACTCTACGAGCGGGCACCTTTTCGAGTCTTTTATATATTTGAAAATTACTACTATATAGAAGACTCTAGGAGCAGGCACATATTTAAAAATTACTACTGTATAGAAGACTCTAGGAGTAGGCACCTCTTCGACGACGTGCTTGCTTTTGGCCGAGGGTATTTATGAAATTTCTATACTTTCTTCGTTTTAAATTTGTTTATCTTCTTTACTACTATATAGAAGATTCTAGGAGTAGACACCTCTTCGTCGATGTGCTTGTTTCTAGTCAAGGATATTTATGAAATTTTATACTTTCTCTGTTTTAATTTGTTTCTCTAGTTTTTTTAGTCTTTTATATATTTGAAAAGTACTACTAAATAGAAGACTCTAGGAGCAAACACCTTTTTGTCAACATTCTTGCTTGTAATCGAGGGTGTTTATGGAATTGCTATACTTTTTCTATAGTCGAGGGTGCTTATGGAATTCCTGTAAGATCAAGGGTGTATTTCAGTTGAGTTAGTCAAGTACATGGGTGTTTTTAAGGTTGTCAATAGTTAGGAAACAACTAATAATTCGCGCCAAGTATAAGGGTGTTTTCTATACTTCTCCCTTTATATATTTGAAAATTACTAACGGGCGTTTATTGTTAAAGAAGAAATAAATAAATCGACACACAGCTGACATGCATTCAATTGGTTTCTTTCATTTTCAGCACTTTGCTGGTACAAGTTTAATCTCATCCTAATTTCTCTCCTTTCTTTAAAAAAGTATACAACCTTGCCTACAAAAGGGAGCAAAAAGTTCTTTAGCCTACAAGAAAGTTTGCACTATCCAGGAGTACAAAAGACAACCATACAGAAGAATATCCACAATATAACCAACAGCACAAGGTAGTAAGGCTTGAAACTCCCAAACCAGATGCAAATTGCGCGTTCCTCGATCCTTTTTCACACTCTGTTGACAGTTGCACAATATATACCTGCGAGCAACATGAATGCAATATATATTGAACAAGTCTAGCTTATATATAGTCAAGGTAACTGACTATTACTGTTGCCTGCCTTCTGCTGGGCAGTACCCCTTCGACTCCTTCCTCTACCTTTTCGAGCATTTACAATTTTAGCAGTCAAAGAATGGCCTTGAACTCCTAGTCCATTCGCTCCCACTAACTTTAATCCAAGACCTTTAAGAAAATCTGATAATTTGCAATTGCTTTCCTCCTTCACCAACTCCAACTCACGTGCTTGCTCACGAGACACAACTGTATAAAGCTGCAGTGATGGATTTAATAAATGTTGAGGCATATTATCTGCCTCTTCTGTATTAAATTCATCGTTGGATTTTCCAAAAGTAACTCTCATGAGTCCTAAAGATTTAGAATCACAAGTGAGGGGATCAAATACAAATAAGAACTTCCCGAATGCTAGATCTGGCTTTTTGAACAACTCTTCCAATACATCATTGCTTGGTCCAACATTCTTTGATACAGTTTTCCTGGGATTGTTTTGCCTCGCTTTCATGGATTGGGAAATGTGAGAAGCTTCTCTTAAGCCACTCAAATAGGCTCCATGCATGGTGGCTGGATGTTGTCGAATCGTAGCCTCTCCAGCAAAAAACAACCGACCTCCAAGATTTTCTGCGAGTATGTCATAATCACTGCCAGATGACTGAACACGAACATGTGAATACGAGCCACACGAAAAGGGATCACTTCCCCATTTTGTACATATGGATTGTATAGGATCAGGCACGCTTATTCCTTTTGGCTCATATATGCCTGTCGAAGTAGCCAGATGAAAATCAAAACCAGATTTCACGTTCTTTCTCAAAGAACAAAAACAGGGAAAAGAAAATTAAAAATCTATCTAGTCTTATATAAATATGGATGATACGTCCCCTAGGAGACCACCTAGTGGTTAAATCGTGGGAATAAGGTTGGAATCCCTACTACAACATATGGTGTGAACCCATTTTCTCCAGCCTTCATGAGCAGGATCACATGGGAAGCCTAGAGTTTATTAGCAGGACAGGCTGATTGGTGGATTAGTCGAGGTGCGTGTAAGTTGACCCAAACACCACCCATAGAAAAAATATAAAGATACGAAAATAAAGATGGATGATACCTTTGAGAATGTTCATAACTCGATTAATTAAAGTGGACGGCTCTGTGCTTTCGAAAAGTTGAGCAGCATCACCAGCAACAAGTGCAATAAGTACTGGACCCCCAGAAACAGTATGGTAACTGTAAAATAAGAAGTACTCTCCTCGGCTATGGCTATAATGGTTGAGGCAACCGAAGGTATCCAAGTCTTCCCCCCAAAAAACACGAGGGAATACCATGGCAACCTTATTCAGCAACCCAAATCCTAGCCTATCAATAGCTTCAAGCTTCTTCTCCGGTAACTCTGGTTCAAATCTAATTGATCTTCTTTTTAGTACCCCAAGAGGAACAGTACATAGGACCATGTCTGCCTGAAAAAGTTGGTCCCCAGCGACGACCTCAACTCCTTCATTTCCATACTTTATTGTCTGAACAGTCTTGCCATAGAATATAGGAACTCCTTTACACAGTGCTCTGATCATACCCCAATTTCCACCAGCAAGAAAACAATGATCACCATCCATTTCATAAGGATCGTCCTGATCCCAATAGGCAGCAGAGAGTTCCGAGAGGCATCCAGCATTTGCATATTCCAAGTTTGCAAAATGCCAATGCAAAAGTTGCTTCTCCTCTTTACTTTTAGCCACAGAATATACTCGTCTAAGTGTCTCCAAAACGTAGCCTAACGAGACATCATTAGCCAATCCACTTACGATTTTTCTTAGCTCATTAACTTTGTCTAGTAGCTTATTGAAAATGAGTTCAACACTGGAATCAACTACTGCATCAACAGGAGATCCATCAGGCTTGTATAAAGGACAGTTATCTCTAACCTTGTGTAGCGGAATGGAAAGTTGTCTAGCCAAAACTCCCAAAGGATTCGCATGGATACCAGTTATAACACTGCCACCAAGATCCACAGCAGCAAACTTGCCCTTCCATCCCATTTTCTCAGTATAAACTCTCCCTCCAGGTCGGTTCCTACCTTCAAGGATGATTACCTTGAATCCAAAGGACATCAGTTGCCTTGCTGCAGCCAAACCAGCAAGTCCAGCACCAACAATAATTACAGACCCTTTACTAGGTTCCTCAGGAAAATTAGATACAAATGATGGTGAAACCCCGAAATTTATATACCCATTATTCAAAAGAAAATCATATGCTATGGCTACCAAATGCTCATACTCAACACTTACAGTTTCCCTTATCCTTCCTTTGCTCAGCCAAACATGCACATTTTCCCTCCATTTTGCAAGAATATGGTTTCTCACAACGATGTAATCATTTTGCTCTTTCCCATCCAGTTCACTTACAACTTTAGCCTTTATTTCTTCTTCAAGAAGGTCATCAATTGGGAAGCCCAAAGAAAGAGCTATCAAGGCCTCTTTTTCAGTTTCTTTCTCCAAATCTTTCTTCGTTCTAATCTTCTTCCTCACGGGACCACCCAACTGCTCATCTATGAAATTATCCATCAAATTCTCATCATAGTTCCTTGAAGCTATCCTCTTTCTCACAGGTCTCTTTGAGATTGAACCTCCTGAATTTGGGGTTTCCATTTTTCTTTTCATTTTACCCTACAAATTGGTATTTCTACAACGATGTTACACTGAATTCACCCTAATTATAGCCCGCATTTACTTCAAAATTCCAAGTCTCGGCAATCTGATAACAATTCAATCTAGAAAAAGTAAAACAAAATTATTTTCCAGAAAAACTGAAATTTACACTAAATTGGGTATAAAATTGATCAGGGAAAGCTAGTAAAAAATGCAAGAATCAGAAGAACTACATCAGATTGGAATTTTTGATTTCTATACCTAAAAGGAGTCACAAAGTACCTCTATCTCAATTTCAAATTCGAATTCTATCATGAGAATTAGGGATTAGGGTTTATGTTTCATAAAAAACAGAGAGGGATTAGGGTTTTTGTTTCATGAGAAAGAAAACTTACAATTTCATGCTAGTGGAGATCCTGAAGGTGATCGGGAGGGAAGCGAAGAATTCACGGTGGAGAGGTATACTCCGACGACATTTGAAATTGGCGGGCGAAAAAATCAACTCAGGGTAATTAGGGTCCGAATTTCAAATTGGGCCTGAGTGCTCGAAATTCGTTGGGCCGAAGTTGGGTAAAGGTAAGGTTTCGAGAGAGGGAGATCACTTAGATATACAAAAAAATAAAATAAAATCAGACACAAATTCACGTAATAATTTTTCACTAACATAATCATTATATTTCCCTTTAAATTTTGACTACATCCTTATACTATCCGATTTAACTGGTAACATCTTTTAAGTTTGAAAATTTGACTAAAAACGTCCCTCTGTTAACTTTATCTTCTCTTTTAACAGAGTTTTCTGTGTCATATGCAATTTATTTTATCTTTGAAAAGTTCATGAAAAACTATTTTAAAAACAAAAATAAATCGAACACGACACAGAAAACTTCATTAAAAAGAAGAAAAAGTTAACAGAAGGACGTTTTTAAGAAATGTTATCAGTTAAATCGAATAGTATAAGGATGTGATAAGAATTCGAAGGGAAGTATAAGGATTATTTTAGTGAAAAATTATTACGTGAATATGTATCGAATCTTTTTTTTTGTGTATATATAAGTGATCTCTCTCTCTCTAAACCTTACCTTTATCCGACTTCAGTTCGACGGATTTCGATCACTCAAGCCCAATTTGAAATTCAGACCCTAATTTCATTGAATTGATTTTTTCGCCAGCCAATTTTAAATGTTGCCGAAGTAGACCTCTCATCGTGAATCCTTATACTATTTGATTTAACGGATAACATTTTTTAAATTTGAAAATTTTGACTAAAAACGTCCATCTGTTAACTTTTTCTTCTCTCTTAGCGGAATTCTCTTTGTCATATGCAATTTATTTTTATTTTAAAAGTAATTTTTTATGAACTTTTCAAAGAACGGGGTTTGAGTGCTCAAAATTAGTTGGGTCAAAGCTAACTAAAGGTAAGGTTTCGAGAGACGGAGAACACCTATATATATATATATATATATATATATTACGAAATTAGACATAGATCACGTAATAATTTACATTCTATATTTCATCCAAATTATTATTACATCCTTATACTATCACATTTATAACTGATAACATTTCTCAAGTTTGAAAATTATAATTCAAAACTTCTCTTGTTAACTTTTTCTTCTCTTTTAGTAGAGTTTTCTTTGTTATATGCGATTTCTAATTTTATCTTTTAATAGAGTTTTCTTTGTTATATGCGATTTCTAATTTTATCTTTAAAATAATTTTCGATGAACTTTTCAAAGAACGAAAAACAATTATATGACTTGAGTGAGGCTCGTAGTGCTCTTCATCGTCTATTTGTGGTTAATTTCTTTACTTGTATTAATAATTTGGATGAAACATAGGGATGATTTTAATGAAAATTATAACGTAGTTTGTGTCTAATTTTGTATATATAGATGATCTCCGTCTCTCGAAATCTTATCTTTAATTGGCTTTGGCCCAACTGATTTTGACCATTCAAGTCCTGTTCTTTGAAAAGTTCATGAAAAATTATTTTAAAAATAAAAATAAATTGCATATGACACAGAAAACTCCGTTAAAAGAAAACGAAAAAGTTAACAGAGGAACGTTTTTAGTCAAATTTTTCAAACTTAAGAAATGTTACCAGTTAAATGGGATAGTGTAAGGATGTTGTAATAATAATTTGGATGAAATATAAAGATGATTTTAATGAAAATTATTACGTGAATTAGTGTTTAATTTCGTGTATATAGATGATCTCCATATCTCGAAACCTTACCTTTAGTTGACTTTGGCCCAAGTAATTTTGAGCACTCAAGCCCCGTTCTTTAAAAAATTCATAGAAAATTATTTAAAAGATAAAAATAAATTACATATAACAAAGAAAACTCTATTAAAAGAGAAGGTCAATTTTACTATTCATTTTTTCAACTATTGTCAAACCAATCTTGCACATTTGATAATATAAGTATGTTGAAATACAAAAGTTAAAGAACGAGAAGTTTTTGGTGTCTTGATTTTATCTCGTTCAAATTCAACAATTGATTTTTTTTTCTTCAAAAGGGGGATTGTACTTAACAAAGAAGGATACATGAAGTTCACACGTGAAAAGAAGAATACGTTACAAAATGATGAAAATTTTAATTAAGGGAGGTGTGTGTATATATATGTATCGTCCAATACTTAAAATTTAACTCACAATTTGTATATAAAACTATATATTATCGGCATTGACATAGGTATAACTCACAATTTGTATGACATATGTATATCTCACTTAAGACTTAGAAAATCAATATGAGATATTCTCATATATATATATAACTTTGTAAATTTTATGTAAAGTTCATATTGATTTCCATATTTTAAAAATTATTCAAAAATGTTATTAACCTCCAAACCACTTGAACAAACATGCTGTAAGTTAACTTTAATGTACAAGGACGGTGGAGTCGACAATGTAGTTCATGTCCGAAGATGTGTTCACGGAGGAAATGTAGGCAGGAATCTAGGTTTCTTAAAGAACATGTTAGTGTTTTTACGCATCCGTTTCAATTTATGGGACACATATATATATTATTTTAATCCATTAAAAAATAATGTAATGCTTTTAAATTTCGAGACGATTAACTTTATACTTCTCGTTTATCCTTAATTGAAAAACTTTTATAATCACATAAATGTTGTAACATGTTTTAGTCTACAAGTTTCAAAAGTTATACAGCTACACAAATGCCCTGACGTGTTTAAACAGATTCAAAAGTTTTCATTTTTTTCTTAAACTCCCTCTTGATTCAAACTATGAAGGGAACAAATAAATTATCCAGTAAAGTCACTTATGTTATTCTTATATATCAACAAAGTCAGTCAAAATAGACTAATGTCATATTTCTCTGTACTTTCTGCAATTTGAAAACCAACAACAACATATCTCGTAAAATCTCAAAAGTGAGGTCTAAAAAGGATAGAATGTACGCAGACCTTCAATACTGTGTTATAAGGCAACTTGTAAATGTATAATGAAACACTTCATGACTTTCTTAAGTCATGTGATTTTGCTTCCAGATCTGCAAGAGAAATAGTCAACTTCCTTTATTATAAAGGATTGCAAGCCCCAAAGCATAGACTAAAGACTACAAATTACTTTTTTAACTGCAAGTTTCTTCTTCAATATTTAGTTAAGATTGAATGAACCACAAGCTATAAAACTAGTAGTAGTATTTTATTGGCAAATTGCAGAAAATAAAATATGAACTAAAAGAAGAATTGAAAAGAATTTCCTTGCATTACTCTATAAGAGACCAAGAGAGAAGGCAAACAAGGCCATCTTGAGCTTCATCCAGCTTGCGCGGAGAAAATGAGTAACCTAAGAAACAAATGGTTTTTTGCCATTGTGATACTCTTCCTAGCTGGTCTAATGGAGATCAATGGAGGAGAACTCACAACCTGCACCAGCAAGAAAAGCAAATGCTTTCTGAAACCATTATATTGCCCTGCAGAATGCCCATCAAAATCTCCGAGTAACCCAAAGGCTAAAGTTTGCTATGTCAACTGTAATTCCCCAGTGTGCAAGCCTGAGTGCAGAAGTAAGAGATTCTCTATGTTCTTAACCATTTTCTGTTTTATGTTATATTCACATATGTTTGAACTTCGACTTTCTTGTGCTAGAACTTTAGCTCACAAACACAAAAGTACTATAAACACTTTCTTAAAACGATTGTGCTAAAAAAACAAGTCTCCAAGAATGTTTTAAAAACAAACATGTTCATTTGAAACAAATTGGAACTGCTCGTATTGGACGATTATGATACTTCCCAAAAATCTAAAATTCTTGATCAATGATACTTACAGACAGGAGGGCGAATTGCAATCAACCCGGAGCAGCATGCTTGGATCCTCGCTTCATTGGTGGAGATGGAATTGTGTTTTACTTCCATGGCAAGAGCAATGAGCATTTCAGCTTGGTTTCAGATCTTAATCTCCAGATAAATGCCCGTTTCATTGGCTTGCGACCTGCTGGTAGACCCCGAGACTACACATGGATTCAAGCTCTTGGAATCCTCTTTGACATGCATGCTTTATCAGTGGAGGCTACCAAGGCAGAGTCTTGGGACGACGAAGTTGATCATCTGAAATTCTATTATGACGGAAAAGAGTTAGGCTTACCAGAAGGTTATCCATCTATATGGGAATCTTCTGAAAACAGCATCAAGGTGGAAAGAACTGCGAAGAAGAACGGTGCTTTTATCACACTTCCAGAAGTTGCAGAAATTTCAGTAAATGTAGTACCTATTACCAAGGAAGATGACAGGATCCACAACTATCAGTTACCTTCTGATGACTGCTTCACTCACCTGGACGTGCAGTTCAGATTCTACAGCCTCTCAACAAAGGTTGAAGGTGTTCTTGGCCGGACTTACCAGCCAGACTTCAAAAATCCAGCAAAACCAGGTGTCGCAGTACCTGTAGTGGGAGGTGAAAACAAGTACAGAACTTCAACCCTTTTGTCTTCCAAATGTAATTCCTGTATCTTCTCTCCAGCTGGAGTTTTGAAAGAATCAGATCCCCTAGTCATGGATTATGGGACTTTAGATTGTACTGGAGGATCAAGCGGTGGCCATGGAATAGTTTGCAGAAAATGAGCACCCAAGTGGGATATTATTTCTTTTGTCAGTTGCAGATGATAAAAAGCATGGATTTCCAGTTCTTATTTAGACTATGTATGTTTATTCCAAAACCAAGTTTCTTTCCTCAAGGGCACATGACACAGATATACCCTAGTTCAGAATTACAAATTTGTAGTCTGCAGATATGCATCTAAGACTTCAAACAAACTTTTCAAGAATGACTTGTGAAAAAGTGCTACAATTGAATACACTAAAAGAGTTGCTAAGAACTTAATAATTTGGCCAACATTGCATCAGAGTAAACTCTAGAAGCAGATGATATGAAAGGTCCAACAAGATGAACCAGATTTCCCACATACTAATAACTGGATGTTTAAGATGTTGACAAGTCCACGGCACAACTTTTATAGAGGATTAGTGTATGCAAAACACAAAATATGTGTTCAGCTGAACTGTTTCATAACCATTTAGATGGCAGCTCAGCCTATAATAGTCAAAGCAGATTCCCAACATGGAGTTTATCTCATAACAACGATCAATTTAAGAGAGCATCGTTATTGCCTTTATGTAAACAAAAGCAGCAGTAACAGCACAACAAATTAAGGTACCATCAGAAGATAATTCAGCAGAAGTGCTGCAACAATTGATTAATATTGTTTCTCTCCGAGTCACTGATTACAATGCTTTGACAATTTATAGTCATGATATCTATGAGTTAAAAAGGCAACTCTATCACCTATGTAATAGTACAAACAGGCTAAAACTCTTAGTATTACAAAGACAAATTTCAATGGATGCCCAGCTCCACCAATCATTTACAGTACATACTCGAGCATTTTATTAGGAAAAATTGACTCAAATACTATGAATGAAAAGATTTTTAAATCGCATTAATATTTCGTTGAAGCCACAAAATAAAATTATGGGATGTCACATACACCAGAGACTCTTCCTTTTCACCTTCCCCGTGGATTTACCAGTTGAGAGAAAACAGCACTAGTGGCAGCATCCTCTACATCATCGTCAGTTCCAGAGTTGATCCCTTCGATCATACTCACACTATTGTCAAATGGCTCAAGTGGTGTCAAAGGTATGCTGGGTATATGGTTCGTGCTGTTATCATCGGGCTCTGCCAGAGCTGATGAGGTTTCCTCAAGCTGAAGAGCATATTCAAGATTCCATAGAACATCCCCCATGGAAGGTCTATCAACTCCATGGTCAGCTAAACACTTCTCCGCGGTCTCCCCAAACTTCTTGAGGGAGGCAGAATTCACCTTCCCTGTAAGATTTGGGTCCATTATCTGATCCAACATGCCTTTCTTTTGCCAAGTCATGGCCCACTCAGCTATATTGACTTGATCTCGTGGTAGGACAGGATTCAATGCAGGTCTGGTGCAGAGCACTTCCATTAGGACAACACCAAATGAATAAACATCTGATTTCTCTGTAAGCTGCTGTCTTCTAAAGTACTCGGGATCCAGGTAACCAAAGCTACCTTTAACAGCAGTGCTGACATGGGTCTGATCAATAGCTGGTCCAGCTTTAGAAAGACCAAAATCAGCAACTTTAGCTACAAAGTTCTCGTCCAAGAGTATGTTTGTAGTTTTCACATCACGGTGAATGATGCTCTGCGATGCACCAGTGTGGAGGTAATGCAAACCCCTAGCAGCACCTATACAAATCTCAAGACGCTGCTTCCACGAAAGAGATGGAAGATCCGTTCCATAAAGATGACTTCGGAGAGGCCCATTTGCCATGTATTCATAAACCAAAATCATTTCTGATCTTTCATCACAATAGCCAATCAAAGACACAAGATGGCGGTGGCGAAGCTTGGACAACATTTCAATTTCTGTTCGAAATTCAGCTAGACCTTGTTCAGATCTCGGGTTGCCTCTTTTGACAGCAAGCCTTGTCCCGTCTTCTAGTGTTCCCTTGTAGACTCTACCAAAACCACCAACACCAAGAAGCAAGTTTTCATCAAACTTGTTAGTAGCATCCATTATTTCTTGGAAACTGAAGAATCGACCAAGATTGGGTGAAGCCAAGGAGATACAGCTTGCCGTTCCACTCTTTTGAGAAACTGTGGACATCTTTGTCAAAGTTAAAGAGTTTCCATACAGGGGAAGAGGAAGCCATGGCTGCCCCTGGCGAGAGCTCTTTGATCTGCGGGCTACCAAGCAGCAATAACACAACCCAATAATTGCTAATGCAGCTGATGATCCTCCTACAACAGAACCAATTATAATACCTTTCTTGTTCTTTTTGTGAGGCCTCACAAATAGAGTCTCAACAGATGAAACCCCACTCAAGCTTCTAGCTCCATTGCTAATCTTCATGATTTCCAATCCATTCATAAGGGCATTGATCCAACTGGCTCCTGTGTCTGGACCAACACTGACTGTCAGAACACCTGAATTTGTTGTGGAGTTGGAGACAAAATCTCTGTAATACGGCACGCCCAAATTACCACCTGAAGACAAATCCAGGTCCAGTAAAGCAGCGTCATCATTTATGTACAGATTAAAAAGTAGAGAATTCAAGGACTCGCTCACGATATCACAAAAATGTACGCGGATGAGGTACATGAAGTTTGGATCAACTGGGAACTCCCAGGTGATATTGAAATTCCCATTGGCAGTATTAGCATCTCCCATGGTTTCAGCAGTAGCATAAACCCAATTTGGTGCTATTTCAGGAGTAATGGTAGCTGGATATTTTATGCTTGAAGGGATAACTGAAACATTCACCGCAGAGCTGTTAACGTGCAGGTACTTAACATCATTCTCCCACGTTCTCCCTAAAGTATCATTCTGAGCAGTAATCAAAGGACCTCCCATGTTTAACCGATAAACAGTTTCAAGGGATAGCCCAGAAAGGCCATTGAAAGGCGCTGGTGGAGATGCAGCCAGTGCTTGATCAGGAATCAACTCATCAGGAGCTGAAACAACTTCAATCGCATTAATAAACGCGACGGAATTGTTTGAAGGGATTAAAGCAACAGTCAAGCTATCTGAAGTGACATTAATTGAGTATTCCTTAAATAGGTAAGTACCCTTATATCTCTTGAAACTGAAATTGTTCAACAGAACAAAATTTTCTGTGACAACTGTGATTGATGCAGATGTTAAGTTATGACCAGGGAGAGGATAGAAATAAAGGCGGACCCAATGCCGCCCTTCTTGATGAATGTCAAATTTGTAAGATGTTGTAGTGTGGAAAATTCTAGCAGACTGGTAAATTGAAAATGGAGCAGTGGAATTAGATGTTGCAGAAATAGAATTTTCTTCACTTTCCAAAACAACTGAAGAACGGTGTGTATCAGGAACAAAAATCTGGCCAAGAAAGGTTACATTTTTGGAAGATCCACAAGCAATTAAATATTTATCAGCAGGAGTAAAAGCAGCACTAGCCTCTTTAATCAAGAAACAGGACAACATAAAAGCTAGAACCAAACGCACCCACAGCCCCATTTTAACAAACACCTGGTGTGCACCTGAACTTCTAAATTCCCCAAGGAGAATTAAACACTAATCTTACAAACCATTAATAGATCTACCTGAAGCAATGTAAGAGTAGCAAAGAAGCAATGAATAAAACAAGAGAAAACGAATCTTTTTTCACTACTCTTACCACATTCCTAGAGCTAAAAAAAACTTCAAGATTTGAAATGGGTATTCAGAAAAAAGAAAAAATAAAGAAAACCCAGAAGGGGAATACCTCAATGCCACCATGAAAACACAATCAAGTAGAGCTTTTTAGTGCAAAGTTTCTAAAACAGCTCTTTACAGGCTGTTGATTAGGCTGTCATTTTACAGAAGATAATAGCAAAGGGGGGAAATGGAGGACCCCACAAAAGAACACCCCCACCCCCACCCCCCACAGTTGCACCAGCTGTGTTTCAATGGACATTGTGGTTTGATTTTGATACACTCATCAGTATCTCAGAAAGAGCTATGAAGCTTCTGTAAGTGATACATTAATGTAATATTTATCTATCTGTGCCAGGCTCTGTTTTGCATGGATTCAACTTTTTATATATAAATTAATAGAAGCTATAATGATTGAATATGATAGTAAAAGAATACTAGGTACAGTATTAATAAAGTTGTGTGAAGTAACAAGTAATTCATTTTTAAGCAGAAGTTTCGAGTTTAGAAGAACTATCTTTGCTTGCCAAAAGCATTTTATTCATGTAAAAAAAATTGACATAAATTTAAATTTAATTAAATTTTAATGTGTATATTGAATATCAAATGAAAAATCAACAAATATATTCATTTTAACGTAAGCAATTACTAGTTGAAGGATGGTTGCTCCTTTCTTTAATAAGAGGTTTTGAGTTTGAATTTCGGGTATAAAATTTTGTTTTGATAGGGAGCGCTTCTCCCCTGTAGAATCTTACACAATGCTAATAAGAAATAATCAAATTCCAATATAGATATCAAGCACTGGATCGAAAAAAAAATATATGAAGATTTGGTATTGAATGAATATAGTTAACTCGTGTTACTACCTTGGTGGGGCAGGGGGACCAATTTACCCGCTTCTACGCGGCATAAAGATACGGAGGAGACAACTAGTAACGCCACAGTTCTGCTGTCGTCACCGTCAGCTGGCCGGAATCCAAAATACTTATTGGAACAAGTTAGGAGCAAGGGTTTGTTCAATTGAAATACGACTTAGTTTGAGTATATAAATTTGTATTTGACATATATGAAGTCATGATTTCAAATTAGGTGTTAGATATGCATTTTGGAATTATGATAATTCTATATAAAAAAAACATAATTTGGGATTTCATAATTATGATTTTATGTTTTTAAAAATATAAAAACTTGAACCATATATATATAAAGAGTTAATCATTTTAAATTTTGCATCATGTTCGGGGTGAAGAAATTGTTTATACCATGTGGAATGATTATATTAAAGAAGAACTAATTATTATTGTTATTGACTAAACAATTGTTTGTCATTTGATAAGATTGTATAAGAATTGTGAAAATTTGATAGCTTTCGCAACTTTAAAAAGTTCAAATGGAATTTTCAAACAAAACTTCAACTTTGAAATAATTTGATTTAAATCATGATTTCATATCGAATGTTCAAACATGCCCTAAAATAGATATTTTGACAAGTTTAATGAATTATATAATATAAATAAAGTTTCTTTAATGTGTAATTAGATTATTTTACATATCTATAAGAATGATCGAGTTAATTGAGCTTGCGATCTTTTAAATTGAACGAATGGAATGAACTTCATGCATAATTCACGAACTATTATATTAGAACAAAATTATCTAACTTCCTATATAATTCACGAACTATTATACTAGAACAAAATTATCCTACGCACATTTAAAAAATTATCCGTGTGATTTACAGACTATTACGTTTTAATGACTAACGGCGTTGCTTAAGATGTAAAGATGGAGAGCCAATTGGTGACGGAATGTTGAAACGTTAGTTAGACGTTACAAATTAATTTAAGGTGTATTCTATTTTTGGGTCGACCCATCAAATCTTTTTCTAATAACCGCCGCACCGTAGCACATGGCAACGTCCTCATTTGCTACTTTTTTTTTTTTTTAATAAAAAGAGTACTCTATTATTATTCTTTTCCTTATTCAAAAAAATAGAATATTATTCTTGTTTGGTATTTAGCGCTAACAATATTACTCCTCTTCACTATTTTGCAACTCTCCCACTAGACGAATACTTTCATCATTTCGAACGATTATAAATTTATGTGTAAAAATAATTTATTGCAAGTAAAATATTGTAGCAATATCTCATAGCTATGGTACCTTTTTTCCACTTGTTAAGTTTGGTTATTAATAACGAATGATTTTGGTTTTGTAAGGATATTGGAATTTTTTATATGAGTTGTAATATTAATTATTTTATAATAATAACACGTCGATTGTTTGAATTCAATAACAATTTGATAGTTTACGATTCTTAAGAGGATTTATTTATCGTGCATAAATCACGACAAAAATGTAGAAATTTATTTGCACATGCATGCAGAATATTATATTCGATCAATAAATATAAGACATGTGTCTTTATTAGAGAGTGTTTTACTTTAAAGTGAGATTTTTTCGAATGACTAGATGCGATTAATTGGGCTCTATAATTATTATTAAATATTGAGTGATATAATATATAAATGTGTTATGTTTTTAAGAGATATAATATATAAATGTGTCTTTTAATTTTGCTTAGTAGACACTTAAACTTGTATAAGATTGAACAAATAGACATATTCGTTTTATATGGCGTCCTACATGACAATTTTGTATCCTATGAGGTGTCCTTCATGTATTTGCCACGTAGGACGAATGTATCTATTTGTTCAATTTTATATCAATTTAAATATCTATTTATATACACCCAAAATTGAAAGACATAGATGTTAAATAAAATCAAATTAAAAAGAGTATTTATGTGTTATGCCTTTTTAAAATGTTGACAGAGAAAAAGGTTGAAAATGCGTATGAAAGCCTCTAGGCTGAGGTCAAGGTCTTGTAACGTATTTTCTATCTTCTTTCTTCCGTTTTATTTTTGGTGTTCACATGTCTATTCCTTTCCAGAGAAAAATTGACACTACATAACCTCTTTTTTTGTACCACTCTTAATCTGACCTTATTTCATAGTCCATTCGTTTCAATTTGTTTGTCTCTGACCTTCGATTCTTAATTAAATTAGAACAAAATAGACCAGTTGAACTAGAATATAACTTATCTAGTATTTCAGTAATTTAATCACTTATTCGAAATTAAACTCGACACAATGATAAGTTATAAAGTTAAAACTAAGTCATCTATGAAGTTGTTAGTACACTTTAAATAGTTTTATTAATATAGTGTTATTATATCAACTGTTCATTTATTTATTTATTATTACATATCGACACCGGTTACAAAAAATCCTACTTACGCCACTGAATCCGTCCATCACATTGAAATTTTAAGTTGGACGTTCATAAGTAATATGTATTAATCCTTCCTCGTCTTCATTTATACAACACACTATTTTAGTTGATCTCAAAAAAAAGTTACTGCACATTTTCTTATTTGACAAGTGTTTAGTGGCAATATCAATATCAAAAAGTCATAAAGGTGTACTCTTTTATTTAAAAATTCATTTATTTTAAGGAATAGTTTTGGAACATATCAAAATATATCTTCACATATTTTAAAGACATAATACATAAATGTGTTATTTAACTTGGCCTCATATGACATTCATGTATTAAGTTTGTATAGAGTTGAACAAGTAGACTCATGTGTTCTACTTAACATTTTACACAATAATTCAATTCCTACATGGCATACTAGATGACATTCTATGTATATTATGGCACATAAGATGTGTGTCTATTTATGCACAAAATTAGAGGATATAAATATCAGCTAAATAATGATGATATTATAATAATTATTTTCTCTCTAAATTTTGAGTTAAATGCTAAAACGGAATGCCAATTAAATTTTTTTTCGCCGTAGAAAAAAGACATTTTGCATGTCCCACTAGAAAGACAAATCGGACAATTTTGTTGATTATTTAACGTATTTGTAGAAGATTTTTGTGTCATTTTTATTCTCTATGTTCAACTAATTAGGTATCGAAGTTGTTAGTGCATGCAAATATGCACCGCCATTCACGGAACATGCGTGAATAATGCCGCACCGCGCGATTATGATATGTCGTGAAGTCAAAATCCAAATTAGTTTAAAGCTACCATGCTATAAATTACTATTAATGGGTAAAAGTTAGTATAATTTCATGAGTGTTCAGTAATATAATACCTTCAATGGAATAAACATCGAGTAATTTGGTCCAATAAAACTTGTGTAAATGAGAAATTGAACATGAGATTCATTTAATTATTATATAGACTTTGTAGTTTTTAGTCATTTCATCGATCACTACGTAACCATATCGGATGCTTATTTGATGAAACTCATTATTACCTAGATCTTGGGATATTATCAGTAACGCAAACTTGCAAAGAATTTTAAAGAATTATAAGTGTGACTTCTAAACTCGGCGTAAATTATTAGTTTCATTTTCGAACTATGTCATGTGACAGATCGATGGTGTATCTAGTTTAGTTAGTCAAATAAAGGTTGTTTTTAAGACTCTCAGTAGTTCGGGAACGAAACTAGTACCTGCTTCCGACATGAGTTGAAATACCTCCACCAGCCTACCTATTGGACCATTAAACCAATTCAAGACCATAAATGGGCCAAATCCAATAAAGTAAAGCAAAGGACAACTATCCGGCCCATCTACATTAACTAGAAATTACCTCTTGGGCCAAATTTAGGTCCAATAAAAGCATCGAACTTTTTGGGATGATTTACGAGAATGACTTTGGAAGTAGGTAGTCTTAAACTATCGACCCCACTTATTCCATAGACTAAATTTTAAGTTTAATATACTTTTGACTTTAAAAGTTCACGACCACTCATTTTCTAAGTCATTGGGTGTAATTTCCTGAAGAATGCATGCTACTTTGATCAAAATCAACTTTAAATTAATACATGTTTAAAATCGCAAGTTCTAGATAATATTTTTGATATATGTCAAAAGTTTTTTTTTCTTTTTTAAAACTTTGTGCTTGATCAAATACTCTCCATTTTAAAAAAAAATTGGTCTAGTTTGATTTGGCACGAAATTTACGAAAATAAGTCTTTTTAATCTTGTAGTCCTAAATTAAAATTATGTTAAATTTATAAAAATGTCTTTTAATCTTGTCACCTTAAACATACTATATGAAAAATTGAAATTAAAATGTTACCAAAAAAAATGAATCATTTTTTTTTAAACATACTATCATTCCTTTTGAAATAGAGGGAGTACGATGCAACACATGCGAGAGATAAAAAGGAGTTGGAGCTTTCTTCTTTTCCCCTACAGAGTGGACACAACATCATATGTCAATTCAGTACACGTGAAATGTAGCTATTACATTAACAGTGTGAACATCAACCCAAAAGGTTTTGGAAGGTTGCATTCAACGATATATTTTTCAAAAAAAAAAACATATACAATTCAAACGGTCTCTTTCAAATTGGATTAGCAGCTAGTACAGTGCTTATGAATTGATCAGCTAGTTAGATCACTTAATTAATTTAATTAACGCATTAATAATTCTGATTAGCTTGTTCATATATTCAAACACTTCTTCTATATATGTTTTATAGACGAAATGAATGTCTTAGCTAGCTATATAATGTAATTTTGACAATGTATATTTTATTAAATCAACGTGATCAAGGATATAACGTCCCTAGCACTTTCTTGGATTGTATTAAACCTAGGTTGCTCCGATCGATTCTTGAAAAATACTGCCAGATGCACACTATATAGCAACATCGATTAAAACACAATCATTTCTCTAGAAAATTTGTACGTAAAAATTATGTTGAATCATGATCAATTCAGAATTTCAAACGTCTAGAAAAGAAGAAACCCTTTCATTCAACACTATTAAAATCATGAACACAAAGGCTATATATATATATATATATACGAATCGTACAATACGATTACGAAGTTAGAAGTTTCACCTTGATGGCTCCATATATAATTACTATTAGGCATTACAGAACATACATATAGTCGTGAATTTCTATATTAATATATACTATATGTAGATTCACATACATATACGGTGAAATTACTCAATGATTGTTACGTATTAATTATTATTATTATTATCTGTAAGATTTGAGTACAGCACCGCAGAAACCACATACAATAGCCTTCCAAGATTTCCAGTAAAATGGAACGTAACAAAATCTGGTCGCGGTCCGCATATCAGCAACTTGAGCTCCGTGGCCGCAACGTGAACACGTACCGGCCACGGGCTTACTCAGTCTCATCATCTTCTTCTGATCCACCAAAAAGCAAAAACAAACCATATCGATATCGAATTGAATCAATCAAACAAGAGAAGTAAGACAGAATTTAGCAACTTTTCCAGCAAGAAATGTAATTATTGTTTGAAATTTGAATGATTCCAAAATAATTTCATATGTGGTATATATATAGTAGTACATGTGTACGTGATGTATTTATGGAGGGTCCACCTAAACCGGCTTAGATATGGGCGTCAGCGTGGAAGATGCAGGCTAAGTTATTAATTAGACAGGCTTTGTGGTCAGCTCAATGTCCAAATTCAGCTTCCAACTTAATGGATCATTATTCATTGCCACGTGTACGTCGGAACTCTCCAATTTTGTCGGGGTTTAGAATTACTTTTAAAAAAAAAATCATAATTCATGCGTTTACTTCTTCATATTTTATATTTTAATTTAGGATAGAAGGTTGTGTTATAAGATCCAGTCTGCTACTCAAATAAGTACTACAGTACTTCTTATTTAAAAACATATTAAATAAACATTTTTGATTTCTTATGAATTTGGTCAAACAGGTTATAAGTTAATATTACATAAATAATACTCTATATACCTTTAATTTTTACATTATTATGTTAAATTGACATGTTATTACTATATTTTTCATGTTACCTTTATTATTAGATTTGATATGAAAAATTACTTGTCGTAAGTCAAACCTGATACTATAGAAATTATACGCGGTTAGTGTACAATACTTACTGCTTATATATATACTATATAGTATTCCAATGAGCTAAATTATATTGACAATGCAAAAATTCTTCACAATTATTTATAAGTTGAAATTATTTTTTTTATACGGTTCATGTACTTGAACATGCAGGTATAGTTAAGGTGTGGATAAGTGCCATGTGTCCATTTTACAGTTGGGATGCTTTTATTTTTGTGTTTAATGCAGGTCGTATTTTTTCAACTTAAACTCCAAGCTATCTTATACGTTCTACGTTATACAAATTTAAAAAGTGAGGTCCATCCCTTTTAAAATATTTCTATTAATATATATATATGTCGAACACAAGAGCATGCATTATATAATGATTTTCCGACAATTATTTAACAGTAATAGTAATAATATAATATGTGTACGTATTTATAACCAACATTTTATATAAATGTTACTAAAGACTTTGACGATTTTTGACGCAATGATATTAACTCAATTGCCGTTAAATATTTTTAAAATAATAAATATTGTTGCTAAACGAAAAATCTATTTACGTTTTGTTGAATAGTATCTAGATATTTTTAGGGCAAATTATCTACATATCTACTTGCAATTGTGTAGATGTACTGATTGATTATATAAAACATTATACTCAGGATGTGGAATCAATATTATTTTCTATGGACTTAATACAACACTTGTACAAAAATAATACTACGTTTTAGTTCCAAACCAGTCAAACTAGTCAGGATCGAAGTTAGAATCCAGTTACACAAAATTGAGAAGGCCCAAAGTTAATTCAGAGATGTGGGCTGGTTCTTACTTTTGTTATTGGGCCATTGTTTTAGGCCCGTATCCTTGTAAAGAACAGTTAGCCCGTGTATATGTAGATATATATTTTGTCCATCTTTCCATATTTTCTGTACATATAAATAGTCTGAATGGGAATTTTTAGTGATTTCAACTTCGTGTTTCTGAGTTGCAGAGAACAATCCGAACTAAGGCTATCTTTTCAGATTCATTTGCCTTACAACCTTGCTTCCCTATGTAATGTCATTAATATATGTAGCAGAAACTAATAAATCGAAGTGCGGATACAAACAAACTTGATGGATGGGATATTAGAATCAATTTTGGACGATCAATTAACCCACCCGGCCAACCCAACACCAACAACTGGCTCGACTAGGAGCGAGTGTGCATGTTAAGTAAATAGAAAGAGAGAAACTTTCTTTTGGCTTGATTTATTATGATGAATCAAAAGAAAGACACCGATAAAGTTTAAACGCCCTTCAAAAGCGAGTAAATATATAATACGGAACGTACATATAAATGCGGTTAATTCCATTGTGGCCTAAGCAATTATTATGAAAATTGGTGAATACAATCAATTATCATTAAGAATTTTAATTTTGAACCAAAAATTTCAAGCGAAGGTGGAATGCCAAAGTTGTGTGTTTTCAAAATATTGAGTTTAAATGATTAGTGAGTAGAGAACGAAATAGTTGATGCTCTTGAGTCTTATGAGAGTTTCGAAATTTTGATTCAGTGGTAAGACCGCAGCAAGTGATCACATATGATTAAGCGTAGTCACATGTTCAAATCTTGCTGCAAATAAAGTCTAATATTTAAGTAAAGAAACATGAATATTAAAATTTAGAGGCAGACTCATTATTCATCAAATTTCAAACCGTGCACCACTAAAACTCGAGAAATTCTATACCATACAAAAAAAAAAGAAGTTCTTTATGTGTCATATAAGTTACCTAATTGCAGAGACCATAAAATCTATGAGCTTTGATTGTTTTTTCTGATTGCTTTTACCTCAATAAAACAAAAGGGTATTTATATTGCATGTGCTGTCCCAATATAATTGTGTAATAGAAACATGAACATGTGCTATGAGGTAATCCTGCCATGTAAGTTTTGGTTCCACAACTGCAATTTGTGTCACACATTTAATTTGGGCTTTAATTTGGCTTCACATGCAATACAACTTTTCTTTTCTTTTTTTTATTATAGAAAAAAATCGAAGTATATATATATAGATATCTATATATGAAAGTTACTTTAATTTGTCTATGTTGTAACTGTCACATTTGTTGTCAAATAAATTAAGAGAATGTTAACATTTCTTTTGAAAAGAATCATCATTACGTACAATGTCTTCTCAATATGTTCAATTGAAGGTTCGTTTGAGTGTGGAGAAAGTAAGACAAATGAAGTGTTACATATAAGATTCACGAAGGTGCCATAATATTTCGGAATCAACGATAAGCAGTATCAGAATTTGAATTTTATAGATTTGAAATATCACTAAATTCATTTACTATTTGAATTATTGATTTCGAAATATAGTATTTATGCATATATGTTAAAAAATTTAATATAAATATATAAAATTTGAGTGAAAAGTATCAAGTTCGATCGAACTTGTAATTAATATTGTGCATCAGTCCACGGAATCAAATGACTTTTTTTAATGCTTATGCTTTTGTACTAAATGGATTGCCGTATATTTCGTGACTTTATGTGTACTATGGCCTAATGGGTGTAAAAATTATGTGACACAATTATGTCATTTATGTAAAGAATTTTTTATGATATGGATTAATTGATCACTTGGTAAAACTAGTAACTGATCCACCTTCATAGGTTAAAGTATATTTTTGGGTCATTCAGATCCATATCTGGTAAAAGTGGTAGTCTGAAATTATCTTCACACCACCTTATTATGTATATATGTATGTGGATTCATGGGAGCAAGTTGTGCTAGTGTTTTGGCGTTGCCTTATGATTCCCAATTCTCTTCACCAAGATATTTTTTAAGAATCAACACTAGTGACGGATCCAGAATTTCCATTAAGGGGGTTCGAAAATAAAGAGTAGCGCTTAAATCTTACATTTAGGAGGTTCAAAATTAATATATAGACATAAAAATTCTTAAAAATACTTTAAATAGACAACGTAATTTTTTACAACCTTTAGGTCCGCCTCTGATCAACACCCCCTATATATATACTCTTTTTTTCAATTCAGATGCAGATTGAGATTCACCAATAAATTCTAGAGATTCATAATTGGACACTCTTGCGCATAAACATATAATGGGGATACTGATAGTGTGAAAATCTTCTACACTATCAATTTATATAACTTAAATCAGATATTGCGGTGACCTTATTTGACTGGAGCTTTTTTGACATAAAGTACGTACTATATATGTATCATATTGAGGCAAATAAATCTTAAATCTTGAAATTCAAAACTTGTAATTAAGTACAAGGAAACTCTCCCTAGATACTAGGTTTTTTAGAGGGTCTATCTAATATTGACTATATTGGATTTGAATAATGGATTTGGTCATCATATGGAGACCTTGCACGTGCAAAATCTGACCTAGCTACACATCACTAATTTTTGCTCATTTCTAAAGCATGCATGGACTTTGCTTAGAACCTATTATATTTTAGATCACGCATCTTCAATGTGTCAGCTTATTATTATAGAGAACTGACTGTTATAAACAAATTCGATCATAGAATAAACAGATTCGATCACACAAGAAGACAAAAGATAAATTAAATATTCATTAAGCTAGTTCCATCTTGTGCATTGCACCTAAATAGAAAAAAAATGATATTGTAATTAATGTAGTTAAATAATATACTACTATTGTTATTTATGTGATCTTAATCGAACAACTGGATGCATAATATTAAATCTAGAACTTGTTTTCTATAATAATAATTATTATTTCTTTAATTGATGAAAGATGTTTCATGGCATATTGCCGACCTTATTATTTAGTCATAGTTTTGGGCAATTTTTCTTCTGATATAAATATTTTTCTTATCACTCTAATTGATGACTTCTTACTGGCACTTCCCTAAAAAGAAAAAAAAGGAACTTTCGTATCATATTAATAGATGAGTGTTCACGAATATATATATAGGTGTGCTTTCTCTTTTTATATTTTTAAAGGTATAAAAAGAGAGGTTAATGTAACGAAGCGAAAGTAATGTAGATTCGATCCAACATGAATTAATTATATTTTAAAATTATTTTCCTAAAAAATTAGTATCTAAGTTTAAGGGAGACGAGCATGGAATTGACAGTATGATGATGTGGATCCTGAATTATTATTTTTTGTTCGTTTATGAGTTGATTTACTATTTTTACGTGCAACATGAAGATATATAGGGTATAGTATATACACAAAAAAAAAAGAAGAAGAAGAAGAAGCTTATGAGCTTGGTGGCTATTAAATACTCGATTAATGTGAATTATTACAATTAATCTCCAAATAATATTACAAGGTGACAGGTTATATAAAATTTAAATTAAGTCTGAATGCTCGACTTAAAAACTCACAATATCACATATTAAAAGTATCTTTCCAATAAAGGCAAATTAATTATATAAGAAAATATTAAATTACATTTAATATATTATTGTTGGAAAGGAAAACCATATCACATTAGATCGTGATTGATAATGAGTAAACGTTATTATTCTTTTCAAGCAAATATCACATATTGTTGCTTTTTATCATGATGAATATAATTTGATGTTTCCCTCTCCCAAATTTAATTATTAATGAAAGAGATTCTCTATTGATAGAGAAAACATGTTAACATTTAATATGTAAATGACCTATGTTAATGAAATATTCCATTTTAATAACATGAGCAAATTTTTCATATGAACTAGCACATGTAAATAGTCACATTTGATTGAATGAATTTTTCCCTTTTCGACCAAAAAAAAACATGAATAAATTTTGATTTCTTTAGTAAAACAAAATTTAACCAGCTTGGACATCATATATTATTTCAATTTTCTAAATATTGTCGGTTGTTGAACTTCAATATTTGAAATATTGATAAAATACTTATAAACTGTCATTTAAAGAGTATTTAATGTGAAATAAGGACTTTTTTCTCCATAATTTCAAATTTCACAAAAAAAAATCTTAAATACAATTAATACCAAAGCAAAATTTTCGAACTTTTATATTAGCCTTTTGGTATAATATATAACTGTGTTTTTTAACTTAGTTTCAATTGGTATTTATGTTTAACTTTGAATGTGTACAAAGTAGACACTTAAATTATCAAAAAATTAAATAAGTAAACACACATATTCGACATAACAAATTACGTGAGATGCATGCGTCCTACGTGACAAATTACATGAAATACATGCGTTCTACATGAGATACGTGTGTCTTATATGATCAGATGCATGACAAACTGCGTGGAATGCGTACGTTTTGTATAACAAATTACGTGAAATAAATGCATCCTACATAATAAATCGCGTAAAATACATGTATTCTACGTGCCAAATCGTGTGCAACATGCTCTTTTATCCTTTTATTTTTCCTCTTCATATTTCAACGAAAGATAATATCTTATTAGTTGATGATTGGGCACTTACAATTACTGGGATACAGAGAGGCATCTCTTGTCTTTTTATGTGTGTTTTTCCTATCAACTAGTAAAATTCTACGTTTTGGATAGGATCGTGTATTTCACTTTGGACTTTTTATTGTCACCTTCTCAGTCCATAAACATAAAAGCGGAAACAGAATTTTGAATCTATGACTTTTGAATCGTAATATTTTAGATATAAACATTAAATTAAAATTAAAATTATTGAATTTTATCGAATTCGTAATCACTAAAGTGGTGTATATTCATTGCACCAAAAAGAAAAAGGTATTGGAAAAACTTTTCCATTGTGATGAAAACAAGAGCTGAAAAAGGAAAAAAAGATAATTTTATGCATAATAATAAATATTCTACTAGGAAATTAAAGCACCGTCAAATATTATATAAAAGAAACAAAAAAGACTTATTCTATCACTATCTCCATTCATACTTTAGGTCAATTTTTAGCCATTCCCGCGTTCTTCACCTTTAGAATCCATTATCTCTATTTTAAATTCTTACTACAATACTCCGTCCGTTCGTCCTATATTTTACGAGATATTTGATTGAATACGAAATTTTAAATAGATTTTTTTATATTTGTATATTTTGCAATAAGTTATAAATATTCATATGATTATTTTACAAGATATTCAACTGAACATGAAATTTTAAATAGATATTTTTTTATAACTTGTATATTTTGTAATAAGTTATAAATATTCATATGATTTTGCTTTGTTTTCCCACCCAACATCCAGTGTTTGATATTTGATTTGAGAATTCAACAAATTTGAATTTTTGCCTCGTAAGGACCACTAAATGTATATATAAGTGGTTTTTAGTAGAATTTTTTTCATTGGCAAAGGTCGAATTCAAAATTTATGATTCATCTCATCACAATTCTAAATAGTTAAAAGTTGAAGAAAGATATTGTGAAATTATAAATTAATTTATTAAGATTAAATTAAATTTTTAAAATTTTAATCAATACTTATTCATTTGAGACAAACTAAAAAAAAAGTATATCACTATTTTAAGTTGTAGCAGAATCATAATTTTCACTAAGAAGGTTTAAAATTTGAAGGAGTGAACACACGAACTAGCTAAAGAGAGTTCAACATCTATTATATTTATATTTAAAATAATTTTAATTATATATAAATAGTATAATTTTCTATCGAAAGGAATTTGAATGAACCCCTAGCTTCAAGCTAGATCCGCTCCACACTCCGAGTGATAAATGTTGAAAGAAAAGAATAAATCAAATGTATTATTTCCTCCGAATGACCAAAAAACCCTTGTATGAGCTCCTTAATATAATGCACGAATCATGCAAGGAAGGGTGAATTTGTCTTATGGCTCAATGCGTGTTGAAAAAAGTGGCATCTTATAATAAAAAAATATCTCATAAATAATTAATTAAATTTAACGGAGAAGAAAAGTGACAGAAAAAGAAACCGAGTGATATTAAAGATACATCACAACATATATTATTGTTTTAAAGTAAAGAAAAGAATTGCGGAATATTTTGAAGTTTGACTAAGTTATATTAATAATTAATTCAATCTATTTTGATTTATTCAATTTAATTAATATAAAAAGTTAGATTGATTTGTAGTCTAAATTAACTCATAAAATAAATTATATATGTTACACAAGTTATAAAGAAAATTTATATTAAGTACTTAAATAAATTATAAAAATATGAATAAGTAAATTGAAATTTAATAAGAATTAGATGAATTAAGCAGTGACTCATTGTTTAGCTTATTTTGACAATGAAATTGCACAAATTACCGTTCAAATGTGTTAATTTTTAATTTTATCTTTTAGCAATTATACCTATAGCTTGAGATATAAATTCTTTAAAAGTAAAAGCCATGCAAGGCATAACTTATAAAATATTATAGTGTAAAAATACAAATTTATATCTCGTAAAAAATAATAATTAAAGAACAACACAAATATAAATAATAGTACAAATGACCCCATTTGATCCCATCTCATTTCCAATATCCCAAACAACTTTTGTTTGAATGTAAACTTGTTTGTTTATTATTTTTGTTCATTTTAATTTTTTTAAATTCAATCGAACCTTTTAACCCTCTGAAACATTTTTTGGTTTGAATATTGAAGAAATAAGCTATGACTTGGCTCCTAAAGCATATTGTTAAAGAAGATTGCAATAATAAGATACAATAATTTTGTTTTATCTTGTTTCCTGTTGACTAAACAATCCCTTGATTAGCGCAAGTCCACAATCTTATTTTTCCACAAAATACTTTTAAAATCCTCAATGGAATTTCATCTTCTTTTATTGATTTTGACTAATTGCTAACAACATTTAATTAGAGTAATAATAATAATAATTTAATACCATAACACGACAAAACATTGACTCATATTAATGTGATATATAAGTTTATAATTTCGTTAGGCGCTGATACATGTAAATATAATACTATAGTCTAATTACCAAATCGTTTGCAATGATGCCGTTTTTTTCTTAATTAAAAGTTTTCGTGATCGATTGGAGCCTTGATTATGAAGTTCTCGATAGAAAATGCTTCCCCCGATATGAGGGCCTACGCAATGCAAATCTGAATTAGTTATACTTCAATATATAATTAGACATCAAATTAAAAAAATAGATCTTATATTATGAAGATATACTGATTAGTTCTGATGAACCCTTGACTCAACTAAAACTTCAAATTACACCATGGAAGTTAAAATTCAACTTATTATGTTTAAGTTAAAATTATGTATATTACTTTTAATTAGGCTTTCATTATCCCTAATAATTATGTGAACAGATGTCTTTACTTTTTATATATAAAATATAGCAGTTGAGCATTGAAACTTTACCTACATTTTAACATAATTACTCTTTCTTCTTTTTAAAGAAAAAGAATTAGTACATAATTTGTAGTATATGGGTCCCATAAACCTAATTATCAGTGTGAATTCGGACGTTGATATTTTTCTTTTTCAAAAAAGTAAAAATTGACAGATAACTACATAAATTCTACAAAATTAATACTTTTATAGTGATAAACAAATTTATGGTATTTTAACATAGATACTTTTTCTAGAGGCTTACGATTTTTACATAAATAAATCTGTTGTTCGTCAATACTCAAAAAACTCTCACGATGCAAACAAACTCCTTATTATCGGAAATTCTTGTGATATGAATGTCCACTAAGCATAAAGAATGATCTTTACTAAAAATCCTAGCCGTTTAGGACTAATTAATGGACATAGGAATTAACTAGCATTACTTGTTGGGTGAATCCGATTCAATAATATTTTTTAAAAATAAAGTTATATTTGATTTATATAATTAAAAATGAAAAAAGGAGGAGGAGGCAGGCCTTTACGCTAATTGGAATTGATTTTGAAATAGTGTAAAGATCAAATCCAACACTTCCATTTGGACAACTCTTGTGAAAACTATGGAGTTAGTCACTTAATTTGGACATTATTTCAATATGCCTGCCCCCAACATCACCCGATTTTAAAGGCGTAATCAAAATTTGAAAATTTTTCTTATTAAATTCATTTTATTTAGTAAGTTCGTGATTGGATATTTAGAGATATATATCACTATTAGATTTCTCACCGGGGTGATGGATCTAAAGTCCTTCTACATATTTGGTGAAACATAATAATTTTAACTGAGATTCTATATTTACATTTTAAAATCTACTTACATGTAATAATAATTATTCTTTATATATTCGGCAAAACTCAATAATTTTAACTAAGATTCTATATTTATGTTTTTAAATCTACTTACATGTAATAATAATTATTCTCTATATATTCGAGGAATCTCAATAACTTTAACTGAGATTCTATATTTATGTTTTTAAATCTACTTAAATGTAATAATAATAATTCTCTATATATTTGACTAAACTCAATAATTTAAACAGAGATTTTATATTTATGTTTTTAAATCTACTTACATGTAATAATAATTATTCTCTACATATTTGACTAAACTCAATAATTTAAACAGAGATTTTATATTAATGTTTTTAAATCTACTCACATGTAATAATAATTATTCTCTACATATTTGACTATACTCAATAATTTTAACTGAGATTTTATATTTATGTTTTTAAATATACTTAAATGTAATAATAATTATTCTCTACATATTTGACTAAACTCAAAAAATTTAACTGAGATTTTATATTTATGTTTTCAAATATTCTTAAATGTAATAATAATTATTCTCTGCAGATTTGACTAAACTTAATAATTTTAACTGAGATTTTATATTTATGTTTTTAAATCTACTTACATGTAATAATAATTATTCTGAACCTTCCTTTGTTTTAATTTAATTGTTCTGGTCATACATTAAAAATATATAGCATATATCAAAATGCCTTTTAATTTCATCGTATTAAATATATCAGGTGAATAATTAAGATCAAATAGTTGTCAAAACAAGAAAAAAACATTATTTTAAAAAACGGATTAAAAAAGAATAATAGGATAAAAAAATTGAAATATATGAAATATTTTTAGTGTTTTAGAACTTGTAAATTCAAAATCTTAGCTCCGCCTATTTCATAGTAATATATACAAAATCTAAGCAAATGCTTCGGCTATTTCACAGTAAATACATACCAGATCTAAGCAAAAAATATATAAGGGCTTCCAATATATAATTCATCTAAACTCATATAGCTCCGCCCCACCCTATCCGACCCGATCCAAACGCAACAACTCTCCTCTTTGTGCATATATAAATGCAGTATGAATTAGAACAAACCCCACAGCACTGGGCACTGGTAACAACTTGTTCATCAAAGAGCACTCTCCATAATATCTGACGAATCAATCAAACAAACAAACGCGGCATTACATCACAATTATTAAGAATCCAGATTTTTTCCTCCTATCAGAATTCCCAAATTGCAGTACTGATATCTCTGACATCGTGCTCCCTACTAATTCTTTGTCTAACTGCTTCGGGATCTGATAAAATCACCGTACGTTACTGTTAATCATTCTCTTTAATGGTGTTTGTTTGCTTGTTTGTTCGTTTTCTACTCTTTTTGGTTTGTGTATACAGAGAAATGTTAATGGTTTCGTGTTTTCTTGAACTGATTTTTGCAGATTGTTTCAAAGGGGGTTTTGAAGTTTCAATGCGAATTGTTGTTATTACAGAGAATTAAGCGAAGAATGGGGAAAGCTGGTAGAGATTGGGGACAGATCTATTCGATATATGGTGTTGATGATTGGCAAACCCCGATATTTCTGCTGATTAACGCTATTTTCTTCTCTATACTGTCTGTGATTTTTTTGGTCTACTTCGAACCCATCTGCTATTTCTTCCAGCATTTCTTACCTGGTCCTAGCTCAGCTCGTTTCGCCGCCGGATTCACCGGTTCCGTCACAGCACTCTCCGCCGTTTGCCTCTTTTACGCCGCCGGCAACATTTTCTACTCTTCCGTTTCGCTTCACTGGGAAATGGCACAGAGGATGGTGAACGCCGTCGGTGATTGGTCTTCCGTTAAGCATGCTCTTGACCTTGGCTGTGGCCGTGGGATCCTCCTCAACGCCGTCGCTCTTCAGCTGAAGAAATCCGGGTCATCCGGTCGGGTTGTCGGGTTACATCCAACACCGACTCGTTCTCTGTCTACTCTCCGAACTGCAGGGCTTGAAGGTGTTCAGGAGTATGTTACGTGCCGGCCGGGTGACCCGAGGAAACTTCCGTTCAGTGATAATTACTTCGACGTTGTGGCGTCGGCGGCGTTTGTACACACGGTGGGGAAGGAGTTTGGTCAGAAAACGGCGGCGGCGGCGGCGGAGAGGATGAGGGTGTTGGGGGAGGTGGTGAGGGTGCTGAAACCCGGCGGCGTTGGGGTGGTGTGGGATATGGTGCACGCGCCGGAGTACGTGAAGAGACTACAAGAATTGAAGATGGAAGATATTCGGGTTTCGGAGCGGGTCACGGCGTTTATGGTCAACAGCCACGTCATCCTATTCAACAAGCCAAGTCAGCATTTTGTGGGACCCAATGAAGTTAGACTGGATTGGAGACTCAACAATCTTTGTTGATAAAATTGCAAAATATTATAGCATATGAATATGAAAGTGATAATAGCATATGTTAATGGTACTGTTTTTCTAGTTTTTTTATTTTGTAAGGGCCTATATGACAATCTGGAGAAGCGAAGTGGACCCAGATGCAATAAATGATAGTAGTAGTAGTATCTACTAGAATAGTTCAAATTTGGAAAATTAAGAAAATGACATGTATTGAGAGTGTAATTTTCCCCATTTTGATGGGGGAATTTAAAATTGCTCTTCTTTATATGATGATATATGATAATCTATTGTAATCAATATTTCTAATTTGCTATACTAATTTATGGTAGTAAGTGTGTGAGAATAAATATGTCATACAAACATAACAAGTAAATACAATCAAAGATATTATTAAATACTTTGATTCAAGAAAAATATCTGACTTTTTGAAACAATTCAAACGAGTAGAACAATTATTCTGAACCACATGAGTATATTAAGTTACAAAGTTGGCAAGATTTGATTTTATTATTTATTATAAATGTTATTTTAGTTAATTATGACCTTCCTCATAAGATTTTTGTCGTTTTCCTCAATTCGTAAAATGAAAATACAAGATTTCTTCTCATCTATATTAGCCTTGATGAATAGAGTTATATATTACACGCTACTGGTAGAAGGTAACATATATCTCATGAAATTAATCAAAGTATGTGAAAGTTGACTCAAACATCACGATTAAAAGTAAATGTTTACACAAGATTACTTCCTTAGGTGTTAAACATAATGGTTTAAAGTATCAAATGTCTAGTTAAAATCTAAACTTATTTTATTTTGAAGTAATATTATTAGGATGGAGAATAAATTTTTTGGGCAAATAAGTGAGGCTTGGAGTTGTTGGGGGGTCATTATCATCCGTATAGTAGAAAAAGAAATGACTTCGATGAAAATTTGAAAATAATTGTGGACCTGAAAATCATTAGTGGTAAGTTTAGATTTTAGAAGTGTACGTGGAAATAAGTTAGTTAGCAACTATTAAATTCTACCAGTCCTTCTGTCTACCGGCATTTGCAAAATTCTATAGTTCAAATCTTGACTTTATGACTTATTTCCATTTTTGTTCACAATATTGAGCCAATTCTTTGCTTAATTTGTACTTTCTCGTTTGTAATTTGTGTGAAGGTATTTGATCGAGAATGAAATAACGATAATATATTTAATATAGTTTATAAAGAAGATTTAAAAAGAATAATATATACCAAATTTTAATTTCTATTGTGGAAGGTAAAAGATTTTTTCGATAGACTCTAACACAAAGAATGAGTAGAATATATATATATATATATATATATATATAACTTATAAATATTTATACGATTATATATCATCTTATTAAAGGATAGATTGAATATTTTTAAATTAAATTATTATTAAATATAACAATCATACAATTTGATAGGAGATATATAAGATTTGGATAAATAAACCATTAATAAATTTAAAGCTGAAAATTAAAGTATAATTTTGATATTCTTTCGATTATTAAATTACCACTACTTTCTTTCTTCTTTTTTTTTAAAAAATAAATTATGTGGACCATTTTTGGAAAGTAAGATGGTCCCTATTAAAACAAATTTCATTTTCATAACTCGAATTTGAAATTTATGATTAAGAACGGAGGAATACTAACACTACATCACAACTTTGTAAATGTAGCTGAAATTTACAACCAACTAATTCTCAAATGTGATCAAATCAAACACAAATTATTTTAATAACAAATTAAAGTATTGATCATGGTAGTCAACTTAACACTTATTCTTCAAACAAACTCCCTGTGCACTTATTCAATGAGCTTATCTTATTTGTATTAAGATTTAAAACTTGTTGTGTGCTTTCAAAATTTATTTAAATGACTCTAACATAATACAATTATGCTGTTAATTCAATCTCTTTATAACTAGACAAAATCAATAATTATATATATGTTGATTAATTTGTGTATATGCTAGTTAATTTTGTCGAACACACACAAAAAAAAAAAATTGTCAACAAAATTGACAAATTTCATTTACTAGGAAAATCATGTGAATGGTGACAAATATATATATATATATATAGCATAGTAGGACAATAGAATTGGGACCTATTTTTAATAATAACATGTGGTTAGGTATTTGAATAATTGGATAAAAGGTTGAAAAAAAGCTAATAGATATAGCAATTGAGGTCCTTGTCAAGTCTCTATCCTAAACATTAAATATTATAAAGAACATTATTTTAGTTCAAAAGTCTTTTCTGCATTTACTCCTTTTGTAGAATTTGAATGGTAGAGGAGGCTATGGGTGTTTGGAGTGAAGGAATTTTTTTAAAAAACTCTAACTATATATTTTCGAAAAATAATTTTTTTTCTTACTTAGTTTCTGGTATTTTGTTAATAAGTGAAACATATTATCTCATAAGTTTTATATATAATGTAGACAAATACTATGAGGGTTGGGGTGGAAAGGATAATCAGCATGAAATGTCACATGTAGAACTCACCAAAAAAATCGTTTTTCTGATTTTTTAAGGAACCCTTTTTCTTTGAGAAAATAAATCAATTTAACAAATCAAATATGAAATTTTTTTGTAAGATTTTTCAATAAATGTATTGATGGAGAGACTTTGATTAACCTAATTGTTGATAGCACATATATCTACACCTTTTATTCAAGTGGCATGCACGTAGGTTGCACATCATCGTGTTATAATTAATATAAAATGAAGAAGATCAAATAATGAAATACATATACCATAGAAACAAATTATATATATAATACTCTAGAAGATTATTATTTTCAAATTTAGGAAAAAAAGATATAAACCACAGAAAAATTTGACTACGTGTGAAAGCAAGAGAAACGAATGACTAATGCATACATATAGGTCCTACACAACAAAAGAATATTGAAATTGACCCTATATCTTTTCCTCCATAAGAAAAGTTTTAAAGTAATGATTTTGAATAAGGAAACTTTAATGGGCATGGCAAACAAGATTTTGGTTTTCACATGGTATTCAGTACTCATTTTAGAACTCAATTAATTTGGATTCGCGTTAGAAAGTTCCATTTTAGGAAATAAAGGGCTTCCTAAGAGAAGCAATTCTATATTCAAGGCCTAAATCTAAAATATCTATTAAAAATAAAAGAAAATTACTCTCTACTTACTATTCCATCATAACATTTGGTGCTTTAATATTATGGGCATAACATAGAGTAAAAGATGAGTTCAATATTACTATTTCCCTTAGTAGCCTTTTTCCATTTGTATGTATGCTATCAAAGAAAGTAATAAATTGTAATGATAGAAAAGTTTAGATACAATTTGAATTTGTTAGTCTTTATAATATAAAAATAACCTTATTATTGTAATAAAATACACATCACTCATGAAGCTTTGTGACAAATCAAAATCATGAGGTGGGACAATGTTTTATTTTGATAGATACGAATATAAAATTTAAATTTTATGAAAAAAAAGATTTAAATTTTATGGATTTTGATAACGGTAGGATAATAACTTCACACGTTAGTAATTCGATTCTAAATTTTTTAATTATATATATATAGAGAGAGAGAGTAAAATATACATAAGATTCAAACAAAAATTACTTAATTCTGCTAGATCCACCTATATCATTAATGACAAACTAAAACAACAATGATGTTGATTGTAGGTTTGGTAGGATTACAAGAAAGTTTTTCATGATTTAGGTGTTTCAACTACATTTCAGAGTTGGACAATGTTTGTGCTTGCCAATATGTTTGAGCTATCATCATAAACAGATTAATTTGGCTTAAATAAATTGGAATATTAGATGCCCACCTAGATGTGTTGATTAAGATTTAAGACCAAACAATTTATGATATTTCTTTCTCTCCTAATTTTGTATCGTCCATTAATCAAAATCCCTATTTAATTTAGAATTAATTTTAAAAAAGAAGTAATTCAAATTCCAATTTTAATATCCAAAAGTTTTTAACACTATATATCTTGCAATTAAATAGGCATGTGCTCCGAATAATTTTTTCGGTCCTAGGTCTTTTTTAGGTGATGAAAAACGCAGATAAAGTGTGAGCTTTTCGCGAATGCTCTAACATAGAAGATAAATAATGAAACGCATAGATTTTTCTTTTTTCTGGAGCATCTTTCTGTATCGTATTTTTGAGATTAGGTAATTTCTTTATAAATTTCTTCAGTAGAAAACTAATTACGGGACATCAATGGATAAAATACTACTAATTAAAATCATTTCAAATCTGGAAGACATCAACTCTAAATGGTTAACAGGTTATTTACACAATTCTAGTATCACTGGGATGTTTTGGAACTTCAACTTATATTTGATTACCACTTCACGCTTGATTCACCCATCCATTGCTCCTAAGAAGTTAGCTCTAATTGACCTTAATTCTGCTTTTTTGTGAAAGAATACATCAGCTTTGCCTTACATGTAGTGTATGTATATAATTTACGCTCCCATGTATGTGAATCAGTGAGTGTTGCACTTCGCATCCAATAGCATGATATTCCGATGGATATATTAACAGTACATTTGGTAGCCACACTACATTTCGGAGTGTGATATTTTATATGTAATATAGGGTATATAATATGCAACAATTAGTATGTGATGGTTTTGTTATCTGATTTGACAATCACTTACATGCATTAATTTTCCCACTAATATTAGCAATTTTTCAAAATAAATTGCATTTGAATGACATATTTTAATGCTTGTGTGTTGCGAATCTTTGTAGGTTTGATACATTTATAGTGCTCTGCTCCTAAAGTTCGCAAAGCAGGAGAAGCATAATTATGATTAGTGTTATTTTTTCCTTAACCTTGCAAGACGATGAAAGTTGATAAAATTTTGGTTACTGACCTAAACAATGCAACGAGTTAAAAATATAATAAATAATAATAATAATAATAATAATAATAATAGTAATAATAATAATAATATTAATAATAATAATAATCTTTATAGTCAACTAATTATTTTGTTTTCTCAAAATCAACTAACGTCCAGTAATCTATATTAGTCAAGATTTAAACTTCCATCTTATGAGCTTACTATGTCAGCACACAATGATTAATCAAGTTGGTGAGTCGTGACTTCCTATTTTAACTATAACGTATAATCGAATAATTTTGTTGAATTTTAATCCAAAAAAATAAAAATAATAACAATAATTTTGTTAAAAAAAAATAATTCAAAAAAGCAAAAAATTGTACCCTTCTAAAAAGTGACTTCAAAGTTGAAAGAATTTCAGCTCCGAAAAGGGTCTCCGGAACTAATTTTGGCATCGTCTTTGTGAGCTTCGTCTTCTCCATCCCATCAGGTAACTTCAAAGTTTCTATTCTTTGTCATTTCCTGTTATTTCTATTCTTTGTCATTCCCTGCATTGTATTGTTTAGGGGCTGGATTATTTAGGGTTTCAAAAAATTCAATTTTTTTTCACGTGAATGCATATTCAAAGTTTTCTTCTTTGACCTTAATTCTGCTTTTTTGTGGAAGAATACATCAGTTTTGGCTTACATATAGTGTATGTATATAATTTACGCTCCCATGTATGTGATTCAATGAATGTTGCACTTCGCATCCAATAGCATGATATTCCGATGGATATATTAAAAGTACATTTGGTAGCCACACTACATTTCGGAGCGTAATATATGGTATATAATAAGCAACAATCAATATGTGATGATTTTGTTATCAGATTTGACAATCACTTACATGCATTAATTTTTTCACTAATATTAGCAATTTTTCAAAATAATATTCATTTGAATGACATATTTTAATGTTTGTGTGTTGCGAATCTTTGTAGGTTTGATACATTTATAGTGCTCTGCTCCTAAAGTGCGCAAAGCAGGGGAAGCATAATTATAATTAGTGTTATTTTTTGCTTAACCTTGCAAGACGATGAAAGTTGATAAAATCTTGGTTACTAACCTAAACAATGCGACGAGTTAAAAATATAATAAATAATAATAATACTAATACTAATAATAATAACAATAATAATAATAATAATAATAATAATAATCTTTATAGTTAACTAATTGTTTTCTTTTCTCAAAATCAACTAACGTCCAGTAATTTATATTAGTAAGATTTAAACTTCCATCTTATGAGCTTACTATGTCAGCACACAATGATTAATCAAGTTGGTGAGTCGTGACTTCCTATTTTAACTATAACGTATAATCGAATAATTTTGTTGAATTTTAACCCAAAAAAAACAAAATAATAACAATAGTTTTGTTAAAAGAAAATAATTAAAAAAAGCAAAAAATATTACCCTTCTAAAAAGCGACTTCAAAGTTGAAAGAATTTTAGCTCCGAAAAGGGTCTCCGGAACTTGTCTTCGCATCGTCTTTGCGGGTTTCGTCTTCTCCATCCCATCAGGTAACTTCAAAGTTTCTATTCTTTGTCATTTCCTGCATTGTATTGTTTAGGGTTTCAAAAATTTTAGTTTTTTTTCACGCGAATGCCTATTCAAAGTTTTCTTCTTTGATCTTAATTCTGCTTTTTTGTGGAAGAATACATTAGTTTTGGCTTACATATAGTGTATGTATATAATTTACGCTCCCATGTATGTGATTCAATGAATGTTGCACTTCGCATCCAGTAGCATGATATTCCGATGGATATATTAAAAGTACAGTTGGTAGCCACACTACATTTCAGAGTGTAATATAGGGTATATAATATGCAACAATTAGTATGTGATGATTTTGTTATCTGATTTGACAATCACTTACATGCATTAATTTTCCCACTAATATTAGCAATTTTTCAAAATAATATTCATTTGAATGACATATTTTAATGCTTGTGTGTTGCGAATCTTTGTAGGTTTGATACATTTATAGTGCTCCGCTCCTAAAGTTCGCAAAGCAGGGGAAGCATAATTATGATTAGTGTTATTTTTTGCTTAACCTCGCAAAACGATGAAAGTTGATAAAATTTTGGTTACGGGACTAAATAATGCGACGAGTTAAAAATATAATAATAATAATAATACTAATAATAATAATAATAATAATAATAATAGTCATCATCATCATCATCTTTGTAGTCAACTAATTCTTTTCTTTTCTCAAAATCAACTAACGTCCAGTAATCTATATTAATAAGATTTAAACTTTCATCTTATGAGCTTACTATGTCAGCACACAATGATTAATCAAGTTGGTGAGTCCTGACTTCCTAGTTTAACTATAACGTATAATCGAATAATTTTGTTGAATTTTAACCCAAAAAAAACAAAATAATAACAATAATTTTGTTAAAAGAAAATAATTCAAAAAAGCAAAAAATATTACCCTTCTATAAAGTGACTTCAAAGTTGAAAGAATTTCGGCTCCGAAAAGGGTCTCCAGAACTTGTCTTCGCATCGTCTTTGTGGGATTCGTCTTCTCCATCCCATCAAGTAACTTTAAAGTTTCTATTCTTTGTCATTTCCTGTTATTTTTATTCTTCGTCATTTCCTGCATTGTATTGTTTAGGGTTTCGAAAAATTCAAAAAAAATTTCACGTGAATGCCTATTCAAAGTTTTCTTCTTTGACCATAATTCTGCTTTTTGTGGAAGAATACATCAGTTTTGGCTTACATATAGTGTATGTATATAATTTACGCTCCCATGTATGTGAATCAGTGAATGTTGTTTTTCGCATCCAATAGCATGATATTCCGATGGATATATTAAAAGTACATTTGGTAGGCACACTACGTTTCAGAACGTAATATAGGGTATATAATATGCAACAATTAGTATGTGATGGTTTTGTTATCTAATTTGACAATCACTAAATGCATTAATTTTCCCACTAAGATCAGCAATTTTCCAAAATAAATTTCATTTGAATGACATATTTTAATGCTTGTGTGTTGCGAATCTTTGTAGCTTTGATACATTTATTGTGCTCTGCTCCTAAAGTTCGCAAAGCATGGAAAACATAATTATGATTAGTGTTATTTTTTGCTTAACCTCGCAAGACGATAAAAGTTGATAAAATTTGGGTTACGGACCTAAACAATGCGATGAGTTAAAAAAATAAAATAAAATAAAATAATAATAATAATAATAATAATAATAATAATAATAATAATAATAATAATAATCATCTTTGTAGTCAACTAATTGTTTTCTTTTCTCAAAATCAACTAACGTCCAGTAATCTATATTAGTAAGATTTAAACTTCCATCTTATGAGCTTACTATGTCACCACACAATGATTAATCAAGGTTGTGAGTCGTGACTTCCTAGTTTAACTATAACGTATAATCAAATAATTTTGTGAAATTTTAACCCAAAAAAAACAAAATAATAACAATAATTTTGTTAAAATGAAATAATTCAGAAAAATAAAAAATTGTACCCTTCTAAAAAGCGACTTCAAAGTTGAAAGAATCTCGGCACCGAAAAGTGTCTCAGGAACTTTGTCTTCGCATCGTCTTTGTGGGCTTCGTCTTCTCCATCTCATCAGGTAACTTCAAAGTTTCTATTGTTTGTCATTTCGTGTTATTTCTATTCTTTGTCCTTTCCTGCATTGTATTGTTTAGGGGCTGGATTGTTTAGGGTTTCGAAAAATTCAATTTTTTTTCATGTGAATGCCTATTCAAAGTTTTCTTCTTTGACCTTAATTCTGCTCTTTTGTTGAAGAATACATCATTTTTGGCTTATATGTAGTATATGTATATAATTTACGCTCCCATGTATGTGAATCAGTGAATGTTGCACTTCGCATCCAATAGCATGATATTTCGATTGATATATTAAAAGTACATTTGGTAGCCACACTACATTTCGGAGTGTGATATTTTGTACGTAATATAAGGTATATAATATGCATTAATTATTATGAGATGATTTTGTTATATGATTTGACAATCACTTACATGCATTAATTTTTCACTAATATTAGTAATTTTTCAAAATAAATTTCATTTGAATGACATATTTTAATGCTTGTGTGTTGCGAATCTTTGTAGGTTTGATACATTAACAATGCTCTGCTCCTTATGATGTATAACATATAATACAACTTAAACTAAATTTTGATTTTCTAACATTGGGAGACCTCCAAAATCGACGTAGAGATTTTTTCATTGGCCATTAAAAAAATCTCTCCGTCGGTTTTAGAGGCTTCACTGTTGTAAAAGACGGATATTTAGTTTAACTTTATATATGTTGCATGTTAGAATTGGCCGATGAAGAAATTATCGTCGATTTCCAAGGCCTTTCATGTTTATAAGACGGATTTTTATTTTTTAAGTTCTTATTTGATTTATTTATTTTTATTCATATTTATTTGTTACTAACACTTTTACTAAGTGTCTTTACACGTACCCGGAGTCTCTTTCCATTGAAACTATTTGAATGAAGTTTGAATTATATTCTTTATTTATTATTTTGAATATATTGACATTAGGCAAACCTTAGGCGTTTCTTATATTATTGTTTTATTTTATGTGTATATCGCATGTTTATTATACTTGTACATTATATTTTTGTCTCTTCAATTTGAAAAAATAAATTCAGTCGGGATCCACTGTTGTGGATTTTGAAGGATGCCTAATACTTTTCCTTCGAAATAACTTGAACCCCTACCTAGATTCTAATGGTTTCGTAGATATTATTTTTTATTCAATTAATTAATTGGTTTTCTAGTTTTTCCTAAAATTAGGTGGCGACTCCATTTTAAATTTCTTTTTACTCTTTAGATATTCTTTTATTCTTTAAATTCTTTTAAAATTGATTGATTTGATTATTTTTTGAATCACCGCGACGTTCAACTTAAAGGGATGTCAACAGAATGGCGATTCTGCTGGGAAAACATAATTATGATATGTGTTATTTTTTGTTTAACCTTGCAAGACAATGAAAGTTTGATAAAATTTTGGTTACTTACCTAAACAATGCGACGAGTTAAAAATATAATAAATAATAATAATAATAATAATAATAAAACAATGAGTCGAATGACGCATGCCGTTGTGTGTCACTTGAACCATGGTCGGACTCATCGTGATCTGAAAGAAAGCAAACATTTACATCTACAAGTTTGGCGGTTACATGTAATTATAGTATTCGTACTACATTTTTATTTATTTATGCAATTTCTAATTATTTTTCTTGTTTTACTGTATCAATGCATTTAGTGAAGTGAGAAGTCATGTCTTATTTTATGGACAGTTTCTCATTGGGTTAATCGAAATCGAATCGATTACGACCAAAAACCGATAAATTGAAAATCGATAAAAAAATATCTTACTGTTTATTAGTCTGTTAGCATATTTGAAAACTGAAAATCGATAAACCTAATTGATCGATGCACACCTCTACCGATAAACGAACCGATAACGATCACTAACTGATAAACCAATAATCGATAAATGGATATCTTAACATGATTACAAACCGATATGTAAAATCGATAATTTCAAAAACTTAACCGAACTGAATCAAACGATACATGACTTCCTAATTTAACTATAACGTATAATCAAATAATTTTTTTAAAGAAAATAATTCAAAAAAGCAAATAATTGTATGTCTAAATTAATAAAAGTGAAATTTCGCGACCTTCCGAAAAGTGACATCAGAGTTGAAAGGATTTCGACTCACAAAAAGGGTCTTCTGAACTTCGTCTTCGCAGCATTGTCTTTAACGCTTTCGTCTTCTCCAGGAAACTTCAACTTGTTGAACTGTTATTTTGATTTCTTTTCATTTCTATCTATTCATTTTCATTTTCATGTGCATTGTATAGTTTAGGGGTTTTTAGGATTTCAAAAAATTCAGTTGTTTTCGCCGTAACCTCTTACCGAATCTCGTCTCGTCAAGTAAATATATTATTTCCACTTCACACGTGAATGCCTATTCAAAGTTTTCTTGTTGTTATTCAAGATTAACTACAAGGAATCAGGGTAGGTAGAGGTAGAAAGGTTTAATAGCATATTGTTGGTAGTTTGTTGGTTCTGTCCCAACAGTTTGAAATGCAGACAAGTAGGCTTGATATTTAGGTGATACTTGATAATAAGATACAAATCTGGAGATAGCATAGGGTGTGTTTTGATGAATGTTAAGAGAAACAGAGTTCTTCATCCAAAAAGGATGATTTTTCCACCTCTGGTTGGTCTTCTTGCTGGTTTAGAAATAGTTGAATTATTTTGAGTGACCTTTGGTTCAGGTATAGTTAAAATTATTGTGAGTATCCTGGGTATTTTCTGTAACATTTTTATCTAGACTCTGATTTTCTGTAGACAGATGGACTTATTCGACTTGGCTAACGCATTCGTCAATCTTTGCTCGGCTTCGGTTGCTGCGATGTTATGCGATGGTACAAACTACTCACGTTTTGTTATGAATACTGCAATTAAAACAGGGGACGTAAGTAATACTTCATTTTTTTAAAATAAAAATTTTTAATTGTTTCTTTTATATAATATGTTTTTTATATTTCAAAATGCTCATCTATTCCAGAGAAGGAATTTGAATCCGAACCTTCCAGAGACTATTACTAACTGTGAAGCGAAAGATAAAAGAATATGATTATTGTCTGAATCTATTACGACAGGGGTAAGATCCAGAATGAAAATTCCCTGCCATCTTCTATTATTCTTGTTGCGAAAATATCATGGATTAAATAGCACACAATCACAAACAAAGAAAGTAGAGAAGAAAAATAACACAAGAATTTAATGAGGTTCGGTAGGCCTACTCCACCCAGCAAAAGTAGAGAGTTTTCCATTATGAAAAAAAAAGAAAAAGTTTTACAATGGTTTAGGATCCCCAACTATGTACCCTATATATAGATCTCAAGTGGTCCTAAACCTATAAGAAAAATGTTTTCCAATCCTATAAAGACAATGTTTTTCTTTTCCAAATCTATTAGGACAAACGGTCTCTTAAACTAATAGAAATTATAATTTCCTAAAATAAACAAGGGAAAAATTCAAGACATAATGAATAAATCTTCCCATTGGCTTGAGTTCCTTTCATCAATTGAAATAACACCTCTCCGCCTTGCTCCCAGCCCTCCAATGTGCTTAGTGAGTACAACTCAACTCACTACATTTCAGAGCGTGATATTTTGTACGTAATGTAGGGTATATTATATGCAAAAATTAGTATGAGATGATTTTGTTATCTGGTTTGACAATCACTTACATGCATTAATTTTTCCACTAATATTAGCAATTTTTCAAAATAAATTTCATTTTAATGACATATTTTAATGCTTGTGTGTTGCGAATCTTTGTAGATTTGATACATTTACAATGCTCTGCTCCTTATAATGTATAACATATAATACAACTTAAACTAAATTTTCGTCTTTTAACATGGGGAGGCCCCCAAAATCGACGGAGAGATTATTTCCATTGCCCAATGAAAAAATCTCTCCGTCGATTTTAGATTCCTCCCCATTGTATGAGACAAAAATTTAGTTTAAGTTTATATATGTTGTATGCTAGAATTGAACGATGAAGAAATTATCGTCGATTTCAAGGCCTCCCGTGTTTATGGGACAAATTTTTATTTTTTAAATTATTATTTGATTCATATTTATTTATTACTAACACTTTTACTAAGTATATTTACAAGTACCCGGAGTTGCTTCCCGTTGAAACTATTCGAATGAAGTTCGAATTATATTATTTATTCATTATTTTGTATATATTGACGTTAGATAAACCTTAGGCTGTTTCTTATATTATAGTGTATTTTATATGTATATCTCATGTTTACTATACTTGTACATTATATTTTTGTCTCCTCAATTTGAAAAAAAATACATTCAGTCGGGACCCACAGTTGTGGATTTTGAAGTATGCCTAATACATTTCCTTCGAAATAACTTGAACCCTTACCTAGAATCTAATAGTTTCGTAGACATTATTTTTTATTTAATTAATTAATTGGTTTCTATTTTTTCCTAAAATTTGGTGGCGATTCCCTTTTAAATTTCCTTTTACTCTTTTATATATTGTTTCATTTTTTAAATTCTTTTAAAATTGATTGATTTGATTATTTTTTGAGTCACCGTGACGTTGCGCCCTAAAAAGATTTCAACAAAATAACGATTCCGCTGGGGAAGCATAATTATGACTAATGTAATTTTTTGTTTAACCTGGCAAGACAATGAAAGTTTGATAAAATTTTGATTACTGATCTAAACAATGCAACGAGTTAAAAATATAATAAATAATAATAATAATAATTAAAAAAAAACAACGCGACGAATGGCGCATGGCGTAATGTGTCACTTGAACCATGGTCAAACTCATCATGATCTGCCGAGAAAGCAAACATTTATATCTACAAGTTTGGCGGTGACTTGTAATTATAGTCTTCGTACTACATTTTCTCGTGGATTAACTAGCACACAATCACAAATAAAGAAAATAGAGAAGAAGAATAACACAAGGAATTAATGAGGTTCAGCTAGGCCTACTCCTCCCAGCACAAGAAAAGAGTTTTCCACTATAAAAGAATAGAAGAAGCTTTACAATGCTTTAAGAACCCCACTACATACCCTATATGTAGATTTCAAGTGGTCCTAAACCTATAAGAAAAAAGTTTTCCAATCCTATAAGGACAATGTTTCCCTTTTCCAAATTTATTAGGACAAATGGTCTCCTAAACAAATAGGAATTGTAGTTTCCTAAAATAAACAAGGAAAAAATTCAAGACATAATTAACAATTCTATTATTGTAGAGATGACTGACTAGTTTGATTATCTTTAGAGATGACTGATTAGTTTAATTATTTTATTTTAGGCCTTGTCTGGCTATATAAGCTGGAAAATGATGGAAAAGGAAAAGCTGATGGAAAGAAAGTTGGATAGTCATCAAACACAAATCACCGAGATTGACGAGAAGCTCACTTAATTTGAGGTCCATGATGCCCTGATTAAGAAGTAAACTACGGATCAGCTCGATCATCACGATAGAAGGCTAGCGTGGTATGAGTTGATGCAACTCTGCATAGTTGCAAATCAGTTGGGACGGTCTTGAAAAAGACACTAAGATTTTCTTGGTACTGCAAAATGAGGAGACTGTTCAAGAAGACTCTAACGTTCTCCTGGCGAATCTTGAAAGAAGATTCAGTCAGCTAGAGGAGAGGGTCAAATTCGCAAGTGGAAAGGAAGGAAAAAATTGAGTTTTTTCTAGTATCTGTTGAATGAAATGTAGCAACTACCGGATTTTTGAGTCTTTCTTGTAACTATTCTGCGAAAAATTTTAATATGATTGAGGTGTAGTTGTTTAGTGGTGTTTGATTACCACGAGGAAAACAAAAAAACCTTTTAAAATGTTCCTTTTTTTCCTATTAAATACTAATTAATGATGTTAGTGTGTGTATATATATATATATATCTCATTTTCTCCAGAATTTGAAGCTTTACATTTTTCTAGTGGGCCGACTTACTAAGGCTCACTTTGTCGAATACATATCAAAGATAGTAAGCCCAGACTGTTTATCGAGTTTTGTATAAGCCCACTTTTTGCATGGGCTTGAGTTACCAAAATTGCAGAAAAAGGATACTAGAATGGGTGGTCTTGAATTTATGGTCCTATTTAACAAAGTCTTTAAAATATGGCGCATTCATGGTGCCTATCGGACATAAGTTTTAGTTGTAATGTGAACAAAAGTTGATTCTATCTATGAGGCATGAGTTTGAGACATTTCAAAAAGTTACTAACGACTGAGATAATGTATGTTGCCATTGGATGTGCGTTTTAGTTATAATGACTTGTACATAATTTAGCAACAAAGGTAGGACTAATCGTACCTTTATAATTTTGTCATATGTTGTTTATTGTATTTCAATTATCACTCTATTTTATTGTTATTATTGCTTTTCTTTTCTTATATATTGACCATTATGCTTTCTGACTTTCTCCATTATTTTATTTTTTCTTTTACTTTGATTTTATGCACTTGATTCGAGGGTCTTTCGGATACAATCTTTTTACCACCACAAAATAGTGATAATATATGCATGTACTCTATCCTCCCCAATCCACACTTTGTGGAATTTTACGGGATATATTGTTGATTCATGTATCTCAAAGGATTAAAGTTAAAGGCACACCAAAACTAATATATGAAATAGGCACACCAAAAAAAATCATGAAAATGAAATATCAGTGGCTTTTACAATTGAAAATGAAGTAATTGAAATGATTGAATGATGTAATATATTACATTCTCCTATTAATTTAATTAAGTAATCTAATTTTAGCCATTAGTTTCCATAAACAATAAGTTTGGTTTAGTGTTCCTTGCACAAACATCACAACACTTAAAAAAGTTCTCATTACTGCTAGTACACTCTGTGCCAAATACAGTTGGAGCTGTCAATATGGGCTGGCCCCATCCCATTCGAGCTAACTCATACAGGCTTTGAAATTTGACGCGGTTAGATCGGGCCAGCCCATTTTTTTGTAGGCTAGAAAACAGTCAGCCCCAACCCACAAGTACATGGGCTACGAGTTTTGCCGGGTCAGCCGACTTTTTTTATAAGTATATTTTGTATAATTTTTTAAATCAAATTATAATTTAATAATATTATCATAAATATCGACAAGACAATATTACATGGTGTTAGTGTTACTACTTGTTAATCAAATTCACAAATAAAATTATCTTTATAATATTTATTAAGTTTGATTTCAAGTAAAAGTATAAATAGCTAAATAAAAATATTAATCTAATTGTTTTCCAATGATCATAATAAAACACAAAAAATATGACAACATTTCATAGGCTACGACCTTCGTAGTGATTCCCTAGAAATTTTAAGGAATTTTTATTTTATGTAGTACATATTTTATAAACATAATTTGTATTTAAATTTTAATATTTAAAACTTTAAATTGATATTTAGTTTGGACTCTTCTTATTTTTAATACTCTATTTTATTTTTATTTTTGATTAATTTTTATTTGGCCCAAGGGCCGGCCCTACTCATATTTCTCAAGCCCCCCAAATCAACAGGCTTATTCAGGTCGGGCTAAAAAACCCTTTTCTTAAATGGGCTCCAAAAATCTTAGCCCGGCCCTATCAAATCATGGGTTAGGCTAGGCCAGCCCAACGGGCCTAGCCCATATTGACGACTCTAAGTACAGTGCAGATAATGGGTCCTGTTGTGTCGATACATACTATAACATCCCATAAATACCATGTATATGAAGGGATCTACTAAGCCATTGATACTTCAACATGTACCTTCATGAATATTGATATCTTTTCTACTTATTTGAAAAAGAGAGTTCTTGTTTGTCGAATAGACATCGAGAAGATATGTCCTTTTCCTCCTTAGCATCTTTCTACCAAATGAGATGACAACCTACTCAACATCATCCTATCAAATGAGATGACAACTTATTAGATCTAAAATAGATTTATCAAGCATCAAATAGAAGAGGTTTCACTAAATATCATCAAATCATTTACAAAACATATCCCTTAATCTATTATAATTATTGTCAATCTCAGAAATTTCACTCGAACTGTGGCAGTGAATGTCATATTCATACTCACAAAAAATATATCGTCTCATTTATGTCTTGCCGCAGCAAAATCTTCAAGATATATAATATAGTGATGCTTGATGGTAGATCCCATCTGCATATGACAATCTTTAGTCGACATGTTTAGTTATGAGGAAAATTGTCAACTTGTCTGCACTCAATAGCAAGCACTGTTCAGTTCAAAGGATAATATGGATAAATCCTTACAATAGAAGTGTCATACGCTTAGCATTTACAGCCTCGTGTTTGATGGAAAAGGAAAAATTGCACAAAAGATTATTTCAAAATTCAATTTGAAATTATATGAATTGACTGAGAAATCAGATGACTCACTTTTATCGCATTCAATAATCCTGGGAAAAAACTTTATAAGTTTCTCTACTCACCAACAATAGCATATGCAAGCCTTAGAAATCTGCAATATACTGCATATCTGTAATCAAGGTGTGCACCAGTGCACCTCCTCTACCTACTGCACCTACTCGTTTTCCTGCATCCTCTTATGCTCCTCCTAATTATCATACATCATCTTTAGTAGCTGGTACTACTAAAATAAGAACAGTTAGGGGAGGGTCTTCAGATAAAAGGCCAAGAGTCATGGGAATATGTGTGATCCAAGCTGCAAATGGCTTCAAAGTCATGAATGTGAGTCTTTGCTATATCTTAAATTATTTTGTTAATTTAAAAAGTTTAAATTTTGAATTATATTCATAATTTTACTGTAGCCTAGCATGTCAAGTAGTAAGATCTACTCTACTGGTCAAGCAAAAGTGACAAGATCAGCTGATGTAACTTGTGACATTGGTTATACATCAAGTACTACAAGTAAGCTGAAATGAAATGACAAAGCAACAATCTCAACAAGATAACTTCAAGAGCTTAGAGAATATCAAAGAAAAAAGACAATGGGAAGTAGTTCAAATAATTCAAGTCAAAATAGCAGTTTTTCATATTCAAAGATGTCATGGAAATTGTAGTGATGGTGATGTATTTAAGCACTTTTTAAATTAGTCCAGTAGACATGCAAAATATTTCATTAAGGGCCTACTATTTTTTATTTTGTTTGATGGTAAATTCCGCCTTATGTGAGGCCTTACGAATGTGACTTTATTTTGGTGTTGAATAGTGATGTTGAAGTATGAATGAATGTTAATGTTGTGTCCAGATGTGTTTATAAAAGGTGTTGCGTTGTCTATTCAATTGTGTTGTCTATTCAGTTATGTTTACATATTATGTTGCGTTGGTTATTCAATTGACTATTCTGTTTTGTTGACTAGGTTATTGTGTTTACAGATGGTGTTGTGTTTAATTGTGTTGGCTATTACAGTTTACAGATGAAGTGTAAGCAATTTACACAAGCTTCAATTGACAACATAGATTGATATATATATATATATATATATATATATATATTGAGAGAGATATACAAAATTCATTACATACATTGACAATTCTGATGAACATAGTAACAATATAAATCAAATACTACTTTGAAATAGATTGGTTGTTGATGAACATAGCAACAACACAAATCAAAATACACAAAAACATCTTCCTATTGAACCTACACCATTTCCACCTTCCATTGAGCCTTCTCTCCAATATCAAATTAGAGTTACTTAAGTTGTCAATATGAACCTGCTTAATCCATAATTTTGCTCCATCTCATTGATTTTGTTCACCAATCTTGGAAGGATAAAATTTGATCTTGGATCCATTTCTTCTTTGTCTCTCCATCTAAAAATTTACAATTTTAGATTGAAAAATAGAAAAAAAAATAGTACATTAGCATCAATTGAATATAAAGTAAAGCACGAATACAAGGAAAAACACATACACCATAGCATGTGCACGACCAAAATCTTCTTTCCGAATTTAATTTCGACCAAAAAGTTTACAAATTCAGCAAAATTTCATGTTTGCATCTCACTACAGCATTGCGCATTGGGTCTGATTCATCTATATAAAGCTTATTCAACTTTTTATTTGCCATTTTTAACGAATTTAGAGAAAATTCAAAATACAAATTAGAGAACCTAAATAAGAAATTAGAGCATATTACAAATCGTAACTTCAAGATTTAAAATAGAAATGAACATAAACAATTAAACCCCACAAGTTCATACAATTGCAATTGATACTCAATATTTTTGCCTTCACTTCAAACTTTATTCTTTTAATTTTCAACCCCACAAGTGATCAAGATCAACAATTGACACTATTTCAATTGTTCTGGGTAAATCTACTTATAGAAGTTTTTGTTGCCCTTTCTTTTGTCCATCATAATATCAACCATAAAGCCTCATGAGTCTAATTCTAAAGTTGATCAAATCACGTTGAATTATTATGGAACGGGTGCACCTATATATAGTAACCAATAACATGTTAAAGGAAAATAATTGTTCATTCTTATCACGATCCGAGTATGTACCCCAGCTGAGACATGGTACCTGAAATCACGAGTGATCCCAAGCTAACCCTTGTCATAGCATATCTAAGCATATCATATGAAGACTGAAGCAGAGGCTATAAACTAAAAGCATAACAGAAATAGAGTTCAAGAATAAGTCCATTCCCAACATATGTTATGTCTAACTTTGATCCATTGTAATGTTTAAGATCGGTTAGAATACTTGAGTTATGTGTCATATGACTACTTGCTCCTGAGTCTAAATGCAAGGTGTCATCGGTAGTGTTTTGTAGATAAGTAGCAGCCAATGCTTGTGGTAGCTCATCTGCAGCTTGGTAAGAGTAGTCCCATATGTAGAAACACTTAAGAGCAGTATGGTTATTCTTATCAAAAATTTGACACGCATCAGTATTGTTCTTCTTCTGACTTCCACTTGAAGGACTGTTCTGAGGACCATGTCTATATTTACTGTTATACAAACATGTTCCTTGTCCAGCAGGCTTGAAGCCTCTTCCTCTGGAATTGGAAGTTATTGTTTCCTCTTCCCCTATCCCTCTGAGCAGAGAACGCCATGTTATGATTTTTTTGTGGCATTTCTTCTTCATCCTCCCTCATATCAAAACTCTTGAGAGCATTAACAAATTGATTAAGAGTGGGATATGGTGTCTTACCTAGCATGACAGTCCTGAAGGTCTTGAACTTGAGACCTAGACCTCTAGCAAAATTAATTACTTTGCTATTTTCATCCACGGGTTTGTGAATGGCTGCAAGGCCATCACATATACCTTTGAATTCCTTAATATATTCATCAATATTTTTGTATCCTAGCCTAACACTTTATAGTTGTTGTTTTAGTTGGAACTTTTTATCTTTCGTTGCTTGAAGATAAGCTTCTTCCAAGCATTCCCACATCTCCTTGGCAGTTGAGCAACCTACAATCAGGTACATACTTTCTTCTTTCAAGGTGCCTGAGATCCAACTCCTTAGCAACACATTTTTCTCCTCCCAGTCATCAATGTTGTTGCTGTCTTCTGCATCCTTCTCAATTGCTGCAGCTTTCTCTGCAGTCTGTCCGGTGGAACAGGTCCTTTTAGTTGGTTTATTTTCTGTGATGAGGTAGATTAATCTCATCACTTGAATCAACAGAGACATTTGTGTCCTCCATAGAAGATAGTTTGTTGGCTTGAGTTTAATAGAACAGGACGCAATAAGATGATGAAGTGAGGAGGTTGATAGAGTATTGGTAGAAGAGGCCATTGCAATTCGATATTGTGGTTATTATAATTTTTGGATCTAATACATTAAAGAGCGGAAAAGCTTTAATGCTCTGATACCTTGTAGAATTCTCACGTAAGGAATTAGAGAAATCAAGGTTTGTTTTGATAATTAAACTGATGAGTTACATGCTTCTTATATATGAGAAGAGTCATATACTAGCTATAGTAGGAGTCCTACTACAATACAAATTTACATGAGTAGTATTACTACTATAACTAAAATACTTTATCCTAGACGACTTTATCCCCTAGTGTGACTCTAACTCTAGAGCAGTAAACCTGTCGTCAGTCATTGGACCTGTTCCTTTGACATGTTCCAATCATCAGACCTTACTTCATCTTTAACACCATTAATCAAAATCTCTATTTAATTTAGAATTAATTTTAAAAAAGAAGTAATTCAAATTCCAATTTTAATATCCAAAAGTTTTTAACACTCTAATCTTGCAATTAAAATAGGCATGTGCTCCGAATAACTTTTTCGGTCCTAGGTCCTTTTTAGGAGATGAATAACGCAGATAAAGTGTGAGCTTTTTGCGAATGGTATAACATAAAAAATAAATAATGAAATGTTAGCAATCTGTATTTAAAACCAATTCTAATTATAACAAAACTTTGCAGAAACAAAAACAATTCCAAAGTTTAAATCATGTAGTGATGAACAGAAATTAATAACATAATTAATAATTGTAAAACATATCAGAATCTGTAACAACTTTATGAAACAAAAAGGAAAGAAAACCGAGCCCACTGAATGCACAGTGTCCCCTTAAGGAAATTATTCCCCTCTAGTATCCGAGGTTTGAATTGGAATATATCCTCTCAGGATAAAATGATTCTATTCACCAGTGTATTGATACCCAAAACAATGGTGTCAGTGAGCCACTCAACGGCAGTAAAGTACACGAATATTTAATTGTGCAGAAGAAGAAGTTCAGAAATTTCTTAAGTGAAAAGTCTGAGGAATCACAGGTATTTATAGCCAAGAAGCACTGTTTCCGAAAGGTTGCAACTTTCAGAAACCACACGACCGTTCATGAAAGTTTGCAACCTTCCAGAACAGTCATGGTTGTTCCTGAAAGGTTACAAACTTTCAGAACAGTCTTTTTTAAACCACGGGTAGCGCGGATCTGAGTGGGTCGGGTCGTTTCGGTTAATTAATTAAATAAATAATCTCTCGATCGATCATTTTCCATTCCAAAGCCAGAGCCGAGAGACGAAGACGGCGCGAGGGGGGTCCCTCTTTCCAACCCTTTTAACAACCAGTAGAAGTGTTTCTCTATTTAAACACTTTAACTTTTCTTTCCACCACCGATGAGGGAGAAATGCTCTTTTCTCACTAAAGCATAAGAGAACCTTTCAAATTTCTCTTTTCATCTTCCCTCCATTTCCCCTTAATTCTTACTAAATACCCAACATGAAACACATAGATTTGTGATAAATATCGACATAGAAATTTATATTTTTACGACGGTTCAACTATCAATATTGGCTTGGCACGTAGAAGAGTTGATGGATACCACACACTTTAATACATTCCTTCTCTCCTGATTTTTTTGTGTTTTACCTTAAAACTTGCCGGAATATTTGGGTCCTTAAAACATGGCGTAATCCAAGGTTAATGTTGGAATTGTAATCCTCTTTTGCTTTCAAAGTTCTCCCTGCATTTCTCTTTCAAGTTTTCCCTTACGACAACAATAACAAAAACATATCCAAGGTAATCACATAAGAACTCTCAAGAGAGAGTGCATATGTAGGTAGGGTTGTTCATGGTTATGGTTAACAAATCAAATCGAACAGCAATCCGAACCAAACCAATTAAAAAACCGATATTTGGTTTGGTTTGGTTAGGCTTGGTTTTAAATTTTGAAAACCGATACTATTTGGTTTGGTTTTGATTTTACTAAAAAAACAACCGCAAAAATAACCAAACCAAACCGAACCGATAAATTATATATATAAATTTTATAATTACTTATATATTATTCATAAATAAAATATGATTCTCTATATTACTTGTGTAAACAATACCTCACAGTCTATAAAAAATTTCTTCAGTAGAAAATTAATTAAGGGACATCAATGGATTAAATACTACTAATTGAAATCATTTTAAAATCTGGAAGACAAGAACACTAAATGGTGACAAACAATTATAGTATCACTGGGATGTTTTGAAACTTCAACTTATATTTGATTCTCGTACGATGAAGTTGTGAAAGTCCATTAGAGAACTTCAATACGCGAAAAGTGTCAAATAAATTGAAGACTGGAAGATCATCTAGCTCAACCAAAAGGATCGACAAGGAGCACAAAAGTAACAAAGAAAAGATATGAAAAAAATAATCAAGTTTTAATCCAAAAGCACAGTTAGTCAGAGCATGCACATCATATAGTAAAACCAATAATCACTTAAAAACTCTTTAATTCATCTATCTCCCGACTACAAGGAAATTCTCTCTCAGAATCTCATCTATTGTACAAGCAAAAATGTTCTCTGTACATTAGGTCTACATCTTTGACACTAAAAAAACTTGCTTCCTTTACTGTTGCCATTTGAAAAAAGAATACATATTGTACAAACACTGGTAGACTCGAAAAGATGACCAAAGGCTTCAGGGTGGTATGCAGAAAGAAGAAGTTAAAGCTGGAGGGAAGACGCACACCAAATGTGGACTAGGAGGATTGCAACAAATATTGGCCTTGTCAACATTTGGCAACCCCAACTGAGGAGGACGAACATATCCAGCAACCAGTGGCAAGCATAATACTGAAATAGTTATTCTCGATCCTGTCACAGTACAAAACAAGTATGAGTACCGGCAGAGCACACATAAGAAGCACTTGTAATACAAGTTGAAAGTTAAAACAATGAAAAAAATGACTTGAAGAAACCTTGTTCCGTAGAGAGTAAGACATGTCCCCTTTTCCTCCCAGCAATCATCCAGTGATCTGAATTTGCATGGACCTCGTATAGAACATCATCCTTGCAAGAGAGAAAAAAAAAAAAAAGAGGCACTTGTCATCTAAAGGAAGTCTTTTGTCCCATTTTGACATATATGGTATTACAAGTTAGTTTTACATGATGTGAGAAATTTACAAGAATAACCAGATCAAAAAGATATACATGTGCATCAGCAGCCAGGGCTCGATTATGAATTTTACATCACTTTCTATATTTCACAATTTTGATAGAAAATAATAAGCTTCCTGACGAGTCTAAAGTAGATGTCGAGAAACTCGACAGAGTTATCCAGTAAGTCACCCAGATGATTGATTAGAAGGAGAAAGGAAAATCCAACAGTAAAAACAGCTTCGCGCTATTGAAAGGTTGAGCAATTTATATGGACAGATAGGATTGATTAACTTTGTTACTGAAATTGCCAAAGAGGATTGCAGATCATCAAGACTTACATTGTTTTCAGAAGCTGCATTTTCCTCCAAACTCTTTAACCTTTCAACTCTCCATCTCATGCTAACAAGCTGTCCTACTTGAAGATCAGTTGAAGAAAGAGGTAGAAAACCGACTGCAAAGCAAGGGTCAAGCACAGGTCTCTGTAAAAGAAGAGAGCTCTTGAAAATCAGACTCTGAGTCGATCCATCATGTCCACTAGGTTCCTCAGCATTGGGGTCATGGGCACCAGCAGCTCTATTTCCCAAAATACCAAATCTAATATTTAAAATGCTCTCAGGACACTGGATCTCAGCTTCTTCTAAGCAAACCACAAAAGGAAAAGGCAAGAGTGAAAATTGGTGTCAATAAAATATTTCAATAAGTTTCAAGAATTCGAAAAAAAAAATGTAGCATGCATTTTCCTCCTCCATGTAATTCAAATGTATCCCCATCAACTGTCCATAAAGGAATATCCTTAGTAGACTCCAGTAGATATTTCCTCTTATTTTCTGCTTTTGGTCGATGGCTAATCAAAAGCATGCAGGGAAAAAATGTTGTCCAAGATTTCCCCAGTATTGCAGAAAGTGTAGTGAATGATATGCAATAATTGGGCTCCCTACTATTAGTATCAGTACATAAAGGAGGACAAAAATTAATGACTGCCTCTCTGACTAAGGGAAAATAACAGGGCATACCTTCTATTGGTGCACTTGCCAGGCATACACTGAAGAGAATTCCAGCTCTAGATTTCGGAGAGATCACTAAGGGGAAGAAGCCAGAGATTGGATTTTTATCACCATTTCTAGTGTGAGCAAAGCCTTCTTGAAGATCAAGCCAAGAATCATAGATGGTCAATGTAGCTTGGACTTGTGATTGCAGTATCACCTAGACAAAGCAGGAAACAGTAACCATGAGAGAGTTGGCACTAATGAAGGTCATGCAATTTCTTGACTCTGAAATGATACAATTCCGTAAAACACAGAACTACATACATCAGAGACAATTGTCTGCATTTCTGGCAACAGTGATCCTAACACAAAGGATGCAAATTCAGATGGCTTCTTGCATCTCCTATGCCTTTTCTTCTCTTAAGTCATTTATTTTTCTTCTCTATTTCTATTACATAATCCAGACATCCAAAAATACTTCTAAAGAACCACTGATCAACAGAGAAAATGACTGCTCTAGCCTGTAACTGCCCACCCCCACGCCCCACCCACCCCAAAAACCACCACCAAACAAAAGCAGCAGAAAAGATTACCTGCAAAAGCAATTTTCCATCAGTGCTTTTGTCCGTAACTCGTGTACTTACAGAGAAGGGGTCAGTGAAGTGCACAGCAATTGTCCTGCAAAGAAGTTAAGACTCCAGATTAGTCTTACTAACAAGAATATGCATAAAAAAGTATCAAAAATTAGAAGTATGAAATGAAAAATTGAGGAAGGTTAACCTTTCAAATATTTGATTCCGCGACACCCCAAATTCAAGTTTTAAAGCTATTGTTCTCAGTCCCTCCACTAGGTTCTGTCTCTGGGGAACAACTGCACCTGATAGGTAAAGCAGGTGTTTAGGAAGTGGAAAAACAGATTTATGGAGCTGCGACTATGCTGTTTGAACCACCACTAGTTTATTAATCATCACCTGCAGGAGCGCCTTTAGGAAGTTCATCACTGGTAGCACGCACAGGAATCCACAAAACAGAAGTTCTGTTGCTTGCCCAATCAGGCAGCACAATATTTCCATCATGAAGAGACATTTGTTTAACTTCGGGAGTAGCTGCAGAACTGTCATCATCTTTAGAACCTTCAGAATGATCTAACTCATCTGTGTGCCCATTCACGTGCCTCTCAATTTCAATATTATGCGATTTTTCAATAGTCAACCCAGGACCAGTGTCTATGTGCAGAATTGCACCCTTAAGAGAGTAACTAATTGGCTTCACAATTATTCCAACCCACTGAGGTTCATTCATCAATAAAGCAGATGAAACAGCAGCAATGAGATCAACCAGAGACCTTGGCTTGAACACCTTTCAAAAATATTCAAGAAATATAGAACGCCTTTCAGATTATCATTTTCAGAAAGAAAATTTTTCTTTTTGAGAAAGATTTCAGATAATCATTCCGTATAATAAATTGTAGAGCATTTGCATACAAAAGAATCAATAAGAATATTTGAGGAAAGAAGCGAAGGATGACACTCTATCCTTGTGACCTTCACAATTCATTTTTTCGTCTCTCCACTTATATGACAGATCCTTTACCTTTAAGATTGGCCTTGTTGGCTTCTCATAACTCATAAAATCATCACTATCTGCAGGAGCACCCTTTGAAAAGCTGTGAGATCTAAAACTTAGTAGACCAATTTTCCCTGTAAGAACCCCCAAAACATAAGAACCGGGTCTCTGTGGAGGTAAATTGATCATGATTGTATTCCTTCCGGGCTTTAATATCGTCTCACCGGATCTTTTTATTGCCTGAGAAAAAGCTCATAAAAGCTTATTGCACTAGAAGATACAGTTTCTAAAATCTACTTGAGGAGATGCAATAGCGAGTAAAACTGAATACCTTAACACCCTCATCGGTATTAGTTGTGGCTGTGAGAGTTAGACTAAGTGATTCTAGAGTAATGTCATCAGGAAATCCACTCCATACAATGACGGAGAGTGTACCAGGATCACCATCACAAAGCTCCAGCGGTGGTCCAGGATTGCCAGAAAATGTTATCAGTGAGGACACATCTAGAGGCACGGTGTTCTCCATCTCACTATGAGCAAGACGAACCACTTCAGACTGAAATGCTTGGCGTTCCTTGCTGGAGAACAATCCTTTATCCAATGAGAGCAATCTTACACATGAAGATAGATAGCCAGCTTGATCACCAAGTTCCTTTTGACACTCAGCTAAATTGGGAAGAACCTCAGCTAAAAGATTCTGCCATCCTTCACCAGAATAAAGGGCACAAACCTTTTCATACAATTTTGCAGCAAGATCATAATTTCCGTTTTTATGGAACACAGCTGCAATTTCACCATCAAGTACAACTCCATGCCTCTTCCACCATGAACGATGATAGTTGTTGGCAGCTCCTTTTGACAGCTCCAGGTATTTTTGCTGAGATTAAAACTGATTAGAATTGCATAAAGGAATGAAGAATATAAAACAAAACATGACTCCACATAAATACTAAAGATTAATCTGCTGCTGAATAATGCATGTCAAGGTGTCCAATTCACGAGCAATTAAACAAAATATATGCAGAACTCAAATTAGTAGTATCATGCCTATTCACAAGTAGTATACAGAACTCTATTCCAAGTACCATTACTATTCAAAGGTACACATAATCCTGAGAGAAGATAGGAACCTCAAATTCCTGGACAGAAGACAATGATTTCCACAGTTCTGCATCAGAAATTGTATTCCGCAAAGCATGCTCAGCAGCAACACAAATTTCTGAAAGCCTCAAAGGTCGGCTGATTGAGCTCTCAAAGTTTCCAGGAGAAGAGTTAGTTCTTGACATTGATATCGACTGTGATTTTGCTGGTGAAGACATTGAACCTGAGCTGTCGGCAGATGACGACAAGGTAAGAGCTCAGCCTTTGAGGTTACAATAGAACATATGAAAATGTGAAGCCTCTTGGAGAAACTAACACCAATGTTCTAATCTAATTTAAGATTTTTTTTACCATATGGCTTCAGGAAATCATCCTTTAGTCAAAAGATTAGTAAGAAATAGATGAAACGACACCAGACATCCCTTTTTATGTGCCCTGCTTTCTCTTAATGATGTTCTCAGGAGATAATTCTTGGACTAAAAGAAAATGTTGACACTCATGTAAACCATGGTCTCTGTCCATGCATCCATATAATTGCACCTTGAAGGGGCCCTTGAGTAATCAACTAAAACAGTCTATTCAGCTTTATATCCTCCAGTAATTAACTTAAATTGACACAGGCATGATTATAAATAGCATTATTATTCACCTTACCGATTGTTCGACCAATATGTTGCTGTTTTTGAAAAAAGAGCAATTTTCAACTGCACAATAGTGATAAGTAAAGCGGAAACGTATTAAGTCAAAAATGCTCGTCGCTTCCTATACAAGTAATATAGGAAATTATCAAACTTCTTGCAAGAGAAACTATCTAACTTCTAAAATTTCCAAAACATGGCAACTGATAATCTCAAAACAGCCCAATCACCCAACCTTTGCCTTGTTAAGTACGGATGCACTTAATAAAAAAGTTCAAATAAAGCATTCATCTTAATCAATCTCCATTACCCATCAATTGCGTTTGGATGTCCATCAAACATTTCAAACACATTCCCAGCAGAAATAGAAGCTCTTCTGCGATTTGCTTCTCGCAAAAGTACAGATGGTTCTAGAGGCAAAGGCTTCCTCTGAATACGAAAATGCTTAACCCGCAGATTTTCTTCAAACATCATCTGCAAAGAAATTGTGGCCTATGGTATGAAAAGGCATTTCAATTGTAAACATAAATGCAAATAATGTCAAAAGTGGATATTGGGCCCATTATTGCTGGCTAAGCAGACCTTTAAAATTTGAAATGTGCCAAGGATGGCATGATTAATATGGGATGCAGGTATGCAAGAGAAACTCATATGTTAATGTCAGTTAGTCTATTATAAAAGTATTCACCCTGCCAATGGCACCATGAACTTAGATTGGAGGTCAGAACATGGAAATTTTATCTTTTCTACTAGCAACTCAAGTAACATCAGCTATTTGTGTACATCAACGATTTACCAAACCTCTAGATTTTTTAGTTGCTTAATATTCAGTTTGCATATGTCAGCATGTTGCCTATATGCTACATATTCCTTCCTAAGTTCTTCTCTTTCCCTACAGGATGAATCCTAACTGATCTTTCAAAATGTCTGAAGGTTGATGAGAAAGGAGGAATTTTACTGTACAAACCACATGCCCTTTCACACGCATCTACTCATTAACTTTAGCAGTCACCAATCTTAAAATTTTCAGCTAGGTAATTTCTATAGGAGAAAATCAGTTCTTCTCATGCATTCTCCACACCCCAAAAGAATGGTATGCTTTTAGATGGGCATGTCTTTCTGGCTTATCTTCAATGACCAGGAGTAAAAACGCACCTTTTCTTTCACAAGCAACTCAGATGAAGCATCGGGAGGAAGAGAAGGCCAAACTCCTGGCTTAGGCCAAGGCAGCATGCTAAGTGAAGCACTGCGCAAACGAATGAAATATACATGAGCTTTAAGTAAATTAAACAGCCTTTATTGTATGACTAGGATTACCCTCCTGTAGGATGGTTAGTTCAGAAAAATGCCCCAATACAAGAAAAAGGTGTTGTCAAGAGCAAACAGTGTGAGTACCTGTTCACAGGACTTCTTTCAATATGTAATCCATAACCAATTAAATATGCCAGCCGCATGAACTGCCACAACCATAACAAGCTTCAACGGAAGGCAGAGAGTAATTTGTTGCAAATAAAAGCTAAAGGAACAAAAACTGAATCCATAATCAAAATTATTTGAAAATTTAAGCAAAATGACAGCCCTAAAAGCTACATGCACGTGGCCAGCATTTCAAAACTCATCAGAAAACAAATCTTCCGTAGGATGGCCAAGATTAAGGTTAGTCTTCAGTAGATACATCTGACAACATCAGATGGTACTTCTTAGCATTGATTAGTTTACCTTAGTACGACATAAAGAATAAAGGTCCCCCTGAACACGGTAAAACTCTTTTTCAATGTCAGGAGCCACTTGTCCATCTTTGTATTGAGAAGCAGTTGCAGTGATTAAAGCCAAGGAAGCGGTTATAACCCATACTTCACGCGTGCAGAAGGGCAATTTACTCTGGAACAACAGAAGCACATATGAAAAATCACTTAATCAATTACACCTCAATCCCAATAGATGGAGCTATATGAATCATTAAAATAAATACTCCACTCCATTCGGACTGTACTGGCAATTAAGTTGCCTTTTAAAGTAAAGGATTGAATGAAAACTAAAAAGAGAATATAAAATAATAAAAAAGGATTCAATCCTCACAGACAATAGAAATGATGAAGCAGGTAAAAGAGAACTCATTACCTCATGAAGGGCCAATGCCTTTGAGAAGCTAATAATAAATGAATGCCCCCTTGATGCTACTTCAAATGGTCGGGTCAGCTTAAAGAGAAGCTGCAGGTATTAATGGAAAAATAAATCTTGATTAAACATCATCAGAAAAATGCTTAAGATAATTTAAGTGCTAGGAGAAGTGATCATCTATATTCTTCCCTTTCTTAAAAAATAAATTATTGTTTGTAGGGGTGGAGGTGGATGTGCGGGCATACTAGGAGACTATGTTGGTCGGACTCTTCAAAAATGTCACTGGGTGCGCGTCGGATCCTCCAAAAGTAGTGCATTTTTAGAGAAACCGACACTGGTGCAGCTGCATATTTGGAGAGTCCGAGTAACATAGCTAGGAGAGATAAAATTAGGAACGAAGATATCTAGGACAAGGTAGGAGTGACCTGTGTGGTAGATAAGATGAGAGAAGCGAGACTGAGATGATTTAGGCATGTGAAGAGGAACAGTGTAGATGCCCCAGTGAGTCGGTGTGAGAGGTTGGCAAGGGCGGGCATCATGAGAGGTAGAGGCAGGCTGAAGAAGTGTTCGGGGGAGGTAATCAGACAGAGCATGGAACATCTTGAGCTTACAGAGGACATGATCTTAGATAAGAGGGTTTGGAGATCGCACATTACAATAGAAGGTCAGTTGACAGTGTAGTGTTCTCTCGCTTTCCTGTGGGATAGGATTGGTGGTAGAACTTGGACCTTCTTTCTTGCCAGCAGTATTAGCACTATTCTCATAGTTTGTTGTTCTTCGATTTCGATTATTACCTGTCCCTTTGTGCTTCGTTTATTGCATTATTTTGTTGGCATTACTATTTTTACTTTTGTATGTCGTGTGTTGCTCCCATTTCACATTATTGCATTGTTGTAACTGCTCTCATTTCTGTATTCTCTTTTTCAAACTGCTAGGAAACACTTTATTTTAAGCCGAGGGTCTATCGAAAACAACCTCTCTATCTCTACGAGGTAGAGGTAAGGTCTGGTACACTCTACCCTCCCCATACCCCATTTGTGAGATTACACTAGGTAAGTTGTTGTTGCTTGTTGGTTTCCAAACTTCCAGGGGGTTGAACTTATGAGCATGATACAATCATTAGAATGCAGTATCTTTCTATCCCAATTAGTTTTTGAACGTACAGATAACAGAATAGTAGCCAAATAAAGGTATCATAATAGCTGCAAGGATAAGTCATAAATGTGATACGTGACCCAACCAAACATTTAAACTGAAGGAAAATTCATACCTTTAAATGCTTAGTGCTCAGTTCTTTTGTATAAGGAAAAGAAATTGTGAAAAAATGTTTATTGCTCCTAAGATTAACAAACACATTTTCTCAAAGTTGAGCACTGGTGAGAAATTTTTTAGCACTAAATGCTCTTTCAAAGGTACAGATGAAAAATGATGACATCCAAGAATTGATGGTTCCTCATATTCCGAACTTATTCTCATCAGTTATCTGAGAAGTTCTATATTTTTCGAGCTACACACATTTACTAAAGTAATATCAGGATCATGGCATTATGCTGAACATGAAAGCAGAACGAGGTAGCTACAGCAACGGAAACAACCTGTACTACAAAAATGAGATAGTATGGTGTACCTAGAATGAGGTAGCTTACTAAGGACATGACCTTAGATAGGGGAGCAAGGAGGTCGCGGACTAGGATAGAAGGTACCTAGAAGGTTAGTAGGTAGTTGAGCGCTGTCTCGCTTTTCAGTGGGAATAGGTTTGGTGGTAGCCTAGAGCACCGTGTATGTCATAGTATTAGCCTTCTTCATGTAGTTTTCTTTTTTTTTTATATTTGTTTCCATATGACATTACTGTTCATTTTGTGTATGTTTTGTATTGCTTTCCATATTAGTTACCATGTTTTTTTCTTCATCGCCGTACTTCCTCATTCATAACTACTTTGATTTGATGCACTTGAGTCAAGGTTCTTCGAAAACAATCTGATAAGGCACGTATCTTCCATACTTATTCAAGGAGGAAGAAGCGAAGAAAGATAGGAGAAGATAATGATTTGCATCTTCTCAAATTCCTGGAGGTTTTCACCCATGGAGCATTGAGCAGTTTCTTACCGTTATTAGGAGTTACTTGGCAGTTCCTTATGGTTACTAGAAGTTATCTATCCTTATCCTTAATAGTTATGAAGTAGTTATAGTTATCTATTATATAATAGGAGATAGAGTAGTAAGTAGATAGGCAGTAATATATCTTTTATATACAGAAAAGGTTGTTCTAAGAGATACGAGATACTTGTCTCTCTTTGTATTTTCTATTGTTCTATGAGATATGAGATACTTGTGTCTCTCTTTGTATTTTCTGTTGCTTTTATTTAGTAAAAAAACCTCGGTTTCTATCATTGGTATCAGAGCAGTAAGATCTGTCATGGTTAATACACGAATCAGCGCTTCCCACAGCGAACCTATCATGTCGACTCCTGATCAGATCGGTCAACAATTGACCACTATAGCAGCAAAATTGGGAGCCATTGACGTTTTGGCTGCTTGCTGATGTGGCTGCATTAAAAGCACAAAACGGGCAAACTCAGCATGGAAAATCTGAAGTTTTACTGGAAGAGGGCGAGATTGATAGCACTTGGAGGCATCAAGAAACTTTTCGACGTTCGCACACAAAGATGGAATTTCCTAAGTACGAGGGAGGAGATCCTGGAGGTTGGATTCTGAAAGCAGAGAAGTATTTTCAAAATTATCAAACACCTAATGATTGCAAGGTTGATGTGGCTTCAATGTATTTGGAAGGAGATGCATTGGATCTGTTTGCTTGGATAACAGTGAAAGAACCATTTATTACCGGGATGAGTTGGTGAAAGTTATGCAAGAAAATTTCGGACCCGCTGAGTTTCAAAATCCAGAAGAACATTTGTGTAGTATCCAACAGACCGGATCAGTGTTCGAGTATACGCAGGAATTTGCAAAACGGGCAGCGCGTGTGTAAACTTGGCCAAAACATTGTTTGCTTGAAGTTTTCCTTAGCAGACTCAAAGAAGACTTTCATGTGGACGTTAGGATTCACAAGCCTCGATCTGTCTATAAGGCGATGAGTTTATCCTTAGAATATGAAGGAAAACAAGGACTAAATCAATGCAGTAAGGTGTCTGCTTGGCCTTCTGTATCAAGACCTTCATCAATAGGGACTTCCTCTCCAACGGCTCGAGAATCCTTTAATTTTCAATCATCCCGACAACAGTTACACACCATTTTCAATAGTCATCTCTTCCAAACACTCACCCACTGAATTAAGAACAACAAATTCGGCGAGAAAAAGGCCTATGCTACCGTTGTAGAGACAAGTTTACCCCTAGTCATCGCTGCAAACCTGGGACTTTTGCACATTTGGAGTTAATGCAAGAGGAAAACAATGTGCAAAGTGTTGACGGTAATCAGAATGAAGACATACCCCCACTGATTTGGGGGAAATCTCTTTTCATGCAATTTTGGGCAAAGAATCTGCTTCAACTTTGAAACTTCAAGGCACTCTTTGTGGGCATAAAGTGTTGATGTTGGGAGATAGCGGTTCGACGCATAATTTTGTAGCAGAAGAAATTGACACGAAACTTGGGTTGGCAGTCCAATATATCCCTACTTTCGGTGTCCAGATAGGTAATGGTGAAATTATCAAATGCAACAAAGTTTGTCATGACCTGTCAGTAGAGGTTTCTAACTTGGTCATAAAGCACGATTTCTTCCCTTTTTCCTTTGGTGGCGCAGACATGGTGTTGGGTATACAATGGCTAGCATCCCTGAACACAATACAAGCCAATTGGAACGAAATGTTCCTAATCTTCCAATTGAATGAGAAAACTTATAAACTGCAAGGTGTTCCCCAGAAAACACTCACAACAACATCTTTCCAACTAGATCTTCAAGAGCAGATGTTGACTAGAGATGCTATGTTGAACCTTATGAAGGCAGATTATAAGCACATAGAACTCTCTTCTATTGTTGGTGATGCTTCTATTTTACGTCTTCAGCCATATGGCCAAAAATCTTTGTTAGCTGCACAATTTCCCAATTTTCGCCTCGAGGACAAGTCGTCTTTCCAGGAGGGGTGTACTGATAAGGCAAGTATCTTCCATACTTATTCAAGGAGGAAGAAGCGAAGAAAGATAGGAGAAGATAATGATATGCATCTTCTCAAATTCTTGGAGGTTTCACCCATGGAGCATTGAGCAATTTCTTACCGTTATTAGGAGTTACTTGGCAGTTCCTTATGGTTACTAGAAGTTATCTATCCTTATCCTAAATAGTTATAGTTATCTATTATATAATAGGAGATAGAGTAATAAGTAGATAGGCAGTAATATATCTTTTATATGCAGAAAAAGTTGTTCTAAGAGATACGAGATACTTGTCTCTCTTTGTATTTTCTATTGTTCTACGAGATACGAGATACGAGATACTTGTGTCTCTCTTTGTATTTTCTATTGCTTTTATTTAGTAAAAAAAAACCTCGGTTTCTATCACAATCTCTCTACTCCATGAGGTAGGGGAAAGGTTTGCATGCACTATACCCTCCCTAAACCCCACTTGTGAGATCACACTCGGTTTGTTGTTGTTTTCAACAACAAATAATCCGAATCTCTTCAGCAATAGAAACAGCAACATACACGTAGACTCTTGAAAACACTAATTACTAGAAGAGGTTGGGAAAAAGAACTTGTTGTACTCATCCAGTTAAAAGCCATGAGGGATCCTCAATGTTATGATAGTGCTCATACATCATAGAGGAGGGCTATGTTGCTCGGACTCTTCAAAAATGTCATCGGGTGTATGTCGGATCCTTCAAAAGTAGTGCATTTTTGGAGGATCCAACACGGGTGTGGCAACATTTTTGGAGAGTCCGAGCAACTTAGGAGGAGAGCATATATGGGTAGCACAATTCTTTTGCTGAATCTGAATCCATAGACAGCTTTATCATGTTGTGGGACTAAGGAGAAGTATAAAGCAGACCGTAGACGTAACAAAAGATCTTGTAACAGATAAATCTATCCAAGATTGAAGTGATAAATTCCCTAGCAAGTTAATCAGCTGAACTTTCTCCTCATTTTTTATGATCCTCTTTGAGAATGCACGTTATGGATTAGGAATGAGCAAATTGATTTGACTTGCTAGAGTTGCGAGTGCAACAATCACAGTGCCAAACAAACCTACATTTTGGAGCATTACTAGAAATTACACTTGAATTCCTTCCACCTTTTGTTGTGGGAAACTTTTTTGGCATGTCCCATAAGAGAAAGAAGGATGATGAATGCAAGGGAGCAGTGCAGTATTTTTCCTCTGACTGAATAAAAAAAGATTTATTTCTTATGCAAAACTAGCCTATTTTAATCATAGGTCTTGCCATACTCACCTTTGATTGGCAGGCAAATAGATACTGCCTGAAGTCAAATTCCCTAAAAGAATCATCTTGAACAATCTGGTTAAGTGCTTTTTTTCCTGGGTTGAGCAATGCAGCCTGATCATCGTCGCTGTCCATTCCTCCAAAGTCCCTCTGTTTCCCAGTCATATTCACTAATCAATAGTGACATATAAAGGTCGGGTCAGTTATTAGGTTTAGCATCTTCATAAACAGAACACAGCAGACAATTTGAGCAAATCAAGTTAGCTTAAATAGTACACTGCAAAGCATAATAGATATTATCACAGAATTCACACTGGTTTCTCACGTTACAATCAAGAAAGAAAAGCCACCGATGATCCCATGTCATCAAATCAAATGGATTTAGCAATGTATTCTTTCGCGCCAAACTTTATAGTACAAAGTACTACTATAAATCAGAATGTTCATCAATCAAAATAGTATCTACTGTCAAAAGAACTACTGGGGTGGAATCAATTGTGATATATTAAGGATTAGCTGCAAGCATCTTGGGTCCAATGACCTATGAAGAGCATTAGGATTGTAGAACATAATGCAAATTTACATATACATAGGGGTTTGACAAATGCCATAGAGAAATATAGAGAACCCTAAAGAGATATTTGAGGATTTCTAAATTATGGTATTTCTTATGGAAAAAAGAATCTCTTGATCAGGCAATCTATTTCAAACTTTTATGGAAAAAAGAATCTCTTTATGACTTCCCTATTGGAAGTAGGGGAAACAAGTTCCATCAGTGGCATATCAAGCTAATTGTCTCCTTCCCACCCTCCACCCCTGCCCATTCCACCCACCAGCCACCACCACCAACGGTCCCCACCACACCTCATCCCACCCGCATAATGTTTTTCTAGATTCCATATAAATGCTCTTGCACAATAATTTTTTCTTACCAAACACTAGAAAATAAGTAAGAAAATCTACTTATTTTCCACAAGTATTTTCTAGGAAAATATTTTCCATGGAAAACATTTTCCTTCATACCAAGAAACCTGGTGGCATAACAAGAAAGGATGAGTATGTTTTCAGCAATAAATTTAAACAACTAACATTAATCCATCTTGAAGATGAAGAGGAAAATAAAAAGAGTCAGCCATTAAGCACCTGTTTCCAAGTAGCAGAGTTCTAGCTCATCATATTCACGTAATGCATCTTCATGGAGATGAGCTATCTCAAACATAAAAGCCAGACTCTCCTGTTAAATGAGAAAAAGTTGTTATTGAAAATCCAGAATATGGATCCTCTCGATAAAATCTAACTCTGAGCAAAAAATGCAATAGTTTGAGGCAACTCCACATAAGCATAATATGACTTGGATTATCTGAAGCTAACCTACTAACTGATATAAAGCATAAAGCAAACTTATTACTACCAAGAGGTCAAATGATATTCAATAGAAGAAACATCGCACTAAAATGCCTTTCCAAACAGGAGTTACTAATCTCTGAAATCATTTATAGATTGTTAAACAATGAAACTTTTCTATATTAGTGAATCCAGGCACTAGCATCTGACAATCCTGCTAATAATGAAGAAAAAGTTTGGGATCACACTGGGAATATTGTTGTTGCTGTTGTATTACCTTCAAAATGAAGAAGTTACAGAAGTTCCACACAGGCATGAAGCGCTGTTCACTGAGCTTCCGTATTTCTTCTTCATAAAACTGAATGCGCCTATCAAGTGTATTTCTGATGCATTCCATGATCTTGGCTTCCAAGTCATCCCAGAAATTTGTATCAGGTCCATGAAAGTCTAGTTTGCAACATCTATACAAAGCATATATCCAAATAGGTTAGAGAGAATTTAATTGGGGTGTTAAGATCCAGGTTATTTTTAAAAGGAAGAACAAAAATATTAGTTGGGTACACTTCTGTCTACTCTCAAGGCTATTCAATCTCTCTGCTTTCACGTAATTTTAACATGTTATTTAACGAGATGCTTTAACTGGATGAATACCATAGAGATCTGAAGAAAATACTAATGTAACTCAAGACAGTTAACGGAAAAGACTACATGCAATGAAAGTTGACTGTATGACAACCTGTAAAAAGAAAGGTAGCTTAGTGCCACAATCCATGAGAGGAAGAATGGTAATTATCTAATTAGCCTTCTTATTAGAAACATTACATAACCGTCCTTCATGATGATTTTTAGAAAGAAGATGCACTAATGGTTTCTATTGAATCGAAGAAGTAAGAACTAAGATTGAGATGTGGAGTACGATCCCTGTACCTCTCACAACATGCACTAATGGTTTCTGTAAGTATATAAAATATTCTTCTGATATTTCCCATTTAGTCAATTTATTTGTAAAGAGAGAAAATTCAGGACTTGCAAAACAGTTTTTGAGATGCATGGGTGGCACTGAATCAGCACACTTGTTAATTGCATCAAAACTCATATAATTTGCAGCAGGGCAACACCTTTCTCTCTTCTTGGAGCTAAAATCAACTTCAAGTTTAGCATATACTTTTTTTGCCATCTTGGTGGACTGATCATTGTGAGCTGCTGCTTTAGACACGAACACGATGAACCACTCCCGTTCATCATTTTGAACTATTAACTTTAGGCGTGGCTTGAGAATAGTTTTGAACTCATCAAGATCCTAACAAGGAAAAAGAATCATCAACTTTTACTGTATACAAACAAGAAACTATCTTTAAAATAAAAGAAGCAAAAGTAGAATAAATATTGGACGTTAATTAAGCAGTTTAGCTAGATGAGGCTGTCAAAAAAAAAACTTGAGTTATCAAAAATAAAACTCAAAGGACCATCAAAAGTTGGAAGCGCCAAGGTGAAAGCATGTCAGGTTTTGTTCCTTAACTGACAATTATTCCCTCACTGAAGAGGCCAAAGATTTTTTTAGCAAAACTGGAACGTCTTGAATACTTCAATTCCTTTTACAACAGATGAATGCTGAAATATAAGCAGCTACCTTAAATGTAAGATCATGTTGTCTGCCACTGGAGAAATGCTTCCATCGTGAATATCCAAGCAAATGAGTTTGAATGGGTCATTTCACTAACTCAGTCATGGGTATAACCAGCTAGAGGTCTCCTCCTTACTAACTACACATATAATTTGTCTTATTCTACTGTTTCCCTCCTTCAAAAAAATTTCACTTGATATGCCCTACTTTCTTTGTTTTCCCCATGCAGATGCAACTTGGCAAAAGATACCTTCATTTCAGCCACCAACCATATATGAGTTTAGTCCTCTCCAAACAGGAATATAAGCTAACAAAGGTAGCTCCACTTGGCCCTTTTAAGTTTTAATCAAAATATTCCACTATTCAATCTCTTCAGTCAAAGAATAAGTCCACGTAGATATGGCAAGGGATACTTGAAAGGACTGAAAAGAGATAGGGACAACTCTATCCAACAAGGTTTATGCCGATGAGATGAAATCATGTAGTGTTTTTTTGTCTCCGCTAGGATATGAACCTAAAGACCTCATGGTTCTCCCCTGACCATTACGTCACACCTTTGGATGCATTATCATTTATAATACTTGAAATGTATAAAGTGAGACAATTGCATAGATTAAGCTAAGTACATATCTTCTTTACTTTTCTTTTTTTATAGGAAAGATAGGTACATGTTATTTTCTCTACATAACATCTTTTCGCTGATCAGTTGCAATACACACCATCATCTCTCCAAATTCTAAACAACAGCATCTTTTATAGTAACAACAACAACTCACTCAAGGCTGTTATATATTGAACAACGATGCCAAGATAGAAAATTCAACTTTAAAAAGTCAAGTATGGTTTCTACCTCACAAGAGACAAGAACCACAGTGGCGTATGGCTCTCGGAACCAAAATAATGATTGCTCTTGAGGAAATCGACTACGAAGTCTTGAATCTGTGGTCAATATGTATTCAGCTGGCAATTCATCCACAAGAACAGGATTACGGGTTTTGTTATTGAGAAAAGCTCTCTTGAATGGCAAATGGTCTTCAAACCCCTTCTTTACAAGGGGCCATAAATCACTGACATCTTCAACTGCAAAGTAATTTATTGGAAACATGAAGTTGAGCAACTGAACCGTACAAGATAATGCACAAAAAGTAAAAAATTCACAAGACAAACAAGTCATAGTTTAATGCTCACAGAGCTCCAAATTAAGGTTTATGCTCTAGCAATACTAGTAGAGGATAAAATGGGCACGAGATATTAGTAGTAACATATCTCCCCTTCAAAAGAAAAGGAGAGAGGTTACTTATTCAAGTACAGGTACCAGATTTTAATAAGAGTACATAGGAATAGCACAATTAGAGACAATTTTCCAGGCAGGCACAGACATACTTGATGCAAAGTTCAAACTATTAGAAAGTTAGAAACTAAATATAATATACAGGTATAATAATTTCTAGCATCAAAGTGAGGAAATTTAACAACCTGCTATAGAATCTCACCTCAAACAAAGGTCCTCACACGAGCCTGAAGTAGACAAGTCAAGAATAGCAGCAACTACCAAAACTACCGCCTTACCTTTTCAATATCCCAAGTGTGCATAACTTCAGTAATGAGGCAACTATTCTGGACAACAACAGACTTACGACCCACAGTTGTACCACATAATTCAAACACATGCATAACCAATCAACTACTACTCAATCACAAGCTAGTTCGGCTCTGCTATATAAATTCTCTAAATCCATTCAGCCAATTTCATTTCAATACTAAATAATTTTCCGTTTAAGGTAAACTACGAGTTGTCTAACACTAGATGTTCCCTAAATCTCACTCAACCCTACCCTGATTAATGAGTTTCCCCTGACAAACACTGGACCTAATTTTAAGTGTAACTACAGAAACAGTGCGTTAATCCAAGACTAGTTAGTATCACCTATTTAAATCCTTGTAGCTAACTTTATATTGATTTCGATAGATTGCAGGAAAAAACAAGCAACTTCGCCTCAAATTGGCTGTCTATATCCGATATATAATTGGTAAGCATTTCAAAGTGAACTAAAACTGATCCATCACGTTGCTGATATAGTTGAAGCGGCAGTAGCCGGTGCTACCGCCAGTCCTTGCGAAACTATATTTCAAATTACCACTACTACGAATTAAACAAATGAAAAAATGTAACTGCAAAGATGAGCAAATGAAGTTAGGGTTGTAGGACATAGAAATGAGAGGTGAGATTTGTTTACCGGCAATGACGACGTGATCGCAAGTAGTTTTAATACTTTGAAACTGAGCTAAGAAGTTCGCCATTACCGATCTGCAGAAAACATATGTGTTGAACTGAGATCGGCAATTTTCAGAGACGAAGATCCTCTTTACGATTCGTTTCTGATTGATAATTCAGGCGAACGGAAAAAAACTAAAAGGGGCTAAAGTTGAGATTTCTGGGAAGGTGTGTCAGTGAAATTTTTAACTGCTCACTGAACACTGATTTGCGACATCTTCCCATTTTCGCATTTTTCCACTCTGTTTTTACTTTGTTTGGACAATCTGGCTATTGTTTAAACTCTTTCTCCACTCTTTCGGTAAATTTGGCTACTGTTTAAACTTTTTCCTCCACTCTTTTTGTCAAATTGGCTATTGTTTAAACTTTTTCTCCACTCTTTTGGAAAATTGGCTATTGTTTAAACTTTTTCCTCCACTATTTTAACCCTATTTGGTTCATTCGGCTATAGTATAAATGGCTAAAATATGTAATGAATTTTAAATGGCCTTTGATTTTCTAGTAATTGGTGATTTCCTCTTTGTAATTTTGTATGAACTAGGTTAAGTATTTTTATTGGATTAAGCTACCATCAAGGTATATGAACAAAATTATTTAGTTCAAGTTTCTAAGTTGAATCTTTTCTAGCTTAACAACTTTAGATAAGTTACCCAAGACCAAATTATGATTCATGGTAAGTAAAGAGTATTTGGTTTTTGAACAAGTATTGAAATTATAATGTAAACTAAAGTTAGTTTCTGGCGTTTGGTCACTAAAAAGGAAATAATGTTCCAAAAACAGTTAGATATAACCTAGGCAAATACTATGACACCGAAGTTGAAACCTCATCCTTTAGCACAAACCCGACCCCCTATCCCGTCTGTGACTCAAGATGTCATATGATCCCAACATTAACCCAAGATCCAACCCTGGCTCGAGACCTAACCCCAAATCTGACTTTGACCCCACCTCCAAACTTGACCCTGATTTAACCCCAATCGAGACCAGACCACCGACCCTAACTATGACCCAGAATCCGACACTAAATTAAGACATAACTCAGACCTTGATCCCAAAATCTAGATGGAATATCCGATTCCAAATCAGAACTTGACCTTGACCCTGAGTCGGGGTTGAGGTCAGGTCAAGATTTGAGGTTGAGTCTCGAGTCAGAAATCATGTAGTTAGTCTTGGATCGGTAGTCAAGAGTCGAAAGTAGGGCTTGAAAATTGAGCCATGGATTGGGGTCAAAATCAGAAGTCAAGGGTCGAGTTAGGTCTCGAGTCTCAAGTCGGGGTCAAAGTTGGGTCTTGGGTAGAAATCAAAAGTTAGATCTAAGGTCGAGGATGAAAGTTGAATCTCGAGTCAATCCCGAGTTGGATCAGGATCGACATCTCGAGTCGGGTGTCGGACCGTGGGTCCCATTTAGGATTGGAGAAGTGTCCTAGGTCGAAATTGGATCCCGAATTTGAGTCAAGTGGCGAGGCTGAAAGAAAATTTTGGAAAATGTTTTCCTTACTTTTTGTAGAAAAGTCAATTTTCTTAAATAGAGGAAAATAGGTCAATTTTAAAACATTTAACCCAATCAAACATGATAAAATTGATAAATATTTTTCTTCAATTTTATCATGTTTGATTGGTCAAAATATTTTAATAAATATTTTCTCTGAAAAAACAAACTCCTTAAAAATTAATTGGAGAAAATGATAATTTCTATCTACAAAACCAATGCACTAACGTGGAATTTAATTTCAGAATAAAAACTGATGAATTATAGTTGGGGAATGAAAAAGACGGCATTTCGTCTGATGCATGATTTCTGAAAACCATTTGCATCGAGAATTTTCCAATGAAAACAACTTAGGATATTCTTATTTTATTTTATTATATATATTTTAACATAAGATACATATACTAGAAGACTTTAGAGTTTTTTGTATGGTTTAAAGGACAGCCAACTGTTATTATTGTCCCATAGTATGTGTAGATAAAATATTGGTAGCCTCCTTGCCCACAATAAATGAGCCTAATTATTTGGAAAAACTCCCAATTATTTGATGGTCTAAATCTCTGAATATGACATTCGAAGGAAAAAATAAAACAAAATAAAGTCTTTGAAGATGACATGATTTCTTATCAACTACCACAAATATGGGAAAGTATATTTACGACCTCACCAGCATAAATGTGTGAACCAACTATAATCTTATGCGGGAGGGCATGTCTAGCCCGTAACATATAAATTTACGAAAATTTAATAATTTTTGTTTATATTAACTTGAATTTATAAATTTTAAATTTTGCCTTTCCATTTAAATAAGATTTTATGTGAACGCAGTCTCATATGAAATAGAAAGAGGGAAGAAGATATCAAAATGAGTCGGCTAAGCGAATTATGATTTCGCCAATCAATCTACAATAGTCTAAGAACGTTATTTTCCTTTTTCTTTTAATTTTTTTCTATTGACTAGAAAAAAAATTATTTCCCCTACAAATATGCATCACTAGAAATCAGTAAATTTAGAATTTAAAAACTTGCTATTAAAATATGACATATATACAATAGTGTGTCACTTTGCCTAGTTTTGTTTCGATAATACAATTTTTAGTATCTTAATTTGTAAAATTAATTTTACAAAGTATATGTTACAATATTTTTTATTAACCTAAGTAAAAATCACGTTTTTTCCCCTCTATTGAAATTTATTTGCCTACTTCCAAGAAAATATAGGCAAGTCCACGTGCCAAGTTGACCAATGCTATGCCCCCTTAAATTGTTTTTTAAATATACCCTACAATAGTAGTTTTGATTTTAATCATATAAATTAATTTTCTGTGTTTTTTATATTAAGTTGGTCCAAATCTTATTAAAGATAATGTTTATTTAGGACACAATTTTATAACTTTTAACATCTTATTATTAATTATTAAAGGAAAAAAAAGGTTGAAAAACTATTTCATATATTTCGTAACTAAAAGAAATATAAAAAAGTCATATTTTTATACAAATAAAATATTGACTTTATAAAAAAAACGAAATGCTCAATTATTGGCTATGAATCGTTCTTACGTGGCATGAGGCTAGCGCAGTCACATAGGAAAAAAGCAAGTAAGCTCCACCATAATCACATGCACCACCACATATCAACCAATCAAGAAGCGCCTTGTTAAAAACAACAACATATCCCGTGAAACCCCGACTAAGAGAGTCTGGAAAGGATATATCGTACGCAAGCCTTACTATTATCTCATAGAGATAGAGAGGCAGTTTCCAAAAGACATTCAGCTCAAGCATATCAAATCCAAGCAGAGGAAGAAGAAAATAATAAAGAAAGCATAATTATTAATAGGAAAAGTAGTATCAAGTTTACACGAAAGAAATACTACCAAACATCAAAATAGTGTGATAATAAAAAATACAATAAACCACATATGACAAGAACTAGAAGGTTATGACTAGTACTACATCTACTATCTCTCTATCCTAATACACGACATTCACTCCTTCATATCTAAAGTCATGTGCTCAAAATATGAAGTTGCGATATGTTTTATCTAATCACCTCTCTCCAATACTTCTTCAGCCTACCTCTACGGCTCTATCCCTATGTGTGCCCTCTATAAATTCTTAAGCGAAGGATGATTCGTTACACACCTTTTGTATATGCTTTATCAAATTCTGACTTCATCATTGCCCATCAAAAGTGTGCTAGTTGGACAATCTGAGACTTTTTATTTTTGGTGCACTCGAAGTCTTCAAATCCTGGGTTCGCCTCTGTCTATAACCAACCTCTTCACTAGGGAGTCATCGTACCTCCTTTGCACATATCCAAATCTTCTCAATCTCACTTCCCTCATCTTGTTTGCCACATAAGTCACTCCTACATTCTCGGATAACCTCATTTCTAATCTTATAGCTTCTAGTATGAGCATACATCCATCTCAAGATCTGCATTTCTGCAATGTGCATTTTTTACACATGTGAGTTCTTGACTGACCAGTATTATATATCATTCATCAAGGACGGTCAAATCACTACTCTATAAAACTTCTCCTTTGGAGGTAAGCCTGCAAGCCTCTAGTTCATCCATACACTTTCAATACAATGTATGACACATCATTGTCCTTATCCTACAACGCGAAGTATGTGATCACCAAATTGATTTTCTTTCTTATAAAATCCCTTTGTTCTACTGTTAGTTTGAACAGAGAGAAAGAAGGTGAAGTGAGCTTTTGATCTAAGATTTCTCCATTTCAATGGCGACCATCAATGGCTTGACCTCACCACAGCCCTTTCTCTCTCTACAAAAACCCAACTCAAAGCCCTTTATCTCTCTATCAAAACCCATGAAGTCTCAATTCTTATTCAGAGGTCTTAAACAGCAGAATCAGCAGTTGAGGGGTTGGGCTGTAGTGGGTTCGGTAGCAAATGAAACCGACTTAATTCCGGTTCAAAGTAATGACGTTACGGATCAGCAAAATGGGGTCGTAGTTGGGTTGGAAAGAGAACCGGAATTAGGCGGGGGAGAGATGGATATTGTAAATCAGATGGTGGGTGGGTTTGGAAATGAAGGGAGGTTGTCGTTTGAAGGTGCTGGTGGGTTTTCTTCGGGAAGTGGTGGTGTTGGTGGGTTAGAAAGTAAAGAGGAGGATGTGGAGAAACTTATTGATAGAGCTATTAATGCAACTATTGTGTTAGCTGCTGGATCTTTTGCTATTACTAAATTGCTCACTATTGACCATGATTACTGGCATGTAAGTTACTTGTTACTAGTTGTAGAAGCTACTAACTTGTATTTAAATAACTTGGTGTCTGAAGATTTGATTCTTGCTGCTTGTTCTGAGCTTAAACATTTTCATAGCGTGGTTATTGCTATCAAGATCTCTATTTATGTGGTTTTCTTGTTAAAATGTTGGTTCATTTGGTTCCAAATGATTAATTCCACGGGATAACTACCAACAACAGGTTAATTCAGCCCACCAAAACTAGGACAGATTGGAAGAGATCACCTAATGTTTTTGTCCCGGCTGGGATTTGAAACTGAGACATCATGGGTCTTAATCCACTTTATTGACCACTAGGCCACACACGTTAAGAGGCAATGAAAAAGGATAAAGGAGAAACCTTTCCACCCTAAGCTAAAAAGATATGTTTAATATGTATAACTTTGAATATCCGAGTACCTTCCATTTAGGTGGAAACACACGCTGGTGCACGCATAGATAAATAACTCAATTGATTTTGGTGCCTTTTGGATTGGTATGTTTTCATGCTCTTTTTTCTGCTATGCTGTTGTTCCAGGGGGAAAATCCTCATGTAGATGTTTTATTCTTGATTAAGGATCTGTATTTCTTGTTGTCTTCAGTCTTCTGTGATTCAAATCATTTGCAGCTTACTCATGCATTTCATGTCGCAGTTATTTACATGTGTACAGGGTTGGGATATGATGTTTATTTGTTATCTGCTGTTGGTCTAATTGGAGAATCTGATAGTTCTATGCAGTCTTATTTGTGTTGGCCTTCATTGCTCATGGGTGATGATTGCATATTTCATTTCATTCAGTATATAGAACTGACTATTAAAATTGTTATATCCTAATTGCTCTTTCTTGATTTCAAGCACTTGTTTTTTTCTTAAAATAGTTCGATCTTTGATAGATTGACAAGGAAATGAGGAATCACGTATGCTTGTAAGTTGTAATACTTATAGTGACAAGTTTGATTTTTTCCTTGTATCATTTTTTTCTTTTTATAGTTATATATTCTTTTACTTGGGTTCACCACATTGAAACATATTTGTTTCGTGGAGTCACTTCTTATTTCTGGTGCAATTTGTAGTAATGTATGCTCAACTACATATTTTCCAGAGCATATAGCTCATTATCTTTCTCTTTCAGGGATGGACCTTATTTGAGATATTGAGATATGCTCCTCAGCACAACTGGGTTGCATACGAGGAAGCTCTTAAAAGTAATCCAGTTTTGTCTAAAATGGTCATCAGTGGAGTGGTTTACTCTATTGGGGATTGGATTGCACAGGTTAGTGGGGATTGAATAGAAAGTTCTGCAAATGCCATGAATCACTTGAAATTGTTTCTCGCCACAGGTATTGATAAGTCTTCCCTATACTTATTGCAGTGCTATGAAGGGAAGCCTCTTTTTGAAATTGATCGTGCACGTATGTTGAGATCAGGCTTAGTTGGATTCACGCTACATGGATCCCTCTCTCATTATTATTATCAGTTCTGTGAGGTACTGCTATTTTCAAATGTTTCATACTTCCATGGCTGTGGAATTATAGGTTTAATTGTTCTGGACTAAGCAACAACACATTGATTCGTATTAGGCACTGTTTCCTTTCGAAGATTGGTGGGTGGTTCCTGTCAAGGTTGCCTTTGATCAAACTGTTTGGTCAGCAATTTGGAACAGCATCTACTTCACAGTTTTGGGAATTTTACGTCTTGAATCCCCTCTTGCCATTTTTAGTGAATTGAATGCTACGTTCTTGCCAATGTTGACTGTAAGAAGACCTTCTGCTCTTACTTGTTGCTTCAATTACAGTATCACTGTATCACCTTTATATAATTGAACTTATTTCGCATCAAGCAGTGGTTCTTAACATTATTGTTTCTTGGTTTTCATATCTATGAATTTATCATGTTAATTACCTTGGCCATAGTTGCTAATGTGCTGCTCATGTTCATTTTCTCTTCAGTTTTGTGGCATTCTTTCTCTGATCTGGTCCATAATTCTTTCATAGTTGAACATTACTTTGCATTTTCAAAGAAGATTTCTAAGTCAGGGTGTTTATTTGAATCTCCATAATACTTCACTTGTCCAAATCAAACCTATGTTCTGTTGATAAATTGACATTTGTTGTGCAAATCGGAAAAGTGATTGAATGATAGTATCTTGCAGTTTACATCCTTCATATTCGTTGTTTCTTGCATTCATGCTTCTATCATGCAACAAATGCATCAGGATGCCCTTTTAACACGGATTCTCTTTATGTGGCTCATTTTCAGGCTGGTTGGAAGCTGTGGCCATTTGCTCATCTAATTACATATGGTGTAATTCCGGTTGAACAAAGGCTTCTTTGGGTTGACTGTGTAGAACTCATTTGGGTGACAATACTCTCAACGTAAGCATCCCAAATTCAATCACAATTTTTTACTTTTTTGGTGCATGGTATTCAAAGATTGAGTTTCGGAAATACTATAAGCATGATGGCATGAATAATTCAACACTGTATTCTTTGGAGGTAGTTAATTTTGCCAATGGTTTTTTTTCATTGAAAGTTATCTTGGTTAAGGAAATTGATGGCGGTCCATCTTTACTCTTTTAGTACATATGTGAACTCCCAAAGGTTTCCTATTCTTGAACAAAATGTTGTCCATGACGATTTAGGGGCAGGTAGCTCTTAGGTTACACCCAATCAATCACCCTGCTATAGTCTTTTTCGTACAGATCCAATCATGCTGCCTCACTGCCAGCTAGGTGACTTAGATTTCCTATTGAATGGTTAATGTACATGTTATTACTGCTTGTATTTGTTTTGTTTGTCCAATCAGTAGGACCTATCTCTAGTGCCCTAAGGTATTTCAAACTTTGATGACTGGATAATGCAGATACAATTACCTTTTCTCAAAAAGGAAAAAAGTTAGAATAATGCATAAATTAATATACCATGACAACCAATGAACAAAGTCTTGAAGCCGAAGATCTATCAGAAACAACCTCTCTACCTCCACGAGGTAGGGGTAAGGTCTGCGTATATCTTACCCTATGGAATTACACTGGGTATATGCTTGTTAGAATAATGCAGATGGAACTACAAGAAGTGCATCATATTCTGACTTCATTTCTTATTTGTTTATTAGCTATTCAAATGAGAAATCAGAATCTAGAGTCTCTGAGGTGATTGTAGAAGCAGAGGCGCAACCTCCCTCAATAGGCCCACCACAGGTATGTGAAATAACTTCTACTTTCAAGATGTGGATGTACGGTGAAGTTAGTATTGACGTACTAACTTAATTTGACGCGTGCTGTAGGAGTAAATAAATGGAAGAGCTATGACACGACAAAGATTCGAGGAAATGTATAGCTTTGAGGTGATATAGCTGCAGATACTTGCTGTACCTGACTCTCAGAAAACATCCTCTGAGATACTCGTTTATAATTTGTGCATACTGCACGCAGCCCTCCTTCCTCCGTGTATGTACACAAATTCTTTTGTAGTAATTGTAAAATAGTGCAATCGCGACCTCTAATGTTCGTGCTGGAGTTTCAACAGAAATTTCCATAATAGAAGTATAGCTTATAACATAATATTAACTGTCTTAAAGGATCATGAAATATGAATGATGGGAACTGGTGGCTCAAGCCAGATACTTTGTTTGTTCTTCTCTTTTACATTTCACTTCACTTGCAAACAACAACATACCCGATGTAATCCCACAAAGTGGGGTCTGAAGAGGGTAAGATCTACGCAGACCTTACTTTGGTAGACCCTCGATTCAAAAGAAAGAATGATGCAATGTTTACTTAAAGCACCTCTTCTACATATCTCTTCACAAAAAATGATTTCTATAACTAAAATTGCATTAAGCTACCTTGTATTTTGTTTAATGTTAAGCTTTCCCCTCTAGTTCTTGAAATTATACTACAGCCCTCATGTCTTCGAAAATTGTAGTAGAAAAGAAGTTGGATACTTCTATTTATGTGAGGTCTTTTGGAAAAAATATGTGCGGACTTGTTTTTAAGCAGATAATTTTATATCATGTTAAGAGTATCTTTGGATTATTTAGCTCAACAACAAAGTTTCTTTCTCATTTTTTTCAGAATTTGAAAGTTCCTTTTGAAAGAATTCGCTTTTTTTGATGAAGATGAATACAACATGTTTTTTTTCTTTTGATAAGTTAGAGTGTAAGGATGCATTTATCTCTCCAAGTATTGTAGCACAGAGGTCAAGTCTTGCTCCTCTCTAAGTTCCTTTGACTTATTTATTGAATCAATTTCGATGAAACTTTAATTTTAAAAAAAGGTATTTTTACGCTAGGTGATAAAAATGGGCTCTTACAATAAGTATAAACATTTTTATCAAATTACCTAACACATTAAGATTTTACCATAAAGAGCAATTTAGCAAAATAAAGATCCCATAATTTTAGGCTCTAATTTTGAGTTCTTCCTACCACCTAACACTATCATCTCCCCTTTTATTTTACCACTATAGAAGACTAAGGATCGATAGTGGAGGCAAGCCACCTAAATATAAGTTATTTAAAGGCGTGAGACATAGCTTATGAAATATCATAATATAAAATATAAATTTATATACCACAAAAAAGTTAATTATCCTAAAGAGTAAATATTAAAAACAAACACAAAATAGAAGTAAAAGTGCAAATGACCCCAATACTCAATTTTATGTATTTCTTACCTTATTAAATTATTTAATAGTAAATTAATATGATTTGATATAAATAACACATGAAAGATAAATATTTAACAATTAGTGCATGTATAAGAGGCTATAATGTAGTCAATTTTCTCTAACCTACTAACATTAGGAGTCTAATCAATCAATTTTTCTAGCAATTATTATTTGCTTAATCTTTGGCCATAGGCTTAATAATTATAAATAATAATAGACCTTTTTTTGGAAGTAATATACCAAATATATCTATCTATCAAGATATATAGTGCATTCACCACAATATCATTAAAATCAGTTGAGAAAGATTATGACAATGTATTATCATTTCAAGTGGGCTTAACAGAAATTTCAAAATATTAATTGAAGTCATAAATTCAGACTGACCATCCCTTTTCAGCAAATAAAATTTAAATAATATCTTTTAGACCCCTTTTCATTTTACTCAAAAAAGAATTTCTTAACCTCTAAATGTATAATTTTGAAATTGATGTACATGAACTATTTTAATCTAGCAAGTAAAGGATATTATTTTCTTATTTTGTACACTTGGCAATACATATACGTCGTATGATACAACGTATTTTAGGAATGTAAAAAAAATAAAAATTAAGTATTTCATTGAAGTTACGTCAAGTAAAAATATAAAAACAAAGAAAATATATAATGTGTGTTCACACTTGTATGTATACTTGTATATAGATGATGTGAAGCCATGATATTGATACATGCATTTGGATTCTTTATAAATATTATGTTGCTAAAATAAGAAGTAGGGAAATGAAATCATATTAAAGTAGTTTTGTTATGTTTCCTTGAAAAGGAAATGCAATTAACATAATAATTAAAAAAAGAAAAGATTATATGTTTTTTTTTGGAGATAATGATTCCCCTTTGATGATAGTGAAATGGTCCCAACTCAACAAAGAAAGAAAGGTAATTGTGAGGTAGCATCTTGTTGTCAATATTGTGAGGACCTATAGCTCTTGGAATATACTTTTGCCCCCTTCTCTAATCCTAGAAAATGAGACTTGAGATATAATCAAGAAAAAAGTATGACATCCCAAGTATATCTAGACAATGTATGATGGAATTTCCTATTCTAATAATTTTTATTATTTTCTCCTAAAAACAAAAAGCAAAAGCTCCTTATAAATATATCATGTCAAAAGCACACACAACATGACCTAATGATCAATGAAATGGGTGAAAATCCAAAAGGTCGAGATTCTTATAGTAATGAACTCATCAGAATAACAACAACGACTACATACTTAAGTATAATCCTATAAATAAAATCTGAGAAAGGTATTAGTAAGTACGCAACTTTACTCCTATATCTTGAATAATACTGAATTCATTTTGTTGTTAAAGTTATAGACTCTGATAGGATATCTGTTGAGATTTTAACAAATTTTTATATGTAGATCTATATTTCGTGTAGAAAAAATTATAGATTTAAAATGAATTTGTAATCAAAAAAGTTGTATCCGCTTCTATTAATATCTAGTTTTGATCGACATAATTATTTAGTACCTTCATTAATAGGAAGTAACATATATTTGATATAAAATTGAAGTGTGTATAAATTGGCTCGAACACCACTGTAATTAAAAATATTATCATGGAAAAGGGATTGTGTTTTTTCCCCTTTTTCTTTTGAAAATAAATTATACTTCAATTGGATCCAATGATCCAATTGTCATTGAGTTTATCTTTCAATTTGTTTGATTCTCTCCAATAAAATAATTGCATCAATCATGTCATGTATGCAATGTATGATCCCTCTAGAATATGTCACTATTAATTACTAAGCTTTTCACATCAACAAATGACTCTTATCTTTTCCCTTAACGAGATTTCTTTTCTTCAAAGGTAGCAAATTTCACTACTTAATTAATGATATTCTATTCTTTTTGGAAATTAAAAACCAATTCTTTATCAAAATTAGTAACCTACCTTACTAGCTACTTAACAAATAATTATAGCATTAGTAAATATAATCTCCCTTTAAATTAATCCTTTGGGTTTTGGGAATCTTTAAAAAAATAATACTGATATGTAATTTAGTTATCTAGCTGGTTTTTCTTTCTGGTCGTAACAATAACCAGGCTTCAGTTCTAAACAAGTCATGATCAATTAATAGTCTAGCCAACAGAAGTAAAAATAAAATAAAATGTGCAGAATATATTTTCCCCCAATAAGATATAAAACATATATGATTAATTACAAGATTTGTTTCTATGCATCTCTATTCACAAACAAACCTTGGAGATGTATATATATATATATATATATATATATATATATGTGTATAACTATAAAGTAAAAACAAACTGTTAATAAAACAAAAATATACATGTCCTCACCTAATAATTATTATTTTTCACTAAACTGTAAATCATCTAATTTAAAACCAACAAAATCTCAATACCCAAATCCAGCAATCCCACTAATCTAATTTAACATCCTCGTTAATCAATAATAATTAGTTAGGATCCTGTAATAATCAAGCATCTTTAATTTGTATGGTATAATAATATGATTCACAATATTGCCTTTTTTTTCTTTTAATTTGATATCTAAGAGTACCAATTCATGCCCGAATAAGGTTGTCGAAAAACTCCGTCACTAAGAGACCCCAGAACTTGTTGTTGATGAAGTGACGGAGTTTGAGGAAGTTGACTCAGAATACTTACAATAGATCCGTTCTGTTCATCTGCACGAGCATTCATATTTAATCCGTCCTCCATATTGTCCGTCAAAAACCTTTTTGTTGATTGAGAATTATCATTACTAGCTCCTCCATCTTGATCATTCCAATATAAATTTGCTAGTGGCCTCTTTGAAGAAAATTGTGATCCACCTTCATATAAATTTTGGGCATTTTGATCATGAAGTAATGATGTAGTACCAAAATTTGAAGATTTTAGTTGTGGTATTTTTGGTTGACCAAATATATTTGGCATTGACATTGAATTTGGTATGCATGATGGATTAATTGATGATGATCCCATCATCATATCAATATTCAAATCATCTCTTTCATGATCAATTGGCCTTTGAGTATTGTTCTTCTTGTAAATCCTACATAAAACCCAATCATCTAGCTGCATATTTAAAAATAAAAATTTCATTAGTCAATCCAATTCAATCAAATATAGTACTTTCAAAAGTCTATTTTGTTAAATCCTTTTCTTTTTGTAAACTAGATACTTCCATGTGTGGCGGCTATATTAGATGTGTAGTATCTGTAACGAGGTGAGAAATTTCATTACGGATATTCAAGATTTAAATATATGCACCCAAGTCAATCAATTTTTTGATAAAAATGTCAATTTGACTACTATTTATCACTTTATATGGTTACGCCACTAAATTCATCAGTACCAAGGGAGATGTGATATACAATCATCAATTTAATTGTATCTATTTATTTTATTTTTTTTAAAAAAAACATAGGTAAGACACAAAATTCATTATGTTCAATTTTTAAAATATATAAATTAAATTTAAATATTGAAACAACCTTACCAATATAGGAGCATTTGCTAATGTAATCGTCACAAAAAGGAATACTTACTATTCCAACAGATGGTATGCTTTAAAAACATTAAATTCAAAGACAAATTTTAAGATGTATGAAAATGGCATAAAAATAATATAAAAAAAACTTACCCTTAGTGATTTTTTATTGGCAAGGTCACAACCAGGGGGCTTATTATTTGTTTTATTGTCAGCAAGCCTATATTCATGCATGATCCAATTTGTTTTCACACCTTTGGGTGGTTTGCCACCATAAAACACCAATGCTTTTTTGACACCTACTTTTTGGGTCCCGCCGGCAGTGAGCACCGGCTTGTCGGTTCCGGTAGCTTTCCAATAACCAGAAGTTGCCGCCCTATTTGGCCTCGCCCCGTTTGGATACTTCCTATCCCTTGGACTGAAGAAGTACCATTCTTGTTCTCCAAATGTCGCCTTAGCTGAAAATCAATATTGAAAAACATACTTCAAATGCTCAAAACTCGTTGAAATTTCAAAATTGCCCTTTTATAAAGAGAAATTCTATTCCATAGAAGGAAAAGGAAAAGGAAAATACAAAAAGAGAATAACGAGAATCGAATTCACACTTATTGCATGCTGAAAAATTCTCAAACACTCAAAAGTCGTCAAAATTTTGAGTTGTCATCTATGACATGAGAGAGAAGGAAAGGGAAGCAAAAAAAAAACTAACAAAAATAGAATTCACGCTTATGGTATGAAAAAGCTTCAAACACATTTCAAAATTACCCTTTTTGTTACATGGGATGAAAAAAAAGGGTCAATAAAAAGAAGTTGGCTTAACGAAAATTGAATTCACACTTATGGCATAAATTTTTTTTCGAACACTCAAAAATCATCAAAATTTTAAAGTTAGTATTTTTAACATAGGAAAAGAAGAGAAGCAAGAAGGGGAAATTAAAAAAAAAAATGAACAAGAAGAAGAGAATAATACTCAATCAAAATTAGAACATCTCAATTCTCAAGCACTCAAAAGTCCTTTAAATTTCAAAATTGCCATTTCAATTTTCTAATATTTTTCTCTTACATGAAAGAAGAAGAAAAAAATAAGGGATAGAAAATTAAAAAAGGAATGATGAGAATTAAACTCACATTTATTACTTGAAAAAATCTCAAACACTTAATAGTCGAAAAAAATAAATCAAAATCACCATTTTATTACCCGAAGAAGAAGAAGAACGAGAGGAGAATTTTTTTTTAAAAAAAAAACACAACGAAAAAATAAAACTCATATTTATCGAGTGAAAATTTCTCAAACACTCAAAAAAATTTCAAAAAATCAAAATTGTCATTTATTACATGGAGATGAAGAAAGGGAGGAGAAATAAAAAAAAGTGAAATAACAAGAGAATCGAATTCACACTTGTTATGTGAAATATTCTCAAACACTTAAAACTTCCAAAAAATCAAAATTACCATTTTATAACATGATGATGATGTAGAAGGAGGAGGAGGAGGGAGGAGAAATAAAAAAGTGGAACAAAGACAAAATAAAAAAAGTGGTACAACATAGAGAATCAAACTCACAATTGTTATGTAAAAAAATTCTCAAAACACTTAAACTCCACAAAAAAATTTCAAAATTACCATTTTATAACATGAAGAAGAAGAAAAAAAGAAGGGGGAGAGGAGAAAAAAAAAGAGGAACAACGAAAGTATCGAACTCACACTTAATATGTGAAAAATTCTCAAACACTCAAAACTCTATAAAAAAATCAAAACTATCATTTTACAACACCACGACGAAGAAGAAGGAAAGGAAAAATTTTAAAGATTGAACAACGAGAATCAAATTCACACTTATCGCGTGAAAAATTATCATCAAATCGATACCATCAGACAATAAAGCGCGATAAAAAAAAAGTTATAAAAATAATACATACCAGGTAGTTCCCAAGGATCAAATTTGTAAAGATCAACTTCAGCAATAATAGAAACAGGAAGAGGAACAGAGGCAACTCTTTTCTTAAGGTAATGAACAACAAGTTCTTCATCTGTCGGATGAAATCGAAATCCAGGTGGTAATTGTGGCTGATGATGAGAGCCGGTTGATGAATCGGTACTCTCCATTAACAGAATATTTGATAAATTTTCAAATATGTTTGATCAGAACGAGCTGATTATAAAACTATATAATAAAATAATAATAACAAGACGGAGATGAAGAAGAGGAGGAGTAAATTGTATGGTACGAAAATTCAGCTTAAGATATTTAGAAGTTTAGGAGAGAGAGAAATGGTGTGTTTGCTGTGAGTTAGTAGTACAACAATACAGAAAATCAGCTGGAAATTGGTTTGGTTAATAATATTTGGCTCTTCTCCCCCAACTTCTTTTTATATGGTATAATATGGGGGTAGATTTTATTTTATTTTATTATTTTATACACTAATACTGTAAAAACGAAAATAAAAAAATTACTAGTACTAGTAAAATTTAGCCAATTAGAGTATCTACTTACTCCATTTTAAAAAATCTATCTCTTATATCATATTTGTTGAGACAATAGCTAAGTGTTTATCGAAAAATAATCTTTTTTTATTAAGGTAAAAGTAAGATTTATGCAACTTTTGTCTTTTTAAGACTTTACTTATTGGACAATATTAGAAATGTTATTGTTGTTATTGATGATGATGTGCTAAGATAATAAATAAATATTATATCATTTATAGTGGTGGAGCTACGTTTTTTTTTAATTAAGAAAATTTAAAATTAAGGGAATTCAAGATTTATTACAAATATTTAAAAAATAATTCTAATTATATATATATATATATATATCAATTGTTGATCCAAAATTTATGAATTCAAAATTTAAGGTTCTTAACATTGAATTCATTATGCTAAATGGAATCATACTTACTACTAGTTGCAATTTTAGAAATTTTTTACACAAATTTATGCAATGTGCTAAAATTGAATTCAAATGACTCTGATACTGAAAAGCTACAACCGCTTTTGTATGCCCCCTGGCTTTGCCCGTGGTTATTAATAGTTTTAATCGGTTGTAACGGTTTACATACCCTATTTTCTACCAATTAGAAATATAATAATTACCCTATTTTCTACCAAGTAAAAATATAATGAGATCATACATATTATTTATTGGGATTTTAATGGCTTTTTATACGCAAATTTATGCATTGTGCTAAATTACTGAACTCAAATGAATCCAATTTTAAAAAGCTATAACCGTTCACTTTTGTACGCCCCCTGACTCCGCCCACGATTATCAGTAGTTTTAATCGATGGTAACCGTTTACTTTCCCAGTTTTTCAGCAAGTAGAAATAATAACATCATAATTAACTTTTTAACGATCTTACCATATAAGTAACTTTTATAATATCAAAAATAACAACAATATACTTAGTGTCATCTGATAACTGAGGTCTGAAGAAGATGAGCATACACCACTTTAAATCATATAAAATTTAGGGGAAAAAGTCTGAAATATATCTGAACTTTGACCGAAATTGCTGTAACAATCTTAAACTTTGGGGAGGACCGATTACTTCCTGCACTATTTAATAGTGTATTTTAAAGATATATAAGTGTCCACCTGGACAAGTTACTATTAATAATGATGCAATATTTATGATGTCCACGTGGACACCTATATATCTTTAAAATGCACTATTAAATATTGGAAGGAATAATAGGTCCTGCCTAAAGTTTGAGATTGTTACAGCAATTTCGATTAAAATTTGGATATATTTCGAACCTTTTTCCCAAATATTTAAAATATTGTGTATAGCTACCAACTTGTGATGAAAAATATTCTCTAACTTATGGTTTATACCATGTAAAGACAGAAGGTTATATTTGTCATTTTATAGGAAAACATAGTCCATGTAATAGTTAGTGGATGTATTTTTTTATTTTCTCACCCGATGTCTAATACCTATATTGGAGCTCGACTATTTTGAATTCACGTCATGTAGGACCTTATTTGGGAGGAAATGCTTATTACGAAAGATTTTTTCATATCCCCAAAGCTGGAACTTGAAACTTCTGGTTAAGAAAGGAACAACATCATCCACTGCACCACATTCGTTTGATAAATATTTATGAGGTGATTAGTAGCTATCAATGATGTAATTAAGCTATTGTGAACTGAAAATTAGGCCTTTAATTAATCGACACGCATGGTTATATAATATAAGGTTAGCGCGACACGTGATGAGGTTGAAAAGATGGCAAATGGGGTCCACCTCTAATCTAAATATACCTAAGACAACTATAGTGTGGGAAAAAAAAAAATTAAAAAGTTTTGATTAATCTTATACCAAGATAAGTGCCTCATGTAAAATGTGTCAACCTTTTAACCACCTCAAAAAGACAAAAAAAAAGTAAAAATTACGATTCGTTTGGATTAGCTGATTAAAAATAGCTGACAAATATCAAATGTCGAAAAGTATTTTTAGGTGCGGAAAAAATTAAGAGTAATAAAAAAAGTTAATATATTTAGTAAAAAGTTGTTGATAAACACTTTTTTTAAAACTAAAATGATCGAAATATTTTAAAAATATTTTTAAAAGGTATAAATTTTAAAGCGCATTAAAAAAATGATGAATGATGGAAATATAAGTAGAGAAATAAATAAATCTATGTTTTAGGATGAGTTTTTTAGATCGACTTAGTCAAACTATAAGTATTTATAAGCTATAAAATTATAAGTTGAAAATGACTAACTTATAAGGATTTTAGCTTATAATTTTTTATTTATGTTTGTCAAATTCGTAAGTAAGTTAATAAGTGTTTATAAATTAGTTTGATCAGTTTATAAGCTCATTCAAATACTTTCTTCGTGTTTCAAACCTTAAAGATCAATGTTCAAATTCAGTAAATAATACACTCAAACATTGATAAATACATTTATTTGATACTAGTATAAAAAAATAATAATGATAAATATATATCTATTAGAATTATTGAGATATACACAAATTGATTAAAACACGATCGTTATAAAGAAAAGATAAAAGTGTCAAGCTTTTTTGTGGTAATATGCAAATATCTTGCTTGACTGGCTCATAAAATATCCCATGGACATGAGACAACATTTGGGCAAACAACAAAAGTTTGATTAGGACGAAGATAAGAAGCTCTTTTGACCTCAAATATGACATGATTTGTTTGCTAATCCGTATATTTTTCTTTTGGTGGGGGTCCAAATTAATCTCCTTAATGGCTTTTATTTTTATATGTAAATGCATTTTTAATTTATTTAATAATTGTTCACCAAATCTCAACACAAAAATGTACTAATAGAAATCCAAGTGGCATAAATTTACGGTTTATCGTTTAGTGATATCAATTTTCCTTTCTTTATTTTTCGATTCAGAACAATTTTATTAAAAAAAAATAGTATAAATATATTGTAAGAGTGTTGAAATTGGAGAAATTCCTTCTAGGGAGTACCTTCCTCTCTAATTTAATAAGCTTTATGTCTTATGCATAAATTAACCGAGTCAATAATTTAAATATCAAATTTGTTCCCACTAATAATAACAAAGAATGGAAGGCATCATTATGTGTCAAGGGAATTCATGCAAAAAGATATTTTTATGATGGACCTCATTTTTTCTTTATTTCATTTCACATTCCTTATCAAAACAAATCAAGATTTTATTTTTTTTCGTTTGGTGTTTGATATCTGTATTGAAGCCCGATTGTTTTGGTTTTGTGATGCGTTGGACCTCATTTTAGGGAAAGCACTCCCTAGTCCCTACCAAGAATTCTGCCATATTCAGTGCTCAAACCCGAAACCTTTAGTTAAATGAAGAACAACTCCATTCACTCCATCATATTCTTTGTGATCAAGAATATTTTTTTAATACAATAACTGAGGGATTCATTTCACTTTTAATACCTCTCTCCATTTTATCTGAAAGTGAAACTTGGAGCATATTTTTGTCTAAAATGAGGATCTTTTTTTTTTGTTTTTTGTTTTGTCTTTTCGTTTCACATTTCTTATCAAATCAAGTATTTTTCAAATAGTAAGATTTGCATATGACTTGATGCTATGGAGGGATCATTTTCAGTTATTTTTCATCCGATAATCCATATTCATATTAGATATCTACTAATCTCATATTCGTATTAGGTATCGAAAAGTTTCTAAATACTAAGGACAAATTGTTCAATTCCTAATAATTTGATTTCATACCAACGCTTAAACCTGAGAATTTTAATTAAAAATGAAGAAACATTTATTAATACTCCCCTATAAACTTCGTTAAAGAGCAAAATTTATAAAGGCAAGACTATGTTCCTATTTCTCATAAATAAATACTCCATTCATCCTCTTCTTCTTTTTTTTTTTTAGTTTTTCATTAATAGATCCAACATAGGTATTTTTTTTTCACGAAAACAAGAAAATCTTAATTTCTTCTTCTCAAAATTACCTTTATCTAATAATAATTTTTTTTAAAAAAAAACCTTTGTCTAATAAATAATAACATAAACTTATAATAAGTATTTACAATTTTTCATGAGTATACTTATATTTATAATATCTCATTAAAGTGGTTTTTACTTAATAGACGTGCAAAGAATAAAAATAAAATAATTAATAAATAAATAATGATAATAATAATATCAAAGTTAGTGACTTTTTTTTGACTATTTAGTGATATTGTACGTCAACCACTACTTTTATCATTTTATGACTTTCTACTGGCACAAATTTTATAGTCTTAAAGAGATAGAGATTTCTTCCGTAATAAATTAGTGAAAAATTTATATTATAGAACATATTTTTTTATTGATTTTTCATCAAGCCATCTCACTGAGAAAATACATGTTGGAAAACAAATTATTATTAAAATAATGAAAAAAAATTTAAATTTTCTTTGTATAATTAATATTTTTTTTATTTTCTTACTGATTCAATCAAAATATTTGTTATCGTTATCCTTTCTTCTCCATCCTCATCTTTTAATCAATTCTGTCTAAATCTCCACCTAATGTGCTAGCCAGTTGGTAAATATTGATGGGGTATATGTACAAGATTTTAATATAATTTTAAGCAAAAAAAATTAGGATAAATATATTAATATACTATTAAAAATAATTTAAATATATCCGCCGTTTTCATTAAATATACCTCTAATTTTAAATAGAAAAACAAGTGACAGCTATTTGGCAAGAAATATGTATGGGTCAAGGTGCAAAGACTATATCGAAAGAGATATAAGAAGACACAAATTGAGAAAATTGTGTGAATATGGTTAGGGCCCATATAAAACTTTTGACTCGATCAAAAATAGCGTTTATTAATCACTTTTCAAAATTTATATATATGTCCATGTACATATAGAAATTGAAAAATAACTATGTGTAATTTTTACTGTGATGGATCGACTATGAGTTGTGTTTAATTTGAAATTGACTTATATATACATGCATGCACACTCATATAAAACCAATAGATATAAATAGGATTAGATATATACTTCAAACTACGATTTCTCAATTCAAAATACATCGTATTTAAATTTTGAATTCGTCACTGATGGATTGGCAAAATTAATCTACTAAACGTAAAGAAAGTCTACATGATCGATTAGTTGTATTCATGGCACTCAATTTATTGACTCCTAGTGGGGTCAAAATGCATACTTCTTCATCAATCTAGTTAACATTGATTTCTTGTCCTTATCTCAAGCGATGTTATATGGAATATTATTTCGTCATGAATTTTTTTAATCACTTATTATATATATTTACTTTTTCAAATATGAATCACTTACGAAAAATTCTGAATACGATTATAATAGCCCTCAATTTCCCACTTAAAACATCAGCAACTTTGTCTTTAACCAAATTCAAGATAGCAACTGTACTAAAAAGGTGATTAGTCCACCACACAAAATACAACCATTAAAATGTTTACTGTATTGCTTGTTAGTCCGTTGTCCTCTCAATGGCTAAATCACAATATCTTTTAGTAATTTAACATTGGGTCATTTACACTTTTGTCTTTATTTAATGTCACTCGATCATTATAAAATTGACTATGATTTTTTCTTCGTCCATGAGGATTTCACCATAACACCCGCTATTTCGAATATGTCATGAAGTATTAGTCTTTAATTTTTGTTCCTCATGATAAATATTTGACTCTTTTTTTTTGTCACTAGAGATTTCACCAGAGCACCCACTACTTCAAATATATCATCAATTATTAGTCTTTAATTTTTGTTCCTCATAACAAATACTTGACTTTTTCATAGGGTATTATAGGATAATATTTTTCATATTATAATATCTCATAATAAGTTATGTTCAGACATTACTTTAGTTTTTGGAAAACTTATATATCCCTCACTAAATATAAGTTTGATTGCTAAAACACAAAAATTAAAAATCAAATTCATATAAGGATAAAGCGTACTGCTAAGTTAACTATTATGTGAGCTAATAAAGTGGTCAGCTTTAGACAAATATTAAATCCATGTATATCATCAAGAGTAAGATCAAAGATGATACGATAGAATTTAAGTTATGCACAACGACAAAATTACTGTATACAAAGTGTTTAGACAATTATATTAGTTATCGGATAATTACACATGTAAGTCCTTAATAAGCAATTAATAATTTGTAATCTCATAACAATAGTAATGAACATGCTATTACACGTTAAATTCATTAATAGTATATAAAAAAATATATACATTATCAGTATATATAACTTAAATCAGATAAAATAACGATCCCATAACCTTTTCTATCCATAAGGTAATCAAGTTAGTTCAAAGAAAATATTAATAAATAAAATAAAAAATATAAGGCTAGGAAAGTTGCCTTAATTATTATCTATGTCACGTCTACTATTAAATCCATATAAATTCCAAATAAGAAATAGCTCAATGATCATGAGTTTAAAAGTTAAATATTTTTACACTATTGCGTTAAGTTACCTATGATAAAAATATAATAATTATTTATAATTGACGAAATCTTATAGCTAAAAATAACTTGTTATAATAAGTTAAATTATATATATATCGCGTAAACTTTTAAATTTATTAAGCATATAATTGATCTTCTTAATGGACGGAATTTAATTTTCTTATGTCATAGCTTACGAAGCAAAAAAGACTTTGAAGTCAAATGATAATTGATGGCATTTCCTGGCCATGCTTGCCTAACACTAAGGACAAAAAAACACTGTTTTCTCATGATTCTCACCTCAAATTAAAATACAACAATCTTACGTTTACGTGAAATTTAGAAAAGGATCGCACTTCAAAAGATGTAATATTGACAACATAGCCCGAAGCCACTAATGTTGATTAATTATATTCCACATTTGAATGTCATATTGCGTGGAATAAAATTAAAAAAATATGTCAATCTCGTACACAAAATATTATATATTTAAGTTAGAGTTACAAAAAGGATGTACCTCAAATAAGTGTGATATATATAGATAATCTATCCTTATATACGTGGCTAATTTCATGGCTCGGATTGGTGACGTATATGTTAGCATTCGAACCTATGACCTATTTGTGTTTGAAAACTCGTAGTTGAAATATACCTCTGAATTGGTATTAATTTGCAAATACCAACTAACTGCCTAATTAGTCATCTAGGTCGTCAATGTAAAGAATTTTTTAATATTATATTGTGAATTTATCTAACGGGTATTTACATGTAGTGCTTTTTAAAATGTGAGATTTATATTCATAAATATAAGACAAGTTATATGATATAAAAAGTAAAGACGATGTGATAATTCAAAATATTTCTTATACTAATAATATATATAACTTAAACTCGTTACGAAAATGTGAGGCTCATGATAACACTAATGGGAAACGGAAAGTTAAAAAGTAAATTTTACAGTGGAGTGTGAAATTATGCTGTATTGAGTGCAATTTACACTTTATTTCCTTCGATTTCTGGTTTGTTAAAAAGTATCAAAAAGAAGAAAAAGAAATTACCATATTTAATAAAGAAGCACTCATTGAGTTATGACATATGAATTATGTGAGAATTAGAAAATAAGAAGAGGAATGTGCGCATGCATGGTTTATTGATAGTGGCATAGTTTAGTGAAGGTCATTATATGAATAGAATATAACAACAACAATAATAACAAATTCAGCGTAATCATACCTAGAGGCAGATTCAAGATTTTGAATTTTTAAGTGCCATGCTGCTTTGAACAGTAACTGACGTGGCGCCCCTCCAATTTACATAAATGCGCCCCTGATCATACGAGTTGAGTCTGAAAAAGATAATATATATGTTTAATTAAAAAAATAATATACATATATAAAAGATAAAAGCATATTGTAAATTTTGAAAACGTGATAGATTAAGATTAAAATACATATATTCAAAGCCTTGCATGTGGGTTACATAAGCTGCGAGTCAAACGTAGTACTTGTAACTTATGCAAAATATGGTATCTATCAATTTCTATATTATAGGGATAACCTAACTTGGCCTTTTGTGTATTCTCAGTGTGGAAAATAAATGATATGTGAATAATACTATGCATGTGCTCTTTGTACTACTTGCCACATTTCTCCCTTTTTTATTTTTTTATTTTTTTTATTACAAATATAAGCTAGTAGCAAGTTGTAATTGATTATATATATATATATATATATATATGGATATAGGTGTCCAATGCTTTTCTTGAAAAAAATATCTTGATTAATGGTGCTGAGTTTATTAAGTTATCACACCCAATTAAGAATATCTTTGGAATAGTTAACCTAACAAATAATATTAGAGTCAATAGTGTGTAAAAATGAGTATGGAGATGATAAAGCGGTGGTGTGACTTGTGAGCAACTTGGTTCACTAGCTATCTTAATCATGTCAAAATTAAAGTAGGTTGGAGATGCACGCGCATAAGAAAAAGCTAACTCTGAGTTTCAATGGCTATAATCTGTATCACAAGGGTAAATTATTGATCATTTACGGACAAATTTCTACATTAATACATTCGTTGAAAAGATTATCTCCCACATAATATGAGAATAATCCTAATAAATATGAGACCTTTCAGAAAAAATTGTGCCGACTTAGCCAAACTAATAAATACATCTCATCAAGTTAAAGAATATCTTTGAGCTAGATTAGCTAAATAATTTGTTTGTCTTATTCTCTTTATTTCTTTCATTGATGATATATATATATAATACTACATGATATTTGCATATAAATAATTAGGAGCTAGCATTTCTGCTTTAATTAATTTTATCCCCTTTCTTTTAGATGGAAATAATCATTTATGACCACTAACAAATTAAGGAAAATGACATTTTCTGGTCTCTTGCATGTAAAAATAAAGATTATTTGTGTTAAGTAAAAACCTCTTATAAGAAGAACACATAACTAATTAAAAGTAAGTTTGTAAAGAACTATAATATCAAATCACTCCATATCTCGAACCTCTTATAAGAAGAGCACATAACTAATTAAAAGTAAGTTTGTAAAGAACTACAATATCAAATCACTCCATATCTCGTGTGAATCTGAATTAATTAATCCAATAAATATTGGATATCGAATGATTATCGCGCACACAAAAAAGTTTTCCAATATGATCGGACGAGTTCACATGAAGTTTTGGTTAATTACGGAATTTTCATTATTCTAGCACGATCAATTTTTGGTGTTGTTGCTTTATAGTGAAGATATTTTTATAAATATTAACATTAACAATGAGATAAAACCTTTTTTAAAGTAACATATACTTGTTCACAATATATATAATTTGCAGTAAAAGGTAAATGGAGAGCAACATAATTATGTGTATGAAAATTAAGAGTAACAAGAAAGAAAGAGGGAATGTCAATGTCTAGTTTTGCAAAAAAGAGGGGTATTTGTTTTTTTCTTTTCCTATTTAGTTCTGTTATTCATATTGAAGCCCGACTAATTAAAATTCACTCTGGACAGAACCCATTCGGGGTATAACACTCCTTACTATGGACTTTTTCATATTCAAGACTCAAAACTGATCGAGACCTCTAATTAATATAGAATCAAGCAGTTTTATCTACTGCACCACGTTCATCGATGGGCGAGGAGCGGGTATATGAGAATTAAGAGTAACAAGAAAAAGGGGATGTCAATGTCTAGTTTTGCAAAAAGAGGGGTATTTGTTTTTGTATTTTTTCCATTTAGTATTCAGTACTCATATTAAAGTTCAACTAATTCGAATTCGCACGGGACAAGATCCATTCTGGATATAACACTCCTTACTATGGCCTTTTCCATATCTAAGATTCGGAACTGAAACCTCTAATTAATGAAGGAGTAATTTCATCTACTCCACCACATCCCGGTTTAGTGAAATGAAGTTGATGGGGAGAAGTTTTAAAAGACAAAATTAAAGGCTATAATCACCTATTGCAGATATTACGCCACAAGAAAAGCATAATTTGCTCACTCTCTTAACAGAATTAAAGCAAGTCACAATTACATGCCCCTTTTATTCTGTATTTTTTTTTCTTTTCTGTTTTGCATCGTAATTATACACCAAATACACACGTAATTATATTACCAAACCTTTTGGTTAGTTTGTTTGGCATGTATTCCTACCCCCCTCATATGACGGAGCCATCATTTTCAGTAAAAAAAATATAAAATAAATACACGAAATTGAATATCTAAAATATATACCTAAGAAATAATTTTAATTTTATATATATAACATAATTTTAATTATGAAAAAGAAAATTTGGATTTTTAGCTCCGCCGTGCTTAGATAGGGTCTTATTTAGGAGTGCAACGTGCTGAATTTACCTAACTCCTACTTCCCCTTGTGTGGGGAAGCTTCATGAAATATATTAACTTATGAATTTATATACCATTATATTAAGAAAATTAATTAACGTGAGAATATTTTACAGTATAAAATAATATCGGTCAAATGATAATATTGTAGGTGTAATTTTGTGTAAATACCATAGTTAAGTCAAATAACAACAATATATTACATAATATAATAGAATATACGCAGCGTGTATGCAACTTTGTCTCTGGCTTATAAAGGTAGAGGATTATTTTCAATAAACTGTTTAAAGTCCTTTAAGTTAATTCCACTTGTATAGTCACCGTACTTATATATGTATTAATTTAATAAATGAAAACTTAAATGTTTCTACATTTATATCTTTGATGTACATGTTTTTCGAATACAATTTGGTGGAAATCACACTTTGCTAATACTATGTTCGTTTCGATTTATTTATTTTGTTTTATTTTTATTTCATTTTAAAATATATTTCCTCCTTTTTCTTCGCAATTTTTTTATTTAAATAATCGGACGTTTGCCTAACGTTTAGGTGGCACCAACAGCTCCAACTAAGTTAAGGAATTTTACATGGCATTTTTAATGTAGAATCATAAAATTCAAAAGTCTTTTTATTTTTTAATATTTCGTATCAACTTAAAATTAAACAAACAAATTAATACAAAAAAAATAATAACTACAAAGATATAATTATTCGCGTGCTAATTACCAAAGTTATCATAATCTTTAAGACTTCACTCGACAATAACCCAAAAAGTCACGAGGGAGCAATATATATTTCTCCATATAAGCGGAGGTATTCAAGCCAGTTCGTGCGTACCTCAATTATTGTACGTGTTTATTTCTTATCAACACATATTTCAATTCTTCCAAGATTTCAAAATTTGTGATCTATGGACGTTCAATGTTAATTCGTTTAAACATTCATGAACCTATTGTATTTTAAAATTATGTGACGTTTGAGATCTACATACTTATTGTAAGTTAAACATTTTATAGATAATTTTATGTTTCGTCGAAAACACTGGGCCAAATGAACGGATCGAAAATATTGGAATTTGAACCTCATACCTCATCTTCTTTTTCCTAGTTTAAATGCATTTTTGCAGAATTAAATCCATTACTAATTTCAGCAATTAAATTAAATCTTTTCACAACTTTAAAAACATAATAGCTGACTATAAGGGCTCACTTCTTAACTCTTGAGGAAAATAGGTATAAATATTGGAGAATTTATTTTCAACAAGAAATTAAAAGTTCATATGACCGTTACTTCAGATAATTAATTAATTAATTATAAACTATTTTCCATATTTCCCTATATCTTTTAAAAATCTCTAAAATCCCTTATTTTAATAATGTATCCGTATTAATGTATTAATGTTTCCCCGCTTTCACTAATGTATCCGGATTGGGAAATCCCTTATTTTAATAATGTATCTGCATTAATGTATCCGCGCTTTCATTAATGTATCCGGATTGGGTTAATTTTAAGGGATTATTGTAATTAGAAAAAAAGTAGGGATAGATAGTAATTTCATCTTTACACTATGTGATTTATGTAACTTATACATAAAAAAGAGAAAAGAGCTAAGAATTACAAAGCAAGATGTTGAAATTAGGCCAGCTTTGTTTTCCTTAAAAAAGTAATTTGAGATAATGTGATTAAGATGTGCCATTAATTGTTGTTTTCACTAATTAGCTGTGCTTATATATTTCTTAATCTCAGAGTTGAAGGGTTCCAATCAATTTTCCATTTTTGTATATTAAGACAAAACCATTAGTCTTTTTTATTCGATGAATCAGTTGGCAAACACCAAAAAAAAAAAAAATATCACCAAGCACCTGATCAAACTAATTAAAATGACCTAACTTACTTATTGATCAGGACCCGTTTGACCATAAAAATTATTCACTTTCTTAAAAAAATAATTTTTCACTTTATTAAAAGAGTCAGTGTTTGATCAAGAAAATTCTAAATTCAACTTGAAGTTATATTTCAAATTCGAAAAACAGATAAAAAATATTTCAACTCGGTCGCTTTTCACTTTTTAAGTTGTATATACTTGAGTACATTCAAGTATGAATAACATTATTTCAAATATTCTTTGTGAAATGTATAATCAAACACAGATCTAACTTCAACTCTAACTCCGTAATTTTCAAATAAAATGAAATATATTTGAAATCCATGCATTAGAAATAGGAATTGGCGTGATACACAACCAAATTCATTGCTAATTCAATTTAGCGATGGATTAACAATAAACTACCCAAAATGTATCCTTAACTATGAGCTATTTTCACGATAAAGTTCATAGCTAAATTCAGTTTTTCTTTTAGTAAGATATATATGTAAAAAATAAAAATTCACCCCTATATATTTTGGAAATTAGTGGTATGTGACGATATTATGATGACATGCTTTCAATTCATTAAGTATGAAGTGATAATTAGACACCTTAATCTTCATTTGATTTTACTGCTTAACCAAATTTAGGCAAAATTGATCAAGTCGTCTTTTTTTATTATCCATTCACTTTATATTTTGAGAAAAAAGATAAAAAGATGCTCTTTATAAATACAATTCATCTTGATTTTTATGTTTTGGATGAAAATAGTATATTTACTGTACACTTTTAAGAAAAAAAAGTTTTTGAGGTAATTTTTGATAATCAAGATTAACCAGAGAAAACAAATACTATAATATAAAATGCATCAGAATCAGATTATGATAATTGAACTGATGGGGAAAAAGAAGGAGAAGTACCAAATTGAAAAGGATTTAGCTTAATTATTTGTACTAATCGTGTAAAGAATTTTTACGCTATCAAAATATATAATATATAATGTATAAGTTATAACATGTTTGTTATTAATTTTTGTACTAAAACAATTCAAAAATATTCTAATATAGTTGTGAAACCCTCCGTTTTCGTGTCAAAGTTTGTTTTTCTATACAACTTCATACCATCAAGAGTATTTCTCTACGTACATTATATAGATGTAGTTTCATTTTTTCAACTTTCAATATGATATTTTGTAATTCGCACACAATAATCTCCCACTTGAATGAAGTTTCACATGTCCATCACCGAGATTCATGGATTTTGAGTATATATTTATGATCATCAAAGCCCACATGCTTTTTTTTTGTGTGTAGGTGTCTCAAAGTTACATGGAAAAGTACTTATAAATTGGTTTGTAGACGCGTAAATGCAATAAGTCGCGTCCCACACTATCACACCGTCATCTTTATATATACTTGTCTCAACGAATTATTGGCTCTAATACTATTGTTGGGATAAAACATTTCAAAAATTCATTTAATATGATGTATTAATTTAATTATCTGTTTTGCCAAATCACATGGTTTTCTTCAAAAGATCTTACACTATTAAGAGTATCCTACACTTTAATTTATATGTAGCTTCGTTCATTGTTTTTTTCAACTATCAACATTCAGCAGAGACTTTATTCACATATCCAACTCCGATTTCATTTTTTTTATGAAAAGTTATTTATAGAGGTTAAAATCAACTCACACATAGTCAATTAGTCATACAACAAGCTGGATTTTGTTGAATATAGAATATTATGTCTTTCATATGACAGCTTTAATTTCCACGGAATACAATTTCTTTCTTTTGCTAATTTCCAATGTATTATCATTTATCATGAGTATCAAATAATTTGTCTACCATAGTACCAACTTTGATTATTTTTGTTTGAAATTCATGGAAAGGAATGAGTGACATGCACATATATATTGAATCTATTAGATAACTTTTTAAAGATCACAAGCATTTAATTCCTTTTGATAATTATTGTAATCGTGCGGGTCAGCTTGTGCGTCCTCGATCAATTTTAAAGAGCACTTGGCTACTTGTGTTCCAGCCAGCACAAATATTAAATAACTTTATCCATCAAAATTTTAACAAAGAAAAATAAATCACCTAATATGTTTGCAAATCACAAGCTTTCTTGTTATTCAAAAGTTCTCATGAGAACAAAATGTTAAGTCAGGCCCTCATAATGTTGGCCTTTTGGAGAAACACAAAGTTTTTAGTAAAGTATGAAGGCTTGTTTTGTGGACCTTCCAATAGATAAAGGAAAAATTACTTGAATAGGTATTTTTTAATAAATAATTACTGATTTTAGTGATAGTTTTTATTTATTACCATTTATAGCAATATATAGCAATACTGTGATAAATCTGCAATATGTATTAAAATTGAATTATGTATGCAATATATATGTATTATAACTGTTTTAAAATATATTATGTTTGTTTGGTAAGAAATTGACACATTGTATTACAAATGTATTAAAATGTGTGATAAATGTATTATTTATCAATAAAACTTGTATTATATGTGTTTTATAAATTGTTCTCTGTAATATGTATTAAAACTGTATTATAAATATATTAAAAGTGTTTAAGTGAAAAAAAAATGTTATTGCTATAAATGGTAAATATTTTCTCAATATAGTATATTTATGTAAGTTTCCCATAGATTAATGTATGGGGGCCCATTTCCAAGTGTGATCCATTGTGAATATTTTTTAGATTTTTATACTATACAAAATGCTCGAACGCTACCTTGTAGTTGCTTCATTCTCCAACTCGTTTAAGTCAACTGATATCATGAATATATCTTTTTGATAAATACCTCTATTTATATGGGGAATTCATTGTTGATAGATCTCACCTAATGTCAGCCTCGGAACCTGCCGCCTCAACGATGAATATAAATTGTTACAACTGTAGGAGTGAAATTCTTTTAAGTCATCGAGCTAAAAATCTTAAGAATCCAACTTTTTTTGTTGTTGCTAAATTGTATTTTACAACTAGGTATGTGGATGGGTAACCTCAAAAAGAAGTCTTGACATTCTTTAATTTTTTTAGGGCCTGTAATATTTGGGCTCTAAGTCTTGACAAGTGTATCGATATTGTGCAAATATTTAATAAATGACCTTTTCTTTTCATTTCTCTGCAATTCATAGACCTTTTAGACCACCGTCTAAAGATCTTTGAGTCATTAAGTAATAATAAAGACATTTTTGGACCAAAGTATTGATGGCAAGAGCATTTCTCGACCGAATTATAAACGGAGGATATTTTTATTCATTTCACATAGTTTAAGGATAATTTTGACTATTTTCCGAAGAAAACATTAGACTACGTCAATCCCAAGGGTTATACTGGTGCAACTTTTAAAAATAGGAAAGAAGCAAGACCAAACACTTCACAAATGTCTTGGGCCTTATGTTTTTGAATTGAACCCACAATAGCTGATAATGGGCCTGTAAATGGAATAGGCTAGGCCCATAAAGGAAACACAAATGTATAGATGTGCTAAGAATAACTTTGGACCCAATTCATATTCATTGATGAGCAAGACCCAAATTATCATGGTGGAAGAAGACTTGATACATTTGACCAAATCAAGAAAAATAATGTTAATACATCAATTAGTTGAACAAGTGAAACTTCAACTAAGCTCAAACAACTTTAAAATATTTTTAATTTGGTGTGATTTATTGATTTTTGATCGAACTTGTATTTTTTCACCAAAATGTCTTACAACATTAGAAATATTCAATATGTTATAAGTAGGTGCTTTTTTTTCTTTTTTACTATTCAGGTGGAATATTGTTCACAACCACCAAATAATCTCCTGCTTACACTAAGTTCCATATGGTCCATCATAATTCATGGTCTAATTTGGAGATAAACTGTATGTCACCCACATAAATCGTGCTCCATGTTTTCACTTCGTCATTTTTATACTTGTTTTTGTTCATCATTGATTCAGACACCAAATATTCAGATCAAACAATCAAAGAAAAACGTAACATAATATGACATTATCCACTTTAGATCACATTTTTCCACTCAAATAGGCTTTACACTACTAAAAGTAATAGATCTCTCTATGTTGGTTCATGAAACTTCCTAGAGAAATCCACAGTATATGCAATCTTTGTCATGACTCATTAGGGAATTTGAAGACCCAATAAATACCAAAAAGTATAATTGTCTTTTATGTGTACAACGTATATAATGCTGTCATAGCATAAGACAAGGACCACCTTAGCATACCAAATGCCAAAAAACCAAAATTATAACGTAAAATAATAAAGTCCATATGTCAACAAATAAAACCGACTTGTAAAAAGGAGTATTATGTGGAAGGACAAGTGTACATGAAGACTTGTGAACCCAACTTTCAATTTGGAAAGTTGTGACAGATTCATATAATCTTGGTTGGAACTTGGAACTTGGAACTAGTGTAGTTCCCGCATGTTCGATCGAATTCAGTTTAAATTTTATATTTATTTTAAGAAATTATGAAATATCTATAAATTATCAATCTAGAATTCAATAACTTAAAAGAATAAAAATTATGAACTCATAAAATTTCAAATCTTGACTTTGAATTCCGCATATAATGTCATACTACTAGAGCCTATGTTTGTTTTTTCTTTTGAGAAACAGAGCTTATGCTTTATTTCCTTTGATTAACATATTTTTTTTATTCGATTTAATTCATGTGATATTGTTTGATTAAACGTAAAATTCAAAACGAATAGAACCTTAAAACTTCATTAACACACTTTTGGAAAAAGAAAATTATACAAAAATACTGGAAGTCATGATTTTCAAGAAGTCACCGAACTAGTTCATTCCTATTTAATTTAAAATTAGGAGGGTCCAACGCAGATTGCATCAAATTGAGTAATTATCACACTCAACTACTCCAATTCTAAACTAAAAATGAAGAATAAAAAAAATCAGTCCGATGCTCAAAGCTTTCATTGTACGCGAGGTTTAAAGAAAGTTGAATCATAAAGGTTTAATATTATACACCGTCTTATTTTACATTTAGCAAGAGACTGTTTCCACAGATTGAACTCATATTCCCTAAGTACAATTCCATAAAATTTGTGACTAGTAACTACTTTTGAATAAATTAATTTCCACTAGTTATTTTAATGTCTCTCTCTTTTTCCTTTGCACCAATTATGAATTTGATTATTACTATTATTTTTTACTATTAAGATTTCTAAATGTTCATAATCGATCACGTCGATCCTCCAATAATGCAAATTAGCTTGTACTTGTACGATAAAATAAGATCACAACAATATAAATTTTGGTCCTACTAATGAATCATATGTGTTAATTTGTACTTGTACGATAAACTAGCATCACAACAATATTAAATTTGGTACTACTAATGAATTATATGTTTTATTCTAACGAGTATATCCCTAAAGAATGTTCTTATTCATACTTTATTCATATCCTAAACGGGCTATTTTCACCTTTTTTGCGGATTTGAACCAAATAGAGCTATAATTTAAATGGGTTGGTCAAATACGATTTAATTGTAGACAAGTTGATCAATTAAGCATACAAAATGACGAAAATAATCTCTTATATTAGAAGTATATACCAAAAAAACTCTTAAATGTATTATTGAATTGTTTTGATTTGTAAAATTTGTCAAATAGTTAACAAATTATTAGATTTAACCACCAAAAAGAAAACAACAAATTCACGTTAAGGTCTCAAAAGTTCACAAAAAAAAAAAAAAAAAGAAGCTAAATTCTCCAATTTGTATTTCCTATAATTACATTACCAAAGCCTTAAATTTGAGTACAACAAAATACATTATAAATGTGCATAATTGCATGAACAAAATCTTGTTAACTCTTTTTTTTTTTTTTTTGGTTGCTATTTTAGTCCCCAACCAAAGAATAAATGCCCTTTAAACCTCAATATTCATGACAATTTTTCCAAATTGTCTTCAAGTTACTCTATGAGAATTCACATTTTACCGTTCCACTATTTACCCAGTAAAACCCATATTTACTGCTTGGGTCGGGTACCGAATCCCAAACGGGTCGGGCACCGAGTTCGTGTTAGAACTCGGAAACCCGGTTGAATTCTCTTGAAAGAAACCCGGGTTAACCCTGTTAAGTGGTTGAGCTCTAACACTGCTTTCTACTTCTTGATCAACTCCTCCTTCAAACTTAACTTCGCCATGAAAATTTAACGCCGTCGAGTTAGCGAAAAATTCGTTGAAATTATTCAAATTGTTGTTGTGATTGTGATACTGATTGGTGTTCATAAGCACCGGAGTTTGAGGTTGATTTCCGGTAGCTAATTCTGGAAATGAGTTCAATCCCGCTATAGTTGCCCAATCAAAATTTCCAGAACCCAATTGTTGAAGATTGAGCTTATCGTCTTGTTGAAAATTCCTAATGGAATTCACTCTCGGTAACGAGAAATATCGATCTTCAATTGCTGGTAGAGATTCCAGCATATCATCAAATTGAGACGATGAGGGCGATGATGAAGCATGACTTTTATCCATATTCTGTGAATCGGAACTACTCGGTTTTTGCCCACCCGAATTCTTCTTGTAAATCCTACATAGAACCCAATCGTCCAACTGAAACATACCCAAAAAAAACAACTATTAATGTAAAATTCACACTACAATTTCGTGAAATTCAAATTCGAGGTGATGAGAATATACCCTTGAACTTCCACTTTTCGTTGTAGGTTCACTGAGTCTGTATTCATGCATAATCCAATTCGTTTTAGTTCCTTTAGGTGCTTTACCAATATAAAACACTAAAGCCTTTTTGATTCCAACTTTTCTACCTTCCGTAGTAATTACTTTATCAGTTCCAGTTGCTTTCCAATATCCAGAGCGAGCTACTCTGTTCGGTCGAGATCCATTCGGATACTTCCGATCTCTTGGACTGAAGAAATACCATTCCTTTTCTCCAAAAATCGCCTTACCTATACAAAACTCAACAATAAAACTATATTAATTACTTAATCAAGTTGAAAAAACACTCGAATTAATTCGAAAAAAAACTTACTAGGGAGAACCCATGGATCGAATTTGTACAAATCAATTTCTGCAATGATTTGTAGAGAGAAATCATGGCCTGCAACTTTACGGCATAAATATTGAACTAAAAGCTCTTCATCAGTCGGGTAAAACCGAAACCCGGGTGGCAAACTTAGCTGTGTAAGAGTATCCATTTCCTCAACACCCATTTTTTCTTCTTACAAGTAAGCAAATTGTAGAGAGAAGAAAAGTGCAGCAAGTTTTTAGGAAATTGGACAAAAGAAATATTAGATTTTCTGAAATTTCCTAAATTGTGAGCTACGGGGTTGTTTATATAGGCAGAAAAAAAAGGACATTTCAACTTTCTTCGGATAATCATTACATGTTTTATAATGTATTGTATTGTGTCATTTTAATGAATAGTGTTTGGATAGATTGTATTGTTCCCGTTGTTATATAATGTCATGTATCAATAATTTAAATGATGAATCTACAAGAAAAGTAAGGGTACGGAGTAGAGTTGCTGTGAAAATGTAAGGTAAAAAATGAAATATGATTATTAAATAATAAATAAAGTCAAAATAAGAAGAAAATATTAAGATAACGACGCGATCACATCAAATTGATCGTTACATAAAATGAATCTTTTTGTTATTACCTAACGATACGATGCAATAGATTTAAATAACAATCAAAATAAAAAGCGATAAGCATAAAAAACACATCTAAACTATTACCTTTTTTTGAGTTTCATACATGAACTATTGAGAGTGTGAGTTTTATACCTAAACTATCACTTATTACTTTGAGAAACACACCACAGTGGTGTGTGTAATACACTCTCTCTTTTATTTGAAAAAATCTTACCACATGGATAAAATATTTCATTTTGACAAAAATTAAATAATAAACTATTAATATTAATTAAAAATTAAAGATTAAAGTATTACTATCCCCAAAATTTTATTTTTTTAAAAATAAAATTTAAATTATTTTTCTTACCCCACTCCACCAGCTCCTCCCCCTCCCCCCGGACAATCCCCCCGCCCTTTTATTTTTTTAAAATTTCTTTTAAAAATTTCATACTTCACCCCCTCCCCTACCCCGCACAAAAAAACACCCACTTATTCCCATTTTTAATATTATTTTATTTTAAAAAAATAAAATTCTACCCCACCTTATTTAACCCTTGACTTTTAATTTATTTAATTATTTACATTTTTCTCGTTTTGTGTAAAATATGTACATATATTTTTAGAAAAATCTTTTTTTTTACTTGTGTACCGAATATAACATAAATAAAAATTTTATTTTAATTTTTTTTTTGAGACACGTAGGAGAAACTTTCTTTAAAAAAATAATAAAAAATATATATATATATACACACACACAAAACGGAAAAAAAAATGGAAGTAGAGGATTAGGTGGGGTAGGATGGAATTATTTTTTCTAAAAAAAAATATCTAAATTATTATTTGAAAAGGGAATGAGGGTAAGAAAAATATTTTATTTTATTTTATAAAAAAACATTATTTTTTTGGGGATAATAATTCTTTAATTTTAAATTTTAATTAATACTAATAATTTATTTAATTTTTGTCAAGGTGAAATGTTTTATCCATGTAGAATGTGATGTGTCAAATATTTTTAAATAAAAGAGAGAGTGTAATACACACACCATGAAGATAGTGTAATAAAAGAGAGAGGTGTGTTTCTCAAACTAATAAGTGATAGTTTAGGTATGAAAACCACACTCCCAATAGTTCAGGTATGAAACTGAAAAAAAGGGAATAGTTTAGGTGTGTTTTTGACATTTATCTCAAATAAAAATTATATTTAAACTAATAATACAGTATAATATAACGGATAACAACCATCCAAACAAGTTGTTAGTGAATTAAACTTTCGCTATGCATATATAATATGGGAAAAATTTAGATCACAATATACCATAAGCTTTTACTATATATAGGATTCGAATCCGGACCACAAGTAAAATCGAGTAGGCCCAAGTAAAAAAATAAATTAGAAAAAACACTAGAGGTAAGTAGGGTCGTCCTTTTCGATGGGACCCAAAGTTAACCATGCGTTAAAAAGTGACACGTAGTAAAGGTTCAATTGATACAATCGGCCGACCTTATCCAATGGTAAAAGTTAGAGTGCAAGTGCATGATCCATAATAGCTATGGAAGAAAATGAATTTAATTTGTAGAGGGTAAATATTTATATTATGTAAAATATAATAATATATAACTTTATTATATAATTAAATAGTTAAATGTAAGTAGTTATGTGCCATCAAAATGTAAAAATTTGTTTTATAAAAGTTAGGCACCGACCATCAATTTAAATGTATGTTATCAAAATAAAAATATAAAAGTTTTAATTAAAATTATGAATTTTATTGAATGTGCAAGTGACTGTTATCAACAATTTAAATGCATGTTATCATATCTTTCCATTTGACTGATTATAACGCACGAGTGTTGCACGTATTTGTCAAACCAATTATATATATATTCAAAAGAATCAATAATTATCCGTTTTTAAAAGGCAAAATAAAAATGATTAGGAATAGCAATTTAAATTTTAAGTTTATGAGTCTAAATCTTTTGAAAATATAAATATTTCTAGTTAAAGTTATTGAGTTTTATTAACTCTGCATGCAACTTATTTTGTCTCTAAATTCAAGAAATATCTTATTGAGTCATCAAATTTACCTGTTGAGTGGCTTCTAAAATATCGAGGTAAAGTTTTATCCAAACAAATAAATCGAAGCGATTGATATTTGTCTATTGATGATAGCACGAGTAATATAAAAGAGTTGAATTTCTTAGCTAGAATTTTTTTTTATCTTTATAATATGTAATCGTTAATCTTTATTATATAATGTAAGGGAAATAACTCTCTCAATCATTGTTAATTTTTTTAAAATTGATTTTAAATATTATTAATCTTCTATTTTTTTTTTAATAATCACTGAGAAAAACACATTTTTTCACGCATGGGCTAAAAACATATCGGCAGAAAAAATAGAGGGAAATTTTATTTTGTGAATTACGTAATAAGTATTACTTATCCAAGACTATATTTTTACTTAACTAATTTTAATGCACGTGCATTGCACACCTATAACACGTCAAAAATATATATAAGAATCAATTATGGGTGAAAAGAAGTCGGTGTTAAAATGAATGTAACTTTTATTTAAATGATGAAGATGAATTTTACTTCTTCATGGAATATATTATGTTTAGATTGAAGCGGTAAATTTAGTGTCCATTGATAATAGTTTTACTGATACAAAAGAAGGGAGAAACAGGTGAAGCGTGCGGTGTTTTTGTGTAGAGATAGATTGAGGTGGTGAATTTTATCTATTAACAATAACATCGCTAATATAAAAGAAGAATGAAAAAAGGTGAAATAATGATTTTCATGAGTGAATTTTACACATCGATATAGAAGAGAAAAAAAGAAAGAGTGTCAAAGGAGTTCTTCTTCTTTGTAGTGTGAGTATTACTTAAGTGAGACTATCTTTTTACTTAAAGCACACTTATTTATTTTAAAGCATTAAATAAAAAGATTAAAATTTTAAATGGTTTATTATTGAGATTTATAATACTTTAAATATAAATTTTTGAATATATAACAAATTTAAAAGAAAAAGTAAGATAAATAAATTAAAATGAAGAAAATATTAATTTTTTTAGAGTAGACCCCATAAAAAAAACCTTGGCTCCCACGCACACAACTCAAACAAATATATTATCTATGAGGTGTATATTTGTAGCTTCTTATATAATAGAATTAAACTCAATTTGTTAACATTTTTTCTTTTGATAAATGTTAAAAGTATATATAATTTTTTTAATAAAGTTATAAGGATATTTACACGATCACGAACCAACATTAGGTCATAAACACAGATTGATTTATTAATTGAAAAATGATTAATGTTAATAATATTTACTTAAAGCACACTTATTTATTTTAAAGCATTAAATAAAAAGATTAAAATTTTAAATGGTTTATTATTGAGATTTATAATACTTTAAATATAAATTTTTGAATATATAACAAATTTAAAAGAAAAAGTAAGATAAATAAATTAAAATGAAGAAAATATTAATTTTTTTAGAGTAGACCCCATAAAAAAAACCTTGGCTCCCACGCACACAACTCAAACAAATATATTATCTATGAGGTGTATATTTGTAGCTTCTTATATAATAGAATTAAACTCAATTTGTTAACATTTTTTCTTTTGATAAATGTTAAAAGTATATATAATTTTTTTAATAAAGTTATAAGGATATTTACACGATCACGAACCAACATTAGGTCATAAACACAGATTGATTTATTAATTGAAAAATGATTAATGTTAATAATATTTATAATCGAATATTTGATCAAATGCTTGTACTTTAGCTAGTCTATATTACATTTCAATTAAAACAAAATAGTTAAAGCAAAAGTTTTGGAACATTGCAACTAAAGTTCTTCCTTAAGCCAATTGTGTTATTATTATCTTTTCGCAAATTTTAAATACAATTTTATGTTTTTTAAAATTTCCTTTTATGTTTCTAGCAAAGAATTTTTGTCAGAAAAGCAAAAATTATCTTTTTTTATTGTGTGCTTAAAACAAGAAAATGTTCATTTATTGAATAATAAAATAATTTTACATAAATAATATTAATGATGTGACTCACAAAATAAAAATTTTCGAAAATAAAATGTAGGACAATTTTTGTTTTCATTATAGGGAATGGGCAAAGGGAGTGCAGACAAAAAGGTATTGTAACGGTGTCACAATCGGTGACACGTCACACATTTTTTCTTTTTTCCTTTTTTTCTTCCACTTTATTTTGGTCCTTTTCTTATTATTTTGTTAATTGTATTTTGGCTTGGTTTTGTTTCCTTTTTTCTTGTAATCACTCTCTAGTCCTAATTTTATTTTATTTTTGGGTTTTCGATGGTGAAGATCCAAAATCCAAATCGAAAAGTGAAAATATTTATCGTTGGAGGAATCGAGATAATTCTAATTGCAGTATTATTGAAAAATATTCAGAATTTTATCTTTGATAATGTTCGTTTAGTTAATAATTAGAATGAAGAGAGTTAATCCTAATTTAATTTTATTTTTGGGTTTTCGCTGGTGAAAATCCAGACCGAAAAGTGTAGAATATTGTTGGAGGAATCAAGATAATTCTAGTTGCGATAATATTAAAAATATATTCAGAATTTCATCTTTGATGATATTTTTTAGTTAGTAATTGGAATGAAGAGGATTATTTCATCTAATTTTAATTTTAATAACTAAAATTTTGAGATTGATGATGATCATTCTTTCATGCGAACCAAAAAAAATTCTATTTACAGAAATTAAATTGAATTATTCACATATTGAATTTAGAGGCGATGATCTCTATTATAATTCTTACGCATATGAATTATGATACTCAATATAGTTGAAATAATCACATTTATAATTATATTTAGTTATGGTACTTTGTTTTGTGCCTGATTATTTTGAACTAAAATCGTGTAAGGTTAATTAATAGAGAAGAATTTAATTATCTTTTTTTAAAGTTCAAACACGAATTTTCTGCGTAGAAGCAAAAGATGAATTCGGAGTCAAAAGGGTCACTTTTTTCCTTCAAAATACATAAACGGCCGATCAATTTTTTTTAAAACCAAAACAGGCAAATCGCTCCCTACTCCGTCAAAAAATTCTTCAGAAAATCGCTGTCCCAGCAGCGATTTTTTCAATTTTTTTTTTTTAAAATTAAAATCATTGCACAGATAAATTTTATTTTAAAAAAAAAAAAACAAAATTCGCTGCTGGTGCAGCGACTTCTCCAATTTTATATTTTTTAAGAATTTAGATTTCTAACTAAATCAGTATTATGGAAGCATGGATAATGTTTTTTTTTTTTAGTTAAAAGGTCAAATTAAAGTGGATTTACTTAAGACAAATAAAAAAATATTAGGCGGTTAATTAGTGACTAATTAGATGAAAATTCTCTAATGTATTTGACAGTGAAAAGACATTTCAATTTCAAGCCCGATTCATCCCAAATACATGTTCTTATCTATCTATATATATTTTACCTTTCACACTTGAGTGCTAAACAAAAAATTTTAACCACAATTTTTACATGTTTTAAAAATATTTTAAATTATTAATTATTATAACTTATAATATTCTTTTCTATAATTTTTAATTATATAAATTTTTTTAAAAAAAACTTAAAATTTTTATATTTATATTTACTATCAAACCTAGAAAGTTTGAATCACGAAATTTGATTTATTCTCTAAGTTAATGTGTAAATATTGCCACCTACCACCTAACAGATCACTTCATGGCTATATATATTTTTATTATAAAAGTGGATAAACACTAGTTACCAGTAGGGATTATTACAGAAATTTTAATTTTAAAAAAAAATAAAAACAAAAAATTGGAGAAGTCGATTTATTAAAAAACAAATTATAGAGAAATCTCTGCCCCAGTAGCGATTTTTTATTTTTTTTAAAAAAATTCTCTAGAAAATCACTGCTCCAGCAACGATTTTAATTTTAAAAAAATTGAAAAAATCGCTGTTGGGGCTGAGTTTTTTTTTGACGGAGTTAACGGGGGTTAATTATGTGCAAGGATCTCGCTCCTGAGGAAGCGATTTGCCCCTTTTGGTTTTAAAAAAATTTGATGGACCGTTTATGCTTTTTGAAGGAAAAAAATGATCCTTTTGACTCCGAACTCAGCAAAAGATAGAGTAAAAAGATGAGTTCAATGGAAGTTAGTAATTTTAGTTCAAACACTCATATAACATCTCAAGTTTTTTTTTTTAAAAAATACATACATATTATTAATTTAAAATTAATAGCTAGATTTTGAAATTATATAATATTAAATAATGGACGGATCATATCAATCTCACCGCAATATTAGATGAACTCTCTTGTTAATGCACACATGTTTGTCATGTATGCGCGTGACAACTCATAAATAATGGGTTGTGATCCTCAACGGGGATCCGTTTAATTTTTTACATAACGTTTTTTTCAATACAAACATGTTATGAAGAAAAATATTATCAATTCTCTAAGGATCTCATTAAAAAACAATATGTATCTTTAAATTAGAACCACACACTTTGAAAAAGAAATAATTATTTTTTAAACTAGAAATGAAATGTTTATAGATTAAATATATTGCCTAGACAAAATATCTTTATCATTCTATAATTGGTTGACGTTCAATTCGTGAAAAGTAATAAAGTACCAATGTTTTCAAAATGTTTTCAAGTGGTAAAGAATTGAGAAAAACATTTTTTTTTCATGAATCAAATTAACATTTGGAGTCACAATTTCAAACTAACAATGTTAATTTTCCTGTTTCAACATAGAGATTAATTGTGTACATATATTTTAATAATATATTTAAAATAACCAACTAGTATAAAAAAGTTATAAAACAATTTTCTTCATGCCAAACATACCAAAAATATTTAATGGTTTATATATACAAAAGTATTTGAATACTGAGTACTCTAAAGTCTTGTATTTACGCTAAAAGTGTGGACTAGGGCGTATTTATTTTATTTTCCTTGTGGGGGACCGAGAAGGATACGAATTTATCTGCGTTCAATTTTTAGATCAAATTAATTAATTAATACATGACGTAGTAATGGTGGCTCCTCGGGCAATGGTATAGTCCGCCAGTGGAGACGAACAAAGTGGCGGATGCTTTGACTAAGGAAGATAGAAGTCATACTTTTTTTTTTTTACAGAAGCTGATCAAATAAAATCTTACCACACGAAACTAGTATCATCTTCCATAACATCGACTTCTAGTAGTTACTTTTTTTATAATATTCGCTCCCCTTTTTGGTTTGACGGTCCTTAGGACCTACGTCTTCGCTCCTTGTACGCTATATTACTACTTAATTAATAGAATAATATGTCTTTTCTAAAAATAATAATAAATACATGATATATATTTTAAGATTTAACTTACATTCTTATACCACAAATATATATCCCACTCGTATTCTTTTACATAAGTATGACTCCTCTCTATCACTTTATATGACTTACTTTCCTTTTTAATTAATTTCCAAAAAAATGACACATTTCTATATTTACTAATAATGTAACTTTAAAATGCCTACTTTATCCTTAATATATAAAATAATTTGTAGCCACACAAATATCTATGACTCATTTTAGACTATAAATTTCAAAAGTTTTTTTTTTTTCTTAAATTTCGTGTCAAGTCAAACTAACTCATATAAATTGAAATAGAATATTAAAATTAAATATAGTAAAAGTAGAAAGTGGAAGTGGCAAAGGTCAAGGAATGTCAATTTTTAGCTAAGTAAGGACAATAATATTTGTGTGTATGATTGGATCTTTTAATGAACTTTAGTGGACGTGGTATTATTTGAGGAAATTGAACAAAATGAAGAAGCATTTGATTGTCCTAAAGTAAGCATAGAGTATAGTAGATAAGAATTAGCAATTGTTTGGTAGGTCAAAGTGGCACGTCGATTGCTTTTTCATAAAATTAATAATGAACTTGATGATAAAGAAGTTGAAGTTTATTGAGTTCTTTTAATGACACGTGCTATATTTAAAATATTAAATAAAGTCATGTTCATCTTTTTTATTTACGTCTGTTGTTTTCTTATTGGTCCACGATAACATGTAAAGTCATATAAATCCTTGGTTAATAAATCGAACAATAATAATAACATACTCAATAAAGTTTATGAAAAGATAAAGTGTACGTAGATTGTATTTCTATTTTAGAGGTGAGATAAAGAAACTGTTTTTGAAAAATTATATATTCAAGACAAAAACAATCTAGAAAATGACATTATAAAGTACAAGACACGTTAGAAAGTAACAAAAATAACAACTAGTAAAATAACAATACTATAATAAAATAATATTATAATTAAACTTCACGAAATCATAAATAGCAATAGAAATCAAAAAATAAAAAGCTACAAGAGTAGTCCTACGAAGGAAGGGCAACAAGACAATGCACTCCTACCTACCGATTTTTCTTAAATAAGTAACAGACGTTTTGCCACAACAATTTGACGCCATAATTGTATTTAGAACAGTTAAATCCAAACCAGAATAATTATATTGTATTTATATAAAATAAAAACAATCTCTTTTTGAAATAAAATAATGCTGTGAGTGACAAAGGTCAAAGATGTAGTTAGAGAATATGATTTATCTCTTCATGCCACGTTGATGCTATGTAGAATGAAAATAATGTCAGTGAAAGAATAAAGATAACATGGGTTCAGGTGGAATGATTCGGAATCCTTCATTTTGAAATCTTTCAAAATTTTGAGTTCGAATTTTTGAAATAAAATAACTCCATTGAAAGTATTGTCCTAAAAAATAAACTCTGACATGGGGCAAGTTTTGATTTAATCGTATCCAGTATGAATATCAGACATCAAATAAAAAAATAAAAAATAATAAAAAAATAAAGTAGGATGATGGAGCCAAGTAAAGTCAAATGGTTTATCCGAAACCCCTTAGATGAAAAACTATACTAGCTATATAAGATTAAAATTATAATTTATGTATCTATAATAGACGTTGAATAATACCCTTTTAACTTTTGATATAATGAAAATTCTAATTGCGACATTCCATCCATCAATAAAGGTAATGTATTATTGATCATTTGACCATCTTTAAAGAGTTATACTTTACTACATTAATTTATGTCTACGTGATATGTATATATGTGGCATCTTTTCTTTTAAAAACTATTTCGTGCACACTTCATTCTGTTAATATACTTTTGATTATGATTTAATTGGATTTACTTAGTCCTCTTTAATTACTTGTTCCTACACGAAAGTTATGAAAGCACACTTATTCTAAACATCTGATTTGCTAGACTAAAAAGACATATATATATATTTTATAGTCTATCACAATTATTTATGCAAAATCATCATTTTTTTCCTATAAGCAAAAGAAAAACCAGCTAAAGATTTCACTTGTACTATAAAGTATTGGACTACTGCACGTGTGTTAGTGTGACTGTATACTCTGCACCTATTAATTTCACTTGTACATCCAATTTTAGTCCACACGATGTTACACGGGTGGATCGGGCGGGTTGAATTGAATTTGAGCCGATTAAAATAAATTGAATTAATAATTTTTTGAATTTTTAATATGTTCAAAAGTTATTTGGGCAAACTAGAGCACGTTGAACGGGTTATAATTTTGTATAAAACACAGAAATTCTAACAATTTGGGCGCTAATTATCTTCTATCTTGAAAGTTTCTCAAATTATAATAATTTCGAATTTTTCTGAACTCGTGAATACATTATTTCTTCACCTGATACATAGCAAACGATACATAACTATAAACTAGATTTATAATGATTTAGGTTTGAAATAATTGAGGTTACGTATCAACATCAACAATAACATTTGTACCATATTCATTGTATACAAATAAAGTTGTATTATATTTGATAGAGGTGGAGTAATGTATTCGGATATTAAGAGAGAAAAGGAAAAATGGGATTTCTATGATTATTTCAAATGGCAGAGATTTTTAGAGATTATGTTATCATAAGTCATGTAATTACGTAATTTTTCCTATAATTTATGAGCTAATTTTGTCATCTCTACCTTCACTTATATAGCCTTGAAGCAAGGTCTATAAGAAGAAATATATATAATACATCAACGATCTCTTAAAGTTATCAGAAGATTTTCTATATCCGGTATCATAAAAAAACATATGGTAAAAATTTTTTAGGTATCAAATACTTTTGATTCAATTTTTTTTTAAAATCTTTTATGTGTGTTCTTAAACGTCCAATTACATTGACTCATGAAGAAACATAGTACCCATTGTACTGCTACTCGAGCGTTAAACGCTATATGCTCTGCATCTATTGATTTCACTTCTACCGACTTTATTTTATTTTTGGTTTTTCACTCGATATTTGGTATTCGTATTAAAGTTTGTTTATTTGAATATAGTCAGGTAGGCCCCATTCGAAGGATATCGCTCCCTACATAAAAATTTTTCATATTCAAATCTCAATACGAAACTTCTGATTAAAGAAAAAGTAATCTTATCCACTTATCACATACATTTCTACCAATTATAGTCCTTACACATATCATTTCGATACAAGGAAGGAATCTTTAATTTCTAGGTAGCTATACATACCTATATTGCTGTCCACAAGTGGTGTGAATTTGATTTTTCGATTAAGATTTACAATTTTTGAAAAGTACAATTTAATTCAAACCAAATAGGGTCCAGTAGGCCTGGCCTAAAGATGTACGAGGAAAGAAAATTGAATGATACAAAACTATTGTAAAAATTGGGTGGGATAGATAATGATCAGATCGATATTTAAGTTTATTTGTTGTTACAAATGTCACTAAAAATAGCTAGTTTTTAATACAAAAATGAATTTAATGACATATTTCTAACTTAAACACGAAAAAACTAAAAAAAAAACATTTACTTGTAGTAGTTCAAATACCAGGAAAAAAAATCATTGAATTTTAAAATAAATGTTTGTGCAATGATTATTTTTGTTTTTCTATGTTTAAGTTAGGGATATTTTTTCTCATATTTAATTTAATAATTAAAATGTGGTTAAACATAGGATAATTTCTAAAACAATGATTAAATAGTGGTCCAAAAAAGTCTGCAGGTTGCCTAATTTTCTCTAAAATTATTAGGGTTGGACCAATGGAGGAGTTCATTTATAAACAACACAAGTATCACATTCCTCAACAGATAAAGATGGAAAAATTTCAAAATTATTGGTGCAATAGAAATATCTATATGCTTTTCCTACCTCATTTTATATACTCCCTCCGTCTCAATTTATATGAAAATTTTCAAAAAACAATCTTCATATGAATAACTTGCGTAAAAAAAATTCTTGTTTGACTCTCAAAATTAATATAAATCGGGACAAAACTCAAAAGAGGTATATATCTTTTTTAAGTTGATAGCCAATTAAGACTTTGATTGTATTTACTATTTAGAATTTGATGCTTTTCTCCTTCAATGCTTTTTATTCAAAATCATCAAAGAATACTATGACTTGTGGAAGAATTTGAGATATTTTTTGGTTGAATGAAAATCAACATATAAAGTAGATGATTGTACTTAAACCAAACTACTTTTTGGCCCTTTAAAAGTTGACGAAAAGATAAAATACAAGGATTGATTTTAGGGAAACTTATGTAAATGTATCTTTCGGATATCTAGTTTATCAATATGGCTAAATTATTTACTATTTATACATTTTGACGGTGTACATCATATATATATAGATAGGAGGGTCCTAATGACACATATGTAGATGATAGAATAATTTGAAGTCGTTTGAGATTGTCTGATCATTGTATAGTGGCTCGCTCAAAATGAAGGGGTCTTGAATTCTTTAAACCCACACGGCCCCGCCCTATTTGAAGTTATATATTTTTTTCTTCAACTCGCACACCTCACCTTTGCCCTAATTCCACACGTAGGTTTAACCTCCACCATGTCTTGCACTTATCTTGTCTCGTTGTTATCCCTACCAACAATCTCTCCCAATTAATGTGAACTTAGAATAAACAATTTTTTTTTGGTTGAACAAATTAAAGAGCAAGGGAATAGTGTATAGTGATGATGTGTGGACTAGAAGTTCAAAAATAGCAAAGAAACAAATCAACTTTTGTTTAGAATTAGGTTATAAACTTAACATAGTAATAGGTGCATAGATTGTGGTCGGATAAGTTATATATGTACATGCCCCAATTAGATGAATCTAATAGTATGAGCTTGTTAATGCACCCTTTTGTTGTGCCACCCATTTTCTTTCCAATTATTAAGACCTTATCCTAACTTGTTCCACCTGTTTTGCAACACCATGAAACTTTCCTTTCTCCTTTTTTCGTGCGTGTTATTTATTTTGTATTTCAAAATGATTAGTGTCACGAGTTCAAATTTCAATACTGTTGAGTTTCCACATCGATGAGAGATTAGTTATTTAATTTTCTTATATGATTTTAGATGGATAGTTCTCATATCATAAGCCAGTTTCTGAAATTAGGTTAGATTGAAGTTTCATTTTCTTATTACAATATCAGAGTAAAAAACATCTCAATTCATGATTTTTACTAGATGTTTTGCCCTATCTTATATTGCCCATACCAATCTTGAATGTTACATTTGATTATTTAGTCTCCTTATATTATCTTGAATAACCGTTATTTAATGAACTAACTTTTTGAAATTAAGCTATTGTCAAGGTCCATTTGATATTAGCTACCTTCATACTTGGAGACGAATCCACAATTTAAAGCAGACAAGCTCAATTTAAATTTTTTCAGAAATATTGGAATCAGAAACCTCTTATACTGCCTTTGCTAAGCAAGAGAAAAAGGAAATATTTTGCATTATTGTGGAACCCAAACTTATCAAAATAATAATTTTAAAAAAAATGGAAATGGGTCAAAAATATCCATAAACGAACAAAATTTTGATCCAAAAATGCCCTTTTCGTCGTCAATAGTTTGATAAAAAAATAACCTTAAACTATTGTATGAATAAAAATATCTCAATTAATAATTCATCCAAAATGCCGTTGCCGTCAATAGTTTGCCCTCTAAAATCATATGAAAAAAAATAAAATTTCTTCTTTGCTTATTTTTTCTCTGATCAGCTTTTTTTTTAACAAGAGAATAGATGTTGGCCAAGTACTAAAAACAATATGTTACTACTACAATCATATTGAAGCTGAAAATAAAACACACACAAAAGTTTGATGTCTAAATTGTATATAATGATGACAAATCAAAAATTACAATTTGGATCAGCTTTCAAATTTGTCAATAGTATATCTTTATGCCATTCTACATTGTACCTAAGTTTTAAAGTAAGGTGAAGATAATATCTCAACTCTGAAACAACTTGGACTTCCAAATATGAAGAAAAAGTAAAATCCATTCTGATTAGCAGAAAGACGGATATTCCTTCCTCATTATCAGAGGATAACTAACATCTATTTCTTTGTCACACCAATCCTCATAAGTGCCAAATATGCCAAGAACCTATATCCCACAAGCATTATAGTCAATGCAACGACTGATATCGCTTTATCTCCGAGCCCTACAGACTTTATCGCGGGGAAATCTTGCACGTAACAAGTTGCATCTACTATGCCACAATGATACATTTCCCCTGCCTCAAACTGTGACCCAATCAAGAGCTTGAACGTATACTGGCAAAGCGATATGTATTTTAACCAGCTAATGAAGCTAGGAACATGCTGAACGAAAAATCCACTGACTAGGGTGAACGATAGCATGATTACTGAAGCGAGTACAGTAGCTGATTTTAGATCCATGACCATCGCGCCAATTGCAAGTCCAAGGCCTTGTGCTACTAATACACCATATAGGACGGTGAACAAGGTAGAGAAAAAATTCATCGGGGATTGTTTTAGGCCCGTTGTCCAGTATGTTACGATGACAAAAACAGTTGGAAGTACTAGCTCCATTGGAAGGTCACCAACAATTCTTGACATGAAGTATGCAGAGAGTCTATACATACCTGAGGATCGTTCCTTCTCCAACATCATTCTTTCTGGTGGGAACGTGAAAATAGCTTGGAAGAGAGGATAGAAGCCCCAAAATGAAGAGATAAAGAACATGAGCCCAGTCTGCATCAATTGATAAAATTAGACCTCTTAGGAGTTGTTACGTTTGGTCCAAAGACTAGTTATGCATGGATTGCAAATTCTAATGCAGAGGAAGTAGAGAATACCTGATCCTGTATGTCACTCGATCGCCACCATAACAATGCACACAATATAGATACCAAAAGGACCTGTCCAACCTTGAGGGTTGAGAAGGAGTCGTGTTTTCGTTCTTTCATTCCTCTTCTAAACAACACAACAGATTCGTGCCACCATGTGTTTGACCATCGATTGAGTTTCCCTTTCTGTATTTTTTCATGATCTCCGCTATCATCACATTTTTGCAATTCTTCCTTCACTCCATCCAACAGATTGGTTTTGAACGCAGTTACTAAAGTTTGCTTGATTGATGCTTGATCTTCTTGTGGATCATCTATAACACCTGCACAAATTGATCACGACGAATGTATATATGACAATTTTATGAACACGCCCAATTGTGTATATAAGGGCAGAGATGTGATAATATATAAAACTAACATACAAAATTACTCGGAAGAACTCTAGTAAACACATAGATGAACATACCATTTGCAAGATCTAACAAGAAGTCAGAGGGATTCATAGTGACTGAGGGTGAAAATCCAATGCTCGAAAAATATGCCATAACATCTTCGCCTCTGCCAAAGTACAGGGGATTTCCTTCAGACAATAACAACACTTTGTGGAACATGTAAAACAGTCTACTTGAAGGCTGATGTATTGTCATCACAATCGTCCTCCCACCTTTCACTAACTCCCATAGAGTCGACACAATCTTTTGAGCCGTTGTTGAATCAAGGCCTGATGTTGGTTCATCCAAAAACAACAAGCTCGGATTAATAAGCATTTCTTGTCCAATGCTGACTCTTTTCCTCTCCCCTCCAGAAATTCCTCTCAATAACGGACCTCCAATAATACTATCCTTGCATTTCGCTAATCCCAATTGAGAAATTACAGCCTCAGCATGCGCGACTTTTTCCATGTGTGATAAGGTTTTAGGCAACCGAAGCAAGGCAGTGAATACTAATGTTTCTGTCACGGTTAGGTGAGGGTAAAGAACATCGTCTTGAGTAACAAATCCGGTGTAACGCTTCATAGCATTTTTGAAGGGCATTCCATTATAAGTTATTATACCATCAAGACTACCACTTAGACGACCTCCTAACCCCGTTAACAACGTTGTTTTACCACTGCCCGACGGGCCTAACATGGCCAGCATTTCGCCGGGGAAGACTATACCGGTTATACCCTTTAAGATTATTTTCTCGTCTTCTGATTTAGAGGAATTGTTGAACATCCCTTCACTCTTGGGCTTAATCTTGTACACAACATTTTCAAACTGCACAATGTAATGCAAATAACATAACACAAAATTTAGAATTCACAAGATCAAAAGCATGATAGGAAACCAAAAGATAACCCGTTTAACTTGCCTACGGTACTAAAAGTAGTTGTCCAGTTTAGAAAAACACGAGATAATTTATCACTTAGCTACTAATTTACCACTCCGTCCATTTTTACTGGTACATTACACTAAATTAGATTAGATGTTCAGTTTAGAAAATCAAGAAATACTTTATCACTTAGTTCCTAGTTTACTTTCCGAAGCATTGAATTTATTATATTCAAATATGGTGATATAGTTAAATTGTCATTTTGTTTATTGTTCCTTAACGAAGCATTGAATTTATTATATTCAAATATGATATAGTAAAACTGTCATAAGTAAATACTGAACAAGTAAGGGACTACTATTAACTAGGATTCAACATCGAATATTTATAGCTATATACTATACTCCATCCGTTACATTTTTTTACTTGTATATTCTAGCAACTTAAAGAAAAAATTATCATTTTTACTAGTCAAATTTAGATTTCCAACATAATTAATAAGGTTAATTTAATAATAATTTTCTTAAGGAAAGTGCCAAGTCAGCTTTGACCAAGTAAAATCAAATAGAACACCAAAAAAAGGTAACAAACTCACTTATTTTCCTAAAAAACATTTTTCATAAAAAAAATATTCCTTAATCATACCAAACACACCCTTTGGATTAAAAACAAAAAAAAAATTATTACGAAGATGAAATTGGACAAATTTTAAACTACAAAACTAATAAACACAAAATCAATGTGTTTAAACAAGAATGTAGCTTTCTTTTTTCACTAATTTAGATTAAAACGAATACATGCATGTAAGTTTTCTGGAAAAAAAAATTAAAAAACTACCACAAAATTATCAGAATAATTAATAAATTTTAACATAAATCAGATTGATTAATAAATTAATTACCTTGAGAGTGACAGGAAAATTTGTTTTCTTGAAGATGGCTGCACTTTCCAGCTGAGTAATTTGTATATCCTCCATTTCCAATTTAATTTAGTGCTGTTTTTTTTTATAAATAATTTATTTCCCTCTCTCTTCTTTGGAGAAGAAAAGAGAAAAAAATAAAATGGGATTGAAAATTGAGAAGAATTTGATGTATTTATATATCGGTGTTAAATATTGTTGGGTATACGTAAAGTTTGGAGGGGATATGATACGTGTTACAATATATTTGGAGGTGTAATAAATGATTAACTTGAATCACTTTTTAGGACGGTTAATTTCCCTTATAATTTTACTTGGACAAATATAGTAAAATTATTATTTTATTTATAATCAAATGCTGAGATGACTTATAGTTTTCCTAGGATTGATATAGTAAAATATAAGATATGAATCAAAGTCAAATATGAGCACGTATATATAGATGGAGGGAGTAAACAATTTTAACCAATACTAAGAAAGGAAAAAAAAAATAGTGGTTTTTGTGGTTGCTGATATTATAATTTTTTCCCTTTTTTGTTTTTGGGGTTAAAATTGTTCATCTTTTAAATCTTTTGATTCAAATGATTCAAACTATCAAATAAGCTTTGCTGCAATTAATTTTTCTTTTCCTTTTTGTTTTTTGGTTAAAACAAATTTACCTTGTTCTTTCAATAGCAAATGAATTTCAATCTGATAAGTTTATCTATATATATAAAAAATCTTCGTTAACTTTGACAAATCTGCAGTTACGTTGTGAAAAGTCAAATTTACATAAGCTTTGACCATTACGTTAATATAATGAGAAAATAATTGTTAAATATTAGTCAAAATTTTAGACATGTGACAATTTTTCGTTTAATTTTACAGTTATATTGCGAAAAGTCAAATCTTTATGAACTTTGACCGTTATGTTAATATGATGAGAAAATAAGTGTTAAATATTGGTCAAAATTCATACAAATGAGAAAATAAGTGTTAAATATTGAGAAAATAAGTGTTAAATACTGGCATAAATTATTTTTTTCCTCTTTTTTGTTTTTGGAGGTTAAAATTGTTTTATCTTTTAAATCTTTTGATACAAATGATTCAAACCATCAAAAAAGTTTGCTGCCATTAATTTTTCTTTTCCTTTTTATGTTTTGGTTAAAATTATTTACCTTGATCTTTCAATAGCAAATGAATTTCAATCTAATATGTTTATCTAGACATATGGCAAGAAACAAATACTATTTTCGTTTAATTTTACAGTTATATTATGAAAAGTCAAATCTATATGATATGAGCTTTGATGATTATGTTAATATGGTGAAAAATAATTATAAAATATTGATCAAAACTCATATCATTTAACTCTCATCAAGTAAAGTACGACAAGTAAAACCGCACGTAGAACTATTATTTTGACATCTAGTGGATGTGTTCCCATGGAAGTAGGAGAAATGACTCAAATAAGTTATAAAACCGGTGTGAACATATGTATATATATTATGCAATTTATGTGCACTTTTGAAAATCCAAGATTTAGAATTGTAGCTTGGAAGGATATAACTTTCCCATCACAATTTTCCAGGTTATATATGGTCAAACTTTATTATAATATAATATTTACGGGTTCGATTTTTCAATTTTTCATGTTATACTTTATATAATATATGGTAAGAGAAAAATATATGATAATAGATATTAGGAGAACGAATGATTAAAAGTCCTAAAATAAATAGTAAAAGAAAAATATGTTTTAAAAATTAAGAACTCCTAAAATATATGGTAAGATAAAAATAGATGTAAAATATATTAGGAGAATTAATAATTAAGAAGTCTTAAAAAATATGGTAAGAGGAAAAAAAAAATATACTAACAAGTAATACCATAAATATATAAAAATATTCAAAATAAAGTATAACCAATTCTCATCGTTAATCAATTACACAAACAATGACATTTCAATAAAGATATAGTAGTGATAGCTCCAACGACTAAACAATTAGCTTTGTACCGATACTGATTTATAAATTTATTGGTATTACAATAATATATACAAATTATATGTAATGATATATTTGAGGATGATATTCAATTTTTTTTTTATGAATACCAAATATCGTATTAAGTATCATTTTTCAAAAAAAAAAAATGCATAATAAATACAACAGTACCAAAATTATGGTATAAAAGAATTTGATTTCAACATGATGATTTGATATCTACCACACCATTGGACTCTAGCCTACTTCGGCTTGAAAAGACAAACTAAAGGTACTTCAATGGAATCTCTCAAGGCCCATACTTTCAATGGGATCTCGAAAGGCCCATACTTTCCCAGGCCCAACTGTTTCCTAAAGCGGTCCATCACTGGCAATTGATATAAAATGATAGGTCGTATATATATATATAATTTTATTTTTTATGGGACTTTACCTAGAAAATGATATAAAATTAGGGGTGAAATTACTCGATTTAGAGATTTTTTTAAAAAAGAAATAATAGAAGTTCTTTCACAAAATATGTACAATCTAGTAAACGAAACAAGTGACATATAGAAAACATACAATTATATTTTTGTATGTCGTGTGTATATCATTGTATGTCCACTGATACACTATCATTATTTAAAGCCCACTACAAATATTTTGAGTTGAATAAGAGTTTTTGAGTTTAATTAACACAAATTGTTTTGTTAAAGATATAAACACTCAATTCAACAATCAAAATACAAACACTCTACCTAAAAGTGCTGTAATTTAATGTCATTTATTGGACCAGCTGTTTATGTGATTTATCATATTATAAAATGAAATTATTTCATTGATGGCTCACTCACCTACCCCTGATTTTATATCCATCAATACCTATTCCTTGATGACCTTTTTTTAATTTATTTATTTTTGTATCTTATCAACTTTTTAGATCATAATTTAATAACACCTTGTTTGGATGGTTGTTATCCGTTGTATTGTATTATATTTTATTGTTAGTTTAAATACAATGTTTGTTTTGATTGTTGCTTAAAATTTATTGTATCGTATTGTTTAAATCCATCGTTGGGTAGCGACAAAATGATCCATTTTGTGTAACAAACGATTTGGTGCGATCGCGTCGTTACCTTAATATTTTCTTCTCATTTTATCTTTTCTTATTATTTAATAATTTTATTTTTTCATTGTAGCTTTACCCATACCCTACAATTGCTTGTAGGTTCATCATTCAAATTATGGATGTGTGACATTATGTAACAACGGAAAACGATACAATTTATCTAAACATTGTAATCATTAAAGCAATATACTACAATATTACAATACATACGATACATTATGAAGCAATACATAATAATTATACAATGTATTTTGCGGTCATTACAAATGTTAGAATAATGTAACGTTTGTCGGAAGGATAATTTTTTAAAAGCTAAATTTGCACGACTTTTAAAATTATGAATAAAATTCAATTAAGAATTGGATCCTATGGTCCCTGTAGATGTCACATATTTCCATTCAATATTCTCCTCGTCTCTTATTGTAAATATAAAGGCTATTTTTGGTAGAAAAATTCACTATCTAACTCCATCTACCTTCAAATTATTGGTATTTCCTTTTAGAGCAATTCACATAAATAGTTGATATTTAGTAGATTTAGTTCTCAACAAATAGAGTTAATTAGATTGGTTATTATTTTGGTTTAATTTATTAAACCCCAAATGAAGATTAGCAGTACTAATTCTTTCATTAGCTTATTTTTTCTGTGTTTACTACTATTTGTATTTGTAAATTCCTTTGAGGAACAGAAAAATGTGAAGAAATCAGAATTTCCAGATGGGTTTTTATTTGGAACTACCACTTCAGCTTATCAAGTATTTATTCTACTTTTTTTAATCACTTTTTCACTATTTTTTTTGGATATTATTTGATTCTTATTTTTTTCAGATTGAAGGGGCATATCTTGAAGATGGAAAAGGGTTGAGTAATTGGGATGTTTTTAGTCATACTAAAGGTAAATATCAAATTTTCATATTGTTTAAAATGAGTATTTTTTATAATTTTGGACAATACTCACCTCGTGAACTAGCCGTTGGATTGAGTTAGGCTGAATGTTATTTTTTTGTCATACTAGAGTTAAAATTTCTGCCTTTTCATTCCCATAGTCTATGGTTGGCCGCAGTCAAGTGACTTTTAGCTTCTTGAATCTCCCTTGAGTTGACATCACTAGGACATAGGTAGCCTAGTCTTTGACTTTTTTTTGTGTGGTGTTCATTTTTGTTCGGCTCTTGGAATCACATCCATCTGGTAGTGGTTGAAATAACTCGCAAAATCCAACCACTTCACTTACTTCATTGCCCCAACTGTTTCTCATACTCCTATGGAAACAAAATGATTTCATGTTTTTGTCCGGATTCATCCCAATTTCGTCAACACGGGTTACTATGATTTTTAGCGCAATGGTGGAGGCAAAGATTTTTACTAAGGGGATTCAAAATTGTATGAAAAAGTAAACACACAAACAAGTCTAAGGGGATTCAACATTTACTATATATACCTAATAATTTTAACTATGTATAAACAGTGTAATATAATTTTCTTGGGCGTGTGGGGGTGTAATTAGATGCCATATTTGTTGGGGATTTGGAGGTAGCTATTATGTTGAATTTAGCCGAGGTCCATTTCTTAGTTATCATTTTCTGAAGTCTATTTGATTTAGTTGTTTTATGCATACACAGAGAAAGATTTTCCACTTTTAAATGGTTTCAGGAAGGATAAATAATGGAGATACTGGAGATGTAGCGGATGATCATTACCATCGATTTCAGGTCGAATAACTGGATTTTGACTAGTTCTCTCAAAAGAAATTAACTTTACTTTCTGATTCTATATATTATTGCAGGAAGATGTTGAGTTAATGCACTCTATTGGCTTGAACTCGTATCGTTTCTCTATCTCGTGGAGCAGAGTCCTTCCTAGTACTTTCCGTTATGCTTTTGTTTGTATTTTGTTCTCTTGATTGTTGTGTTAATCGGATTACTTATTATGTTTACGTTTTATAAGTCTTGGTTGTCTTGAATTGTTATAGGAGGAACATTTGGTAAAGTAAATTTTGCTGGTGTTACATTCTACAACGAACTCATTGATTCTCTCTTACTCAAAGGTGTAATGTTTGCACATAGTACAAATTTTTGCTTAGTAAATTCTTGGATGTTGTGGTTAGATAACAGAACTTTGTTGTATAATCGCAGGAATAACACCATTTGTGACTCTTAATCACCATGACCATCCACATGAACTCGAGAAAATATATGGGGGCTGGCTTAATCCTATCATGCAGTATGTTTCTTTGTGTAAATACTATGTATGGTACATTTGCTGTCGATCTTAAGGATGTCCGTTTTTTAATTGTGTCCCATTTTTCCTCTATAGGGAAGAGTTTTCATATTTTGCTCAGATTTGTTTCGAGAGTTTTGGTGATAGAGTGAAGTATTGGACCACAATCAATGAACCAAATATGTTTGCAGAAATGGCCTATGTAAGGGGAGTTTACCCTCCTGCTCGTTGCTCCCCGCCTTTTGGCAACTGTTCAGCTGGAAATTCTGATACTGAACCTCTTGTTGCAATGCATAACATGTTATTGGCACATGCCAAGGCTGCAAGACTATATCGCGAGCATTTTCAGGTAAGGATCTGCTTTCACCTAACTTCTCAAATAGTGTAACATGAGCATGCTTACCCGAATTTGATGCTCTTATATGCAGCCTAAACATGGTGGATTGATAGGAATTGTTGTGCATTCATTTATGTATAAACCATTAAGGAATAATGACTTTGATCGTGATGCTGCTAATAGGGCTTTGCTATTTACCGCTGCTTGGTAAGTCTTACTGGCTTAAAACATGGCCTTTACAAGCTCGTTCACGCATTGACAGTAGCATACTAGCATAAATCTTGACGTGCTATTGACCTCTTATCTCAGGGTTTTCGATCCTTTGATACACGGAGATTACCCTCTAGAAATGCGTAAATATCTTGTAGATGCACTACCGATGTTCACCTCAGATGAACGAAAACTTATCAAAGATAGTATTGATTTCTTGGGAATAAACCACTATGGCACTCTGTATGCAAAAGATTGCATTTATTCTAGCTGTGTTTGCTCCAATTCTAGTTGCATTGCTGGTGGAGACCACCCTATCCATGGTTATCTCATTACCCTAGGAGAGAAAGATGGCGTTTCTATTGGAGAACCGGTATGAAATTGTTTGTTAATCCTTAACTTTGCTTTCTCTCCTTCATGATATGCGCGCTTATCCTGTTTTCCATAGACAGGAATGTCTCGATTTTTTGTCGTTCCTAATGGAATGGAGGAGATTGTGGACTATATGAAGAAGAGATATCGTAACAAACCTATGTTTGTCACTGAAAATGGTAAATAACTGAGCCTCGTTTACCTTGCATATTCATATGCTTACAATTTTTTACACCATCAAGTCATTCAAAGTATATCTAGTTTGTCGAAAAACTGATTTATGAGGTACATTGCAGGCTACGCTTCTCTGAATCCTACTACTGCACAAGCAGATGAGCTACAACATGATATTAAGCGAGTTGAATTCCATAAATCATATCTTGCATCATTGGCTCGGGCAATCAGGTAAATGTACTCCCCTCCCATGTTCTCGTACCAAAACAACATGTTATGGGTAAAATTAGATGTGACAACTGAGCAGGTTGGGTCAAACTTAGACGAGTCAAGAAGTGACACGACTCAACTAGCCCAAAATTTTCCGCGAAATGAAGAAATGACTGAATCTCTGTTGCCTTTGTATGGCATTTACAGGAAGGGTGCTGATGTACGTGGTTATTTCATTTGGAGCCTGATGGATAATTTCGAGTGGACTAGTGGATACGAGCTGAAATTTGGTTTATACTACGTTGATCGTGCTACTTTAGATCGACTTCCCAAGCTTTCAGCAAAATGGTATAGAGATTTCTTGACTAACAGCAGCCTCAATGGCGAAGATACAGGAAAGTCAATTTCATTTAAGTATAGTACACAAACAAATCATTTATCAGACAAATAGTATATGATTTGTTGTTTGACATTAGTTTTTCTTCATCTTCAGAATGAAGAAAGTATCTATTCTTGGCGACCCATACCACTTAACGGAGAAATTAGAATCTTCAATAAATTTTACTCATAGAATTATACTAGATATGTTATTATACTTGTTAACGATCTTTTCTAAATTGATGGTAGTATTAAACACTAGCGTATAAAGAAGTTATCCTTAAAATATAACCACTAGAGTGATAATGGTGTTATTAGAGACATATCATACATATATTTGTCTACCCTAAATTATCAACTAACCGATGTTACTATAAGGAGTATTTGTTACAACAATTTATCACAAATTCTCAGTTTTCTATGTGGTTCAAATTTAAATCATATTTAAACCAGCAGCCACATATACTCTTTTTAGAAAAAAATATTATCTTTTTCAGTTTAAGATGTATCAAAAGATCCATTTCAATCATCTCCTAGCTCAATAATTATTTTTATTGGTTTTCATTCAATTTTTTATTGAGGTCTGATTAAATTTGAATCTGTACATAACATATTCCATTTTTGCGAGCGATGCTTTTAATAGAATTTTTTTTCCATTAGCAGAGACTCGAGTCCAAAACCTTTGTTAGAGTAAAAAGATATATATTCCAACGTTCCATCACAACCCCATCACACAGTAGTCCATGTATTAATCTATTTTAGCTCTAAATATTACTGTTGATTCACAGTGCGATGATGTGAAATGGTAACCTAACATACAATTTATTTTCGCAAAATTATGTTCCTAATTGAAATATAACTCAGAACCTAACTAGTAGTACTGATTACTAATTAGTATTAGCAGTGATAGATAAGAATTAATATCAAAATAATTTAATAACAACATGTTCAGAGTAATCACTAGAGTTAGAGAGGATGGTAGTAGTCTTATTCCTATCATGTGAAGATAACGAAATATAATTTTCGAGAGATTCTCCAAAAGAATTATCAAAATAGTATTGATCCTAATTAAATTTTATGTTCCTTTGGTTCATGGAAGACAATATATAGATATTACAAATAAAAAATGCTCCACTAATTTTATTATTTGCATTCCACTATTTTTGTTAGGTTGTTCGGAGAAGCGATAATGATGATGATTAGATCATTGTTATCCAGAATATGAAACTAATTGTCATATGATACCCCCAAGTAGGTAATAGAATATGGTTTCTTAAAATTGCATCAAATTAGTAAGAGTAAATACATAAAAACTTCCCTGAATTTGTCCGCTAAATTTAATTTAGCACTTTAACTTTACAAATAATTATTTAACACCCTAATCTAATTTCAAGTGAATTAAAATCCACCAAATAGCTGATGTGGCAAATAAAAAAAATAAAAGCGAGTGAAAAGTTAAAAAAAAATTTAAAAATAAAATAACAATTGGGCCCTTTTTTTTCTTTCCAGCCAATAAGGTTTCTTCTTCCTCACATCCACCATCCCACCACCTTTATCCACCAACAACCCCACCCCTTCTTCTTCCTCACACCCCATCACCCCGCCGCCGTCCTCACCCACAACTTGCATCACTCTCTTCTTCGACGAATCCTCCACCTTCTTTCTCCTTCTTCGAAATCCTCCACCCCCACTCTATTTCTTGTTCTTCGAACCCCCACCTGCACCCTTCTTTCTCCTTTTTTGAACCCCCGCCGCCCACCCACACCTGCCTCACCCCTTTCTTCGATCTTCTTCTTCTTTGAGCCCCCCTTCTCCCCACCTTCTTTCTTCTTCTTCTTTGAAGCATCCTCACCCGACCCCCATTCCTTCATTTCAAATTATTCTTACAAGTGATGAACAAAAAAAATGAAAAATCCAACAACTTATTGTTGCTTCAAGATGTTTGTTGATTATGATGAACTTGAAACTTTTTTTGATAAAAAAAATTATAATTTCTTCATCTCAAATTAGTCTTGTAATTGTTATTATTTATTTTTTGATAATGGGTCTTAAAAATTGAATGTTTTCTAGTCTTAGATACGTAGAGTTTGATTATTTTTTTTTGAGATTTTCTTTTATTTTTATAATCTTGGATGAATTCTCTTTTTTCTTCTTCTAAATATTACCTTTCTAAAATTGTATAAATAAAAAGAAACAAATTTAAAAAGAATTAAAAAACTCAAAATTTAAATAATTTTCAATGTGTCACTGACGTGTCGATGACATGGAGCGTGTAATATGTGAGACTCGTGTTGTAGTGTGTATTTAAACACCCGTGTAGTTTAAGTGCTAAAGTAAGTTGTGCTGCCAAGTTCAGGGATTTCTTTTGTCTTATCTCAATTAGTAATAGTAACTTGTTATATTTAAGGAAAGTATATTTTTAATTAACTGATTAAGAATTATTTTAATTCATTTTTTTTGTTTTTTAATTTATTTATTATTTATTAGGTATTGTTAAAAATCTAATGTTTTGTCTTGAAACCTAGAAAGTCCGGTTAGGACTAGTAATATTATTCTTACATACGTCAATTATTAAATTTTCTCATATTTTAATGTGGAAAATATCCCTAGCTAGAATATATCGTGCAAATCCAATAATGTTGAATGCATTTATTGATATGATAGCTACTGTGTTTACATCAAACTAATAATAAACGAAATAATAAAATACTTGTATAAATTATTCTTAAATAACCAATGAAATGCACCACAAACAAATGCTAACGTGTCCTCACGACGTATATTATTGTGAAAGATACGAATATGGTTGTCAATTTTTTTTCAAGAACTACTCTTTAGTGCAAGAATTTTATTGGGTGGTTTGGAATTATCACCACCGTTATTGTCAATCTTAAGAATCTTATAGTCATCACTAATCGAGTCATATTATCACAATCTTAAGAATCTTAACAAATAACGTATTTAAGAGTAAATATTACTAGTCCTAACAGGACTTTCTAGGTTTCAATACCTAACAATTATTAAATAAATTTAAAAATAAAAAATAAAAAAATGAATTAAAATAATTCTCAATCAATTAATTAACAATATCCTTTTCTTAAATATAGTGTTTTATAATTGGTATGATATATCGGTCCCTTGATGTTCTCTCAAATGGTTGATCAGTATTTTGCTTGTTATCAATCTCCTAATTAACTTAGTCTCCTATTTTGGTTCTTTTTTTCATCCTTTTCTCTACGATTTTTTTTACTGATTATTGATATCATTTTTGTTTTTTTTTTTTAATTTGAAAATCGTTTTTGTTAAAAAAAATAAGTATTCTTATTTCTTAAATCTATTTTGTTTTTGTAATATGTAGTTTTTGTAATATATTTTTTTAGACAATAGTTTTTTTCCTAACAATATCTAACAAATAATAAATTAATTAAGAAATAAAAGCGAAAATGAATTAAAATAATTTTTAATCAATTAATTAACATTGTATTTTCCTTAAATATATCAATCCCATGATTTTCTCTTAATTGTTATCAATCTCCTATTTGGGTTCTTCCTTCATTCTTTTATTTGCTATTTGTTAAAAGAAATTCATCAGAAAGTTGGGATTCTACGTAAAAAAAATACTTCTTAATAACTAATATCTTTTTAAAAAAAATTAGTATTTAGAAAGTGTATAAAAATTGGTGTTTATTAAGTGTATGAAAATTGATATCAATTAGTAAATTTATTGTAATATGTATAAACATTTTATTGTATTATGATATTAAATATTAGTATTATATTGGCATGATGGATGATATTTTATTTTCACGATAAAACAAACTAGTACTGGTAAAACTTGCCTTGTTATGTTGGCATAATTTTTGTACAGATTGTAAATTTTTGCCTAATTAGTAAATTGTCTTTGTTCAAAATTGCAAGTTTTCCAAACTAAAAAAAATATTTTTTTTAAAAAAGAAAAATATGAAAAAGTTTTCGAAAAATATAACTCTCCATAAAACACATACCAAATTAAACCACAATTCTTTCGCATATGAAAATTTTTCTTTATAACCTAATAATATTTAGAGCAAATAGAGAAAGCTCTAAAGATGGGAAAAAAGGCTGAATTTTTCAAATCAATAATGACCTTCCACTGCTTTCTTATTGGAACTTCATCAAAAAAGAACAAGGAGATGTTTCTACACCATAAAGGTATTTTTTTTTGTTGGTTCTTGTTTACCTATTGAAGGAGAATCTTGTATTATTATTAATACAATTTATGTGATCTAAGTGATCATGAGGTCACACATTTGAATAGTGGAAATAAATATTGTCTACAATAGATTCTTAGTTGTGGAAACAAATATCGTGTACAATAGATCCATATGGTTCATAACAAAAATTTAATGCATACTAGATGTGGCTAAAACATAATTTTTTAATTGCAGGAAAGTCGTCAAAAAATATAATAGAGGAGAAAAAGATAACTGAGATAAAGCCGTCAAAGAATATAATTGAAGAGATAAATCAAATGGATATTGATTGGGTGAGTTTTATCATGCACAATTGTTATTATTTCATGTTTTAAATTAATTTTCTTTCATTATTTGTTTGTAGCAAATAATTTGTGTTGCTCAACATTGCACACGTAAGTATATAAACACTTGCTTTGATTATTCTATCTAGGCCATGGAAATCTACTTCTCTGAGGAAATAATTATGGAAATCCTCATCAGATTACCTGTCCAGTCTCTTCTTCGATTTAAATGTGCTTCAAAATTTTGGAAGACATTGATCACCTCAGGCCACTTTAAGGCAAAGCATTATAATCATGCTAAGAATAATAAAAAAATTCTTATTACTCGATCGTTTCCTGATCACACGATTTCATATTATTGTTCTTCTTTATCATCCGCTCAACCATTACAAAAGCTTGGTGGTTGCCCTTCAAATAATAAACCAAACAGGTATGTAGTATTATGTTGTTATGATGGTTTGGCTCTTTTGCGTGGTTATGACTATTTACTGTGGAACCCGTCCACAAATGAATCAATACAACTTCCTCATCTTGATTACCAAGAGTCAATTCGTAGCACTTTCGGATTGGGATATGACTTGATTAGCGATGACTATAAGATTCTTAAGATTGACAAGAGCGGTGGTGATGATTCCAGACCACCCAGTAAAATTCTTGCACTAAAGAGTGGTTGTTGGAGAAAAATTGATAATCATGCTCGTATCTTTCACAATGATTTATATCATGATGACCCTTTGGCATTTGTTTGTGGTGCATTTCATTGGTTATCTAAGGAAAATTTATACAAGTATATACTGATTTCGCTTAATATATCAAGTGAGGTTTACACAGAAATATCGTTGCCAGAGGGAATTCGCAATATTTCCGACAGGAAGTGTAGCGAACGTGTTGTTTCAGTAATAGAAGGAATGCTTTGTGCTTATTGTAGTTGCCTAGATGCGGAGGGGGGCACTTTTAAGTTATGGGTAATGAAAGATTATGGTATCAAGGAATCTTGGACTATATTATTTAGTATACAAGAGAGAGATATCTATAAATATATTGGCATACCAAAATATGTATTTGCGAATGGTAAAATGCTACTCATCTACAGATATGGTGTTTGTCGTGGGTTTAGTACATCCACAGGACTATTTGAACTGTTTCCTGCACATTATGGCGTACAACAAGGATTTATTTATATAGAAAGTTTGATTTCTCCCAAATTACTTATTTAGTATTAGCTACCTTATGTCTGACCAAGTCAACTTTTTTTTTTATGTCTTGCTACAACTTTTTATTTTTTTTATAAGTTTATTTACTTGTCAGTTGTGGTTTATCAATATTATTGGTTTTTGCTTATTTCAAAATGTGTTTGCCAATATTTTACTGAATTACAATGGGATAAACTTTGACAAACCTTTTGTAAATTAGACAAGTACACAATAAATTCAATAAGATGTGAGCTAATTAGGTAGGATTATTATATTACAACACCTAGGCTAAAAAATTAAAAATAGGAATCATTTTATTAGAATTCCTATAAATACAACTTTGGCTCTATCAGTAATGTTGCATGCATTTATATATATGATAGCTATTGTGATTACGTCAAATTAATAAATATACAATACACAATATATAGATAAAATTATTGGCAAACACATTTCGAAACTTATATTGTAACATTTTACCGGAACTTGTGTTTGATATGTTCAATTTCCATTTTAAGTCGTCTAATAGGTAGTAGTAATTCACCTTTATTATAGATGACCACACTAATGTATCTTTCATTTTGATCAAATTTAGAGTACATTAGAATGTTGACATAGCATCTGCTACTCATGTGGATAGTGAATCAAATTCAGGTAGCTTCTTAATTTTGTTCCGTTATTCTTAGTAAGTGAGATATCAATAGTATTATATTTGCCCATTTTTTCAATATAGATACTGTGCATATCTTTTATCATAAGTAAAATCTAGTGAGGTTGAGAAGTGCTTCCATAAAACGATAGCTTGATTACCCTACGCAACTAAGTGCGACCAAAATTGATAAGCAGAAAGTTCTAAAATTAAAGTAATACATTAAAAAGACCGGTTTGTAGAAAAGAAAACTCGATAGCTTTTCATATGCAAATATTAAGTCAATAATTTACTCGGATGAGTGAATCCTTCTCATGATCTGTGTTAATGTCGTGATTTTTACTTCCCTTTATTTGAAAGAATCACTTTTGAAATGTCTAATTATTTCTACAATTAACTAAAAATACTTAAAAGAGTCGTCGCATAATTTTTGAAAACTTTGATTTGTAAAGAATTCTAACAAAAAAAAATCTTTTTAGGATCTCACGGAAATGGTAAGAGGTTCCTATTTCCACTTCAAAAAGGTTGTACACTCTTGAAGTGTCCGTTAACATGTAGTTATCCGATGATTTAACAAAATTTATATTTTTTGAGTAACTCGGGAAATTTATTAAATTTAAGGAGAAAGCATTTGAAGTTATATGGTAAAAAAGATGCTAATATTGATCAAAATTTTCTTCAATTCGAAAGTCAAGATTCAATCAAAGCTTTAAAATAAGCGAGCTAGTAAACAAAATGAGTAAAGCATAAGGAATATGTTCAACTTTTGAGGAGTTCAACTAAGTTAAAGTTACTTAAAATCAAAACGAATTACAATCGAATAATCAAAATAGTAAAAGAAATAATGAATTTGGGCCCTTTGGGCTTAAATTCCCTGTTATCCAGAAAGTTGGACTTTGGTCCTTTTCTACCCGGATTTTTACTACGCACAAGAATTTGTCTCTGGGTGGACGTTGTTAAACTTTGGAATTTTGGCCAATTTTTGCCAACACCTGTTAAATCAACTTCCAATACCTTGTATTTTACTGGGTGGTCTGGAATCATCACCACTGTTATTGTCAATCTTAAGAATCTTATAGTCATCACTAATCGAATCATATCCAAATCCGAAAGTGCTAAAGGATGCCTCAGCTAGCTGATCTCTTCCTAAACTCTTGGCTGGTCCAAATGCATAGAGATAGAAGCATCAATAATTATATATACTTATACAATTTCCAATTTAGGATCTCAAATTCACGAAAAATCTCTGAATCTGAAATCGACACTCTCTTATGCCAATTTCCACATTTCGAGATTGATGGAGTAGACGGAATTTCATTCCGAGACTCGAAACTCCAAAAGACACTAAAAATCACTATGTAACAACCTTAGCCTTTCAAAACTCTAAAAATTTCGACACTTCACAGCTTTCTTACTCCAAACTCGAAACAAATTTCACAAAAATAAAATTGGAGAACTTCATTTTTTTTCTCGAATGTTGCAAGTTAAAATTTACTCGAATAGCTTATCAGGTGTAAATCTTCTATTTAAGGCGCATGAATGAATGAAGCATCTCGCACCTCTCTCGTCCTTGCTCCAAAAATCAAACGTCTCCTTTCATTTTTCCGTTGATAATTCTACAAGTTCAGTATGATTCAACCTTGTTTCAATTTCAAATTCCCATCTGAATTTCTCTCAACACAATTTCAAACTTTAAAAAGCAAGATAAAAATATTAATCACATGAACCAACGTATAAGCTATCGAGTAAATTATCGATCTAATATTTGCACATGATAAGCTATCGAGTTTTCTTTTCTACAAATCGGTCTTTTTAATGTATTACTTTAATTTTAGAACTTTCTGCTTATCAATTTTGGTCACACTTAGTTGCGTATGGTAATCAAGCTATCGTTCTATGAAAGCACTTGTCAACCTCACTAGATTTTGCTTATGAATTGCAGGACTTTAAAAGCTTAAATGACATCACACGAAAATTATAAAATGTTCCTTGCAATGTCGAGAAAATGGCAGAGAAACTTTAAAACAAAATATTACGTTATATATATATATATAGATGGATTGTGTATTGGTGGCCTTATACAAATTATGTTGGGGAGGATCCTCGACTTCAAATCGACATTCCCATCTCTTAAGCCACATATTTGATATATTGAAGCTATTTCTCAAATTGTATTTCATGAAAAGTGCATTCACAAAGATTTAAATTTATAAAAAAAACCTATCAAAAGAATGTGTCATTTACATGAATTTAGAGCTACAAAAATTCCATTTGTATGGAATATTTCTTAGAGTTGTTGGCTATTGTGTCTCGCCCGCAAAGAATATTATTATTATTATTCACTTCATTCATTAAAAGTAAGAAAAGGACAAATATTGTTTTTATAAGTGGGTCCCGTCGCAGATAAAAACTTTATTGACATATATATAAAACAAATAAATCCTTCTTCTTTTATTAAGTTGGTTCCCATTATGCATGACCACGTGCCTTTTCCAATTCTCAATTAAGGAAAAATGTGCAGCACATTGTTAAAACAAAAACTAGTAATGAAAAAAAGGTATAAAGTCATTTTAATTTCTTCAATAATTTTTGAAGTGAATAAACATAAATTTTGTTATTTTCTGCTAACTAACTAATTAAGTTATCCGTTAATAAATTTAGTGGAAGCATAATAGTAATTACTTTAGAGTTTTCTTGAAAAACATTACTTGTGTCTTAGCATTCTATTCTATTTTAGTTGGTTTTATGAAAAATAAATTACTATTTGATTTTTACGCAAATTAAATTTGTCATTAATATAAATTTGATGAGTATAAAATCCATTTCCAAAAATTGAAAGGGGAATTACGTTTTCATAGAGGAGAGCGATAGGCAGGTTTGAAGAGCAAGCTTGAAAATAAATGGAGAGGTCAGAATTGATACTAATGCAAACACAGAGAGATAAAATAAAAACCGGATATTTTTTAAGCCTAGCTAGCTACTAACAGTAGAAACATAAACAAAAGGAAAACACTAAAATTCCCCACCCGATCGTCCTATATCATCAACCTCCACATACTCCACAACATCCAAGTATCTGGGTAATAATATCAAGACACTTTAGGATTCCATCACATATTTTGGTAAAAAGACCTTTATCTTCAGCAGCAGGGACGGCAGCAAGAAACAAGCGAAGCTGAAATTTCAAAACATTCAAACGTCCACCATACTTTTCGAGAAGAGCTACAAAATCATTAGAAAGGGGAACATTGACATTGATTTCTCCCTCCTGGAGAAATATGCAGTGGATGCCACCCTCGCAAGCGGTGTTTCCCGAGAACACTAATTTGCAAATAGAGCAATTAGTAGTTTTGTTGACGGAGGGAGGGTCGGCTGCAGCAACAGAAGGGCCGACGGAGGGAGGGTTAGTAGGAGGTTCGACGGAGATAGGGTCCGTGGGAGTAGACATGATTAGAGTGTTAGTAGGAGGGCCGACGGAGTTAGCAGCAGCCGAAGGGTCGACGGAGGGAGGGTTAGTAGGAGGTTCGACGGAGATAGGGTCCGTGGGAGTAGACATGATTAGAGTGCAGGGAGAAGAAATGGAATTGGGGGAGGGTTTTATAGGGAGACTCAGATTCTTTTCCGTTTTTTTACCCAATATTAATCCATCTACCTTTTACTTGTTTCACGTAACAATTCCTTTTTAATTTGAGAGTTGGAAGAGGCACGTGCCCATGCACAAATATTTATAGTTATTTTCATGATTTTAATTTTACATATAGGTAAATCGTAACTTTATATAATTCTGTTTATGTTTAAATTGGCCATTCAGAAGACGAAGTTTTCATGCACAGATGGGGCCCACTAAAAAAACTGTATTTGGATGGCAGAGTGAGTGGACACTCAGATTCTCTTCCGTGTTCTTATTTTACATCACACATCATAATTTTGTTATATAATCAACTTAATTTCTTTTCTTTTCTTTTTTTGAGATGTTTTTCTCAATCGATATTATATAAAAATGAAAATTGAAATACGCGATCCTTTAATATTAATAAATTATATGCGATGCAAGTACACGTTAGATGAATCTTAATACGGGAAATGATATTCAAAGAAAGATTTATTTAATATTTAAATAACTAAATACATGTGTTCTACCTAAATTTTTATTCAATTTTTTAATTAAAAAATTAATTATTGCCTGCACATATTTTTCCTTAATAAAAGAAGGATTTATTTATTTATATGCCGATAAAGTTTTCTGTCATGCACAAATATAATTTTTTTGTCTTATTCGTTTTTGTAACAAACACCGTAACTACTCATTTTCCATCAAATTTGTCTTTTTCCGTTTTGTAACAAACACCGTACTAGGTATTGTTGTTTTCTTTATATTTTCACTCTATATTAAGTGAATTATTACGTATAATACACCATTGAGAAATTATTTTTAAAGATAAAATTAAAGACTATTATCCAGTATTATATTTTTAAAAAAATATAAAATAGTTAAGAATCTTATTAAAAGAAAAGGTAAATATGGGGGAAAAAAGTTTCAACAATTTTCTTGAACTTTGAAACATTTAGTTGTTTTAAATCATCAAAAAAAAGTCTCAACAATTCACTTAATATGAACTAGAGGGAGTATATTCAACTAGTAGCTAAAATTATTTTTGTTGACCTTTCTCCATTAGTTTTAATTTATACCATTGATAGTTTTATAATTTTAAGTTCCATATAAAAAAAAAAGTTTCCCCGTGATTTAATATGTAATTTAATTTTTAAATTTGGATGCACCCACTCATCAGTAAAAAAAAATGTTTTGTGCACCCACCCTGCTAAATTTTTTTTATCGGCTCTACTAAACTACAGCTACAAGATGTTCGTTCTTTCTTAAAGATCAGATACATCACTTATAAAATTTATATAGATTTTCCACTTTAGTTCTTTAAAGATTTAAGTTAACAATAACATTATTAGTGTAATTTAAATTTAAACCACATAGAAAACTGAGAATTTATGATAAATTATAGTAACAAATACTCCTTATAGTAACATAGGGATTGAAGTAACAAATACTCCTTATTGTAACATAGAGTATTTGATAATTTAGGCTAGACAAATATATGTATGATATGTCTCTAATAACACAATTATCACTCTATATACAACCCTTGTTAGTTAGCGATAATATCTTGAGGATAACTTCTTTATACGCTAGTGTCTAATACTATCATCAATTTCAAAAAGATTCTTAATAAGTACAATAACATATCCAGTATAATTCTATAAGTAAAAGTCTAAAAAGCGTGAGATATACACATACCTTATCTCTACTTTGCGGGGTGGAGATATTGAAGTAACCTCGTGAACTAACTGTTGGATTGAGTTAGGCGGAATGTTATTTGTTTGTCATACTAGAGTTAAAATTTCAGCCTTTTCATTCTCATAGTCTCTGGTTGGCCGGCAGTCAAGTGACTTTTAGCTTCTTGAATCTGCCTTTTCAACTACTTCACTTACTTCATTGCCCCAACTGTTTCTCGTACCCCTATGAAAACAGAATTTCATGTTTTTCCCTGGGTTCATCCCAATACTAGAATTTGATGCACCCTAAACATGGTGGATTGATAGGAATTGTTGTGCATTCATTTATGTATAAACCGTTAAGGAATAATGCTGCTAATAGGGCTTTGCTCCAATTCTAGTTGCATTGCTGGTGGAGACCACCCTATCCATGGCTATCTCATTACCCTAGGAGAGAAAGATGGCGTTTCTATTGGATGGAGAACCGGTATGAAATTGTTTCTTAATCCTTAACTTTGCTTTCTCTCCTTCATGATATGCGCGCTTATCCTGTTTTCCATAGACAGGAATGTCTCGATTTTTTGTCGTTCCTAATGGAATGGAGGAGATTGTGGACTATATGAAGAAGAGATATCATAACAAACCTATGTTTGTCACTGAAAATGGTAAATAACTGAGCCTCGTTTACCTTGCATATTCATATGCTTACAATTGTTTACACCATCAAGTCATTCAAAGTGTATCTAGTTTGTCGAAAAACTGATTTATGAGGTACATTGCAGGCTACGCTTCACTGAATCCTACTACTGCACAAGCGGATGAGCTACAACATGATATTAAGCGAGTTGAATTCCATAAATCATATCTTGCATCATTGGCTCGGGCGATCAGGTAAATGTACTCCCCTCCCATGTTCTCGTACCAAAACAACATGTTATGGGTAAAATTAGATGTGACAACTGAGCAGGTATATATCCCCAATGACCTTTAATCACACTGAAATTAGTCTCTAGTAAGAATTGACCTTCCATAAATAATGCAAAATGCACTAGAGACTAATTTCAGTGTGATTATTAAAGCTCTTTAACGTCCATGGGGCGATTAAAAAAAAATTGGGGCCAAAAGTCTCATGGGATATATATTCGAAAAGTGCATTTTAAAATATTTTTATACTTAGTTTTGGGAAATTAATACATAAATAATTACTTATTCAATATCTCCACCTCGCAAAGTAGAGATAAGGTATGTATATATCTCACTCTTTTTAAACTTTTACTTATAGAATTATTTGTACTTATTAACGATATTTTCTAAATTGATGGTAGTATTAAACACTAGCGTATAAATAAGCTATCCTTAAGATATAACCGCTAACTAACAAGGATTGCGTATAGAGTGATAATTGTGTTATTAGAGACATATCATACATATATTTGTCTAGCCTAAATTATTAACTAACCTATGTTACTATAAGGAGTGTTTGTTACTACAATTTATCACAAATTCTCAGTTTTCTGTATGGTTTAAATTTAAACCATATTTAAACCAGCAGCCACATATACTCTTTTTAGAAAAAAAATAATATCTTTTTCAGTTTAAGATGTATCAAAAGATCCATTTCAATCATCTCCAAGCTCAATAATTATTTTTATTGGTTTTCATTCAATATTTTTATTGGGGTCTGATTAAATTTGAATTTGTACATAACATATTCCATTTTTGCAAGCAATGCTTTTAATAGGATTTTTTTTCCATTAGCAGAGACTCGAATCCAAAACCTTTGTTAGAGTGAAAAGATATATATTCCAACGTTCCATGACAACCCCATCACACAGTAGTCCATGTATTAATCTATTTTAGCTCTAAATATTACTGTTGATTCACAGTGCGATGATGTGAAATGGTAACCTAACATACAATTTATTTTCGCAAAATTATGTTCTTAATTGAAATATAACTCAGAACCTAACTAGTAGTACTGATTACTAATTAGTATTAACAGTGATAGATAAGAATTAATATCAAAATAATTTAATAACAATATGTTCAGAGTAATCACTAGAGTTAGAGAGGATGATAGTGCACAGTCTTATTCCTATAACGTGAAGATAACGAAATATAATTTTCGAGAGATTCTCCAAAGAATTATCAAAATAGTATTGATCCTAATTAAATTTTATGTTCCTTTGGTTCATGGAAGCCAATATATAGATATTACAAATAAAAAATGCTCCTCTAAATTTATTATTTGCATTCCACTATTTTTATTAGGTTGTTCGGAGAAGTGATAATGATGATGATTAGATCATTGTTATCCAGAATATGAAACTAATTGTCATATGATACCCCAAGTAGGTAATAGAATATGGTTTCTTAAAATTGCATCAAATTAGTAAGAGTAAATACATAAAAACTTCCTTGAATTTGTCCGCTAAATTTAGTTTAGCACTTTAACTTTACAAATAATTATTTAACCCCCTAATCTCATTTCAAGTGAATTAAAATCCACCAAATAGCTGATGTGGCAAATAAAAAAAATAAAAGCGAGTGAAAAGTTAAAAAAAATTTAAAAAATAACAATTGGGCCCTTTTTTTTCTTTCCAACCAATAAGGTTTCTTCTTCCTCACATCCACCATCCCACCACCTTTATCCACCAACAACCCCACCCCTTCTTCTTCCTCACACCCCATCACCCCGCCGCCGCCCTCACCCACAACTTGCATCACTCCCTTCTTCGACGAATCCTCCACCTTCTTTCTCCTTCTTCGAAATCCTCCACCCCCACTCTATTTCTTGTTCTTCGAACCCCCACCCGCACCCTTCTTTCTCCTTTTTTGAACCCCCGCCGCCCACCCACACCTGCCTCACCCCTTTCTTCGGTCTTCTTCTTCTTCGAGCCCCCCTTCTCCCCACCTTCTTTCTTCTTCTTCTTTGAAGCATCCTCACCCGACCCCCATTCCTTCATTTCAAATTATTCTTACTTATTCTTAGAAGTGATGAAAAAAAAAATGAAAAATCCAACAACTTATTGTTGCTTCAAGATGTTTGTTGATTATGATGAACTTGAAACTTTTTTTGATAAAAAAAATTATAATTTCTTCATCTCAAATTAGTCTTGTAATTGTTATTATTTATTTTTTGATAATGGGTCTTAAAAATTGAATGTTTTCTAGTCGTAGATATGTAGAGTTTGATTTATTTTTTTTGAGATTTTCTTTTATTTTTATAATCTTGGATGAATTCTCTTTTTTTCTTCTTCTAAATATTACCTTTCTAAAATTGTATAAATAAAAAGAAATAAATTTAAAAAGAATTAAAAAACTCAAAATTTAAATAATTTTCAATGTGTCACTGACGTGGCAATGATGTGGCACTGACGTGTCGATGACATGGCGCGTGTAATATGTGAGACTCGTGTTGTAGTGTGTATTTAAACACCCGTGTAGTTTAAGTGCTAAAGTAAGTTGTGCTGCCAAGTTCATCGATTTTTTTTTGTCTTATCTCAATTAGTAATAGTAACTTGTTATATTTAAGGAAAGTATATTGTTAATTAACTGATTAAGAATTATTTTAATTCATTTTTTTTTGTTTTTAAATTTATTTATTATTTATTAGGTATTGTTAAAAATCTAATGTTTTGTCTTGAAACCTAGAAAGTCCGGTTAGGACTAGTAATATTATTCTTAAATACGTCAATTATTAAATTTTCTCATATTTTAATGTGGAAAATATCCCTAGCTAGAATATATCGTGCAAATCCAATAATGTTGAATGCATTTATTGATATGATAGCTACTGTGTTTACATCAAACTAATAATAAACGAAATAATAAAATACTTGTATAAATTATCCTTAAATAACCAATGAAATGCACCACAAACAAATGCTAACGTGTCCTCACGACGTATATTATTGTGAAAGATACGAATATGGTTATCAATTTCTTTCCAAGAACTACTCTTTAGTGCAAGAATTTTATTGGGTGGTTTGGAATTATCACCACCGTTATTGTCAATCTTAATAATCTTATAGTCATCACTAATCGAGTCATATTATCACAATCTTAAGAATCTTTACAAATAACGTATTTAAGAGTAAATATTACTAGTCCTAACAGGACTTTCTAGGTTTCAATACCTAAAAATTATTAAATAATTTTTTTTTTTTTAAAAATGAATTAAAATAATTCTCAATCAATTAATTAACAATATCCTTTTCTTAAATATAGTGTTTTATAATTGGTATGATATATCGGTCCCTTGATGTTCTCTCAAATGGTTGATCAGTATTTTGCTTGTTATCAATCTCCTAATTAACTTAGTCTCCTATTTTGGTTCTTTTTTTCATCCTTTTCTCTACGATTTTTTTTACTGATTATTGATATCATTTTTGTTTTTTTTTTTAATTTGAAAATCGTTTTTGTTAAAAAAAATAAGTATTCTTATTTCTTAATCTATTTTGCTTTTGTAATATATTTTTTTAGACAATAGTTTTTTTCCTAACAATATCTAACAAATAATAAATTAATTAAGAAGTAAAAGCGAAAATGAATTAAAATAATTTTTAATCAATTAATTAACATTGTATTTTCCTTAAATATATCAATCCCATGATTTTCTCTTAATTGTTATCAATCTCCTATTTGGGTTCTTCCTTCATTCTTTTATTTGCTATTTGTTAAAAGAAATTCATCAGAAAGTTGGGATTCTACGGAAAAAAAATACTTCTTAATAACTAATATCTTTTTTTAAAAATTAGTATTTAGAAAGTGTATAAAAATTGGTGTTTATTAAGTGTATGAAAATTGATATCAATTAGTAAATTTATTGTAATATGTATAAACATTTTATTGTATTATGATATTAAATATTAGTATTATATTGGCATGATGGATGATATTTTATTTTCACGATAAAACAAACTAGTACTGGTAAAACTTGCCTTGTTATGTTGGCATAATTTTTGTACAGATTGTAAATTTTTGCCTAATTAGTAAATTGTCTTTGTTCAAAATTGCAAGTTTTCCAAACTAAAAAAAATATTTTTTTAAAAAAAGAAAAATATGAAAAAGTTTTCGAAAAATATAACTCTCCATAAAACACATACCAAATTAAACCACAATTCTTTCGCATATGAAATTGTTTCTTTATAACCTAATAATATTTAGAGCAAATAGAGAAAGCTCTAAAGATGGGAAAAAAGGCTGAATTTTTCAAATCAATAATGACCTTCCACTGCTTTCTTATTGGAACTTCATCCAAAAAGAACAAGGAGATGTTTCTACACCATAAAGGTATTTTTTTTTGTTGGTTCTTGTTTACCTATTGAAGGAGAATCTTGTATTATTATTAATACAATTTATGTGATCTAAGTGATCATGAGGTCACACATTTGAATAGTGGAAATAAATATTGTCTACAATAGATTCTTAGTTGTGGAAACAAATATCGTGTACAATAGATCCATATGGTTCATAACAAAAATTTAATGCATACTAGATGTGGCTAAAACTTAATTTTTTAATTGCAGGAAAGTCGTCAAAAAATATAATAGAGGAGAAAAAGATAACTGAGATAAAGCCGTCAAAGAATATAATTAAAGAGATAAATCAAATGGATATTGATTGGGTGAGTTTTATCATGCACAATTGTTATTATTTCTTGTTTTAAATTAATTTTCTTTCATTATTTGTTTGTAGCAAATAATTTGTGTTGCTCAACATTGCACACGTAAGTATATAAACACTTGCTTTGATTATTCTATCTAGGCCATGGAAATCTACTTCCCTGAGGAAATAATTGTGGAAATCCTCATCAGATTACCTGTCCAGTCTCTTCTTCGATTTAAATGTGCTTCAAAATTTTGGAAGGCATTGATCACCTCAGGCCACTTTAAGGCAAAGCATTATAATCATGCTAAGAATAAAAAAAAAATTCTTATTACTCGATCGTTTCCTGATCACACGATTTCATATTATTGTTCTTCTTTATCATCGGCTCAACCATTACAAAAGCTTGGTGGTTGCCCTTCAAATAATAAACCAAACAGGTATGTAGTATTATGTTGTTATGATGGTTTGGTTCTTTTGCGTGGTTATGACTATTTACTGTGGAACCCGTCCACAAATGAATCAATACAACTTCCTCATCTTGATTACCAAGAGTCAATTCGTAGCACTTTCGGATTGGGATATGACTTGATTAGCGATGACTATAAGATTCTTAAGATTGACAAGAGCGGTGGTGATGATTCCAGACCACCCAGTAAAATTCTTGCACTAAAGAGTGGTTGTTGGAGAAAAATTGATAATCATGCTCGTATCTTTCACAATGATTTATATCATGATGACCCTTTGGCATTTGTTTGTGGTGCATTTCATTGGTTATCTAAGGAAAATTTATACAAGTATATACTGATTTCGCTTAATATATCAAGTGAGGTGTACACAGAAATATCGTTGCCAGAGGGAATTCGCAATATTTCCGACAGGAAGTGTAGCGAACGTGTTGTTTCAGTAATAGAAGGAATGCTTTGTGCTTATTGTAGTTGCCTAGATGCGGAGGGGGGCACTTTTAAGTTATGGGTAATGAAAGATTATGGTATCAAGGAATCTTGGACTATATTATTTAGTATACAAGAGAGAGATATCTATAAATATATTGGCATACCAAAATATGTATTTGCGAATGGTAAAATGCTACTCATCTACAGATATGGTGTTTGTCGTGGGTTTAGTACATCCACAGGACTATTTGAACTGTTTCCTGCACATAATGGCGTACAACGAGGATTTATTTATATAGAAAGTTTGATTTCTCCCAAATTACTTATTTAGTATTAGCTACCTTATGTCTGACCAAGTCAACTTTTTTTTTTATGTCATGCTACAACTTTTTATTTTTTTCATAAGTTTATTTACATGTCAGTTGTGGTTTATCAATATTATTGGTTTTTGCTTATTTCAAAATGTGTTTGCCAATATTTTACTTAGTTGCGTAGGGTAATCAAGCTATCGTTTTATGGAAGCACTTCTCAACCTCACTAGAATTTACTTATGATAAAAGATATGCACAGTATCTATATTGAAGAAATGGGCAAATATAATCTTTTTTACCATATAACTTCAAATGCTTTCTCCTTTAATTTAATAAATTTCCCGAGTTACTCAAAAAATATAAATTTTGTTAAATCATCGGATAACTACATGTTAACGGACACTTCAAGAGTGTACAACCTTTTTGAAGTGGAAATAGGAACCTCTTACCATTTCCGTGAGATCCTAAAAAGATTTTTTTTTGTTAGAATTCTTTACAAATCAAAGTTTTCAAAAATTATGTGACGACTCTTTTAAGTATTTTTAGTTAATTGAAGAAATAATTAGACATTTCAAAAGTGATTCTTTCAAATAAAGGGAAGTAAAAATCACGACATTAACACAGATCATGAGAAGGATTCACTCATCAGAGTAAATTATTGATTTAATATTTGCATATGAAAAGCTATCGAGTTTTCTTTTCTACAAACCGGTCTTTTTAATGTATTACTTTAATTTTAGAACTTTCTGCTTATCAATTTTGGTCGCACTTAGTTGTGTAGGGTAATCAAGCTATCGTTTTATGGAAGCACTTCTCAACCTCACTAGAATTTACTTATGATAAAAGATATGCACAGTATCTATATTGAAAAAATGGGCAAATATAATACTATTGATATCTCACTTACTAAGAATAACGGAACAAAATTAAGAAGCTGCCTGAATTTGATTCACTATCCACATGAGTAGCAGATGCTATGTCAACATTCTAATGTACTCTAAATTTGATCAAAATGAAAGATACATTAGTGTGGTCATCTATAATAAAGGTGAATTACTACTACCTATTAGACGACTTAAAATGGAAATTGAACATATCAAACACAAGTTCCGGTAAAATGTTACAATATAAGTTTCAAAATGTAATTTATTAATTTGACGTAATCACAATAGCTATCATATATATAAATGCATTCAACATTACTGATAGAGCCAAAGTTGTATTTATAGGAATTCTAATAAAATGATTACTATTTTTAATTTTTTAGCCTAGGTGTTGTAATATAATAATGCTACCTAATTAGCTCACATCTTATTGAATTTATTGTGTACTTGTCTAATTTACAAAAGGTTTGTCAAAGTTTATCCCATTGTAAGTGTCTTTGCTTTAACCGTTTGGAGAAGATATATATATATATATATATTGATTAACTTATTCTTTATTTCAACTTTGCAACATTTTACCGAAACTTGTGTTTGATATGTTCAATTTCCATTTTAAGTGCAATTGAATTCAATTCCCTTTGCCACCTAATCAACTCAGTGAAAAGTTATTTCACTTCAGTCCTCATATGTCACACTAATGTACCTTTCATTTTGATCAAATTTAGAGTACATATCTTTTATCATAAGCAAATTCTAGTGGAGGTTGAGAAGTACTTCTATAAAACGATAGCTTGATTACCCTACGCAACTAAGTGCGATCAAAATTGATTTTGTAGAAAAGAAAACTCAATAGCTTTTCATGTGCAAATATTAAATCAATAATTTATTCGGATGACTGAATCCTTCTCATGATCTGTGTTAATGTCGTGATTTTTACTTCCCTTTATTTGAAAGAATCACTTTTGAAATGTCTAAGTATTTCTATAATTAACTAAAAATACTTAAAAGAGTCGTCACTTAATTTTTGAAAGAAATTTTGAAAACTTTGATTTATAAAGAATTCTAACAACAAAATTCTTTTTAGGATCTCATGGAAACGGTAAGAGGTTCCTATTTCCACTTCAAAAAGGTTGTATACTCTTGAAGTGTCTGTTAACATGCAGTTATCCAATGATTTAACAAAATTTATATTTTTTGAGTAACTCGGGAAATTTATTAAATTAAAGGAGAAAGCATTTGAAGTTTTATGGTAAAAAAGATGCTAATATTGATCAAATTTTTCTTAAATTCGAAAGTAAATCAAGATTCAATCAAAGCTTTAATATAAGCGAGCAAGCAAACAAAATGAGTAAAGCATATGAGGAATAGGTTCAACTTTTGAGGAGTTCAACTAAGTTAAAGTTATTTAAAATCAAGACCAATTACAATCGAATAATCAAAATAGTAAAAGAAATAATGAATTTGAGCCCTTTTGGCCTAAATTCCCTGTTATCCAGAAAGTTGAACTTTAGTCCTTTTCTTCGCGGATTTTTACTACACACAAGAATTTGTCTTTGGGTGGACATTGTTAAACTTTGGGATTTCTGACATTGTTATATCAGCTTCCAATACCTTGTATTTTACTGGGTGGTCTGGAATCATCACCACCGTTATTGTCAATCTTAAGAATCTTATAGTCATCACTAATCGAGTCATATCCCAATCCGAAAGTGCTAAAGATGCCTCAGCTAGCTGATCTCTTCCCTAAACTCTCGGCTGGCCCAAATGCGTAGAGATAGAAGCATCAATAATTAGATATACTTGTACAATTTTCAATTTAGGACCTCAAATCCATGAAAAAACTCTGAAACGACACTCTCTTAGATCAATTTCCACATTCCGGGATTAATGGAATCGACGGAATTTCATTCCGAGACTCGAAACTCCAAAAGACACCGAAAATCACTATTTAACGACCTTAGCCTTTCAAAACTCTAAAAAATTCCACACTTCACAACTTTTTTACTCCAAACTCGAAACAAATTTCACAAAAATAAAATTGGAGAACTTTTTTTTTTTCTTGTCATAATTTAAGATAGAGCCTAAGCTGTATTTATAGATTTGTAATAAAAAAAAAATTGGGGCCAAAAGTCTCATGGGCCTTATGCCCCAGTAGATGGGATATATATTCGAAAATTGAATTTTAAAATATTTTTATACATACTTTTGCGAAATTAATATATAAATAATTACTTATTCAATATCTCCACCCCGCAAAGTAGAGATAAGGTCTGTGTATATCTCACTCACTTTAGACTTTTACTTATAGAATTATACTGAATATGTTATTGTAGTTATTAACGATCTTTTCTAAATTGATGGTAGTATTAAACACTAGCGTATAAAGAAGGTATCTTAAGATATAACCGCTAACTAACAAGGGTTGCGTATAGAGTGATAATTGTGTTATTAGAGACATATCATACATATATTTGTCTAGCCTAAACTATCTACTACCCCCTATGTTACTATAAGGAGTATTTGTTTCTACAATTAATCACAAATTCTCAGTTTTCTATATGGTTTAAATTTAAATTACACTAATAATGTTATTGTTAACTTAAAAATCTTTAAAGAACTAAAGAGGAAAATCTATATAAATTTTATAAGTGATGTATCGGATCTTTAAGAAAGAATGAACATCTTGTAGCTGTAGTTTCGTATTTTGCTGAGATTTGTTTCTCGAGTTTTGGTGATAGAGTGAAGTATTGGACCACAATCAATGAACCAAATATGTTTGCAGAAATGGCCTATGTGAGGGGAGTTTACCCTCCTGCTCGTTACTCCCAGTGACGGAGTCAGAAATTTCGCCAAGGGTATTCAAACTTTAAAAGAGTCGATTAAAATTAAATTACATATCACTAAATAACTAAAATCATACGGAAACTTTTTTTTATACCGAAACTTAAAATTATAAACAAGTCTATAAAACCCCTCCTAAACCCGAAAATTTTTAAAATGGTAGAGGCACAACCAACCATAGTTGTGTGAGGCTCCATTGTTTATTCGACACTTGGATAGTGGGCCCATTTTGTACTTTTCTTTATCATCTCTCTTCCACTCACTCCTTTTTTCTTTCATTTTATTATTCTTTTTATTCCCAACAAATATCCAACTTTCAAATACATAATTAACTGTTGATATAATTAATAAAAATATTAATAAATATTTTTTTGTTATTTGACAACGTTTTTTTGACTAAATAATAAAAATAATCTTATTATTCACCATTTTTAATAATATCAAAATAACTAAAAAAATCCAGTCTCTTCTCAACTACTAGCATTTTAAAAAAAATCAAATTAATTCAGATTTATTATTCCATAGTTTTTTTGTTCTGTTTTAGTTCATATATCTACAGTCATTTTCTTAATAGAGAGTATCAATTTTTTTAAAATTTTTAGTTACAATTTTTAAAATATTTAATAGAAAATGCTGATAAAAAATATATTGTAGGTGAATGTGAACCAACTTGCGTAAATTTTTAAAATCACTTATGAATCTGTCATATCGACCTTGTTCTGTCCCGTTGTCATTTTTATTTTGACATCTATGTAAATAATTTATATTAATTAAAGTTAATCTTATCTAATCAGTTTATACGCCAAGTGAATCAGTTTATATTTTGAATTAATTTGATTCTGTTAAAAAATATTGAACAATAAGCTTATTTTTAAAGTGAACAGTTCTAAAAGTATTTCAATTATTTTAACAGAAAAAACATCTATATTTTTTTAATCAAATGTATTAATTATTTAATTGTGTATTTGAGAATTATATATTTGTTAGAAGTAAAAGAAAATTAGGTGCAAGAGAAATGGTGAATAGCATGAAAAAAATAAGAAAAATGGCCAACCATCCAAGTGTCAAAAACAGAATAGAGCCTCACACAACTATTGTTGATTGTGCCTCTACCACGATAAAATTTTTCCCTAAACCCTCCCCCATTTCCCATTTTTTCATCCTCTGAAAAAACAATCATGTCTACTCCCACTCCTGTTGATGCTAGCTCCGTCGACCCTAACTCTATTAACCCTACCTCTGTCGACCCTAACTCCGTCGACCCTAACTCTATCGACCCTAACTCTGTCGACCTTACGGTTGCTGCTATGGAACATCCCTCCGTCGAACCTAGGTTCCTGCTACGAACCCTCATTTCGTCGACTCTATCTCCGTCGACTCTACCTCCATTGACCCTATGGTTGCTTCTACGGAACCTCCCTCATTTGAACCTACGGTTCCTGCTCACTACGTCAAACCTACGGTTCGTGCTACGAACCCTCCCTCCATCGAACCTACTTGCTCTCTTTGCAAGTTGGTGTTCACGGGAAACATCAACTGCCAAAGAGGCAACCATTGCATATGTTTCCAAGAGGGAGAAACCAATGATTCTTATACTGATGATTTTTGAAATCTTCTCCACTTGAAGTACGATGGAGACCTGAAGATATTAAAATACCATTTCTGTGTATTCCTTGGCGCCGCTGCCGCCCAGGCTGAGGTTGGAGATGTGAGTGTTTTTACCAAAGTCTGCGATGGAATCATACAATGTATGAATTGTCTTACCCAGGTACTTGGATGTTTAGGATTTTGATGATCTGAAGATTGGGTGGCGATGGCGATGTTGCTGGTGGTGTTTTTTGTCGTTACTGTTTCTATTTCTATTGTTACTCGCTAACTAAGCTTAATTAGAAAATAGTACTACTATCCTGTCTTCATTTTGATAAAATAAATTTATCTTTCTGTTTTTATGTGTTTGCATTAGTAACATTTCTCTCATATACGTACTAGCATTACTAATTCTAATAAGGGAAATATGATTTTATGTCTTGGGATGTTGGCCTTTTCCCCTATTGTAATATGTTTTTGAGAAAAAATGCTTCATCGTTTTTTTGTATAATTATAATAGGAAATTGACGCAATTTGTTGTGAAATTCAATATAAGCTTTGAAGTTGTTTGTTTCTTCAGATTATTGACATTATAGCGAATGTAATATTTTTGGATGAATCAAAATTTCTAATCAGGTTAAAAGATGAAGATGAACAAAAATGGGTTATACGATTAGATAGTTGGATAAGGTTAAAACTGGGTAATTTAAGTAAAATCGGGTTATTTTTGTTGATTTGGGGTTTTTCACCCAATTGAGGGATACGAGTGACAAGTTTGTAGATGGCGAGGATAAGAATAACTTTATTTAAAGAGAAAAGACATAAAATGACACTTAAAGATGTCTCAAATTTTCAAAGAGACACCTTAACTATGTAAGTGTCCTATTACCCCCCTAAACTATCCTGAATTGATATTATTACATCATTTTTTGTCCACCTGGAATAAAGAGTGTATGCACTCTCTTAAAGAGCGTGAATAAACTAAAATAACGAATATAATTTTATTTTTACAAGTATTTTGCTATAAAATATATTCTCTATTTTTTATTATTTTAACTTTTTTTTCTTATTATTTTTTCTTTTTCTTTCTTCCTTCTTCTTCTTCAAAAAGTCATTGTCATCTCCATTGAAACTTATCACTTTCAATGTCTCTTTTTACAACAACTCCACCTTCCTTTTTTTATTACTATTAGTTTAACTCTCTTCAATTTTAAAATTATATTTAAATATTATTTTACATTTCGAACAATTTGATAAACCCATTAGATTTCTAGATGATTAGTAGGTATCATTTAGTTTTTTATCTGAATTTCAATTATGCTTTTTCATTTTTTGGAGAATTTATTGATTCTTTCACAATTATCATTTCTAATTATGAAGTTATATGAAAAAGAGATAAATCAATTGATGATACCTTCAAAAAAATCGCAAAAGGAAAGAAATTTGACTGAAGAAGAAGAAGAAAAAAAATTGGAGGGGCTCAATTTGACGTTGGGGTGGGGTGAGGGTGGGAGATGAAGAAGAAAGAAAGAAAGAAAGAAAATGGACGGAGTGGGTAGCTTGAAAGTGAGGGTGGAAGATAAAGTAGACTTTAAAATAAAATAAAAATTAAAGTAATAAAAATAAAATAAGTCAAAAAGTAAGAGAGAGAGAGAGAAATAAAGAAAAAAAAGATAAAGAAAAAATTTAATTGAAAAAAAAATTATATTTCAAATTAAATTAACACGTGTCACGTAATAATTGATGTGTGATAGCATTTGCTTTTTAAAATCTGGGACTAATCGAAAAATGATGTAATAATTTAAGTTCCAAATTGTTTAGGGGATAAAAGGACGCCCGCATAGTTATGGTGTCTTTTTGAAAATTCAGGACAATTTTAGGTGTTACTTTATGTCTTTACTCTTATTTTAACGATAAGGGTAAAGTCTACTAATAAATGAAAGTTGAGGAGTATATTTGACCCTTTTTCCTAATTTATATTTATGTAAATAAAGCCAAAAAGTGAAATTTAACATACTATTCTGTTAATTTTTAAAATAGATTTTTAAAGTAGCCTAGTAAAACAAACAAACCATTTTGAGGCTCCATTGTTTATTTGACATTTGGATAGTGGGCCCATTTTATACTTTTCTTTTATCATCTCTCTTCCACTTACTCCTCTTTTCTTTCATTTTACTATTCTTTTTATTCCCAACAAATATCCAACTCTCAAACACATAATTCAACTGTTGATATAATTAATAAAAATATTAATAAATATTTTTTTGTTATTTGACAACGTATTTTTGACTAAATAATAAAAACAATTTTATTATTCACCATTTTTAATAATATCAAAATAACTAAAAAATTCAGTGTCTTCTCAACAACTAGCATTTAAAAAAAAATCAAATTAATTCAGATTTCCATAGCTTTTTTTGTTCTGTTTTAGTTCATATATCTACAGTCATTTTCTTACTAGAGAGTATCCATTTTTTTTTTTTTTAGTTATAATTTTTTAAAATACTTAATAGAAAAACGCTGATAAAAAATATATTGTAGGTGAATGTGAACCAACTTGCGTAAATTTTTTAAATTACTTATGAATCTGTCATATCGACTTTGTTATGTCTTGTTGTCATTTTTATTTTGACATCTCTGTAAATAATTTATATTAATTAAAGTTAATCTTATCTAATCAGTTTATACGCTAAAGTGAATCAGTTTATATTTTGAATTAATTTGATTCTGTTAAAAAATATTGAACAATAAGCTTATTTTAAAAGTTAACAGTTCTAAAAGTGTTTCAATTATTTTAACAGAAAAAACATCTATATTTTTTTTAATCAAATGTATTAATTATTTAATTGTGTATTTGAGAATTAGATATTTGTTAGAAGTAAAAGAAAATTTTAAAAAAAGAAAAGAAAAGAAAATTAGGTGGAAGAGAAATGGTGAATAACATGTAAAACGTAAGAAAAATAGCCCACCACCAAGTGTCAAAAACAGAATGGAGCCTTACACAACTATTGTTGGTTGTGCCTCTACCATGGTAAATTTTTTCCCTAAACCCTCCCCCACTTCCCATTTCTTCATCCTCTGAAAAAACAATCATGTCTACTCCCACTCCGGTTGATGCTAGCTCCGTCGACCCTAACTCTATTAACCCTACCTCTGTCAACCCTAACTCCGTCGACCCTACGATTGCAACTACCGAACCTCCCTCCGTCGAACCTATGGTTCCTGCTATGAACCCTCACTCCGTCGACTCTATCTCCGTCGACCCTCACTCTCTCGACCCTACGGTTGTTGCTACGGAACCTCACTCCGCCGAACATATGATTTGTGCTACGAACCCTCCCTCCGTCGAACCTACTTGCTCTCTTTACAAGTTGGTGTTCACGGGAAACATCAACTACCAAAGAGGCAACCATTGCATATTTTTCGAAGAGGGAGAAATCAATGATTCTTATACTGATGATTTTCGAAATCTTCTCCACTTGAAGTACGATGGAGATCTGTAGATATTGAAATACCATCTCCGTGTATTTCTTGACGCCGTTGCCGCCCAGGCTGGGGTTGGAGATGTGAGTGTTTTTACCAAAGTCTGCGATAGAATCATACTATGTATGAATTGTCTTACCCAGGTACTTGGATATTTAGGATTTTGATGATCTGAAGATTAGGTGGCGATGGCGATGTTGCTAGTGGTGTTTTTTGTCGTTACTGTTTCTGTTTCTATTGTTACTCGCTAACTAAGATTAATTAGAAAATAGTACTACTATCATGTCTTCATTTTGATAAAATAAATTTATCTTTCTGTTTTTGTGTGTTTGTCACGACCCAAAATCACAAATTGTGATGACACCTATGTTCCCAACCGATATGTAAGCCAACCCAATAAGTATGTCAAGTAAATATCTTACATACTAAGTCTTTTATATAAAAATACGGAAAACTGAAACACTACCCCAAGATTTAATGTCATAAGTACAAGAGCTTCTAAAAGTCAATACAAGTCTACAATTTATCTGGCAAGTCTAGACATAAGAATTTATCCTATCAGAATACCAAAATAACCTAATAAATAGAGATAGATGAAGGTATGGAACGCAGAATATCCAAGCAGCTCACCACAACTCCAAGATGATCCAAACTCATACTTAAAGCTCTAAAAAATGCGCTCAAATTTGAAATCCAATCTGCACCACAAAAGAGTGAAACAAGTGTAGTATGAGTACGAAACCACGTGTACCCAGTATATCTCATAGACCGACAACGAAAAAGTAGTGACAGGAGTATATAAGAAAATAATCCTTTAATTTTACAAGTTCATATTATACTTACCAACCAAGTTTTCATCAAATAGGGATAGTCAAATGTCAAAATGTCCAAACACTAATAAAGTACAAAATCAAACAAGAATGAAGGATGTAATGAGATGCAATGCAATGTGACACCATGAAATGATATGCCTCAGATGTGAACTACTCTCTCAACCGTATATACATAATACTCCTCGAAAATACATCGAGAGTTCATGACTTATGGGGGACTCGCAAGATCCATATACCGACACGGACGATCTCCACATGTCTGTGCGGACGATCTCAACGCACTATCATAAAATCAACAATTTCCGCAGGACGATCTCCACGTGCCCAAATTAATAATCATAACATCTCACAATCCCCAGCACGGACGATCTTCACGTACCCAACTTATAATCATAACTCAATCTCAACACGGACGATTGTTGATCTGTATAACTCTTTTGTCCAAGACTCTCTTAACAATTTTTTTACCTCAAATGCACCTAACCAACCAATCAGAAATCGACACTTCTTACCATACAACGCCTTAAATACTGCCATCTCAATGCTCGAATGATAATTATTGTTGTATGCAAACTCCACTAACAATAAAAATATTCCTAATAACAACCAAAGCTGATCACAACACGTTCGCAACCTGTTCCCAAGGACCCGGATAGTCCGTTCAGACTGACCATCAGTCTGAGTATGCAAGGATATACTAAGATCCACTCGAGTCTCAATTCCTTTAGCATATACCGCCAAAAAAATGAGATATAAATGTGTGCCTTAACATGAAATAATAGATATGGCCACCCCATGCAAGTAAACTATCTCCCGAATGTAGAACTTGACTAACTTCTATGAAGTTTAAATAGTCCGAATCTGTACAAAATATGTAGACTTGTTCAACCGATCCATAATGACCCATATAACATCAAATTTTACCCAAGGTCCAGGACAATCCTATCACAAAGTCCGTAGCAATGTTTTTCCACATCTACTCTAGTATGGGTGTCCTTTGAGTAAGATCTCAAGACTTGTGGTGTTCATACTTCACTTCATGATAAACGATACATCTTAGTAGATCTCGGATGAATAGAATACTTCAAACTATGGGTCTCCTCCATGATCAATCTAGTCAACTCACTTATCCAAAGAACATAAATAAGATCCTCTATGCTCAAAACTCCCTCACCATAAAAAATTTTCTCCTTAACTTTTCCTTGTAACACGTTGTCTCGAATCTTACACAAATTTTTCATCACCAACTATCGAACTCGAATCTGCTCTAATAAGAACTACCTTACCTCTATGTAAGTCAAAATTCTATTAGATTTTAAAATATCAAATTCCACAAAGTTATTGACAAAGGACTGGACATCCATAGCCAAGGGACGCTCTCCCACATGTAACAAAGGCTGACTACCCATACTCACCACATTTCAACCTAAGACGTCTACTATCACACTCACCTTGTCCAAACGATAAACAATAGTCATTCCATAGTCCTTGAGTAACTCTAGCCATCTCCGTTGTCTCAAATTTAGATTCCTCTTATTGAATAAATACTGAAACACCTCATATACATACCATAAAGATAATGTCTTTAAAACTTTAATGCAATATCACAACCGCCAAGTCCAAGCTATAAGTAGGATAATTCTTCTCATAAATTTTCAACTGCCTCAAGTATAAGCTATCACTTCTCTCTCTACATCAATACCCAACCAATAACAATCCAAAAGGCATCACAATATATGGTAAAATCATCTCCCTTCATAGGTAAAGTTAAAAATTAGAGTAGTAGTAAATAAAGTCTTGAGTGTAGAAAGCTCACCTCACACCCATCAAACCATTGAAAAATCACATTTTTTTTGGATCAACATAGTCAATATAGATGTAATAGATGAGAACCCCTCCACAATCATCAATAATAATCCGAGAGGCCTAAGAAACTCTTAATCTCGATAATGGAAACACATTTATCCCATTATGAACTGCCTCAATCTCCTCGGGATCCACCAAAATGCCTTTCTGGAACACTACATGGTCTAAATGTCACCGACTAATCAAAACTCATACTTTAAAAACTTGCATAGAGGTTAATCTTCTTCATATTTTAAAACAAACAATCCTAAAATGATGTTCGTGATTCTCCCTACTACGGAAGTGTACCAACATATCATCAATAAAGATAATTACAAAGGAATGCAAGTACGATAGAAACAACCTATGAAGATATATTTGATCTAATAAATTTCTTACTCAACAAGTCTTTTTACTGTTCTTTCAATTCTACTGGAGCATTCTAATAAGAATGATAAAAATAAGTCGAGTGTCCAACTCTAAGCCAATACTAAATTCGATATCATGATTAGGTGAAACGCTTCTAAGAACTATTTTACCACCGAAACTGATTCTGAAGGAGTCACAAACATAAGTTCAATAGGTGATGTATCACTTTCTTTTCTTTTTTTTAACCAGTTGAGACTTCACAATTGAAAATATCCTTCTCGGATAAGTACTGAGAGTTTCCTGCCACTTCATTTTAGGAATACTTGACAAATCTGAGGTTATTGCCTTGGCCTAATAGTCTGGAAATGTATGATAGACATAAATTCAATTCATATTCAAAAGAACTAAGTCTGTCCACCTATCGTGTACTACCAAGTCAACAACATAATATCGATGTAATCGATCTACCACTAAGAAACATCTAGAGGTATAGGAATATGCATAGACATAGGAGAAGAGTCACAAAGCATATTTCAAATTCAAAATACGGTACATAGAAGAAAGTAGATTCATAGTCGAAATACACCTACAAAAATTGAGAGCATACTAAACTGCTTGGGACAACCTTGGTTACTCCAATAGAGTTAGTTATTTATCGATATAATATTTTCAATCGCCAAAATATTAGTTCATAAATTGTAGGGCGATCCTTTACCACTATACACACGTCTCTATGAATGTTCCCACATAGTTTCATACAAGTGTCCTTTCCCAAAAATCAAATTCTGTTTTTCATTAATTTCAACTAATATCGTTGATCCTCAATTCAATCTCTAAAAGACATCTCACAGTTTAAATGTGTCAATATCTACCATTTAATCACCACTTTAAGTGTCCTTGCTGATTGACACTCAACTACGCTTCATAATCTTATACAATATTATATTTAATCAACATTGTGGCTCCCATCATAAGAAACTTTACCATTGTGATTATCATGTTATCCAACTTGAACTATTTAAATTCTTTTGTAGTATACCTCCACTCCAAAGGTCAGAAAGAAAGTCTTTCATACAAATCTGATAGCAAGTTCTACCATCTCACACTTCATCATAAATGATCATCTCTTATATTTTAGTATTCCTCAACTTCTCATTACAGCCTGATCATGATTACTATGTTCTTACCTACTCAGTTGATCTCCTAAGATTACACTTGTATTCATAGCATCCATATGAAACTCTTCATATATTATATTATTGATCTATAGTGGTATATCTAAACCAGGAGATTGTCGTAATAAATTCCAACAAAAGTTAAAATATTCTTATCAGAATTACACCTCGAACAAGTCATTCTTACAATCTCTAACCTTCTCAATTGAATTATTCAAAGTCGCAATGCTTATTACCTAGTCATCTTACTAGCCATATCACAATATCTCACACTATACCACATAATATCAACTCTCACCACTCATGTACAAATTTGAGAATGTATCCCCACAATAGGTGAGAGAATGAATCAAAGAATTTAGATCTTAAAGTGAACCACATAAGCACGATAAGGAATAAAAGAATGAAAGTTTCCTAAAGTCCCATAGCCTCTCGAAAATAAGTAACTGACGTCTCCGCACCGATCCGTAAGACTCTACTAGACTCAGCTCTTGTACTGGTGAGACCGATGAACCTAGGGCTCTGATACCAATTTGTCACGACCCAAAATCACAAGTCGTGATGGCACCTATGTTCCCAACCGATAAGTAAGCCAACCCAATAAGTATGTCAAGTAAATATCTTACATACTAAGTCTTTTATATAAAAATACGGAAAACTGAAACACTACCCCAAGATTTAATGTCATAAGTACAAGAGCTTCTAAAAGTCAATACAAGTCTACAATTTATCTGGCAAGTCTAGACATAAGAATTTATCCTATCAGAATACCAAAATAACCTAATAAATAGAGATAGATGAAGGTATGGACCGCAGAATATCCAAGCAGCTCACCACAACTCCAAGATGATCCAAACTCATAATTAAAGCTCTAAAAAAATGCGCTCAAATTTGAAATCCAATCTGCACCACAAAAGAGTGAAACAAGTGTAGTATGAGTACGAAACCACGTGTACCCAGTATATCTCATAGACCGACAACGAAGAAGTAGTGACAGGAGTATATAAGAAAATAATCCTTTAATTTTACAAGTTCATATTATACTTACCAACCAAGTTTTCATCAAATAGGGATAGTCAAATGTCAAAATGTCCAAACACTAATAAAGCACAAAATCAAACAAGAATGAAGGATGTAATGAGATGCAATGCAATGTGACACCATGAAATGATATGCCTCAGATGTGAAGTACTCTCTCAACCGTATATACATGATACTCCTCGAAAATACATCGAGAGTTCATGACCTATGGGGGACTCGCGAGGTCCATATACCGACACGGACGATCTCCACGTGTTTGTGTGAACGATCTCAACGCACTATCATAAAATCAACAATTTCCGCACGGACGATCTCCACGTGCCCAAATTAATAATCATAACATCTCACAATCCCCAGCACGGACGATCTCCACGTGCCCAACTTATAATCATAACTCAATCTCAACACGGATGATCTCCACGTGTTAGACCTTTACACGATCTCCACGTGCCCAAATTAATAATCATAACATCTCACAATCCCCAGCACGGACGATCTCCACATGCCCAACTTATAATCATAACTCAATCTCAACACGGACGATCTCCACGTGTTAGACCTTTACTCATACTCAATCTCATGTCAATGCATGTTCACAATATGATAACAGTAAAAGGGGATAATGAAGCATCTCAATAAATCAAATGTCGCTATGATATATAATCACCGCAATTATCACAAATATACGGGTTCAATAAAGAAACACAACCACACAAAATAAACTAAGTCACTAATACATCAGCTAATGCCCATATGCTTTGGCATTCTCGAATTACAATCCGTCATATTATAGTAATAAGCTTTCCCTTTAATAACACCGGTACTCGTACCAATGGCCGTCACACCATTGGTACGAGACCCTCATCTTTCGCCCTTACCCATTGTCTATTCCATTTCAAATCTTTAATTAGAAAAATGTCCTACAACGAAGTCTAGAAAGTCTTAACATACCTCGAATTCCGAACACGTGTCAGGAATCCTCAAGAGTTTGCCTTTTCCTTTCGTAGAGCTTCAAAACATTTTCAATCTATCAAATATGCAATATTCATAAATAACCGAGTCCTTAGACACCCATATTACTATACCTCTAGCCTAGATCCCAAAAGTTAGCCCAAAAAATTGAATCTATATTTAAAGCTGCAAGAATTTCTATAGATACAAAAGAATTTAAAAAGAAAAATGATAATTTTCATAGCAACCACACTTCAGTTCTTTTCCACAATGAATATTCCTTCCAATGACTAGCTATTACCTTATGATTAACTCTCCAACTAAATCACTAAATTATACCAAAAACAACATACACGTTGCAGAACAAGAAAATCTCAATTTGACATATTTTATTTTTCTCAAACCCAAGTTCCATCTAATCAATTTATGGACAACCATTATTTATCCCAATTTTCAGCCGTAAAGCAATGACAATAATTTTGATCTTCACCCGTAATAAACTATAATAAATTTCTCCATCACCCTATATATATATATATATATATATGACACCCACCGTTAAGCATGTAATCTGTATAAACAAGATTTTGAGAAATTGAGTATAATACGTACCTACCGTGTTTAGTTTATCTTGGTGATGCGGCGCAACTTTTCTCTGGTTTCTTCTCTTTTTTCCCCTCAAATTTATAATTTTAAAAAAAATATTAAACCCCACTAACTTATTTTCTTATATGGACCAAGTGATATAGGCTATTAAATAAATTATGAACTTAACCCATAACTATTAACTAAAATTAATTATTTAACAAAATGATCATTAACTAAATAGTCGTAGTTAAGCAAATAGTTCAAAGTTCTCACTTAAAATTTACGAAAAGAGTCAAAACACTTTTAGTGCTCAAAATGACTTAACGGGTCGTTACATTGTTTGTATTAGTAAAACTTCTCTCATATATGTACTAGCATTATTAATTCTGAATTGCTTTCCTTAGTTTTTGTGCTTAGCGGGTCTCTTTGGAAATGGATTTTATATTAATGGCAAATTTGCGTAAAAATCAAATACTAATTTATTTTTCATAAAACCAACTAAAATAGAATGCCTAAGACACAAGTAATGTTTTTCAAGTAATTATTATGCTTTCACTAAGTTTATTTTACGTAAATGTAAATGGGCTCATAAAGAGAAAATAACTTAATTAGTTAGGAGAAAATAACAATGTGCACCTACTTAACAATATTTGTCTTTCACGAATAATAATATTATCTGGTGCTTAATTTGTACATTACATAAATTAAGACAAGACGGAGCAAGTATTTCTTTTAATAATGTGCTGCACGTTCATTTTTTGTTTGAGCCAAATAGAGCAATGAGGTAGATTGCTAGCTAGTTATTCCTATCTCTTTGTTTGATGGACTAATTAAGCCTATTTAGATTGGCTTTTTTTAAAAATAAAAAATAAAAAATTACAAACCCAAAGTCACACATTTCCAACTTATGGCTTTTGACTTACTTTTAGTTTAAAATCATATGCTAAAAATCAATCAATTTTGTAAAGGGGTTCACAAGTAAATATACATATATATTTATTTAATTTTCTAATACAAATACAAAGTCTACGGAAAAGCTAGTGGGTTCGTCCGAACCCACCCCACCTAGCTCCGCCTCTAATGACATAGATAGAATTTAGAGAGTTATTTAAATTTTTATATGATTTTTAGATAATTTAAGTAGTTAATTATTGTAATTTTCTAGTATTTTTTACTTAATTTTTAAATAATATTCGTTACTTCCCTAGTCCCAATTTATGTGGCATTGGTAAAATTTTGAAGATTAACTTAATTTTTTAATTATTTTGATATATATTACTTTTACGCTATTTTTAAACAATATATGTTACTCATATATCCCTATTTACGCGGCATTGATTCGAGGGGTCAAATCGGACTTTCTATGTCTTTTAAATATTTTAAGTTGTTAATTATTGTGATTTATTGTATTTTTATGTAATTTTCAAATAATATATGAATTTCAAGAGCCAATCAATTTTTTAAAAAAATTTTAAAAAATTTAAGTTCTTAAATATTGAGATTTACGATACTTTTTACGTAGTTTCCAAATAATATAATTTGTATTATTTTTTACACAATTTTTAAATATATAAAAGAACCAAAAAATAGACAAACAAATTAAAACAAAAAAACTATCGTAAAATTACAAAAAAAAGCCCTTGAAGTGCCTTTTTCTATTCTTGAGAATATATGTACAACAATTAATTCATATATGTAAGAATTATAATAAATATTTTATACTAAACAATTTTAAATGAGATTTACAAAATAGTTCAATCTTTTGATTTCATAGTGTAATATAAATTCTGTTGATAGAATATTTAAAAGTTATAAAATATATTTCTATAAAAACGTGTTACAAAATATGTTGATAAGATGTTTACTTTTAGAGCTAGGATGTTTGATTTTAGAACAAGTATGAGCAAGGTACAAGATGCTTCCCCCTCCTAATCTTATTTCAAATTTATGAAATATAAAATTTAAAATCATAAAAATAAAATATATTATCTGAAAATAATTGAAAAAAAACAAATATTGTTTTTATAAATGGACCCATCATCTATATTTTTGTGCATGGCAGATAGTACAACAGAAAATTTTATTGGTATAAATCTTTCTTTATTAAGTTGGTGCATATTTCGCATGGCCACGTGCCTCTTCCAACTCTCCATTAAGGAAAAATGTGTTACAAAAATATGTGCGGGTAAATTGAGACTCATGGTCTATGAGCATATTGTTATTAGAAATTTTTTCTGCGTCTTAATTTATGCAATACAATTTATTTTTTGATGGTTTTCTTATTATAAAGTTGAATTCACGTTTGTAGCATCCTATGTGTATTACTGACTCTTGAAGTTAAAAGAGTCAGTAATATATACTATGAATTTCAAGAATTTATTCAAGTTGTTGGGTTTTTTCTTATTCTTGGAGAAGTTGATAAAATGAGTAACAGAAACAAAACCAAAAATAAAATTAACTTAACACTGGAGAGTGGGAGAAAATAAAATCAAAGCCAAAAATACAAGCAAAAATAAATAAATAAGAAATGGACCAAAAGAAAGTGGAAAAAAAATAGTAACTATAACAAAAACACCACGCCTTCATATTTTAAGAGTGCTAATTGCTACTAAAAATTCATATTTAGCGGCAATTAAACTATTATTCTAGCTAGACATTTGCACTTCAGATATAACAAATCATAGCAGGTGTGACAAAGAAAACGATACTGAAAAACACATAGCAACAAATAAGGAAATTAATAAAGGGTATAGTCTATTATGTGATTTTCGTGTTTTCCTTGTCTAGTATATATAGTCAAACATCTCTATAACAATTAATATCGTTGTTCCTAAATTTTTGGGGTGCTTTAGCAAAACATTATTATTAAGAATATGAAAGATCGATTTTATATAAAACATGATTGTTATAGAGAGATCTGACTTGTGTTAGATTGAAGGAGCATTGGGCTACTATAAATGAGCCCAAATTATTTGCAGAAGTGGCCTATTATGAAGGGAATATTTTCACCAGTTCATTGTTCTCCCCCTTTTGGAAAATGTTCTTATGGTAATTCAGTTTTTGAGCCTTTACTTGTTGTCCATAACTCAATTTTTGTCCATCCCAAGACTGTCAAAATTTATCGTGACTAATTTCAGGTAAGTACGTATTCGCGTCTACTTTTAATTTTTTTAATTTTATTCAGTTTAAAAAAGAATAATAAAATAATTAATTACTATATACATCGAGCAAGTGGCACTACAAAAAAAAAACTAAATAATTAATATCTCATCAGGAAAACACATGATTTTCCCATACATTTTTTTCTTAAAGATACTCTTAAGAGTATAGTTTCGTATTACTAGAGATGTGTTTCTCAAACTTATCAGTAATAGTTTAGATGTGTTAGATGTGAAACTCAACAAAAGTGGATAGTAATATGTGTTTTCGGCACTCACTAGATTATATTTTCAAATTACGACGGTAACGTTCTAGAATTTTTTTTGAATCCTTTTATATAAATTTTTGATTTCGCCGGTGCTTAAACTCTTTACATGATTACTTACATGGAGGAGTTTGTTCACTTTGCTGAAATGTGTTTTAAGAGTTTTGGGAATAGAGTGAAGTATTGGACTCCTTTACTTGTGGTCCACAACTCAATTTTGACACATGACAAAGCTGTCAAATTCAGGGCGGAGCTACAGTATACATCCTTTGTTGAAAAATTATACTATATATACAAGTAAAATGATATGCTAAATGGTTAAATAACTTCTTTTAGACACCCTTAATATAATAAGATGTTGTAGCCAAGTGAATTGAGGCATACAGGGTAAGTCTAGAGTCAATGTATTCACGAGTTCAAATTTCACTAGTTGCTGCATTTTTAAGCCTTTTTTTCTTCTTCATATTTTCAAAAGAGCAAAATTTTTGAACATCTTCGTGAACTCTGCCACTATAATCACTCAGCAACTCTATTGTGACCAATTCCAGACAAGTATCAACTCTATAACGACGTGTTTTTTAGTGAGCCAAGTAAATTGGCACGTTAAAAATATTCAGATACTGCCAACCCTTTGACATTGTCAAATTTGGCAAGCGGGAATAGACCACACACGATAGACCATAATTCAGAAAATTAAATAAGGCACGTGAGTAGTGGCGGAGCTAGGATTTTTAATAAGTGATTCAAAATTTAAAGAAATAAACACACGAAGAAATCAAAAATAAACCCCTACCAGTATGTTGACTCCGCCCCTGCACGTGAGGGAATGGTAAAAGCAGCGCCTAGTGTAGCATACCGTACACAGAAAAGCATGATTAACAAGAATTTTAAGCTTGAGATCTGAGTATGGATCCTCTAGTAAGAAATTCTTTACCTCAATATGAATTTAAATTAATCAAATTTTAAAACTAGGAAGGAAAACCATTTTTAAAAAAAGGAAAGCAGAAGCATTAATGTCAGAGATGGACAAAGGCACATGTCGTGTGGTACCACCACAGTCTTGTGCCTTTTCAAATATATGAATCAATCATTTTACCACTACCACAACATTAGCCATGCTCATTATTGAGATTATTTTTAGAATTATGTTATCCCAGTAAATGAAGTGACATTATAAGCTTTATTACACTACATGAATAATTATTATTAAATACTAAAATACGAAAAAAAATTGGTATATTTCTAAATTTTTCTTAGTTAAATATTTAATATATATATATTTTTTAAATTCTCGTCAAGTTTGAGTGTTTTCAACACTTCTTTCAACTTTTTATTAAGAGTTTCATGCTCCTACAAGAGCTTGAGATCACTTGCTATATCATGTGATAGACTGAAGGTGTATCTAAGTTTAGTTAGTCAAGTAAAGAGATGTTTTTAAGACCGTCAATAATTCAGAAACGAAACTAATAATTTACACCAACTTCAGAAGCGATTTCAATACTTTCCATTTGTATATAACAGATAGGCACAAGTACAACTAATGGGATAGACTATATATAAATCAGTTTACTGCAAAAGCAAAAAGATGCTCCTTTTATCAAAGGCAAAAAATAATGAAGAAATCATGGACCTATTTCATCATTTGTATCCTCTTAATATTGCAACATGTTTATTCAAACAAAATCATAAATGGTTTGGAAGAAGAGGTCAAGAGATCCGACTTTCCAAATGATTTTCTTTTTGGAACTTCAACTTCTGCCTATCAAGTATGTATACAGATCTCTCCTTTTATTTCTGTTAGCTCGCTATTATAAACATAGATTTTTCTCATCGTGAATCAGTAGAAAATTTGTGTTATAAAACATGATTTTCCCACAGATTTCTGCCAAATTATCTCATCAGGAAACCGCATGATTAGAAAACAAATTCTCACTGAAATACTGAGAAGCTTCCTAATTTTTTTCATTTGAAAACACCACTATTTTTATTTTCTCACTAATTCAATCAAAATATATATAAGTAGCCACTGAATATTTTTTGATGGAAAATTCCAATAAACAAATAGTACTTTTTTTTGTAATGTCTCTTTAATTTATCTCATAGTATAATTAATTATAACTAATTACTAATTCTGCAAATTTTTGTGTGTTAGGTTGAAGGAGCATATATTGAAGATGGCAGAAGTCTCAGCAACTGGGATGTTTATTGTCGTATCAATGGTAACTATCTCATTTTAATTATACTTAAATGAAGGTTAGATTTAGATTTGACCGAACCCAATATCTTTAGTTCAAATTTTATATTTACACTAGAAAGTTCATAAAATATATGTAAAATAAATTAGAAAGAATTACCTAAACACATATCTTATTTTACAATAATTTTTAAAATTTCCTGTCATTTAAAAAAGATTCAAAAATCCTCTCTCGGATACAACACTGCCCTCTCGCTGATACATCCCTATCCCCTCTCGGATACATCCCTTCCCTATGTATTCGGATGTCCTATCTCATCTCTGATACATCTCACTCCTCTCGGATACATCCCTCCCATATGTATCCGGATGTTTGCTGATGTATCCGGAAGTCCAAAATTTCATAAATTTTAAGAGATTTTTGTAATTTGATAAAAAGTTGAAAAATAATGTAATTAGCTCTTAACACTATGAAATTTATGTAAATTATACAAAAAAAATTAATTTCACATGTCACTATCCTAAAATTGAAAACACGTTATAAAGTTCAAATCTAACTCTACCTCTAACCATGGCATGATTAAAACTTCAATATTTAAGAATGGTGATGAATAGACTTTATTTATTATATTTAGTTAAATATCATTGTATAAAATAAATCGAAACGATTAATACATTTATCCTATTTTGTAATTAAAATTGTTTACAGGTGCAATACCAAATGGAGGAAGTGGAGACATAGCTGACGACCATTACCATCGTTACATGGTATATATATATTAAACTCTTCATCCGAAAAATAGCGACTGCGATTTTTTTTGAATTTCAAAAGAAAAAAAATAACAAATTCAAAAGAATTATTTAATTTGATTTTAACATTTGATACATATGTTAATTATGTATTTAATTTGTTTTAATGAATGATGGCAGGAAGACATTGACAGAATAGCCTCTCTTGGAGTAAATGCCTATCGATTCTCCATTTCTTGGAGTAGAATTTTACCTAGTATGTTTTATTTTATTTTCTGGCTCCTCTCTTAGGGTGTTCGGTACGAAGGAAAATATTCTGGAGTAAAAAAAAGTTTTTTAGAGTACTTAATAGATTTTTCAAATTTATTTTTTTGTGTTCAATATGTAAGTAAAAAATATTTTATTTATTTTTATTTGTTTAGTATTCTAAAAATAGATTTTTTTTTTTCATTTTTAACATATGTAGAAAAGACAATTATTATTTTTCATGTTTTACCCTTAGCATTAATTAATTACTTATTTCTCAAATTATTTTTCAAAATCTAATATTAAACCTCAATTAATATGTGTATTATGGTAAAATCCTCATATCAATTATTATTTCTTAAAGTGGGTGTGTAAAATCCAAAATGGACAAGTAAAAATAAACGGAAGAAATAATATCTTTAAAATATTTGTATATAATCTTGACAAATACTATAAAAAGTGATAAGGGTGAGGAATAGGGGTGCGGGGTGGCGGAGATGGCCAGATGGGGTTACGGGATGAAGAGATAAGGTATGCTAGATATTAGAGAGGACACAATCAATGTGCGACGCAATTTGTATAAATTTCTTTTGCTTCTTTTTCATTAGAAAAGATATTTTCCTCATTTTTATAGTATTTGTTTTCCAAAAAAATTAACAAACGAAATATAGGAAAATAAAAAAATATTTGATGTTGCTTAAATATGTTTTTTGAACAGGAGGAAAGTTAGGACATGTGAATTCAGCTGGAATAAAATTTTACAACAACATCATTGATAATCTCCTACTCAAAGGTGGTTGATAATTTACACTAATCTTCTAATTAGTCAACTCTTTTTATTTTTACATTTTATGACCAAAGAGCTAAATTAATTATGATTGTCATATTAATAAAATGCAGGAATAACACCATTTGTGACTATCCACCATTATGACTATCCTCAGGAATTTGAGGACAGATTTCAGGCCTGGCTCAGTCCTCTTATGCAGTAAGATTTTTTATACCGTCAGATCATCTTTATATGTTATAGTGTATAACTTGTCTTATTTTTCAAGACTAATTAATACTATTATGTTGGACTAAAACAATCAAATCAAAATTAAAGATATTCTTAACCTGGAATGATATTGTTTACTTTGAGTCATGTCCCACACATTTGTTTTTAAAAGACGATACTCTTAAGAGTATAGTTTCATATTACTTGAGATGCGTTAGGTGTGAAACTCAACAAAAGTGGATAGTAAAGTGTGTTTTGACACTTCACTAGATTTTATATATATTCAAATTACGACTCTGACATTCTAGAATTTTTTTGAATCTCCTTATATAAAAGTTCTGATTCCGCCACTAATCAATTAAACTCTTCACATGATTACTTACAGGGAGGAGTTTGTTCACTTTGCTGAAATATGTTTTAAGAGTTTTGGGAATAGAGTAAAGTATTGGACCACTATAAATGAGCCAAATTTATATATGGAAATGGCCTATTTGAAAGGAGTATTTCCACCTTCCCATTGTTCAATCCCTTTTGGTAATTGTACCTCTGGTAATTCAGATATTGAGCCTTTACTTGTTGTCCACAACTCAATTTTAGCACATGCCAAAGCTGTCAAACTCTATCGCGACCAATTTCAGGGCAAGTATCAACTCTCTACCTAACGACGTCTTTTATATAAATATTTTTCAACTACATGAAAATCGATTTCAAAGATGAGAACTTGATTAGATAAAATGTTATTATAGAAAATGATTGTATGAGCTGTAGGAAAACAAGGTGGAACGATAGGAATGGTGGCGAGCGCTTACATGTATAAGCCAATGACGGATAATGAGGCTGACAACAAAGCAGCAAATAGGGCTTTAGCCTTTCATGTTGCCTGGTACGTTATATCAGAGTCCGACCCCAAAATGGACACTTTTTGAATGCTTCAAACCAAAAGGTAGGATCCCTAAAAACACAGACCAAAACGGATGTCACTTCTCCCATTTATGAGCGAACTGTGATAAACAAAGTTAACTTTCGTTAGTTCACCCCAAAACTCAAAAAAATATTACATAAATTCGAAAGGTAGTGGGCGGACTACCGTTATGTAATGTTTATATTTTTGAGTTTTGGGGAGAACTAATGGAAGTTAACTTTGTTTATCACAGTTCGCTCATAAATGGGCAAAGTGACGTCCATTTTGGTATATGTTTTTAGGGAGGATATGTACTTTTTGGTTTATAGCGTTCAAAAAGTGTCTGTTTTAAAGCCGGACTCTGATCATATATATATCGACATTATTTATAAATATCCCATTTTTTACTTCTTGTTCTTACTGAATACTATTTTAAAAAGTCTTCAACTTATATGACATATTTTACTTTTTTCAGTTTATTCTAAATTATTGACCTCATGATCATGCAGGCTTCTTGATCCTCTAGTACATGGAGATTATCCAATAGAAATGCGTCATTTTCTTGGAAAGAAATTACCAATATTCAGCTATGAGGAAAAATTACTTATAAAAAACAGCACTGATTTCATAGGACTTAATCATTATACAACATGGTTTGTGAAGGATTGCCTTAATTCAAATTGCACATGCATGGACAGTGATGTTCTTTGTACACATGGTGAAAATACAGCCATTCGTGGCTTTGTTCTTATTACTGGACAAAAAGAAGGTGCATACATAGGAGATCAAGTAAATAATTTCTTCCATACACACACCTTATTATAAGCTAATTTATAACTGGTCAAACTAGCTTATAGGTATTTTTAATTTATCTATACATTTAGATCGAGTTGATTTTTCAGATGGGAATGCCTGGAGTATATGTGGTTCCGCAAGGCATGGAAGACATCGTTGATTATATTCACAAGAGATACAATAACTTGCCTATATTTGTGACTGAAAATGGTAAAGGTTTTAATCTTCTTAATTAATTAAAATCGCAATTAGAAATGTTAATTTTACGTAATTGAAAGTAAATTATAATGTATACATGCTTCATACAGGGTATGCATCAAATGAGAATCAAGAAGGATATGATATGGACCAAGATATGAAACGAATTAAATATCACAAAGCATACCTAGCATCTTTGGCTCGATCAATTAGGTATTTTATTTTTCGTAATAATAACACGGAGTAATTAATTTTCGATCATATAAAGTTTTTCCTGTGAATTAAATATATATATGAAAAATGTCTACTTTATTTGGATCAATAAAACACGAATTGTAAAGTCTTAGTATGTATGTATATCAGTATATGTGTATATATTGATATACACATATATCTAAAATATAAATTAGGAGTACTCAACCAATATATATATATACAGTATGTATTTGTTTTGTATAAAAATATTGAATTCAGAGAAATCCTAAGTTATATATTTCGTATAAAAATATTGAATTCAGATGAACCCTAAGTTACATTTGTCCATGATTAGATGAATAGCAAAGGTGATATTTGTTTTATCCTTTTCTATATCTTCATATTAAACTTGACTGACCTTTTTTTAATAAAAATAACTTGGATTAAGATGTATTTTAAATTTTTTTCTCAATAATAAATTATTTTGGACAGGAATGGTGCTGATGTACGTGGTTATTTCGTATGGAGTTTAATGGATAATTTTGAGTGGAGATTTGGTTACACTGTCAAATTTGGGCTTTATCATGTTGATCCACTCTCGTTGGACCGAAGCCCAAAATTATCGGCCCATTGGTTTAGAGATTTTCTCACTAGCACTAGCTTCAACAATATACAATCAAAGAGCTCAATTAATAATGTATATTTCTCAAACATAGATGATTTTAGACTTTCTTGAGATGTATTTGATCATCAAGAATATTAGTCAACATTTCAGTATTTTGAGTTTAACTTTGGAAAGAACTTCATTAATTTCATTGACTTTGAGAAAGACAATAGGTGACGTCTTGATTTTTTATGAATATTCTATATATGAGTTTATAGAATTTTTGAGATACATGTTTATTATGGTTAGTGAAATTATATTGATACCCTACCTCAATTTTATTATTACTTTCTCCATTTCAAATAGTTTGATTTGTTTTGATATGACATAAAGTTTTAAAAGTGAAAATTATTAGAATATACTATTTAAGAACTTAATTAATAATATATGCATATACTCCTTTTTACTTACAAAATAAGGTTTTTAATTACAAACATGACAAAATATTTAATTTTCGTTTTTTTTATTTATATATTTTATTTTTCGATTTATTTCCTTTCTTTGAGGGGTTATGTGCTAAATTTATGGGATTGATAATTATTGTTTACTTTTTAGCTTTCCAACCATAATTAAACTCTTTATATTATTTCTTTGCCTATATATTGAATTTTAATTTTAATTTTTTTTATTTATATATTTTATTTTTCGATTTATTTCCTTTCTTTGGGGGATTATGTGCTAAATTTATGGGATTGATAATTATTGTTTACTTTTTAGCTTTCCAACCATAATTAAACTCTTTTATATTATTTTTTTGCCTATATATTGAATTTTCAATTTAAAAAAATAATTTAGTATTCGATTTATTTTCTTTCTTTGGGGGTTATGTGCTGAATTTATGGGATTGATAATTACTGTTTACGTTTTGGCTTTTCAACCATAATTATACTCTTTTATATTATTTTTATGTATTGAATTTTTGATTTTTTAAAATATATATTTCAGCATCGGATTTATTTCCTTTTTTGGGGGGTCATGTGCAAAATTACGGGATTGATAATTATTGTTTACTTTTTGACTTTTCAACCATAATTATACTCTTTTATATTATTTTTTGCCCATATATTGATTTTTCTCTCTCTAAATTTTTTATTCAATCAAATCAAATTATTAAGCGTAGCCTTCTGTCATCTCTTTAATATTGTTTTCATACAAATATATTTTTCTTTTATTATGATAAAATTTTAATTTTTTTTTGTGAAATTTTGAAATTTATCTACGTTATTTTTTTGACAAAATATTTTAATTTTTTATGGTATGACTTAAATAACCATTTGAATCTAGAAAGTTTAAAAAAGCAATTAAAAACTTGCATATCATATAGATTTTCGTACAATTTTGGTGTTAAGTCATACATAATATGTAAATATTATATTACACTTCAAATATACCATATAATATATCAAATTTGTTTAAAAAATATGTATGTACCGTATAATATACCAATATTGTATCATCTAAAATATCAAAATTATACCAACATTGTATCATCTAAAATATCAAAATTATACCAACATTGTAAGATTCATCTTAGATGGCAAACCATTCCGAAAGCAAGAATTTTCTTTAGTTCAATATTTGTTGGAATTGACACTTTAGATCCAGATGGATCGTATTTTGTAAATTTGAAATTCTTTCTTTTGTATTCTTTAATGACCAACAATTGGTTTTCTTAATTAAATACTGAGAACTAGCCAATTTATCCTTTGCCAGTCATTTTTTTTTTATCATCCTAATATCTTTCCCTCAATTATTCTATTCCTGACTATGGGTAATAAATGAATTTTTTTTGAAATATTGAATATTTTGATAGCAAAGGAGTTCTTTCGTCTCAAAATCTGAATAATATTCATTATTTAAAGTGGTTCTTTCGATCATTCATCGAAAGGAGACACTTGATTTTGAATTTGACCAATTGAGATCTAAAATACCGAAATTATATTAATATTGTATCATGTGAGATACAAATATTATAGCAACATCTGCACCATCTAATAAAATGAACTTGTTGATATTTTGTCTTCTTTTTTTTCTCAAATTGCCAGTTTATAACATAACGAAAATTATTATTTTGATAATAATATCTTTTAAAATCAACATTGGTACAAACTTGAGAACTTGAAATCACACAAGAACGATGTGACACCATTCACGAACAACATTGAAAATTTCTAATATCAAACTTGTACCATATAATAACACTAACATTGTACCATATAATATACCTACAATTATTGAATTCTACCCCATATGATATACCAATCTAATTGTTATTTCGTGTCATTCTGTTTTTTAAAATGACATTTATACCATAAGGGAAACCAACATAAATAATAGGACTAATTACATCATATGATTAAATATGATTCTGTAATTTTTATTTAAAAACAACGAATAAAATTTAAAATCTTTAATATCATTCAATTAGATTCTAAAAAAAAAGTGTAATAAAAAAAATTAACTCAACAATATTAATCCTTATATGGATATTTGGTAGAAGTTTTCTTGTTGTGGTCATCTATAAGCTATAACACATTTTCTACAATTTACGTTAGACCTCTTGAAATTCTTTTCTTTTAATTGGTATTTGCGTCATATATCACTCCTTCAATCTTGAAATCCACATACATTTCAACAAAAAAATTAAAGAACCTACTAAACACCCGTTATAACAATTAAATTTGAAATACACAATCATATTTTTTTATATCACCAAACAAAAGTTACAAAAGATATAAAAACTAACAATTATTTCACAATACGTACCAAAAAATACATCAATATTTAACATAAATAACAGATCGTCCAACTTACTTTATGGTGTAAAACAAAGACATTTAAATAACAATTATTTCATTATATGTACCAAAAACTACATCTAATACACCATTAATTATATTACCAATATATATTCACAGAATACACCAAAACATAAGCTAATCTAATAACACGTTAATGTACATTATCAATTACTTCAATATATGGACCACAAAAAGTATATATCAATTAGACCAGCAAATTATAGCAAAAAAATTAAAGATTGTTGGTGTTGATTTAAAACGTAAGTACAATTCACAACGACTACTACTATCAATTTCACCAAATTATCCAACCGGTTACTATTCATAATTTATCAGCACAATTCCACCATAACATATGCCACAAAAAATCATAAATTTGTCGATTAATAATAGGTTAATATAAAATTTAGATTACACCACATTATAAACTCAATTTAATTTCAGATCTGAACGTTATTATATATCATGATATAGAATCAAATTTTAAGAAAATACACCAATTTTCGATAATAAAAAAGCAGATACCAACCAAATAGTTTATACGATAACGAGCACAGAACGTAAAAACACCAAATATACTTATCAAAATTACCTGATGCGTCTCATCGTCCCTTATACTGTAGTAGAATTGAAACACTGTTGGTATCCATTATTGATTAAACTTCAGAATATAGAGTTGCAGAAGTTTATTTTGGTTAAAAACCTCTTTTGAATGTGAGAGAACCTATAACTAAATTTGAGTAAATTGTGGGAGAAAATCGTGGGATTAATTAGGGGTCTTTTTCTTCTTCTTTTTTTAACGTTTTTTTCTTTTCTTTTTTTTATTTGCTATATTTAAAAAAAAACTATTGTCATATAGATTAAAAATAGAACTACTGTTATCTAGTAGTTATTAAGCCTATATAGTTGTATACTTAAGTTTTTTACCCTTTTAAAAAATAAAGAAAATAAAGTTTGGGGCAACTACTTTTTGAAAATTGATCATTTGAAATGGAGTAGGTTTTTCTCAATTAAGAAAGAGAAACTAATGTCGAAATTATCTTTTACTTTAATTTGATAGAAAATATACTACTTAATTAATTAGAGAAAATCTACTAATAATTCTTGTCTCTTGATGACAACTTCTAAAAAAATTTAAAGGGAAAAGGGTCAAAAAAACCACTCAACTTTGTTTTATTGGTTGACTAAGCCCTCGGAATTAAAATTAAGTTATTATTACCCCTGCCGTTATTAATTTCATCATTTGTGCCCCTCAATTGGATGGAAAGCCCCAAATCAATTAAAATTACCCAATTTTACTTAAATTTTCCAATTTGAACCTGATCCGATCCACCTAATAATGTAACCCATTTTTATTCATCTTTTAATCCGACCCACCTAACAATTATGTTTTGCCTTTTATTTTGGAAAAAATGTTATATGTGAATTTACTTGACTTGACTTTAACTTAATTATTTTTATTTTTCAGATTAGTTGGTGTTATTTTGAGGGGGAAAAATAAAAAAGAAGAAAAAATGGCATCTTATTATCATGAAAATTCAGAAATTACTAATGAATCCTGGCTATGTTGGATTTTCTGATGGTAAGCTGTTGTCTCCTTTGGAAGCTGTTGGTGGTTGAAGTAAACTTGAGGGCTGGTGAGTTTGTGACTATGTTTTGAGAGTGAGTCGGCAGCAAAGTTGGCTTCTCTGAATGTATGGATACATTTGAAATTGTGAAGTCGAGCTATGATTCTGTGCAGTTTATTCAGTTGAGTGTTGATGCTCCATGGAGGGCTTGCCTTGAGCTTGATCCAATCTACCAATAGCTGGGAGTCCACTTCCCTCCACTGCCATCACCACCGCCACAACAGCAATTCGTCCGTATACCTCTCGCCACCGCCGCCTTCACCGCCCCATCTCAAGACTCCGGTGGTAACAAAACCCAATCTGAAATAACCAATCAACAACCCGTAAACAAAACCCAATCTGAAATAACCAAAACCCACTCTTTCGATCTCCTCCAGACCCACATCGCGAACAGTGTCCAGCCACCACCGTGAAATCCCAACTCCTGTAGACCGGAGGAAATCAACAACGACGAATTAGAGCTCGAAGCTCCAGTAATTTCGACATTTTTTTAGATATGACTGTAAAATAATGCTCCAATTACTATATTTAACCATTATTGTGTTCTTGTGTTTTTTGGATTCATAGACATTATTACATTATTTTCGATATTATTGGGTTGTGTCGGATGATTTTATTGTTTTTGAAAAGGAACATAAGTTTAAAGATGAAGATGAACAGAAATGAAGATGAACAAAATGAGTTATATTATTAGGTGGGTCGGGTCTGGTTAAAATTGGGTAATTTAAGTAAAATTGAGTAATTTTAATTGATTTGGGGTTTTCCATCCAATTGAGGGGCACAAATGATGAAATTAGTAACGGCAGGGGTAAGAATAACTTAATTTTAATGGCAGGGGCATAGTCAACCAATAAAACAAAGTTGAGGGGTATTTTTGACCCTTTTCCCAAATTTAAATGTAACCTACCACCTTGGTCAACGACTTCCCCCTTTCTTTTTTTTCTTTTAATTTTCTTTTAATCTAAACATAATGTGAGATTATGAGAGATTAAAATGACAAAATACGAGATTAACGTGGTTTGTCTTTTGAAGTAATTAGCCAATTAGGAGGTGAAATTTATATTTTGAAGCAACACGTTTTACACGTTAAATTCTCCCTAAGGTGACACTCTCTTATATTAAACTTTTCAAAAAATTATAATTAATCTATTTTTGTATATTAAAAATGATTTAACTTTAAACTTTTTATGGTTTATGCCATAATTTTACGGTCACAAAAATAATCACCACTTGTTTAAAACAAAAAAAAAGTTTTTCTTTTTCAATTTTGAAGACTAGTCAAACAAGTTCACATAAGAATAAATAAAATGAAGTAATAAAGGGGTATACAACAACAAGAACATATGAATGAAGTGTAGAGAGGCAATTTTCAAAAAATTATCGATTTGAATATAACAAATAATAATAGATATGAAAAAGAAACATAGCAACTTATGAGGAAGTAATCAAGGGTTATACAACAATAATATATCCAGTGAAATTCTACAAATTAGGTTCGAGGAGTGTTAAATGTACGCAGATCACCTTATCTCTATTTCGTAGAGACAGAAAGACTATTTTCAAAAAATCCTCAACTCGAATATAGGCTATAGCAAATTATAGTAGATGCGAAAAAAGAAAACAGCCGCAAAAGAAAATATAGCAACTAATAATGGAAGCAATAAAAGGGTATAAGTCTATTAAATTGTGATTTTCGTGGTTTTTCCTTATAATATTAGGCGTGACTCATGACAGGTGCATCAAACTTTTAAATCTCTTTTATTAATAATATTCCTATATATAAAGTGTACAACTCAGCTATGGATATATTTTATTCAAGATTATGTCAAAGTAATTAAGATATGAACCTCTAACAATTCAATATTCCTTTCAATTATTACAAGCAAAATAGTAATCCTTTTATTACAAATCCTATAAATACAACTTAGGCTCTATCTTAAATTATGACCAAAAAAAAATGAAGTTCTCCAATTTTATTTTTGTCCTCTTAATATTGCAGAATGTTTATTCAATTAGTATCATTAATTGCCAATTAGGAGAAAATTACTTGGAAGAAGAAGTGAAGAAATCAGAATTTCCAGATGGTTTTCTATTTGGAACTTCAACTTCTGCATATCAAGTACTTAAATCTCTCACCTTTAATTTTTGTTGTTTAGTGATAGAAATTATCCGTCGTTAATAATTCCTATATATATGTTCGTAGTGTGTTTCTCTTGTCTCGTGTATACAGTCAAATCTCTCTATAACAATTAATAGAGTTTGACCAATTATTTTTGAGGTGTTTTGGCGAAATGTTATTATAAAGAATATGAAAGATCGATCTCACATAAAACATGGTTGTTATAGAGAGATCTGACCATCGGTTGTGTTAGATTGAAGGAGCATATATTGAAGATGGAAGAAGTCTTAGCAATTGGGATGTTTATTTTCATACAAATGGTATCTTTCTAACATTCTTTTACTTTTGATTTGTATAAAGTTCTCTAATATATGTACCCAAAAAAAAAGTTCTCTAATATATGTCTCTTATATATAATCTAATAATGCATCTATTTTTTTGGGTTTAGGTAGCATAAAAAATGGAGGAAATGGAGACATAGCTGACGATCATTATCATCGTTACCTGGTAATAATAAAATTAATCATGTCATATGTGTATATAATTAAAAGATACATCACATTGTCTTTTAATTTGTTTTAATTAATTAACTAATTATGGGCAGGAGGACATTGACATAATGGAGTCTCTTGGAGTAAATGCCTATCGATTTTCCATTTCTTGGAGTAGAGTTCTACCTAGTATGTTTCTTTTTCTTTCTTTCCTTATTATAACTTATTGTTTGTATTAAGAAAGTGAGCTTGAGTCTAATGGATCCAAAAGCTAACTCGAGAGGTAACAATTACTTAACATAAGAGATGGATAACATAATATAGGAGCTGATCAATATTGGGTATACTAAGGTCCAAGAATAGGGAATGTGTCTCTCTTTCATTTCATAGAAGTGAATTTTTATTCTTATGAAGCAAATAATTGATTTGTCTTGTGAGGTCTGATGAATTGTATCTGTTCTGATTCTAAATTATCCATCACTATGCTGATCCAAAGGACTAGCAAAATTCTTAAGTCATTTCAATGGGTTCAGAAACCATACAATATTTCTTTGGATCATCATAGGGTACTTTCAGATATCCACTCAAAGGAAGGTCTTTTCGTAATGGATGACCCTCAAAATCATAATATGTTAATCTATGATGATTAATGGAAGAATCACCAAATATATCTCAAATTTCATGCTTCCATCGGTTGACTGATGGAAATAGACTAACTATCTGAGATATTTATGTTACTTCATCTGTAGTACTGATTTGTAATACACGTGAAGATCACATGCATAGATATTGACTAAACTTAGATCTAAGAATAGGGGATGCATCTCGATCGCTTCGATACCAAAATAAATGTACCTTAAACTTAATTTCAATATAAAATTAACTAATTAACTTGAGAAGATATATACTCTATGCTTTAACAACCCTTAAATTGTGCATATTTGCTGAACAGATGGGAGCTCCGGACCCATGAATCCTGCTGGAATCAAGTTTTACAATAATATCATTGATAATCTCTTACTCAAAGGTGCCACTTATATTAATTGTAATAATAATATACTTAATCTTACATAGAGTTGACCAAAAATCAAGATTATGATACAGTAATATTAGTAGTATATTACAGGAATAACACCATTTGTGACAATCCATCACAATGACTATCCTCAAAAACTTGAGGATAGATATGGGGCCTGGCTTAGTCCTTTCATGCAGTAAGTCTTATTATTCACACTCGTTTAAATTAAAAATAGTCGATATATATAATAAACCGTGTACAATCAATATAATGTATATCTACCTATGCTGATTAAGAAAGTAAACAGTAAATCAAACTGACTATTTATGTAAAGATCCCGATGTTCATTAATTATAATTTTGAGTTTTGTAGGGAAGAGTTTGTGCACTTTGCATCAACATGTTTTAAGAATTTTGGGAATAGAGTGAAGTATTGGGCTACTATAAATGAGCCCAATTTATTTTCAGAACTAGCTTATATGAAGGGAATATTTCCACCAGTCCATTGTTCTCCCCCTTTTGGAAAATGTTCTTTTGGTAATTCAGATATTGAGCCTTTACTTGTTGTCCACAACTCAATTTTGGCCCATGCTAAGGCTGTCAAAGTTTATCGTGACCAATTCCAGGTAAGTATTCGCGTCTAGCTACTTTCAAAATTTTATTTTATTCCGTTTAAAAAAGAATGATATCATAATTAACGATCGAGCAGGTGGAACAAGGTGGAATGATAGGAATGATTGCGAGCGCTTATATGTATAAGTCAATGACAAATGATGAAGTTGACAAGAGAGCTGCAACTAGAGCGTTGACATTTCATGTGGCTTGGTACGTATGTATAACACCAAAATAAGTATATATATATATATATATATATATATATATATATATATATATATATATATATAAACTTACATTATACAAAATTAAGATGATATATATACATTTATTTGTAATAATTAAGTGGTAAAAATGTGAACTATAGAAGACATATATATCATGCATTACTTGATTTGATGCAAACACAGAATGTAGATAAAATAATTTTCTGAAACATAAACTCAATTACATATAATATTAATAATTAAGAGTGTAGATAAATATGTTGAGCTGAATTTAGACAGGTTAATATGAGCTGAGTAAATAAATGGACAAATCCCGTCTAACTCTTACGATGTTTTAATTTCTTTGTTTGTATTCATATGATTAGTTTAAGTACTTTTTTATGACCAGGACTATATAAATAACATATCAAACTTTTAAATGAATTGGAATTACTAAATTGGGCGGGTTAATGACCTGCCAAACTTTGATAAATTAGGCAGATAATGTTTTTATGAGCTAATTTTATCATCGTTCCTAATAATACGATGTTTTTAAATGAACAGGCTTCTTGATCCTCTAGTACATGGAGATTATCCAATAGAAATGCGACATTATCTTGGGAGAAAATTACCAATATTCAGCTCTGAAGAAAAATTACTTATAAAAAACAGCATGGATTTTATAGGACTTAATCATTATTCAACGTTGTTCGTCAAGGATTGTCTTTATTCAAATTGTACGTGCATGTATGACAATAATCCTACGTGTTCTCATGGTGAAAATCGTGCAATCCTAGGGTTTTTGCTCACTTCTGGACAGAATAAAGATGGTGAATTCATAGGAAATCCGGTAAGATAATATTCTGAATAACGATAATGTTATCTACATGTGAATTATTAGGTCGTGGATCATGATATTCCCTTTTTTTAAGAGATGATGAGAAGTGTATTTTGACTTGATACCAAAGTCATTACCATCATTACAATAATCAAACTTGAATAAACAGTAATTATGCTTGTTATATAATTTTGACCTTATATATGTCGTATGATTTTTTTTACGACAGATGAACCCCCTCCAATACTCTAGCCCTAGGTAATTTAGGCATAACTCCCTTCTTGTGGATATTGGCGGGCTTGACTTTATTATATAACCAATCATTAATGATTGTGTCATGTGCATGGACGTAGACTATCTACAAAGCACTTTCTTTTGGTGCGGTTTCTTTCTGAATCATGTGTAATTTGTATATGTGAGATATTGGTGTACCGAATTTTTATTTTATTTTATAATATGGTGGTATATAATAGTAACAAATTAATATTTTTTTTTCAGATGGGAATGCCTGGATTGTATGTGGTTCCACAAGGCATGGAGGATATTATTGATTATATTAAGAAGAGATACAATAACATGCCTATATTTGTGACTGAAAATGGTAAATGTTAATCCCCTTAAACTTGTAGAATTTTTCACACATTATCATGGATTTTTATGTAATTAAAAGTATGTAATAAAAATTTTATATTCAGGGTATGGTTCAAATGATAATCAAGAAGAAGGATATGACTTGGATAAAGACATCAATCGAATTAAATTTCACAAAGCATACCTGACATTTTTGGCTCGATCAATCAGGTATTTTTATTGATAAATATTAGGTAGGAGATTATATATGAGTCTATTATAGCAAAAGCGAATTTGCAGCAACCACGATTCAAGTAATTATTTAAATTTTACAATTTTTTTCTCTTTTATAAATGATGATGATGGAACAGGAATGGTGCTGATGTGCGTGGTTATTTCATATGGAGCTTAATGGATAATCTTGAATGGAACTTTGGTTATACCATTAAATTTGGGCTTTATTATGTTCATCCACTTACGTTGGATCGAAGCCCAAAACTTTCGGCCCATTGGTATCAAGATTTCCTCACCAATAATATACGAGCAAAGAAATCAATATAAGGAGTTTAATTTTATTTTTTTTGGTAGTATATGTTAAATTTTTGGTTTATTTAGAATTATTTTACATTTAATTTTTGAAGAATTGCGCATGTTAATATTAAATTTTGAATATATATATAGAAAATACGTGTGTATGTATTAAGTTATATTTTCCAAAATTAATGAATTTTGATTTGCATTCAAACTTCTGAATAATAATATCAGTAATGCTCTAAAATGTTGTAAATCCACTCATACGGGTATTGAAAACACCCTTGAACTTGGCGCAAATTATTAGTTTCGTTCCTAAATTATTAACAGCCATAAAAATACTCCTCTACTTGGCTAACAAAACTTAGATACACCTTCGATCTATCACACGACATAGCAAGTGGTCTCATACTCTTGTATGAGCATGGAGCTCTTAATAAAAAGCAGAGAGAAGTGTTGAAAACACCCCTAAACTTGGCGAAAATTTAGGGATGTATTTCAATCTTGTACTCATGTTACAAGATTGAGGGTGTATTTAAGTTTAAGTAGTCAAGTAAAAGAGTATTTTTAAGGCTGTCAATAATTCAGGGATGAAACTAATAATTCGCACCGAGTTTAAGGGTGTTTTCAGTACTTCTAATAATCTCTTAAATAACATACACACAAAATGATTACTTTCTATTCATGGATTTTACTTTTAAAAAAAATAAAAAAATAAAGGATTCGGGATTTGGTTTCCATAATCAATGCATATCCATTAGTCCACTCGAAATTATCCATCAGACTCCAAATGAAATAACCACGTACATCAGCACCGTTTTTGTAAATGTCATGGGTAACAAAGCAAAAAAGATTCAGTTTGACCCAAAAATATATTTTCGATCGATTTGCGTCCTTCATATAAATCAAATAGAGTATCTTTTGCAAATATGACAATTATATATTTATTTATTCTTATTAGTTTTGTAAAATAATAGACTTTCTCATTAACCTCTTTTCTATTCAATTTGAGCCTAAAAATACTCATCTATAACCTAGTTTCTTTTCTATTGGACCTAAAAATCTTCATTTGCAACATAATTTCTTCTCTATCTAAAGTAGTCGATTCGAGTCTAAAATTTCTCATTAACAACATTGAGGTTTAACCATTACAATTTAATTATTTTTGACTTAAAATTCTCATGTCCATGTTGGTAAACGGATTTAGAGCACGTTCGGCCTAAAATTAATTCTTTTTTAAAAATTATATATGTAGTTATTTATTTTTTAAGACAAAAATACCTTTTAATATATGTGGCAAGTAAGCAGGTTAGGTCAAACTGAATCTTTGTTGCTGTGTTGCCTTTGTATGACATTTACAAGAACGGTGCTGATGTGTGTGGTTATTTCATATGGAGCTTAATGGATAATCTTGAATGGAATTTTGGTTACACAATTAAATTTGGGCTTTATTATGTTGATCCACTTACGTTGGATCGAAGCCCAAAATTGTCGGTCCACTGGTATCAAAATTTCCTCACTAATAATATACAAGCAAATAAATCAATATAAGGAGTTTTTTTTGGCAATATATGTTGAATTTTTTGATTTATTTAAAATTATTTTACATTATTTTTTGAAGAATTGCGCATGTTAATATTAAATTTTGAATGAATAAATATATATTGTATTTAGAAAATATATGTAAGTCTCCCCTCAATGCCTTCTGAGCCGAGTCTATCGCATATGGCTTGCTAGTGCAGTTTATATATGCATCTCTCTTAAATAACATACACACAAAAAATTACTTTCTATTTGTGGATTTTACTTTAAGAAAATAAAGGGTATACTTACAACTTATATATGCATCTCTCTTAAATAACATACACACAAAACATTACATTCTATTTGTGGATTTTACTTTTAAAAAATAAAGGGTATACTTACAACTAAGCAATCATTAGAGTGTGTTCGATTGGTTAAATATTTTGAAAAATATTTCTCCACAAAACAATGATTCTTAAAAATAAGAAAAATGTTGAACATGTTACAACAATTTGAAAAACAGAAGAAGTTAAAGGACATAAATAAATTAAGAAAACATTAAAAATAAATTTTATTGGATGAACTTTGGACATGCTACAACAATAAAAAAATCTGCTTGTTAGTAAAACCATACAAAAATTGATAGCTTATTCAAAACAATTATTTCATGCTAATTAGCTTTCCTTTTTTAAAAAAATAAATAAAATTGATATGGTATGGTTATGGTATAATTAATTTCATGGGATTCCTGGTTAATTGAGCTTCTTCAATTTCAATCAAGCTTTCAATGACAACATCAGCTGTTTTTGTCACCACATCAGACCAGTTCCTACAAACAATATTAAATTGTCAAAAATTAACGAAAGAAACTATAATTAATTACATGTTGTAATTAATTAAGTAGACAAATCCACAAGCAATATATAATTAAGAATGAGTAATTTAACTTATATACATCAAAGAGTTGTTTGGTTTAAAGATAAGTTATGTAGAGATTATTTCCGTTGAGTACATAGTTTGATATATATTACATATCAGTATATGATGTATAGTTCAAAAGATTTACTATTGTAACGGTTAGGCCATTTTAACATTTTAATCCACATATTACTAATTATTGTTGTCATTAATTAAGTAGACAAATCCACAAGCAAGATATAATTAAGAATGAGTACTTTAACTTATATATATTGAAGAGTTGTTTTGCATAGCTTACGCATGTATTATTTATGTTGTCAACAAAAAAAAAGCAATCAAACATTTTATAAGCCATATTATTGAATTCATTGCATGTAATTGGAAATAAACAATGTATTGTGATTTAATATGAAATTTTATACATATATTTAAATGCTCATAGTTTGTACTAAACGATAAAAAGTTAGCTAGGTTCATTTAAAAGGTAACTCAATTATAAGTAAAATCAAATCATATAAAATCTAAAGTAAGTAACCTGCTATAACATATTAAAAACGATACGTACCCTTTGTTAGAGTCGAAATCAAGTCCAACGGTGTGTTTAGCCTCTTCAAGTGCCAAATTAAACCTCTCGATTTCTTTTGGTCTAAGTTGAATATTATTACTCTTACCAACACGAAGCTCAGAGGGTTTCACATCGCAAAAAATAGGAATCAATTTCTTTTTTGATTCGACAAATAGAGCCAATTCATGTAAACAAAAATATGAATCACAATAACGTGGTGAAAATACAGCAATACCAATTTTGCATTCATCAATTGCACTATCAATTTTTTCAAACAATTTGTCACCAGGCTTCATGTTTTTGTTGTCTAAAAAAGAATTAATCCTTAAACGTGTCAAATGATCATATAATAATGAAGCTATTGTTCTCTTTGTGTCATTACCTCTGTGATTAATGAAAACATCACATGGTAATTGTGATCTAATCACTTTGTTAATCATTTGGTTTTTGCTAATCCTTTGCCTTTGATGGTCTAATTGGCGTTGTAATAAGTTGGAAACTAGTGATGAACGTTGCATTTTTTTTTGAAGTTTTTTGAATATTGGAATGTTGTTTTGTTAAATTTGTGTTTCCTTGTGGTATTTATATAGGTGGTTGTATTTCTACAAATGGGTTATTTTTTTCTTCTTTTTTTCGTTTAAAGGAAGTTATACATGTGAACATGGAATATGTTTGGAGTTTACTAGTCCTAATGATAATTTATGAGTGCTTGTAGTTTTTAATTGCGAAAGGGTTGTGGTGAGACGATAATTTATTCTTATCTTAATCAGATGTCTCGAGTTTGATTATTCTAGAATCAAAAAAAATTCTACTAAAGCATTTTCCTTTTTGATGGTCCTTAATTAGCAAACAGAATCTGAATTAGTTAGAGCTATAAAAATAAATACAGGATATAAGGTGAAAATAAAATACTGTAGATTTTTGAAAGTGAAAGGAGAAATTCTAACGAAGGAAATGTTGACTAAGAATTGAACTTGAACTTCATTTAAGGGTCGTTTGGTTCATAAGATAAGGTAGGAATAAGACATTTTATAATTAAGCTTGAGATTAAATTTATATTTTATTGAGTTGAAGATATAACCAATCCCATAATAAATTTATACCTCAAAGTTGGTGTTATTTTATCCCACATGAGAGATGAGATAAACTAGTTATAGAATTATCATTTCAAAACCATTATTCTAGAATAACTTTGTCCATGAATGAAATAACCCTTACGAATTGTGGTGGGATGAATAGGTTCCTCACCCTTATTAGTCAAAAGTCTGGAGTTCGCTTTATCGGAACTATGAATATCGAAAATCGGATGAATAAAAATTGTTTTGTTTTTTTTTGAAAGTGAAAGGAGAATTTCTAAGGAAGGAATGTTGAAGAAGATTGAATTTTACTTGGGGTATAACCGTGTGATTTGACAGGTGACAATAAAAGACAAAGGAATTTGAAGTTTGAATATTTTGACCTCTTCTCACTTCTTAATTCCTTGTCTTTTTTTTCTTTTTCCAATACAAGGAAGTTCTTTGGAACCTTCAAAAACGTTTGGTAGACTCTTATTACTCTTTAAAGTTTAAATCTGGATTGTGGTTCAATGGTGGAATTGCTTCACCTTTAATTAGATGTCTCGGATTTAAACCCTGGGTATAGAGAATATTTTTGTTAGGAGCGCCACTCCCGAATGCCAGTGCGCGGTCCAAATTTAGTTGGGACTCCAATGCGGCTACGAACACCGAATGAGAAGCCAAAAAAACAAAAGTTTAAACAATATGAATAATTTGAATTGAAGTTAATTAATATCAGTACCACAAATTAGTTATTGACCATATATACCATTACCAAAAAGTTAATTGGTCCCAAATTTAGCTGTAATTTTTTGAAATACAAATATTTTGGTAAAAAATTTGGCATGTATTCTATGAAATAAGTAATTTTAAATACGACGAATTTATATAATATACATATGTGTATGTATTGATGATAAATAATGCATTAGTTAATAGTCAAAATACACGTTTTGTTTTAGTTCATTTTGACACTAATTTCAGTGTGATTAAAGCTCTTAACGCCCATGGGGTGATTAAAAAAAATGGGGCCAAAAGTCTCATGAGACTTATGCCCCAGTAGAGGGGATATATATTCCACAATGCATGTTTTATTATTTTTATACTTAGATTTGGGAAATTAATACATAATTAATTACTTGTTAAAGATCTTTTAAAGTCTCTCTACGTATCCCACAAAGATAAAGAAAAAGTTTGCGTATAACTCACTTTTTTCAAATCTTACTTATAGAATTATATTGAATATGTTATTATACTTATTAATAATCTTTTCTAAATTGATGACAATATTAACCACTAGCTTATAGAGAAGCTATACCTTCAAGATATAACCGGTAACCAAGGTTGTGGAATGGTGGAGTGGTAAGTACTCCTTCATTATTAATTAGAGATCTCGAGTTTGAACTCTCCTAAGGCAGGGTACATTGTCGCCTTTGTTAGGAAGCGTTTTACCCTTTAATGTAGAAATTTTTTACGCAAATTCAAATTTAGTCCGACTATATAATTCATAAACTGCAACCTAAATTGTACTAATTTAAAAATAAAATAAAATTATACTACTTGATGGTCTCTATAAAACACACACATGTACTGTAGTACTCTAAACCACCTGTCCTACTCTTTTCCCTACATAGAACAAGTGTACCTCTACGCGTCTTCATCTTCCTCCATGATTTATAGGAAAGTACTGCTACTAACTAAGATATTGTTTTGGCTCTTAGTGTAAAACAAAATCATTTCATCTCTCTGAAATGTATATGATATTCAAGCTATTGATCATCGGTGGAGAGATAGTTGAAGAAGAAGATGAGTGGGAGAAAGAAAGATAAGAATCCAAATAGCATAATATTTCATTTTTTTCACAAGATTCATCTATATCTCTTTTCATCACAGCAATTCCAGCTTACCTTATTTAATGTCATAGATTTGATTTTGATGAGATACTGCATTATTAGTATTTTATAACAAAGAAAAACACCAACAAAATGTGTAGTATAGTTAATGTATAAAATAAATTTACAAGTCATAAAAATAAATTGCAATCACAAACAAATAAAATATGATATGAAGAAACATAATTATTATTGATAAGAATAATAGGGGTACAAATTTGTTTGTTCCCTTGATTTTCTCTCTCAATTTTTTTGAACGTAGGAGGTCATATTTTGATCTCGTTATGAATATTCCATGAGTTTATAAAATTTTTGAGATGCCTCTTCAAAGGAGTATATTACCTTTCATATAGGCATGAACAACACCAAAAACCCTAATCGAAATAGAATTCGTCTGATAGAGTCCTACAAAATTTCAATAATTACCCTATTACCACCATAGAATATTCAACCGGTTGGTCCAAATTGCGCATCCTTCTTGTGTAGAAACTTTTGACTGATAAAGAATATCTACCTACATGCTTAAAGTTGAAGTTGGAATTGTGACTTTGATCATACTTTATGCAAAGAGTATTTAGAATTTAAATGTATTTTTTCTAAATACGATTTATACCCTTAATTTCTAAAAACAAGCAAGATCACCCACTTGACAAATTTACCTGAAACATACAATCAAATTTATTCTAAAAGAGTGATATCTCAAAATAGATAGTGAAAGAATATCAAAATAATATTGATCCTTGAAAAAATTATATCAGACTTCAATTTGACTAATTTAACAAATTGTGGAACTTCTAAATATTACCAATCCGTTCGTTGGGAAAAAAAAAAAGAAGAAGATTTTTCATTCCTTAATTATGGAAGCCAATATATAGATTTTACAAATAAAAAAATGCACAAAAAAATTTATTTTATTATTTGCATTCCACTAATTATATTAGGTTGTTTGGAGAAGTGATAATGATGATGATTAGATCATTGTTATCCAGAAAATGAAACTAATTGTCAAATGATGCCTCAAGCAGGTAATAGAATATGGTTACTTAAAATTGCATCAAATTAGTAATAGTAACTTGCTAACTGATTTATGGTAGCAAAAAACAAAAAAAAATTAAAATAATGTAATATTAATTCGTCTAAAGATGAAATAGATTATAATATGCACTAAAAAATTAATAAAAATTGTAACAGATCCAAGGCATGTATATAGGGCGTAACGTTTTAATCACATGGATTCCCTTTTGTCTTGCCTTTTAATGTTGGTAAATGTAAATTACAAGATTATTATAAGCCTAGAGTTGTTGAGTTGATTTCAGATATAGAATCATCTTTGTTAGGAATATCGGACTTTTTGAAGGCAAATTTAAATTAATTTAGTCTAATCAATGTCGGACTTTTCGAACGTAAATTTAAATTAACTTAGTCTAATCAGGGGAGGATATAGCCATTAGGTATCGATTCATTCAAATGTAGTATTTTTGAAGAAGTAAATACGTGTATGTATGAATTCGCTTATGTTTCTAACTTATTTTTTCAACATTAATATATTGGTGGTCGAGTAAGTTTGAGTGTGCCTCGACTATTTATTTGCTAATTGTCTATTTACCATATTACACAAATAGAAATAGATATCACCTATTAAGACAGAAGTAAGATTGCTAACACTCCACCCTTCGATCCTCAAATCTCACTAAATATGTTATTATTGTTATATCGTCTCCCATGATTTTTGTCCGATACATCATCCACCTATAAGTTAATTCTTACTTGCATATTTCTAATTCATAATATTTAGTTGAGATGCAAGGGCAAAGGAGAATTTTTTTTTTTAATCTTACTAGTTAGTACAAGTGGTGGTGGTTTGCAAATCAAAATCAATTTTGGAACAAACTTTAAAATAAACAAACAATGTTGAAAATTTGATGCAATTAGAAAGACATTAGGTCAATATCATCATTAAGAAGGTTGTCTTAATTAATCCAGCTAATTAATTAAAGGGGTAGGTTCTTTTCAATTTCAAACTCTCTTTTTTTCTTAATCCACCTTCATGATATGATATTTGTGTTGTTCCATCTTTTCAAAATTTTGATAAAAAGGTGTGATGTTGCTTCCATAAATTTCATGCTTTATCTCTTTTTGTAGTATATATTTATATATATAAAAACTTATTTGACTTACATGTATTGTACTTTTATATACACAATTTATCTTTTTGGAGGAAAACTATTAAGCGGATCATCTTTTGATCTATGTAGCTACGCTATTGGTTGATCATATCAATTTTTTTTTATATCTTCTCCTTTTTATTTATTTACGAATTCATCCCACACATAAAAACTAACAAATTACACCATTAATAAAGTATGAAAGTTTACTCTTTTGACCTTTTTAGTCAAATTTTGGACATTGAATTTTCAATTTCTTCAAAATAAGACTTACTTATTTGAATATTACACTTTGAATTACAATTTTCTTATAATAGATAGAAAAAAAAGTAATAGTGCCATTATTAATGAAGTATTTTGGTTTACTTGGAATATTTCCCTAAATAAGTTGGTTTTTCTTTGGTACAATCATTCGCTATTTAAAATTCTTTGACTTGACTTATTAGAATTTAACCTAATTAAGAATTACTAAAAAGATAAATATTTCGTATCAAAAAAAATTTCATTTTCAGAACTCGAATTCAAACCCGAACCAAGTCATAATGGTGGATAGTGGAAAAGTCTGGTTAATTCGGTTAAAAACAGGAATAGTGGGGACTTCACCCTTGTGAGTTTTATTATTACACTTGAGAGTAACAGTAAAGCAAAAGAAAAAATCAATTTTTAGAAAGAAAAAAAAATCAGACAAAAATTGAATTACAAAAAGATGAGGAGGAGGAGGAGCCCGCCATTGTTGCTGTCTTCAACTACAAGAATTATAGACTTTTGAGATGACCCCTTACCCACCCTTGCCCATCATCATATTCCGGATCGACAGAACTCAGTAATTTTGACTCAAAACCGATATTTGTGTTAAAAAATTTGTTTGATATGTGTAAATAATACATGGAAAATGATAAAAAATGTCATCAGTTAATAGTTTGGTCCAGAATTGTTCTGTTGTCGATGGTTAAAGTTCAAAAATGCTCATACTATTGATAATATAGACTCATTAACACAAATATCATATCAAGACCGCAATGAACAATAATAATAATTATTCTGAATTATAAATCCTGAATTCGCCTCTGATCATATCAAATGCAACTGTCAAACACCATAAGATATTTTTACATAAATTCATAGATTCATTATCCTAAAGTTTTATGAATTGTCGGCATTGAATATAGGGAACCCATTTTTTAAATAAATAAATTCCTGCCTGTTTCAGTAATTCCGTCTCTATATATTTCAATTTTCTTAAGAACGACTAATTTACTGTTGAAAAAGAGTGAAATTCTTGTTGCATTAGTGCAAAATCATTATAATGGATTCAAGGACTCGTTTAGATTATGCTCTGTTTCAGCTCACTCCAACAAGAACAAGGTACATTTTAATTTGTTTACTGACTCGATGTTTCAATTATTGTCAATATTGTTATTGTACATTGGATCTCATATTCATGTTGTTTAAATTTGATGTTATATAGATGCGATCTTGTAATCTTTGCTGGTGAAAAATCGGAGAAATTAGCTTCTGGTTTGCTTGAACCATTTCTCATTCATCTCAAATCCGCGAAAGATCAGATTTCTAAAGGAGGATATTCAATTACTCTTCGACCTTCGATCACTAATGTTTCTTGGCTCACCAAAGCAACTTTACAAAGGTAATCATGCTTAAAATTGATGAAATGCAGTTCGTAGCCTGATTTTTGATATTTAATGTGTAGTTTTTTTTGTTTTTGACATTGTCAGGTTTGTGAAATTTGTTAGTACTCCTGAAATTCTCGAGCGATTTGTAAGCATAGAAAGAGATATTATGCAGATTGAGAGTGAACAAGCTAATGGCAGTATCAATGTTGAAGGTATGTTCATCAATGTATTCGTATATAAAGAGTTGATTTCTCAAATGGTTAGTCGACTAATAGTTATCATCTCGTAAAGTCAGTTTCTTTGTTGAAGAAATGTGACTTCCTGAGATACTAATAACTATTAATTGAGTGACTATTTGAGACATGGACCCTGTTTATAAGTTCTTGTTATTGTATATTAGTTGATTCATTGAATTTCATTTTGATGTTTTCAGGAAATGCATCAGCTTTTGATGGAGATTCCAAATTCTCTGCTGGTTTTTCAAAGGTATATCGATATGTAGAGTAAATAAAGCTATGTTGTATCGCGTTTTTACTGGAATTTCCTACTTAATAATAACTGACAATTCGATACTGAAGTCCAATGGTGAATCTGATGGTGTTGGTGGTGGTGCACATGAAGAAAATCCCAAGTGAGTTCTTGTGTTTCTCATATCATTACTTATATATAACTTATATGGGGATTTTACTTATATGACTAAATGCTTGTTGCTATGGATAGGATTCGTCTTCAACGCGTTCTAGAAAGCAGAAAAGCAGTTTTAAGGAAAGAACAAGCAATGGCATATGCTCGCGCTTTGGTATCTGGCTTTGATATGGATAATTTGGACGATCTCATATCTTTTTCCAATGCTTTTGGTGCTCTACGTTTAAGGTACGTAGGACTTGAATGAAGCCATTTGTGACATCTTGGTAGAGACTTAAGGAACCTAATTTGCCTAGTCCTGTGTGGTTCATTTTGTGACATTTTGTGTTTGAGCCAAATGGAGAAATGAGGTAGATTGTTAGCTAGCTATTCGTTCTGTCGCAACGTGTAAATTTCTTTGGTGATACTATTGCGAATACCTATTGAAATTTACTTTGCTTCCATCCAGAGAAGCATGCATTACGTTTATGGAGCTGTGCAACAAAAAGAGAGATGATGGAATCTGGATGGATGAAGTTGCTGCTCTTCAAGCTTACTCTCCTTCTGAATTTTCGTATTTTGGGAGATCCGGAATCACGCTTGCTGCTGATGTTACTCAAGACAATCAAAGTATTGGCCTTTCCATCAGAAAACAGAATGATGATACATTAAGTCATGGAAGTTTGGATACTAGTCAAGGTACACATGATGATCCTCTTGCTTGTTTTCGCTTGAAACTTCCTAGTAAAGAGCTCACATGATGATATTTGTGAATCGCGTTTACCATGAATATGACATTACTTCATTACACTCTGCAGAAAATGGTTTACCACCACCTATCAAAGTTCACTCAATAGATGGGAAACCACAAGCAATGTGGCCAAACAATATGCCACCTTACATACAAAACTATCAAAATCCTGCATTTCAACAAATTCCATCATATCCAGGGTACATGTTTTCAGGCAATCCTGGTTACTATCCTGGAATGCCAAGGCCTGCAAATCCGGAAGATTCTAGTCGAGGTCCCGGTCCTGAATCAGATTATAGTTGGAAGAATAAACCACCTTCCAAGAACAAGAAGAAATACTCGAACGGGGATAGACTTGAAGGCAACAATTCAAGTTCTAATAGTGGTTCTGATGACTATGAGGAGAATAAGAAAATGCAGCATGGGAAAAGTTCATCAAGAAAAGTTGTTATCCGCAACATAAACTACATAGCCTCGAAGAGAAATGAACAAAGTGATCACAGCAGCACCGAGGATAGTTCGTCTGATGAGGATGGATCCACTGATGCAGGTTCCCTCAGAAAACAGGTAGAAGAGGCAGTTGGATCATGGGAGAGGCATCATAACTCAACGTCTCGCAACAAGAAGAAACGAGATGGAAAGAAGAGAAACAACAGTGGGAGTATATCAATTGGTGCTTCTAAGGAGGATTCTAAGGGTGAAGCAATCAACACTGGTAAGAATTGGGATATCTTTCAGAACATTCTTATGCAAGATGCAGATTCAAGAACCGATGACACGGGGCCAAAAAGTGTCCAGGAAGAGTACTTGATGACAAAGAAAATGACTCCTTCAACTGATCCTCTTATTATAAATGAGAGAAACATGGGACACAGAGATGAAATCCCGCGACAAAACATGTGGGAAGAGAAGAGGCGTGGACCAGTTATTAGAAGAGAGAGCACAGAAGAAGAGTTGTTATTTTCGAATAGAACTCAGGTACCAAAGGGCTATCCGCAGTCTATCTTGTCGAACAGTGCCACTGAACGAGTAGTCCTTAAGAGCCAAAAAGAGGAGGATTGGTTAGGTGGCAATCTACTAAATAAATCAACATATCAAGGAAAAAGCTCAGATCAAAGTATCTTTGTTGGAGATTATGCTTCAGCAGCCTCTCGTGATGATCATTTGGAGACGGGGAAAGATAAGAGAGGCGTTCAATTTGATGATTCCATTGTGGTTCGAGCCCATTCAGTTGATAATGTGTCTGATTATCACCAACAGACAGACATTTTCATGGTTTCAGACATCGTCGGAGCTGAACAAGTTAAGCACAGCATGCCTAATCATGTCGAAGATAAGCTTGATCCTTCTGATGCATGTGAACCAAATGACCTTTTCATGGTGCTTGGAAGGGATTCAGCCACTGATCAAGTTTCAGCCTCTCGGAATCCTGAAATGTATGACGAAAATGATGTCTTCCTGTCTGAAACTCTTAAGAGTCACACTGATATCAGACCTTCTTCTGCTGATACAAAGCTTCAACAAAATGGCGAAGGAACTAACAAAAGAACCGGTAAGGACCTTGGACGACAGGCAGTTAGCAAAGAATCAAAATCTAAACCTTCAGTAACTGGATCTCTTGGAAGGACCAAATCTGATAAATCATCAAGAATCAAGAAATCACCTTCCACATTTCAAAAGAGCAAAGCTGACAAGGTATGAACAATCTTGTACTAGATATATAGCTTTTCCTGTTCTTTTCATATCTCATTGTTATTATTATTATGATTTAATTCTCTCTTAATGTTACTGACAGGACGAGGAGAGTCGAAAGAAATTGGAACAATCATTATTGCAACGTCAAAAGAGAATCGCAGAAAGAAGTGGTGCCACTGGTTTAACCAAACCAACATCAAGGAAGAATCCAAAAGAGTCAGCCACATCTTCAAAAATTGAGAAACCTAAACCTGAGTCTCCAACTGAGGCAACCAATAGATTACAAAAACCAGTTTTTAAGAGTTCCACTATAGAACGTCTAGCGTCTACAAGGACAGCTAAGGATCGATCCACTGAGGCAAAAATCACTCCAAGCAAGAAAGCAAGTCAAAAGGAGAACAAAGTGATTGCTCCAACAAAGAAATCAGCTGGAAAAGAGAGTAATAAGCAAGGTCCCCGCAAGTCCAAGCCTTCGGATACTAAAGGTTATTCTTCATCTGATCCTCCTCAGAAGGAAAAAGATAGCAAGAATGACATAAAATCAATGTTAAACGAACATGGATCAGAACTAAGTCCACAGATTTCTAATGAAGTTGTTGATGCTAAGAACACGGAGGAGGTACGTAGCATATCATTAATCGAGAAGAAGATAGATACACCTATGCTTTCTGCTGAACATTCAATAGACGACAAGAAACAAAGTTCTAACAAGGCTGTAAAGTTTTTACTATCTGAAGTTGAAACCTCAGAAGAAGTTAACAATGCTATTGGAGTTATAAGTCCTCTGACTTCCTCTGTATCGAACGTGCATTTGGACACTCCAGTATGCCAAGACATATTATCTAATGAAGTTTCCACCCCACCTTCAAATAATGAAATGAAGCTCGAGACGAATCAAGGAAGAAGGAAATGGACAACTGATGAAAGCTCACTAAAAGTTACGAAAGGATTAAGAAAGCTTCTTTATTTTGGTCGAAAAAACTGAATTTTTTTCTTGTGATCATGTCATGGCATTTTCTATATCGAAATTATATAGAAAGCTGCATGTTTTGACATTCCTTATTGCTGTGAAATTCTGTGTGATGAGTGTTGTGGTTATTGTTCAATAAAATCTTGTATCCTAAAAGAAAAAAAAAAGATTCATTTTATTCTCTTTTGTTGTATAACTTCATTGTTTGTATTCATGTCTGTTTCTTATGAAGTTGTCTTTGCGCGACTTACTAGATGCTATTCCGACTACAACAATAACAATATATCCTGTATAGTCCCACAAGTGGGATATGAGAGGGTGGGGCGTACGCAGGAGTTATTTCTGATAGACCCTCAGTTATTTTAATTTAACCTATGCATGACTATCAAAACTCCTTAAAATGAAACTTTTTTCTTATGTTAGATACTTGTCCCTTATCAGTAGTCCCACATCGCTTGTTTACATATGTTATATATGTGTTTATATACAATACATAATTTCGCACATATTGTGTTCGTAGAAAGGAGAGATGGTTGGCATCTCCCCCGACAGGGACGGGAACAGCCTTCGGGCTTAACCTGTTATCAGACACATCCGGTTAAGGCTACCCACTTCGGTGGATCTTACCCAATTTTTTAAATTTCTTTTTTTTACTTTACATTTCTCTTCTTTATTTCCATTTATAATTTGACTAAAAGTTTTCAAAAAAAAAAAAAAAAATCACAAGAAATATCATTACATTAAAAAAAGATTTCCGTTGCCGGGACTTGAACCCGGGTCTCTCGGGTGAGAGCCGAGTATCCTAACCAACTAGACTACAACGGAATTTGATAATGTAAAACTTTATAATATTTATATAAAAGGTTGCTTGGACGGTAATAGATGCAACACGTACGTACGGAATATTATATTATAAGAAAATTAGAGCGTCATTTCAAGAAATTCACGATAACAATAATAATTATGTATCACTCTGAAATAATCTAGAATTGACTAGATAAAGTCATTACTGTCTATGTCTCTTCAATAATTTACATAGTGTAATCAAAATAATTCTACCACCTCATCAATTTAGAAAAAGATCGATATTTTGTACTATTTTTATACATATATTCTCCCTTAATATCTCTGAATTTAGCAACTAAATTATCATAGTCAGGAAGCTTCGGATGGACATGAGGTGATTGTGGTTGTAATCGAGGCAATTGTTCTTCAATTTCCCCAATTACGGCTTCATTACATCTCTCAAATTCCACCTGTGGAATTACATTCGATATATTGTTGTTGTTGACGGTTTTATTGCATCCGGTTCTCTTTGAAGTATAAATCTCACAATTTAAGCTTTCAACCCATGAGTTGTTGTCTATAGTACTACTAGGACTCTTAAAGCTACTAAAATTTTCATCCATGATTTGAAGCTTTGTCTCTTCTTTTAGCTTTGTGACATGTGTGAGGTACTGCTTGGTCTCCGAGTTAACCACATTACCTACACGATCTAAAATTAGTTCATAAAAATATAATATCACATGATCTTTGAGCGGATTAATTAATGATCCACTGATTTATTAGCTCAATCTTCGGTGAGTCAATTATCCATCATTTTAATTTTTTCGACTAAATTTACCATAATCTACCCATTTAATACACTTACCTGGTAATAGTTCAACGTTGAGTCGATCAAATGCTTGACCAAAATGTTGTTTAAATAAGTTCCTGAGTGAATGCAACTCCGGCAATTCGCCACATCTCGATGCTGCAAAGATCATACTGGACAACGCTTCTTGCACATCATCAGACAATTTGCTGCGAGAAACACAAATTTAGACGTGGCAAAATCAAACTCATTTTTACGATTCATTTATTAACTTGACCCGATAATTTGAATCGGGGTAGTTCAAGGGTAAAGCATTTGCTTTACGTCTAGAAAGTTTTAATATTGAAATTTATGATTTTAATTTCAGTTGAAACAATATTTAATAGTATAAAAATAAAAATAAAGAATAACTAACTTTTTATCAAGAATATTTTAGAACTTTGAATTAAACAACTCAAATCTGCATATTAATAAATAAAGTTCTTACATACATCTAACTTGACGTATTGCAAACAAATGTATAACCTCTTATAAACTAGAATAATCGTAAACACTTAATGTGCTCTAAAAATATACAGTAAAAACAAGTAGTATACAAGAACCAAAAAAAAAAAGCAATCTTAAATTAATAACATTTTTATGCATATGTCACGTATATATCTATGACCCTTTATTATAATTTGATTTTAAGCCATTAATTTTATTAAGATTTATTGAATCCATAGCTCATTTAAATATTAGATCAAAAATGTGTAACCTGACGCTCAAAATGAAAAGTATATCAAATGTACAAAATTGGCTTATCTATTGGAAAATACACAAGTTTCAAAGATAATAAGTTGATGATCTGAAAGTTAGAAAAAAAAAAAATTTTAACATTCAGATATTTTTTTCGAAAAGTAAAAGGTAAAAAGGGAAATATGTAGGGTTTTGGTAATGGTCCACTATTTTGATTCATCTTGACTCAAAATGCAAGTTAACTTTGAATTGATTAGTTTCATAACCATGAGCTGGAACTAAGCAACAAAAGACGGATCAATCGAATCTTGAATAAAATAAATTTTAAATCTATCAAAAGATTATATTTTTCTGTTATTTCTGTCGATATTAGGAAAAACTCTAGAGTAACAATAAAAGTGTTTCAAAAATTGTTTGTAGGTCATAAGTTTGTATCCTAATTATCATATTCTAATATTTTTAAAAATTTTACATATAAATTTTTGATTCAACCATTATTGGAAATTGAATTTATCAAAATTTAACCTGACTCGCTAATTTTACACCTTCTTATCACTTTATGAAATTGAAAATGAATAATTAGAACAAAATTATTCCTTTTAATTACCTGTTCTTGCTAATATCACGTAAGTTCAAATAAATACAATCACAAAAGTTGTCAAGTTGATTGTATGCAGATAATCTGCACTCATCTCCGTATAGTTGTTCAACCTGTAAAAATAAGTAATTGATTGGTGATTAGCTATTATAATTGAAGCTTTTAATTATTAGAAAATTAAATGTTAAACTTATCTCAAGAGAAAACTACTCTGGCTAAAGCTAGATGCTGGTGTCCAATTTGGAGAAGTTGAGAAATGTCTTCACGTAATTGTTTTATAATTGATTTTCTTCTGTTACTTTGTATCACTAAACGTGTCTTAAGCTGCTTTATTAGCTTCTTGCTGTAGACACGAAAACTCGTTATAAAATTAAAAGATAATTACACGTAATTATTCATAATTAATTTGTTCACCTAGCTAGTGATAATCTAATAAAGAAGATGAATAATCTTCGATAGTTTAAAATTAAAAATTTGAGTATATAAGTCAAAGATATTGAAAATTAAAATACTGAATAATTAAGCAGGACTAGATCTAGATTTAAGTGACACAATCATAAAGTACCAAAAAAGACAAATAGATAACATGTATATATAACTCTTTGTTTTCTGCCGAGAAGTTGCAAATGTCAATTTGTTATTCTTAGCGAATATAAATATCGAATAACTTTATTCCAGTAAAATTCACTTTTTATAATTGTTTTTGCTGAAATTTAATTTAAAATAATTTTCAACTTATTTCATTAATCACTAATAATAACTGTGATGTTAACTATAGTGTCACAAGTTTGCAAGTACATGTAGTTTCTTATTCTCCTAAATTTTCATTATTACTTGTCGTTTCATTGGTTCTATTTATTTTGTTATTTTATTGTCAATTTTTTTTTCTACCATGCTTATGATTACATATGTTTTGAGTCGAGACTTTATCAGAAACAGTCTCTTTAACACTACAAAAATAAAGGTAAGGTCTATATATTATTTAAACTCTCCGATTTCATTTGTGAAACTACATTAGATATTATCGTTGTGAAACAAAAGATAAATATTGAATCAAAATTATTACTCCACAAAGAAAAGAAATGAGAGAGAGAGAGATGTTTTACCACTTGGAATGGTGTCTCCATCTTGAACCTTTAATAAATTCACCAAATGAAGAGAGAAAATTCAACCCCATTTTATGTTTTTTTTTTTGTTGTTCCTTTGTTCTTTTACTATCAACTTCTCAATAGAGGAAAAATACAAAGGAATCCTTAAATATCCATACAACTTAAAAGCCAAAGAACATATTGATCATGTACTTGAAAAAGGAAAATAACATCAATTACAATCAATTTTGTATCTTTATTTTCCATTTTCTGAAAATTCATTTCCAAACTGATATTGGCCTTGGTGCAAAGTACGTACAAAGTAGATAAAATGAAAATCTTTGAAGACTACATACAATCAAAGATCTAATTAATTAACAAATAATCAACTAATTTGTAGTTTTATTAATTGAATTATTACATTTTCTTCTACTTATATTGACATATAAAACTGTCTTGAGTCCTTGAAGAGACGAGGTGGTCAAATGAACAATTAGATAGAATTTGAACAGATTCAACTGAGTTAAGTTGATAAATAAATGAATCGATAATCCACTTAAGTTCAGAAGATTTGAACTTTGAACGGATTAAGTTTTCATGAGTTAATTTTATGAATAAATAAAAATATCACAATTTGAATAATAGTCCCATTTTCCCTCCTTAAGTGGAGATATATATGCTGGTGATTACAACATTTCAAGTCTGACAAGTTTTATTTTATTTTTAGCCCTCTTATTGTGTTATTTTTGGAGTAATCTACAAAGATCTTTTTAGTACTTAAGTATTCATATATTACGTGCAAGGGTGGACTTTGAAGCGTTGTCACATGGAAAGTCAATATAAAATTAAAATTTTTGTCTAGGAATTAGAATCAAAGCAATTACTAAACTTTTGACTTATAGCCGAATACTCATTCAGTTAATTTTTATATCACATTTTGTTAGAGATGGACGAGATAAATAAAAGTGAACGAAAGAAATATATTTTTGCTGAATTTAAATGTTTCAACATATTCCTTGAAATGATAAACTATCAATATTAACTCGTAAAAACTTGCTCTAATCCGATATTTATATTAAACAAGTCAAATCATGTTTACCCAATTTATTATTTAACTATATGTAAAAATTGGGTGGTGATAAGTTTTTTCCTGTTAACAAAAAGTTATGTCATTACGTGTTTGATTCTCTTTTTTTCTTTTTCTATTAACGTAAGAGTTGAAAAGAGTTACCCTTTGTGTGTATGACACGAGTTTTATGCCTTATGCACGTAATATTAGTGTGTTCATTGCATATGCCCTTTTTTCCAAATGAAAATGGAAATTAATTTCTGCACAGAATTTAAGAAAAACGAAGTTTTAAAAGTTATCATAAATATATAAATTATTCGGAGAAAATTTAATTTTAAAATTAAAAAATTATTTATTATTTTATATATTTAATATTAGACAAGTAAAAATGAACGGAAATATTAGATGTGAAACTTGTGTTAAGTGTTAACCAATTGACGGCACCGACAGTATAAAAAACGTCAAAACTCAAACGACGACGGTGTGGTTGGTGGTTAGTGAAGAGTAGCTCACATTTTGTGTGAACAGTTGGGACGTCATTTTATTTGCTTTCCTAAATTTATTTATTGTTTTTGCCAGCTGCTGCTGCTTCTTCATTACTCAAAAGCCTCTATACATCCAGACATCAGAGAGAGAAAGTACATAGAGAGAGAGAGGAAGAGGAAGAAATTTCGATTTTACTGATTGATTTTAGTACCAATGGCTTCCAAGTTGTTAATGCTAACTATTTTCGTATTGGATCTGATTGCGTTTGGTTTGGCTATTGCTGCTGAGCGGAGAAGAAGCAGTGTAAATTTCTCTTCACTATACTTATAACTCTCAATTTCATGAAAAATTGTATTGATTTTTGCTTTTTCTTCTGTTAGATCTGTTTGGACTGCTGTATTTTTATAAAAAAAATTTGGGGATAGAGATAGGGTAAGGGGAAATGGGATTTATAGGTGGGAATTGAACCCTCACAGTTCACGTAGCCAGCCGATGAATTGAACTAATGAGATTTCCGAGTTTCCTGTTTATTTTTAGGATTTTTGATTATTTTCTTCTTTGATGTGGCTATTTGAATTGAATCCAAAAAAAAAAGTTAAATATTGGATTAATCATTGGTCACCTGGAATTATTACTTGTATTTGATTGGAGTAATAGTGATGTGCAATTTTTAGATGAATTTTCAGCTTTGGGTAGAATGCCTTGTAATTGTGTTACTTTCATAATCTCTTCTTTGTTGAACCAATATTGGTACTTTTATCTGTTGTATTTATACAAGTAAGAAACTTATGGCTTACCTATGCGAGGTGGATTCAGGATTTGAACATTTTGGTTTCGATTACAGAATTCCACCACTATTCATTTGATTTACTTACTAGGTTCGAAATATGATTTTTGTAATAATTTAGTGAATTTTTTTTTATACCTATACAAAGTGTGAGCCAAACAGTCGAAGATCTCAGCTCTAATGTTGTAATGTCTTAGTTTTATCAATTACTTAGGATAAGAGGGAAAAGATTGCAAATTAGGTTGCAATTTTGTGTTATAGTGTTGTCCATGAGAACTCAAGACAAATTTTTCTTTAAGCGCGATTTGGTTCAAGCTAATTAGCTTTTCGTGTGTCACCTGATTGACTATATCCCTTCATTTGTAGGCAACAGTCAAAGGATACGGTGATGATGGCTATAGCTATTGCCTCTATGACTCCGACATAGCAACTGGATTTGGTGTTGGTGCCTTCTTATTTCTTATGCTTAGTCAAATAATTATAATGGTGGCGAGCCGTTGCTTCTGTTGTGGAAAGGCTTTGAGGCCTGGAGGTTCAAGAGCTTGTGCCGTTATCTTATTCATCATATGCTGGTAAGTACAATAACAAGCAAAAAGTGTCTATCTTGCTTCCAATTCAGTCACTTAAAAAAGGGAATTTGCCACATTAAGGAAGTCGATTTCTCTTTCAATGCTAAATCGTGTGACTTGTAAGTAACGTTTTATTGTAAAAGCGAAGACATTGTAAAAAATTATGCACCTTTTGTTTCAGGATCGCATTTTTCATAGCTGAGGTCTGCTTGTTGGCTGGTTCGGTTAGGAATGCTTATCATACCAAGTATCGATCATCATACATGACGAGTGATAAACCTCTATCGTGTGAAACTCTGAGAAAAGGAGTTTTTGCAGCTGGAGCAGCTTTCATTTTCTTCACCAGCATACTCTCTCAATTCTACTATGTGACCTACGCCATGGCGCGAGGTGGCCCCATGCCATATGGTGGTGAAGCTGGCGTTGGCATGGCAGCCTACAAATGAGGGTGATCAAGGTGGTTGTTACGTTTATTTGTTAAAAAAAATAGTTGTGATTTTGAAGTTTATGTATAATACAACTTTCTATTGCTTAGTTGCATTTTATTTAGGAGTCTTGTTGAAGAAAGCTCGTTGTACCATATTCCTTCCTTCTCTGTTACGTAATGTGAACTTTCATCTGCAAACATCTGTTAGATTTGAAATTGAGAGTGAGCTATCTCTTTTTTTCTTTCCTGAACTAAGGAGTCGTCTCTGTGCCAAGGTTCTTTTTGTTGTATCGCATAAAAAGGGCGTGAGACAGGCTTAAATAGGGTGGTCCGTACATTCAACTTGTTTGTGATTAATGCGTAGTAGTAGTAGATGTTGTGATATAAAGAAGCCATCATATACCTAACCCTCTTTAATTGAACCATAGAAATGGTTAGTCATTCGACATGTAGTTGAGGAATAAACTAGAAGCGTCAGATGAAGGAAAATAGATGTGCACAAACGAGATATCCATTAATAAGAAGGAAAATGATTGAATAGAGGCAATGATTTGGGAATCGAAAAGCTCCATCCATGTTTTGCTCGCTTATATATTTTCTTTGAGGATGACACACAATTGCCAACAATAATAACGCCTCAATCCCAAATAAATTAATGATGGCATGCAATAGTTTACAATAACGTGCCTCAGTCTCAAACAAATTGGGGACAACATATTCTATCTCGATGTGGGTCAATTTAACAAATTGATTATGACATGAGAACTGAAAAGATATCTACCAAGCTTTAATGTGAACCAAAATAAGCAAAAGAGAAAAACATAAACTAATACTTACATTATTTAATAAATTTTAAGTCAACTTTAATTTATGTGGACTTCAAGAGTCGATAGAAATTTACTACCCTCTGAAATTCCAATTTTAACTACTTCTAATCCAACAAGTATGAGAGAATGGTTACTTAAAATGGTGAAAAATAATTAATTTTCTCTTAATTTGCTAAAGTTTGCATATACAGCACAAGTCAAAGGGATCGAAGAAAGTATTTTATATTTTATTATTATTGTGAGTTTCGCAAGTACGAGAATTGTGGGCTGAACAACAACTTCTTGGATTGGGCCAACAATATTACGGGCTCAACAACAACTTCTTGGGTTGGGCCAACAATTTTATGGGCTCAACAACAACTTCTTGGACTGGACCAATAAGTATTTCTCAAAATGTTTGGTCCTTCCAACACCCATTTTGTGTCTATAAAAGATGTGTTCATCAATATGTTCCCAATTATCAGTTGGGATTTTCCCTTGTTTATTTTTTTTATTTTTTCTTTTTTAACATTTTTAGTCAGACGACTAAAAAGATTAACTGTTCTAATTGTAATCATTTGTAGTCGTTTTATACGGTAGATATATGCTCGATATATAATCGATACATAATACGTGCACATCGATTATATCATTAGTATAAGTGTGACCTCTCAAAATTAAATATTAGAACCAATTTTTCTTATTGAAATGTTGTAGTGTAAAAGTTTTTACTATGGCTCTTCAGATATTGGAATTAAATTAATTGGATATGGACCAAAGCTAGCACATGCATCATGCATGCATGGTTTGATGAAGCCATAAAAAAAAATGCAGCTTCTCTCCACTGATTTAATTGGACTTTTTACATTTTTTTATCATGTACTCTCATCGTTTCAATTTGTTTGTCTTGTTATGATTTGGCATGAAATTCTAGAATTTTTTTGAATTTTTTGTGTTTGAAGTATGTCTCGTGGAAAGTTGAAATTAAGAAGTTACCAAAAAATGAAAGAGATATTCTTTTTAAATCAAACTAAAACAGATTTAGGACAAACGAACTGAAATGGAGAAAGTATTTATTTTCTTTTAAGCTTTCCATCAATACTATAGTTTGGCTAGTGTCCCTTCAACTTATGCAGGAGCCACACATGTATATATAGAAGTGCTTCACCAGTGAGTTAACTTAGATTTGGATTATGAATATTATAATACATTAACAAAAATATTAAATAGTATCTTTATTACAATTACAAAATTCCAATTACAAAGAGATCTACTACTAATGTTGGCAGCGGTGATCGATTTTATGTTTATTATAAATATTATTTTTTCCTAGTTAATAAATAAAATATTAGGAATCGATTGAAAAAACATCAAAAGATTATCGTAGGTAGGTTATTTTCTTTTATTCAAATTAAAAAGTTGATTACATGAACTACTTATTTTGACCGATCTTAGTTGAATGTGGTAAGTTTGTCCTTTTTTTCATAGATGTTTAGTAGCCCTTTATAGGTTAGCTCATCTATGTATTCGTGTTTGTAGCTCGATTGAAGGTTAAAATTGTAGTCCGATAAAAAAAAAACACATAAATTTCTTTTTCTATGAGATACTTCAATGAAGTAACATTTTTTGATTTTTCGTTCATCGTATCAACTGATCCGAACCCCATAACCTCATTTGTATCATTAAGGGGTCGTTTGGTAGTTGGTTTAAGCTACCTCTAATACATGAATAACTTTGTTATTCATCTATTATTTTTATACCATGTTTGGTATGTAAATAGGATCAAAGTTATTCATGTATTAATTTTATACAACATTTAGTTGGTAAGTTTCCAAATATTGTATAAAAGTTATTCATGTATTAATTTTATACAATGTTTGGTTGGTAGCTTTTCAAATGTTGTATAAAAATTATTCATGTATTAATTTTATACGGTGTTTGATTGTGTTTTTTGTAATCCTACATAATTAATACTTGTATAACTTATTAGGGAATCTATGTATAATTTATGCGGGATAGAAGGTGGAATAAGTTATGTGTGTATTAGTTATACATGTATTAAAATAGTAAATTACATATTTGCCCCTATCAATTTACTTTTAAATATATATTAATTTATAACAAATCAAATAATTAATACATGTAAAAAAAATAAGCACTATGAATTTTTTGTCTTCTTAATTGCTTAATTACTTTTAGTTTCTTTGGTTAAATTCTTGTTAATTGTTTTCTTTGGTGGTAAGACAATGACTATTAATTCTTATGAATTTCTTTGCATAGTTTCTCTACAATGCACTGTCAATATACATTTTAATTTTTTAGTTGTTTTTTATTTATTTTAATTTAAACTACCTATTGCTAAATTGCTTAATCATATTGAATACAAATTACTTAGTTACTTTTATTTATTTGTTACTTACTTTATTGTTTTTAGCTATTGGTATTTCTTTAATTTTAATGTGTTATTTATATAGTTGGTTATTTTAATGACTATAATAAATATTAGCTCACTAATTATTTTTTGGAATTAAAAAATAAAAATTAGCTCACTAATATATTGTAATCTCTACATAACTAAACTCTCCATAACTAATACATACATAACTAATACATGTATAACTAAATTCTGCATAACTAATACCTACATAACTAATACATGTATAATTAAACCTTACATAACTAAACCCTGCATAACTAATACATGTATAACTAAACTCTGCATAACTAATATATGCATAACTAATACCCACATTACTAATACCTGCATAACTCTATCCGGCTACAAAACGACCCCTAAGTGATATATTATTGCATTATTTCTTCAGTATATAGTTACAATTATCTTTTTTCACCATTTCCCTTCTCCAATCTCTATGTAGTTGGAAGATAAAAAATCTTATCAAAACAAAACAAAAAAACTCGAAGTTGATCAATTTACCGTAAAATATTCTTTAAAATTATATATATATACACGTAACATCAACCGATATTGATAGAATAATTGAGATTTCTCTATCAATATTTGATACAGAGGGTTTTTGGTAGAGATCGGTTTTCCGTTTAGCAAGCCTACCCGACTTTTTTTATATCTGAATTAGTTAAGCCAGTGAATTTGAAAAGCAAAAGTTTTTCTCGTGCACTTTCTTGCTAATGGTGTCGTTTAAGTGTCTAATTAGTAAAGTAAATAAAAATTACACAGTTTCCTATAATTAAAATAATTTAGAATTTTAGAAGCATGATTAATTATCAAAGTAGCAGTTAAAAAATGTTCTGACCTATTAATATGTTGATAGGTACAATAATGATAATTAAGTTTAATTAGCAAGCTATATGTCCAATGATAATTAACAGGCTGGGTTGGAATCAAGCCACGTGTTAGTGTTCTGTCTGTCACTAATTAATATCGAGAGCATGTTACCCCATTTTCATATAAATTATAATTATCTATCTATAATTATTCATTACTTTATGTTTCATAATAATTAGTATATGAATAATTATGAAAATCTCTGAAAAAATAAGGTAATAATCACGATAATGCCGGAGGGCTTCCCTTGTTGTTTCAAGAAAAAAAAAACTTCATTCGTTTCAATTTGTTTGTTTGATTTCAAAATAATATGAAATTTAAGAAAGTAAAAAAAAAATTAAAATTTTGTGGTTTTAAACTAAAGATACGTGGAGTGTACCAAAATGTCTTTTAATTTTGTGATCTTAAACATGTTAGGTGAAAAATTAGAATTAGAGAGTTTCCAATAAAAAAGAACGTTTTTTTTTTAGAAATGGACTAAAAAAGAAAGTAAAAAACAAACAAATTAAAACAGGAGATCAATAATTTTTCGCTCAATGTGTGTATTAAGTAATACTTTAACAAGAATGATAAGGTGAAGAATCTAACCTTTATTAATAAGAAGAAATTTTTATAGCCAACCAACTGAGTTGTAATATAAGATTTTTTAAAAATAACTTTTTGTATATCGTTATTCATACTATAGGAGTCGTTTGATGTGAGATATAAAGTACAATGGGAAAAGGGTCAAAAATACCCCTCAACTTTGTATTATTGATTGACTATACCCTCGCCGTTAAAAGAAAGTTATTCATACCCCTACCATTACTAATTTCATCATTTGTGCCCCTACTTAGACGGAAATTCCCAAATCAACCAAAATTAACCCAAATTCAATTGAAATCATCCAATTATCTATTTTAACCCAAATCCGACCCACTATACTAAATAACAAATAACGCAAACCCCGGGTGGAGAAATGGTGGTGAGAGAGAAAGCAATGGCAACGTTGCCGACGTTGATGCGAGCTATGAGGAAGAGAACCTCAAATCATATGCCTGCGAATCAACCTTTGCCTTCACTGAGATGAGCATTCTCTCTATACGATCAAATCAATCTTATCGATAACGTTCCTGAAGATCAAATACGCTTCAAATAGTACTTTTCTGTAGTTCTGTTCTTTATTCAGTAAAAAAAAAAAAATGCAAACCCCACTTTTCTCTTTCTCTCTCAGCAACATGTGCACATATTCCGAGAAAAAGCTTAGAGAAACAATGGCTTCATCTTGCTCCATCAAAAAGTTCATATGATTAACAAAATCGTCTGCCTCAAACAAGTTGTCAAGCGATTGAAGGATAATTCTCTTCATCGTTCTTTCTTCCTCTCTCTTCGATTCTGACGAACCGACACTAATCGATTTGAACCCATGTTGCAATTGTCGCCGTACACCTTTCGGTTCATTGGCAGTTTATGTGGGGGTTCATGAGAATGGCACCACCGGTTCATGATTCCGACTCGATTTCTGAATCTACTTGTGTTCATTTCGTTACTTGATAAGGCAGAGTGATTTTTCAATTGGGTGGTATGAGAATCACATCATCAGTGTATAAATGAAAACAAAGATCAAGACCAGCAGTCCCTAAATCAATTCAAGGGGAATTTATTTTCTAAGTTAATTCACAAGAAAAGCATAAAAATTCATGTTTCATCCTCTGCCTCAAAGGCGTTTATTCTTTATCATCATCAAACTCATCTTAAAAATTCAGCAAATAACTCAACTGACCATAACAAAACTCAGTAAAAGAGAGTTTTTGCGCCGATTCAATTTATTTCCGATGACATTTTGTTTTATGGCTAATTTAGGAGGTTATCGAACTCTTCGGTGGACCCGAATTAGCGGCAGTGAGAGAAGCTTTGGGTTCTTCGTTGTTGACCCAAATTCGAGTTCTCCTAGGAGACAACGGCGAAGGACGACGATAAGGAAAGCAATTTGAGAAATAGAGGGATTGAGTTCTTGAATTTTTGCTTTAGAGATGAAGGTGAAGTAGGTTTGAATTAAGTTAGTTGGGTCGGGTTTGGGTTAGGTTATATTAGTGTGGTGGGTTATTTTTTTTAAAATCGGGTAATTTTAAGTGATTTGGGAATTTCCGTCTAAGTAGGGGCACAAATGATGAAATTAGTAACGGTAGGCGTATGAATAACTTTCTTTTAACGGCGAAGGTATAGTCAACCAATAAAATAAAGTTGAGGGGTATTTTTAACCCTTTCCCAAATATAATTTTATCCTACGTTTGGTTGGAGGTATTAGATAGTGATGAAATTATTTATCCCACCATCTATATCATAGTGATGAAATAAGTTATCCATATACATGATAGGATAATTTATCCCAAGATAACTTATCTTGGATTAGTTAATCCCAAAATAACTTATTCCCAACCAAACGATCCTAAGTGATAAAATATGTATACAGGATAAATATTCTGCCCTCATTTATTTTGGTCATTTGTGTGAACATCGGTTCTATAAAAAGAATTTCATAGTCATTCAAATTCATGAACAAGGGTCAATAATTAGCACTACTAATTAGGGAATCCAATAATTTTGCCTAGTCATATTTTTCAAAATACATTTAACATGAGAACAAGTCATTTCTAATACACTTATATTACCCCTAAATTAGATAATTTTGCATCTACGAAAATTGTTGTTTTGGTGCTCGATTGTACGACATGAGATAAAAATATACCAAAGAAAAAATTCAAATCTGCACTGCCAAAATGTTGACCAAGATTTCTAACGCTTTGTGTTTCACTGGTTTTAGTATTCATAAGCTTTCAAAGAATGAAATATTATCAAGCATTCTTCACTATTTCAGATAGTATTTATAGTTCCACCTTTTTCTAGCAATTGACTTCATGGTTTTCTCGACGAAAGTAATAATAGTAATTTCTTTCATAAAATAGGGCACTTTATATAAATTGATTAAAATCAATATTAATGTACTATATACTAATAAATACATGCATAATTCTAACCAGCTATTGAACGGCTCGAATGAAAGTGCATCATGAATTATTGTACTTTGCTAAACACAACAACATTGAAGCTCCAACAAATATAAACATACTTCATAGTATTATAAATTAATTAATCCGTACGAGTGTCAACGTCATTTTGTATGTCATTGTCTAAAAACACCATGTGTGTCATGTGCAAAATGCAAAAAATTGTCAAAAAATAATTGAAACACAGTACAATGAAGAATAATATTGGTTAATGTCGTTTTAGGCTAATATATTCCAATTTTAGCAACTAAATAGACTGCCCATTCAATAAAATATGGTAATTTTGGACTTCTAGTTTTTATTTTGATTAAATCTAGGCTTTTATAGTTTAAAAAAAAGCAAGAAAAAAATTGGCGTTATTATACAGATCTTTTATGCTATTCGTGACTTTTAACGAGAAAATGGTCAAATAGCCCCCCAACCTATTGTCAGATTTCCAACTACACACTTTTACTTCACGGGGGTCCTATTACCCCCCTAAACCTTTTAAAAGTGGAATATATACCCCCTTGAAACGCCATAACCAGTCAAGTGTCAACTGCGTGTGTTTCATGCACTTATTTCACCAATTATTCTTTTTTTTATAAAATAATTTCTCCTTCATCTTCTTCCTTTCTTCTTCAACTATTTTTTTAACCCTAATTTTTTGTGTAAGCTTGATTTGGAGAAAATGTTGATGGATACAGTGGGGGTCTTCCCCCACCTCCGCCTCTCTCTTTATCATTTCCTCCACCTTCATCATTATCTTTTTCACCTACTCAAAGAACTCTCCACCATTTTCTCCTGAGAATAAAGCTTTAGATTGAAAAGAAACATTGGAACCATCATCATAAATTTAATTTCAATTTCACCACCAAAGAAAGAAAGTTTAATAGGGATTTTGCTGGTTGTTCGTCGTCGGTAGCAAAAAGAGGTGTGGTGTTTGATGGTTTGCCAAATCGGCGTCTTGCTGCTTGTCAATAGTGACGAGGAAGAGAGACAACTAAAAGGGTTTTGATTCGATGAAGTTGTTGCTCCAATGGTGTGGGTGGTCTGGTTATTTCACTATTGTTTATTGGTTGAAGCTCAAGCGTGAAGATCCGTTTGGAGAGTGACGGAAAGGGGGTGAGAGAAAGAAGAACGACAATAAATAAAAAAATAAAAATACATATATTTATGAAAAAAATAATTAAAAATAATTTTTTACTATTTATTCGTGTTGCTCACTCTCTCAAAGAGTGTGAAATACACCCACTTTGCTAGATCAGCGATTAGGGAGGTAATAATTTAAGTTTTAAGCAGTTCAGGGGGGTGTTAGGACCCCCGTGAAGTTAAAGTGTGTAGTTGAGAATCCGACAATAGGTTGGGGGCTATTTGACCATTTTCTCGACTCTTAACAAGTGATATAGTATGTTAATTATCATAATTGATTAATTAGGTACATTTTTTTTGTCAAATATATTTTAGAGTAACTTTCAGTAAAATAAAAAGTATGACTTAATTATACTACTTTTTTCAAAGAATTTATGTATCAAACTTTTTTACATAAAAGACCAAGAAACTAATATCCAAAGTCACATCCAAAAGTAAAGTGTGTTTACCTTTTTAAAAAGAATAATAATTTTTTTTTAAAAAAGGTCTCTTTTGAAATGCAGGGAACATACTTACATTTCTACGTTGAAATTACGTTATTTTTCTCCCCAAACATAGTACATATATATGTGAACATGGAAAAATGCACCTCTTAAGATAAGTAAATCTCACAAAAGCACCAACACGGATTGTAATGGATTGGTGGGACTGTTTCATCCTTAACCAAAGGTCTCGGGTTCAAGCCCTAGATATAAAGAAAATCATGTTGAGAGCGTCGATGAACCCTGCAGTACATGCTCCCGATTTAATCGGAGCTCCAATATGGGCTCGAGAAGAAAGAAAGAATCTCACAAAAGCATATGGCAAGATCCTTATACTAAACAATCTTAAATTAGATTAGTTCAATCTTCTCAAGGTGCATGAATGGACAGCCAATTTAAAATCATAAATACATATAACTCATTTCATTTTGTTGAGAACTTACCAATACGTAAGATTCGACCAAATTTATTTACCAATACAATTGTAATATATAAAATTTATATAGTGATTTATATATATATATATTTTGTAGGACCTTTTTGACTTGGTCAGTTGGACATTTATTATATTTTTATTTCCAAGTTTTTCTTTCCAGCCAAAGTTAGTTGACCAAGAATATACTACCCTCCCCCGTCCCCCCTAATTTCATTTCAAAATTATGAAATATAAAATTTAAAATCATGAAAATAAGATAGGTTATTTGTTGCGATATGTAAAAATAACTCGATATCATAAAAATTATTTAGGCTGAAAGTGTACTTTACTTAAACTTTGAATGAATATTGCAGGCTTCATGCAATTAGAAGGGAGTAATTTATTTTTAAGACAAATGAAATTTGTCATATACAATATTTATTGTATTTGTACCTCATATCTTGGGATTGTAGATATACACAATTTACTTAATATTTATAATTTCATGCTGTACTATTTAAAAAATAAGATTCTGATCTCGTATAAATCTTCATGTCTTCCTTCCCTTCCCTAATCATAATTAATTAACCTACCCACCCTTCATTAAAAAATAAAGCAAGGAAAGAGGAATAAACAAAAGAACAAAAAAAAGTGGGAAAAAAAATAATCCTTTTTTTAGGGCTAAATTTGCAGCTATAACATTTGGGAGTCGTTTGGTTTGAATACAAGTTATGTTGGGATTAGTTATGATGAGATAAGTTATGCTGAGATTATTTTTTATTGAGTGTTTGGTTTGTTGTATTTAAAATAATATACATTGTTACATTTTAAGAATAAGTTGTTTGTTTACAAAATTACCCTTCACTTTATTTAGTTTTTTTATATTTTCTTTGCAAACTTTAGTTATTCATTTTTAAAAATAAAACTTTTATTTTATTTAGTTTAAATATTTTTGTTTATGTATTCCCATGAAAAGTACAATATGTATTTAAAAATAATATTTTTTTTCCTATTTAGCTTAAAAATAGAACTTCTCTCATAAGTTTGTTAAAGAGAAGAAGATTTATGAGAAATCAAAATATAAATAAACATAAGAATAATTATGAATAATTATCATAAAAATAAGGATTAGTGAATATTATTATACATGATATTAAAAATAATGTAAATATACATAAATGTGAAAAATGATGTATAAAAAGTGTTTAAAGGGATATATTTGTCATTTATCTATTTTATCCAGGGATAAGTTATCTTGGGATTACTATTCCACCCAATGTGAGGGATAACTTATCCCGGTACTAATTCATAATCCTGGGATAAGTTATCCCATGCTTTGCAACCAAATAAGGAAATAAAGGGTGCTTAAAATTTGTCCTGGAATTAACTCCCCTTATCCATCACACCAAACGACCCCTTAAAGATACGGTTAGTCCTCACCAATTAACACATGAAAGTTTTATATAGAATCATCTCATTCTGACGATCTCTTTCACACATTAATCTTTATTACTATTTTATCTTTACCATAAGATCTCCGACATGTGATCACTAAAATTAACTGTCACAATAGTACTCCTAATTACAAGAATTAAAGAATTTCAACACACTAATTAAGTTGACAAAATTGTAGAATATAGATTAATAATTTTAAAAAAAGTAAATACATTGTAGGATGTTTAAAGAAAAATAATGATCACCATGTGGAAGACAATTATACAAATTCATATATTCCTTTGTCTTAAAGCGTTGACGATTTATCATAATTAATAACACCGTCACCTCTATTTTTTTCATTTTAAAAATATATATCACAAGACTTTAAAATATTTTTTATACATAAACTTGCTTATGACGTGGCATATACACACACGAACTCCACTTTTGTGTCATTTTCTTGATTGGGTGTATACAAAAATATGAGTTGTTTCATTGAAATACAACCAAGCTACTACTTTTTCTAGCTGGACCCCTTCTATCTTTAATTTCATAATTTAGAATATTCAAGTTGATAATCAAATGTCACTTGCCATGCCTGGTATAGGCATGCCATATGATATGCTATTTATCGTCATCGATCGATCTATTGACTTTTATTTATTTGTTACTATACTAGTAGTATTTGTTAAGTTTGTATATTTGATAACACAAGTGTTTGTTAATCTTCTCATTTAATCCTTTGCAAATCTGATAGTTAAGTGACGATATATACAAGTGTGTACATTTAATTATATTCATATAAAATATTAATCATTGACTTAGAATTTAATAATCTACGTAAGAATAGTGTCAAGATTAACCATAAGGAGGGGTGGATCTAGCTAGGGGTAATCTTTATATATATATACTTTTTTTTGAATATTTTGAACACAAGAGTACTAGAAGTTGGCTCATCCTAGTTTAGGAGGTTCAAACTAAAGGAATTGGTGCAATATGTTGTATCCCGTAAGAGAGATCAAGGATCGATTTCTCCGATCAATGTCTTTTCGGTCGAGTTCGTCGAGTCTTACTATACTTTGCTAGTTTTATGGAGAATCCAACAGGGAGCAAAATTGTCTCAGGAAAAAAATAATAGTGATGCAGACCTCATTGGGGAAAATAAAAAGTAAAATTAATTAATAGGGACAGTTGAAATTGTCGGTTCGAATAAAAAAGAGGAAAGAGCTTAATATCCTCTTCTTGTACTTTCCTTTGTACTTTTTGGAGGCTATGATTTTTCCTTTCTCCATATAGACCGTTCACTTATACTTATGGTTTTAAAAATAAACGTATAAAATTACAACAAATAGTAGATATTAAACCTAAGAAATCATGTTTGAATAATCATTTAAACTAGAAGATTCAAAATGGACATCCTGGTCATTTTCATTATGAATATCTTAGGAGTCGTTTGGTGTGAGGTATAAGATATAATAATTTCGAAATATAATACAAAATTATTTTATTCTCCATTTGTTTGGAGATATTAGATAATCCTTCGATTATTTATCCCACCATTTATACCGTAATAGTAAAATATCCCATATGCATTGTGGGATAACTTATCCCGAGATAACATATTTTGAGATAATTAATCTCAAAATAACTAGTTCCCAACCAAACGACTCCTTAGGAGTTAGGATGTACTAGAAGCTAATATGTTGTATGTCTATATATGTCCACTTATCTTACACTTTTTTTTCTTATGGGAGGTACAAGATATAGTCCTTAGAATAGTTTTCCACTATTTATACTAAACTGATAAGATATCACATTTACATGATGTCATAACTTATTTCGAAATAACTTGTTTCCTACTAAACAACCCGCTAGTGTGTTCTAGCAACCAAGATGTTGTGTGGCTATATATGTCCATTCATCTTACACTTTTTTTTTCTTGAGTTTGAATTAAATGGACCACTCAAATCATAACATGAATATACATGTATGTATCTATACAGCAAGTACACATTAACTTCTTTTTAAAAAAAAATGGTCCCCATAAAGTAGTTGGATTTATAGAAATGTCACATTCAACTTTATTTTTCACAGTAATGGGCTAGCCTCATTTGGACCGTAATTTGTAGTAACTTTTAAAAGCCCAGCTACTTTGGTAGTTAAAAATTCTGCATACCTAATTTTTATAGCCTTAAAATTGATGATCCCTATTGCCTATACACATACATATAGTGTTAGACAAAGCATGCATCACTGCAAAATTTTGATTTGAGTCCTTTTTCTTTACGCCGCTCGATTAATTAATAACACATGCAATGTGTTGTCGTTCGGTAGCTGGTTAGAATTACGCGAGTGATAGTAATGTAGGGATTAGTTATGAGTGAAGTCATGTATTGTGTTATGCATATATTAGTTATGCAGTGATTAGTTGTTTCATGTATTAGTTATTTCATCTTCTATCATGCATGAGATAATGTGTAGATTTCCTCATATATAACTTATACACATATTAGTTCTGCTGGTTTCTAAATTGTTAACAAAACGTCGTACTGATTTTATACATGAATAACTTATTTCTTATTTACTTACTAAATGTTGTATAAGTTATATGAAAATTAATGTATGAATAATTTTTTTTTATCCAGCTACCAAACGACCTCTTATAGTTTAAAGGTAGATTTAAGGCGGGCTTAGCAGTTTCGACTTCGAGTGAGTGATTTTGACCTAATTTTTATAGCCTTAATATTTAGTGTTGTAAAAATATTTAGCGATAGTTGAGTTAATGTCATTACATTCAAAACCGCTAAAGTCTTTAGCAACGTTTATATAAAATGTTGGTTACTGAAAATATATCATATTTTTATCATTAGATAATTGTCGCAAAAACCTTTATTCGTTGCAGTGACGTACATTGTAATAGTACGTAAATGGATCACCAAATTAACCCTGACTTTTAGTGGGAAAACATGGATATAACTCTTCAAACGTGTTTAAAGCTAAACCTAAAATACATTTAGAAAATACTAAGTAGTTACAAGAAATGTTATTAATATAATAATATTGTATCCCTACCAATACACAAGTATATTGACTTCAAGAGAATAAGTTAGAGAGGCATAGCTAAGAACAAAAGAGGAAAAAAAATACACATGTTAATGGCAGCCAAGTTTCCACGTTATAAAAATAAAATTAATAAATCCAACTCAATCTTGAGTAATTTAATTTTTTTCTGTCTCAATTTAGGTGATCGATACTATTCACATTCTCGAAATCCTATTAATATCAAAAAGTTTTTGAAATATTAGATTAATGTAATTCATTTTAACATTAAAAATATTAGTTAAGTTGAGTTTTATAAAGAAAAAAATATCATATGAATTGAGACGAAGAAAATCGTGATATTTTCGTTGCAACCAGCTGGATGATCAAAGGTGATCGCGGCGCGCTTCATGGTTGATTTTGAATCTTTTTTTCCTTTTGGTTAAAAAGATAATTTTTGCATTTTAATTTATTTGTTTGATTATGATTTGATATAGAATTTAAGAAAGTAAATAATTTTTTTGACTTATAGTCTTAACTAATATATAGTATGCAACAAAATATTTTTTGATTTTGTGATTTTAAATATATCACGAAAAAGGTTGATATTAAAGATTTGTAAAAAAAAAGAAGAAAAAGAAGGAGAAGCTTGAAATGAATTAAAAAGGAAAATACCCTAAATATATTAAAACGGAGAACATATATTATGCATAACTAATAAGTGCATCATTATAAAAGGAAGTGCTATAGTTAGCACTATTTGATCAAACTGAATGATCCAAGTTCAGATTATCGAAAACATGATCTTAAATAGAAAGGTACTAGCCGTATTATTGTAATTTGTAGCTCTTGTTATTTTATATTTATTATTATTATTTATTATTGGTTTGCCATTTACTAGTTGTATTCTCTATCACTGTTTTCAATAATCTATCTTAGTATGTTATTGATTGTGTTTCGATTATCACATTATTTGTATTATTTTTTATTTCTTTGTGTAAACTTTGCAATATTTCCTTGTTACATGTTATATTTTCTTTACTATCTCCTTTTTCTTTAAATATGATTTTGCTACACTTGAGCTTTTGGTCTTTTGAAAACAATATCTCTATCTTCACGAGATAATAATATGATTTGTGTACATTCTACCTTTCCATGATACCCACTTATAATAAAAGTCATCAAACTCTATTTTTTTTTCCAGATTACATGAAAAGTAGTGGCAATGAGATTACACTAAAATAAAATGATAATTGTATTACTACTTTCCAATTGATAACTCAAAGATAGTACATTTGAAGTGGACTTAATATAGGTACATGCCCCCAACCCTTATTTGTAGTATATTTCTTCCATTATTAATTTGGAGTTTGCTGTCCTCTTTATAGTATTTTTGCAATAATTAATATTCATCCAATAATATTTGTCACTTCACGCAATTAATTAAGTTGAGTTTTTTTTTATATATCCACTATTTTAAAAATATTTTTTTATTTTTACTTATTTCTTTTATTATATTAAGATAAAACATTTTTTTTTCTATTAATACTCACCTTTGAGAGAATTGAATATTAATGTGTCAAACATTGGAAACAAATGCCAAATAAAAAAGTTGAGATACCCATTGAACATATCTATTTATATATTTAGTATCCTAAAGAATCCTTAATTATATTCTGGTTAAGAACATATTTTAATTAATTACATGAACCTTTTAGTATATTCTTTTAATTAGGTAAACACGTAAATAGAACAAAGTGTAATTAAGCCATTTTTCCCATTCCTTTTTTACTTTGCCTTCACGCTCTGTTTCGAATCTAAGATGGAGTACAAACTAAGAATGAAAACTGTAGAAGCCAACTTATTTATAAACGAAAACCTACGAGGTCGTGTATAGTGATAAATATATATTTTTTATTTTTATAATTTAAAAGTTTTGAATTTGAGTACTAGATATTTTTAAGAAATGTTTTATAGTTTTTTTAAAAAAATCTTTATAAACTCACTATATAATTCACTAGCCAAGTTTTTTTCTTACTATAAAGAGTAGTATCTTGGATAGTTTTGCACACTTAGACTAATCGTATTAAATATTCATTATCTTTCTCCTATAATAAGTATCAGATAATTTTGTTTAAAAAATCTATTCCCAAATCTATAATCAAACGCTAGCCCAATCATACTCCTGTAAAATTTTACTACATCATAACACTTAAACTTACATCACCTATCAAGTAAACACAATTTTAAGTATGCACATCTAGACAACTCAACACATTTAAATTATATCAGTTGAATACTTAAACTTACAAAAAAATTATCTAAACACTTCTAAAATTTATATATCACATTAATTTCACTTGTTTAATTATCCGTAGAAATCAAATTAAGGTATCTAAACGTACACTCTCAAAAGTTGAAGCGCTCACGTATTTATGCCTTTTTTACTATTATCCATTATCACAACTTACCATTTGTTCCTTGAGAAAAACACACAACCCAACGCTAAAAACCCAATAAAAAAAAAGTTTACTATGTTTTTCTCTTAAATAAAAAAAAGCATCTTCCCCAAAACCCCGCACATAACCTTAACAAACACAGCTACTTCACAACTCACCACACGACATCTTCTCCATCTTCTTCTTCCTCCTCTTTCTCCCCCTCTACTATGGTAGCTTCTTTAACCCTCTGTAGAACCCATCATTAGATCTGAACAAAGCTCAAAAAACTGAAAAAACCCATTTAAATATTGCTTGATCTCTCCATTTTTTCATAACGCACACCAAGTGTTTGATTAATTGCTTGTGTGAAGAGAAAATACGGTATTCGTTTGAATTTGTGACCCCCAGTTGGATTAAGCTGGGGGTAATTGTGGGGCATTTTCATTTCCCAGATGGGAATGCCTGTAAGACGATGAGCAAAACCAGAGACGAAGAAGAAGAGGACGAGCGATTTCACGACTCACTTGACCGGTTACTTTCTTCTACTAATACTTCTTGTTCTTCATCTCCTTCTTCTGATAATGAAGAAGACGATATTAAAGATCTCAGTTTCAATTTGGGGTCTCCTAATTATGGTGTTTCGGAGCCTCTTCCGGTTCCGAGGTTTCCCAGGGGTGTATCGAGTAACTATGATTTATGGATCTCTGAACCCATCTCCGTTGAAGAACGACGAATTAGACTCCTTAGTCAAATGGGTCTTGCCCGTGACCCTTCTCTCCTCCGGCACAGACCGTCACTCTCACAGTCTGCTGCTGCCGACTACGGTTTTGACGAAAGGCCGGAGATTTTTGGCAGATCGGTTTCAGCGAATCATTTGAAGTGTCCACTTGCCGGCGGTGAGGGTATTTCTAATAGTATTAATTCCAAAATTAGTTGTTTTGAGAGTAATGTTTGTGGGATCGTTCGATCAAAATCGGATGGTGATCGCAATTGCTCTAATTGTTGTTGTTCTCATTCAGTTCATAAAAATACTGAAGTTATTTCCTTGAATTCTACTTCCATTTCATCAGTACAAGTAAATATGGCCAATGGGGTTGACGGTATAGTTGTACATAATAACCGAAACCGTAGTAAAAGTCTCTGTGAGGATCTATTTCGTAATGGCAATGGATCCCCGAAGAAGCCACCCACAGGAAAGACGAGAGCTGATTCCACCAACAATGGGAGCTGTAACTTGTTGCCGGTGCTGGCGAATAATGAGGTGGAGGAAGGGTTGGAATCAAGTGGAGATATCGGAATTGAAGAGCAGTTGTGCACAATAAAGAGTCTTGATGATGGGAAGGAGTTTGTGGTTAATGAAGTTAAGGAAGATGGGACTTTGAAAAAAGTCAAGGAAGTGGGTACAGGAAGGCAGTTGACCATGGAAGAGTTTGAGATGTGTGTTGGGACTTCACCAATTGTTCAAGAACTGATGAGAAGACAGAATGTAGAGGATGGGAATAAGGATAGTTTGGATGGTAATACAAATGAGGATGTTGAAACTGGACCCAAGTCGAAGAAAAGGGGAAGTTGGTTGAAGAGTATCAAAAATGTGGCTGGCGCTATGACAGGTTATAAGGAGCGGCGGAGCAGTGATGAGAGGGATACAGCATCTGAGAAGGGTGGCAGAAGGTCAAGCTCGGCTACAGATGATAGTCAGGATGCTTCTTTTCATGGGCCTGAAAGAGTACGGGTTCGGCAGTATGGGAAGTCCTGCAAAGAACTTACAGCATTGTATAAGAGCCAAGAGATACCAGCACATACTGGGGCTATTTGGACCATCAAATTTAGCTTGGACGGGAAGTATCTCGCTAGTGCTGGTGAGGACTGTATAATACATGTCTGGCAGGTTACTGAATCGGAGAGGAAGGGTGACCCATTGCTGGATAAACCAGAAGACGGGAATTTAAATCTCTTGCTTTTGGCAAATGGATCTCCAGAGCTAACTACAATGTCACCAAATGATGGCCACCCGGAGAAGAAAAGAAGAGGAAGGTTGTCTATAAGTCGAAAATCAGGGAGCTTTGATCATGTTTTGGTACCGGAGACTGTTTTCGCACTTTCAGAAAAGCCCATCTCTTCATTTCAGGGGCATGTGGATGACGTGCTTGACCTCTCATGGTCCAAGTCTCAGGTTAGCTGGCACTCTTTATTTTCGTATTGGACACTTTCTGGACCCTTGCCTACCCTACAAAAGAATTAAGCTTTCTTTACATTCCTTGATGCTAAACATTTCACCAATATGAATATGCCATGCGAAGTTGTATGTACCTTGTCAAATATCTTTGAATACTACCTATCAAATGACCACATAATTGAACAGTAAGTTCGTAGGGGAGTACATGGGTTGTAATAGATAAGAAGTGAAAGCTGATTTTTCAATTCAAACACAATAAAGATGATTCTTTTGGTCAGATGTCAGCTTGTTTATTATTGTATCAATCAACGTCTCGTCTTCCACTTACCTTCTTTTTCCCCTGAGAACCAATAAAATTGATTAAGACTAGCAATCCAGTTGCCATCGGTTCAAGTTGAGGGACAACTAATTCAGGGTTTGAGTGTGTGCTGAATATAGATTTCTGTCAAGGTGGATCTAGTACTATGCAACGATTCTTATTTTATTATGAAAGATTTGCTGGAGATGTACTAGGATTGGTTCTTCATCTGTTCTGACAGAATGATATCATGGAGTTACTTTTGTGTGCGCATACCCAAGAAGATGAAATGAGGAGTCATTTAATCTCTACTGGATGAAATGATAGATAGTAGCATGGCTCGACACTGGATGTCACTCTACTTTTCCTGGAGCTATACAAGTTCTGCTTCTTATCTGATTCCTTCTGTTGGAGGGGAAAAAATACTCTTTATCTTTTATTGTAGTTGCTTTGTCTCACCCATTTGTGAAAGATTGATACCAAAGAGCAGACCAACGAAGCTTGATTCTATTCCACCATACAGTATCTCGCGTTAAGCTTTCCCTAGTGGACTGCCAGTTAACACCTTCTCAGTTACTTGTTTCTTCGTTGTTTATGACATGAACAAATATCTTGTAATGAGAATAAATGGCCGTAGTCTAATGGACAGGAGGGTTGATCTGGCTGCTATTTATATCAAATGGCTCATGCTGTTGTGGCTCGTGGTCATCTTTTTTGGTGCTTAAATTATCTTTACCACCTTTTAAATTCAATTGTTTAGAGAAATCTGGCAGATTTAGAATGATACAGCATAATCACTTACTTTGCACCATTTCCTTCCTTGGTTCTGAGAATATTATCCAGATGGCAGTAACCAATCAAAAATATATATATAATATATTATCTGGATGTCATTTTATGGGTTATTGATGCTGGATGATTTTTAAAGTTGCACAGTGCTTAATAAAAAGATGATTAGTTAAAGTTGCATAATTTAATGGTTTTATTTGATGACTCCTGATATTTTTTCTGATAAGTGGGAACCCTTGAAGCATTTGTTTCCTGTTGCTTTCTAAAATTTGGGTTGTTGGACCCACATGCCATTAGGTTCTTTGGATTAGTGTGCTAATGATTGTACTTTTCTCTGATACATTCTATCACTGTCCTTTCACAGCATTTGCTTTCATCTTCAATGGACAAAACAGTGCGGCTGTGGCATTTGTCTAGCAAGTCTTGTTTGAAGGTCTTCTCACATAGTGATTATGGTATGTCTACTGAACCGAGCTCTTATTTTTTCACCCTTCCACTCTCCATGGGGTGCAGTTTTTTAAGTCTAATGAATGTGAATACCAGTGTTTGTTAAGAATTTCAGAAAGAACTATAATGACCTAGAAATTACGTACACTGGAACTTTTTCACTAATTGACTGATTGCAGTGTGCTCTTGACTTCCTTTCTTTGGCACAGTAACCTGCATCCAGTTTAACCCCGTTGATGATAGATACTTCATCAGTGGATCCCTAGATGCTAAGGTTCGCATATGGAGCATTCCAGAGAGGCAAGTTGTTGATTGGAATGATCTGCATGAGATGGTCACTGCCGCTTGCTATACACCAGATGGTCAGGTGAGACTATTTAACATATCACTGAGATGTTAAGTTAAACCATTGGGTAGATGAGAAACACTTAGGATTTGGATCCTTCCAATTTTAGTTGCTAAATTTTTAATTGTTGTTTGAAGGGTGCATTTGTTGGTTCATACAAGGGGAATTGTCGTCAATACAACACATCAGGTTTGACTTCTTGTCCCTCATGTTTCCTTGTTCCCCCCTCCTTTCTCATTCTTCTCTAGAGTAAAAATAAGCACTCAGCATGCTGATATTTTGTGCCTCTCTATTTTCAGATAATAAATTGCAGCAAAAAGCTCAAATCAATCTGCTGAATAAGAAGAAGAAGGCTCACCAGAAGAAAATTACTGGTTTCCAGGTAATTCTTAATTGATTGCTGTTAGATGCATTTGTTTTTGCCTCGGTTGATCTTAGTACCTCTTTTCTCTCCCAAGTATAGTTGTTCAAAAACTCAAAAATACTTTCCCCTCACATGTTAACCGGAGGTTATGGGGCATAATGTGTGTTTTACGTACATCTTTCAAATAACCTTAATAAGCAACAGATGGAATAGTAGTTTCTGTCTGGATAAATTTACCTTGTAACCTTCACGAATTCCTTGGTTGCTGATAAATTTAAATGTACAGTTTGTGCCAGGGAGTACATCAGAAGTGCTTATAACATCTGCAGATTCGAGAATTCGGGTGGTTGATGGTGTTGATCTTGTCCACAAGTTCAAAGGTACATTGAAACTTCTATAATTACCTTATAAAGCTGGTCAGTTACTGAGTGAAGTTTATAGTTAGTTCCACTTGACCTTTTGAGATGTTTGTCTTCCTGCACAATTTTCAGCTTTAATTTTTTTCCTGCTATCCTAGTATTGAGTTGCACCAACTATGACAGGTTTTCGCAATACAAACAGCCAAATCTCAGCCTCTGTGACTGCTGATGGTAGATATGTGGTCTGTGCCAGTGAGGACTCGCATGTCTATATCTGGAAACATGAAGGTGATTCTCGGCCAAGCAGGAATAGAGGCATTACCATTACACAGTCGTATGAGCATTTCCATTGTCAAGATGTTTCAGTTGCCATTCCTTGGCCTGGCTTATCCGATAACTTGAGACCTCCCGATTCCTCGTTAGGGGAACAGAATGGACATGCTGATCATCTCGATGAGGTTTCCACTGCCAACTATCCTCCTACACCCATTGAAGAGAATGGCACCGAGTGCTCACCTCTGGTATCTGGCTGCAGTAACAGTCCTCTTCATGGGACATTAAGTAGTGCCATGAACAACTACTTCTTTGATAAATTCTCAGCAACATGGCCCGAGGAAAAACTCTTGTTAGCTACTAAAAATCGTAGCCCTCGTGTCAGTGTAGATGCTAGTGTCGACTTCTCCAACAGTTTAAACCAGTCCAAGTCTGCCTGGGGTTTTGTCATTGTAACCGCAGGCCAAAGAGGGGAAATCAGGACTTTCCAAAATTTTGGATTGCCAATCCGGATATAGAAAAGGATCAAACAGGGGAAGTCTTCGCGATTCCACGTTACACACTGCTACAACCAAGTTTTCGAATTTTGTACAGAAATTGGTGAGATTTGTAATATTAGTGATTTTTCTTTGTTCTTGTTGGTTAGTGCCAGTGGATCTGGGACTAAAATAGGAGTCTTGCCTGATTAGGCATTGTGAAGGGGGACAAAAATGGGGGGTTGGAAATTATAGTAGATTTTATCAGGATATGGTGATAATATAGAAGCCCAAAAAAAAAAAAAAAGAAAGAAAAAAGTGTTAGAAACCGATGGTTTTTCTGTAATCGGAAATTGTAGAGCTCAGAATTGTGAAAGTGTTTATTGAAATGAAATTCTTTGAGATTCATTCAACTTCAAGCTGTCTGTTCTATACAAAAATTCATGTTTGTGTCTCGATGTTTAGTCATTCTTCATTTTTTTTATTTCCCATAAGATGTTCGATATTTATTTTTAGACCCCGACTAATCTGAATTTGTGTCGTGCATTTTTTCCTTTTGTTAACTTAAAGGCTATGTAGAATATCTTAGGCTCAGCATTATAATACTAGCCATTTGATAAGAAAGCCGACCTACTACCTAAATCGCCATCCATTTAGAAGATTCCCTTCTTGAGTAGGGAAGAGAATGAAAATGAACCTTCCTTTAATCCCTCTGAAAGAGTAGACAAGAGAACGAAAATGAACTGCATATGATAGTCCTGGTTAATTTTGATTCGAAAATTTTACGCGACAATATTTGTTTCGAGACCATGACATATTTGAATTTGTGTTTGTATAAAATGAAGAACTCTATTCAAATTTTTTTTCTATTTTCTAAGCTCAAAGTCGAAATATCTAATTGATTCAGAACGAAAGGACCTATCCATCACACCACCATAACTCTCAGCCTGTCCTTATTCTTTTTTTTATGTCAATCTTTAATTGATCTCTTAAAGTTATGAGTAACATGATGAGAAAAGACTTCAATTGATTTAAATGGACCCCAAAAAAAAAGAAAATCTCTTAACAAAGTACCAGCATTATACAAAAAAACAAAAGAAATGAGTGAACTTGTTAACACAAAGCAAGACAATATCTTACATAAACAATTACAATATCATTACTAGCACAAACACACACAAAAAAACACACCACACACATACTTAGGTACACTATATCTTACATTATTTAGTTCTTGTTTGTTTTCACATAGGTTAAAAAGTCTTAATCCTAGAGTTCATAAGCAGGGAACCTAGACTCAAATGGCTCAACAAGATCCAAAAACAAACAAGCCATTCCTCCAACTCCTTCAAACAAAGAAAAAGGATGATCACCTTTGTGCATAATACCTTCACATATAAAAGTATGAGCTCTATCATGTAGAAAACAAGCAAATGCTTTTGCTTTGTATAAATACTCCTCTTTCCCTGTTAGCCTGTATAGTGATAGAAAAACATAAGCATTTCCACTTATTCCATGACATATTCCGATTCGTTTGAGTAAACCGCGTTTCCATACTACCTCCCCTGCTTCTCTAGCTGCTTCAAGAAATTCATCATCACCCAACACCTGAACACAACGTCGTGGTTTCATGATATCTTACAACGTTATCGCTATAACAGTAAAGTCATAAAATTAATTTTTGTCACATAACATTACGAGTAATTGCAAGGTAGCAGACAGACACCTCGTAAAATTAGTCAAGGTGCACGTAAACTTGTTAAGTAAAGCAATGTGATAAAACTTGTACCTTAGCTGCTTTTGCAAGGGTAAGAGCAACACCAGGAGCACCATGACACCAATGGACAATAACATCTGCATCATCTCCTTCACTTATACGATAATTTCCACTCGAAAATCGATTCTTGATCATGTACCTTAATGTTCCTTTGACATCTTCAATTTCATCTTGTTTCAGTTCCATGTCTAGTAAAGCATTCATAACACCAGCTAATCCATGGGCAGCTCCCCAGTACTTTTTCCCCCTCGATTCGTACATTAACGGGGATTTAAAATTTCCTAATTTCGACAGTTTTCTACCTGACTTGATGAGTTCATTCACAATTGCTCTCTGTATAACAAAATTTGAATACCAAGTTATAGTAAGAACATAACAAAAATGGTCCCTTGTATTCGAGAGCAAGTTCAAAGTAGTCCCTCAGATATACTCCTGAACAATTTTAATCCATTAAGTTTGTCAAAACGTTAATACTTTTAGTATCCGTCAAATATATACCAACACATACAATGTCAATGTCTGTTATATATAACAGACTACTTCGAAACCACCTCGAACATAAAGGACCATTTTTGTCATTTTCTCGTAATTAAGCTATATAATTGAGCAAAGGCGTATCCAGGATTTTGAGATAATGGATGCACTATTATGAAAAGGTGGATCTAAGATATAATTTAGGTTCTTATCACTGAAAATCATAAAAAATTTAAAATTATAGGTCAAAAATTATTTTTTATCTATCCAAACCACTTAGAGAGGCGTTACCCAATTTTAGAAAGGAAAAATAAAACAAAGTACATAAAAACTTCAAATTTCTAACCTCACTTAGAGAGATGCACCCAATCATCATCTCACGACATTATACGATACTTCAAGTGTGGGTTCGCACATCTATATTTAAATATTTTTTTAAAAATATAACATTACTATATATGATTTCATGAGGAGAGCATGGGTTCACGTGAACCCGGTGACCCCCTCCTGGATACGCCTATGTAATTGAGTAGTTAAATTTGCTAATAAAACTTGTTTACCATTTGGGAGATGGATATTGTGCCTTTGCCAAGATGTTTATTTAAGAAAGAACATGCCCATAAGTACCCTGCTCTACCATAAAACAAGTCATCTCCAAGATCTATTGGAAGTTTAATCTGGAAAAAAACAATCAAATCACAAAATTAATTACGCGGAATAAACATAAATATACCAGTATACAATATGCATGAATGAAGAGTTTATGTTATATATATTGTCAGTGTAAGACAATTCGTATCACCATTAGGTCACATTTACCTTGTTATAGCATATAATCAAAATTACGAAATTCTCACATTTTACTCGTGAAACGTCTAATTAGAAAAATAATCGAATCACATTATTAGACGAAAAAGTTTGGATACCTCCTTGAATTTGGTCAAAAATTGTTGACATAACTGATCATCACCATTATTCTTTGCAGCGACAGCACCAAGAGCATAGATACCTGCGTACCCACCTATAAATGTAGGTGATCTGCATATATTTAACCAAATCTACATTCAAACGTCTACTAAATTTCGAACACATAATTTCATAATTTAAATATCAAATTCGCCTATGAGCACACATTCTCTAATAATACCATGACAAATTATGATCTAAGCTTAAAATGTTAAAAATAACAAACTTTTATTTACTTAATTATGTCTTTAGACATACCCAGAACCATTGCAAGCGGCATCACACGCCTGAATAATATTAGAGCAAAGTGCGAGATCATCGTTGTTTCGAGTAATTTGATATGATTTGAATAGTAAATAAGCAGTCCCTAAAGTTCCAGTGTAGAGTCTGTAGTCATTTATATGTCTTCCTTTTGCTGCCCATGTCTCCCTCACAACCTTATTTAGGAAAAAACAAAATTACTAACACATAAAAATTTAATAAATTCAAATGCAGACAAACTCATAAAATTAAGTATGAAAATTGCAAGACATAAATATATACTCCCCTGCCCCAATTTATACGACACACATTTTTTTTAATCAGTCTAAAAAATAATGACATATTTTTTTTTTAATTCAAGAGCGGAGGTAGTAACCCACATGATGTGAGTTCGCTTACTCAAATAGTGTATTTGTGTCAATTAAGTAATTAAATATTAAAAAATATTAAATTTAAAATTCAATTACTATCACTTATAGTAAATACAGAACTCATTAAATTAAAATCCTAATTTCATCTATCTCACTTATTTAATGAAGAGTCCATCAAAGTATACTCATCATCTTTTTTTTAAGGATAATTTTAAAACATAGTAAAATCTCCCTATATTGATTAAACTTTATATCGGGTCATACTACATACATCACATAAATTGAAGGGAAAATTACATGTATAAGCAAACCATATACTAGTTAATTAGCTAACATAGCTATAGTTTGAATTAATTACGGCTCGCAGCTTACTTTTAACTGTAATTACGTCACTTATACATATACAAATACAAATTATACATATGTATATATACAATTATATAACAAATATACAAATACAATTAGCCTCTCTCCACTCTCTACCCTCTCTCGCTCGCCTTTCTCCTCCCTCTCCCAATCTCGCTCGCCTCTCTCCTCCCTCTCCGACTCTCGCTCGCCAGATATACAAATACATATGTATATTAGTTACATATATACAATTATTTGACAGATATACTCTCCTCTCTCCCAATCTCGCTTGCCTCTCTCCTCCCTTTCTCACTCTCGCTCGCCAGATATACAAATACATATGTATATTAGTTACATATATACAATTATTTGACAAATATACATATACAATTCAATAAATATACATGTACAATTTGTCTCTCTCCACTCTCTGCCCTCTCTCGCTCGCCTCTCTCCTCCCTCTCCCAATATCGCTCGCCACTCTCCTCCTATAACATGTAGCTATGAATCGTAATTAGCAAACTATAGCTATAGATGTGAAAGTTCCTCTAAATTGAAACGAAACGAAAAAAAAGTCCCTAATCGGTCATGAATTTATAGACTAAATGAGTTTTTCATTCATAATACTAGTCTTTTGAGTTGAGCTCTCAGGTTCGTTCTTTAACACATGCACCACATGTTATGAGTTTGACTAAACTAGTAAATATGTAAACATATTAAATTAAGAATCCAATAGTGAATTCGATGTCATCTCAAATCAATAAAGTTCAAATTCTGAATCCGTCTAAGTTTTGTCATAAGAGTTTTATGTGTTATTTTTATCTCAATAAATAAAACAAATTAAGTTAAAAGTTAAAAGAAAACAATACTTCATCTTTGAGGTTGATAGCATCTATCTTGAGCCTTTGAGAAATAGTGTCATAAGGAAGAGAAAGAAGTTTGGATAAAGAGTCTTTTGCATTTTCAGGTGCTAATTCTTCAATTGAAAGATCAGCCATTTCATTAGGATAATAGCGATCTGCCATCTTTGAGATTTGTTTTTTTGTGTCTAAACTAAAAAATATTATATTTGTGTAAAAAGATGGAATCAATTGAACATATATATACAAAACTTTAGAGTTATCTGGATGATATGATGTATCTTTTTTATTTGGAAACTTGTAGAAGCTAGTAAGATAAGTACAAGAAGAAACAAGAATGCACCGCTAACATTATTTATATAACGTTGTTTGATTTGACACGATATTTAAAAAAATAAATTAAAATTTGTGGTGTGAAGAAAGTCCTAGATATTTGTATTATAAATCATCTATAAGGTGAAATGGAGATTTTAAAATTAAATTATTAAAATACTAAATATAGAAATATATCTTGACTAAAAAAAATGTGTTGCATATATTTAAACGGAAGAAGTATTCGTTATGATCCTAGGTCAAAGGTATGAAATTTGAATCCCATAGTAGTTTAATAGGAGTTGATTTGGGATTTATACCATATTAGACTCTTCCATCTTAATAACACTAGTTTTTGAGATGCAATTTTTGTAATTTATTTTTCTGCATTACAAGCAGTATAGTCTTATAAGTGAAGTTTGACGAGGGTAGAATGTACACAGACCTGATCCTTATCTTGACAATACATCATATGGTAATACATCTACCATACATAAAAGATTTACATAGCTGATTCTACAATCTACAACATATTCTGTACGTACAAAACTAGAGTTCATAAGCAGGAAACCTCGTTTCCATTGGATCTATCATGTCGAAAAAGAGATAAGCCATTCCTCCGATTCCTTCAAACAACGAGTATGGACGATCACCTCCATGCATAACTCCCTCTGATATAAGTGTTTGAGCTCTAGCATGTAGAAAGCACGCGAAGGTCTTAGCCTTGTACAAGTACTCAACTTTACCTGTCAAACGATATAGTGAAAGAAAGACATAGGAATTCCCACTAATCCCATGACAAATTCCAACTCGTTTGAGTAAGCCTCGATTCCAAATCACCTCAGCTGCTTCTGTAGCTGCCTGCAGAAACTCGTCATTGCTGAAAACCTGAAAGATTATTGACAATGATGAGCACAAAGCCCTTCCAGGATCACGGATTTCCTCTCATGTGACAATGATGATTGAGGAGTTGTAACTATTAGGAACTAGCATCGAGATTACTCTGTTACTGCAAGTATTAAGAAAGTATCGAGATTATTCCATACCTTAGCTGCTTTGATTAGAGTAAGGGCAACACCTGGAGCACCATGACACCAATGCACAAGTCTGTCAGATTCACTTCCTTCACTTGAGGGGTAATTTCCACTGGGAAAACGATTTCGAATCATGTAATGCAGTGTGGCCTTCACATCCTCAACCTCGTCTGCTTTCAGTTCCATGTCCATAAGTACATGCATTATCCCAGCTAATCCGTGAGCAGCACCCCAGTATCTTTTTCCATGCCATTCATACATTAGTGGACATCTTCCTTTCCCCATTTTTCGTCCAGACTTTATAACCTCAGCAACAACTGCTCGCTGCATAAAAAATTTCCAAAGAAATTAAGAGCCATTCATAGTGGGGCAGCATAAGACGTCGAAGGTGATTGAATTTGTGAAGTTTCTTACTATTCGGGTAGGAGATATTGTTTCACTACCAATATTTTTGTTCAAGAATGAACAGGCCCACAAGAAACCAGCCCTTCCATACAACAACTCATTTGGAAGGTCTTTAGGAAGCTCAATCTGCATTTGTAGATAGATAATGAGAAGACTATTGACATCAACAGTAAAAGCTCTCTGTGGAACAATGAAAAGGAACCTCATTGAATTTTGTCAGATAATGGTCACACAATTGATCATCTCCACTGTGTTTGGCCACAACTGCACCAAGAGAATAAACACCAGCCTGTCCACATATGAAAGTCACACGCCTGCAGTTTCACAAATTAGAGTTCAACATATCCTCATGTATTTTACCTAAAAGATGTTTCAATGTGGCAGATCATGCAACGGAAACTTCGAATGGATTGTCTGGTCGGATCATTTGACTAGTGCCGACTTGAAATTTCTATTAACTCATTCAGAATGACTGAAGAGAAAAGGAAAAACAATGCAGAACACCAACAAGTAGGCCAAATAAAAAACCAGAAAAAATGAAGCACACTAGGAGAGAAGCTAAATCCTTTTTTATCAATAGATGGACTAGTGAATCATAAGTAAATTTGCTCTGTAAAACTTGTGACACCAAAAGCCTTACCACCACCTCCGCCACCGCACCCACAATTAATCTACAAGGGATCCAACCAACTGTTACAGGTCTACTCCCATCTGATCGGACACTAGTTTACTTCATGGTCTTCCCTATCCGATTTATATTAACAGATTACTTGATTATTGAGAGAACGATTTAATAAAACTCACAAAAAATATAGAACATTTAACTTGAAACTAGAACTAAGGATACATAAAAACAGATTATGGCTTTTCCTAATAGTCAACACATGTAAAAGGACGGGGACCTTTTAAACATATCAATCTCCTCTTCCTCTCTTCAACTTTTTTACCTTCTATTTCCTTACTTCCTATTTCACCCTCATTTAGAAGATTTCCATTCGTATACTAGCTATTTAAACCTCAATATGTTTACTTGCCAATCCCAGGAACAGTGAAGCTTCATAGTGTCTTTTTTATCCAGGTGCAGGTAGTCCGCACCTTCACAGACATGTTTAATTCACCGAGCGTCTCACCAATAAAGTGACCAGTTCGTTATGCCTTTCGTGCGGATTGATCTTATCCGACGAGGAATTTCACTACCTTAGCACCGTTATAGTTTTCGGTCGCCATTGTTTATCATGAATGACCAAATGAGTTTTTGAAGATTAAGATGACTTCTCATGCAGGTTAATTAAAACCACAAGATATGTTCATAAACCAAAAAAGTTATCTTTATTCAGAGTTCAGACAACACAAATCAAATTTAAGCTCAAATCACAGGAAAAAGGAAATTTTTTTGCAGATAGATAGATAGAGTACCCAGAACCACGGGAAGCAGAGTCGCAAGCCTTAATAATATCAGAACAGAGAGCAAGATCATTCTTGTCAAGAGTAACTTGGTAAGCTTTAAATAACAAAAAAGCAGTTCCCAAAGCTCCAGTGTAAATTGTATAGTCACTCACTCTTCCCCTTTTACATACCCATGTTTCCTTCACAATCTGAAGCATAACAAAATCAAAATTAGAAAGAAAAAAAGAAACTGGGAATTTACACAAACATCTGGTAGGCACTCTAGAGAGAAGTGAGTACCGTTTCTTTGAGATCAAAAGCAACCCTTTTGAGTTTCTCACAAACAGTACCATAAGGCAAATACAGAAGCTCCGACAGTTGATCTTTTGCTCCTACAAGAAATGATTCTTTAACTGTAGTTTCATCAACGAAACTAGGCATGGTGTTTGGAAAGAAACGATCTGCCATCTCTTTAATTCTGGGTCTGTTGGATCCTCTGCCGGAACAAATTCTGGAAACAAGTAGAGCTCTGGTGCTTCTCAGAAGACTGCATAGGGAAAGTCTATTCGGCGTAGTGTAAGATATACTCCCTCCCTCGTGCTAAAAATAGATGTCTACTTTACTTGTTCAATTTAGAAAATGAAGATATAATTTATCACTTAGTTTAGAGGTGTGCATCGGTCGATTTGGTTCGATTTTACGTATTTTCGATTTGGTTTATCGATTTTCAGTTTTTAAATACGCTAAACAAATAACCAAACCTATAAAATATTTTTTATCAATTTTCAATTTATCTATTTTGATCCTTAATGGTTCGATTTTCGGTTTAACCAATAAGAAAATGCTTATTAAACAAATATATGACTTCTCTAATAAATTTGATGCGACTAAACAATAATGTAACTTTATAAATGCTAATAAAATAGAAATAATAATAACAAACATGAAAAGAGCTATACAAGTGTAACACAAAGAGAAATTGAGAGGAATAGGTTCTTACTTTAGGTTTTGATATTTTGTATAATATGAAGTTATGAACTCAAAGTCACAATGAAGTGTGAATTGAAGGCTAAGGACAAAGACAGTAAATAGTATGGTATTGAGATTAATATTTAATATTTATGTAAAGGTAAAAGTAGTAAATTCCTAGTCTTAATGGGTTATCGGTTTACCCAATATAAGAAACCAATAACGAATCGATAACCGGATAATTATTTTTTATAAAACCATTAACCCAATAGCAATAAACTAATAACACTTTTTTCGGTTCGATTTTTGTACACCCCTAACTTTGTTTGTAATTTATCCTTATTATTAACTACTTATACGTAGATGCAGATCCACAATTTAAGTCAGTGGTACAAAATAAAAACTTGGAAATTAGTGTCTATACATGTTATGTATGTATGCATATTGAGTCAAAAGGTTGTGTGTTCTGAAAATCTGCAGCCTAACACTTGCATCTGGGCTATGTTATTTGTTATATTTTGATCATATGGAGCTGCTGTTATTTGCTGAATTAATTGGGTATTGAGCTTGTCGTTTGGATATAAACTGCAGACTTTTTGCTTATTATGTGTGATTGCGAGTTCCATTTTCTTGTTCTGCTTTGGATAGCTGCATTTTTTATGAAATAATAGTATGGATGCAAATGCAACTTCATCTGTTTATAGTAGGGTGTCAAAGCCTTTTTATTTCTGCTGTTCCATAAAGTTTGCGATTGATAAATAATATTTGATATGTGCAGCCTGTTTCATGGAAAAGTTATATTCAAGTAGTACCTGTGTTTATCTCAGTTGATCCTGAAAGAGATACGGTTGAACAAGTAGGCAAATATGTTAAAGGTGCATTTCAGATTGAACTGATCGATTATATATTGTGCATTAACTTGTAATGTTGCAACTGACAATTTTTGGACTCAAGGTTTAGAGTTCCATTCAAACTTGATTGGCCTCACTGGTAGCCCAGAAGAGAAAAAGAAAACAGCACGTGCTTAATGAACCAAACAATTGATAAAAAATAATTTTCATATTGCTAATCTCTGTCTAACTAGACCTTGCGTTATTAATCTATGTACCAATTACCAAAAGACCCTTTTATTAATTTCCACTAAGCACCAAATTCCCGAAACTGACGAAGACAACTTATGCTCTCTAGGTAAGTCCTTTCCCTTCGTTTTCCCCCTTTCCGTCAATGTTGTAGAATTCCGGCGATTTCTCCGGGTATATCTCCCTTAGCCCGGTAATTTTTCCTTTTATTGTTTAATTTTAAAACTGGGAAGGGAAAGGAATGGGATGAGGAGAACAGAGAGCCTAAAACCCTAAACCCTATTATGGTTTGTAATCTCATTGAAAGCTCTAAGATTTTCTCAATTGTTGTAGGTTATTCCATCTCTGCAACAAGTGTTTGGACTATCAACGTCATGAACAGTAAGTTTTCTGCACAAATGACGGTTCAAGTTCATACAATTTTTGGTTGTAGAATTAGAAAAGCTCCTTTTTAGCAGTAATGAAACTTACTGGAATGCACTCTTCTAGCATTAGCAATGATGAAACTTATTTTTATCCACGATTTGATACATTAGTGATCTTGTTCTTTTTTAGTTTTGCTTTGTTTCAAGGCGTATATCGCAGTAAAGAGGGCATTTCCCTACTAACTCACACTCATTTTTTTGTCATCATGTCAGTACTCACTAAGCTTTTTGACGCCACGGTGAAGACCATATCACGGCCTTTAGCTTCGAGCCTGATAAAACGTGCTGCCTCGTACCCAAAATTTAGGCAGGCCACCATCAAAATGGGTCAGGTAAATGAATTAATTCTTTATTTAGACTGAAAAGTTGTAGGAAGTTTAAAAATAATTTTAAATTTGCAAAGCTTCCCTTGGACAAGCCAACTATTAACCCTTGCTATCTCTTTTATGTAATTCAGAAATTCTATGATAATCGTGTTGATGAGGAGCTAGCAATGCAAACAACTGTCCGTTATCTCATTCAATCGATGGTATTCAAAATTTATTGTCGTTGATGTTTACTTTCAAAGTTTAGCAACAACAATATTTATCACATTTTCTTTTTGTTCAGATTATAGGCACTGCATGGATCACGGTATACTATCAAATGGATAGATATTTAGACCGCCAGAGGAAAAGAGTCTTGGTAGCAGATCAAGCAATGAAAAAATCCCGTAAAGAAAGGAAAAAAAATTATATTACAAGCTCAGGCTAATCTTGCGAGGTAAATAATACTTTTTGTGAACTTATATTATCAATTAAGTCGCATCTTGCCTTCATTATTTAAAAGAATGAAAGCCTGTTATTTTGGATTTTGGCAGATGCTTCAAAAACTACATATGGCGCAGAGACAATTAACAAAGATGAAAAATCATGAATCAGCAGCAGTTATGCTAGGCTTGAAGAAAGTGTCAAATTAAGCCTTTGATATACAAAGTGTCTTAGAATAAGACTCTGTCACGGATATGATTCATTCTTCAGACACATTAAGAGATTTTTAAGTAGAAAAAACAAACGCACATAATGACCTAATGTCTGAACCATTCAGATCACAAATGAGGCTTTAATAGGTGTGCCAAGTTAAAAATGGACAAGTAAATAAGGACAGAGGGAGTATATTAGTCGGGTTAAGTTCCAATATCATTAACTTTCAAATTTGAAGTTAAACGGTAATATTTCACACCTTAAACCACGAATAAAAGAGGGAAAACTAACAATATCACAGTACAAACCTACTTATTTAATTATAATCTTATATAAATTAATATGAACATTAATTAAAATAACGTATCTTTATATCTAAAAATTTTTTTTTTTTTAAAAAAGAGTTAAAAGGACAATGTCGAAACCCTTCTGGTGCAATAAGCTTAACAATAATTGCAGAATACTTTGAGCTTTAAGCTTACCTCAAAGTTAAGTTGTTTTATCTTCTTCGTTTTTAATCTTTTTAAAGTTATATTTTCATGAAAAATGAAATACAAAATTGTATAAAATAGTATAAAATCTATGTAAATTTTTTATACATAAAATCTGTATAAATTATGTTTAGTTTATAATATGTTTTTTGAAAAAAAATAATACATCTATGTATTATGTATAAAATATGTATTTAAATTACATATATGTCTGTGATTATGATAAAGTACATTTAAATTGTATTAAATTGAATAAAATTTATATTAAAAATGTATAAATTTTATGTAAAGTTTATGACAGGTTTCTGAAAAAAAATATGTATTGAATAGATTTTTCCTATCATATCTTTGGTAATAATTATTTTTTAAAGTAATAAAAATTTATTAATTAAACCTAAGTAAAATATCAAAACATATTATCGGCGACCCTATTTATTGCAACTAGTGGCGTACGCAGGATTTTTCCTAAGGGTGTCATTTGATCGCATATCCTCACGTGGAAAATCAATGCACTTATCCAACTGAACTACGACACATTAGTGCAAGGGTTGTCACTTTGCGTTATATATTTGTGTTATTTCTGTTGTCTTTGAATTATATATATATATATATATTTAGCAAATTTTTTTGACAAAGTCGTGTCACGTGACACCACTTAGGCCTTAGTAGATCCGCCCCCAACTCCGGAAGGTAAACATTTAGTGGGGAATTTTTTTAATAAATAAAATTGCAGAAAGTTTCTTCTACTGTCTCTCTCTACAACTACAAAGCAAAAACTTTTCTTTTTTATTTGTCAATCTTTATTTAGAGTAAAATGATATAAATTTTGATTAATATTTTAATATATATTTATTTATCATATTAATATAAACAATACAATTTATAGTACTTTTTCTATAATTTTTAAATACTTAAATTTTTATTTTAAAATATTAAATTAATACAATCTAATTTAAATTTAAAAAGAAATTACATAAAAGCACGTGATGATAACGAGTAATATGGAGCCAAAATTTGTTCCACCAGAAACTTTCACTGCTGGTACACCTTCATTTTTTTTGTATGAGTTATCTCTTTATATGGGTAAGCAGATTGTTTATTTTTAATTGCATTTCAAAAATCTGTAGAAATCGAGTTAGTGCAAGCGTCGAAGATACACCTCCATTTTTTTTGTATCTGTATGAGTTATCTTCCCTGAATAAGCGATGGTTTATTTTTTATTTCATCTTCATAGTTATTTGTACAAAGAAAAGTGATTCAGATTTAGCTGGGTTTTACTTTTGAAAATGTGCGCAACACTACTCTCAATATATATAATTTGGGATGAAAGATTGTGTTACTCTCAATACATACTATTTGGGATGAAAGATTGTGTTCATGTGATATTGTTGTTTGTGTATTATGAGTAGGTCAATTGGGTCATTGGAATAAGCGGCTGCATTAAAAATTGTTGTATTCATATCATACTTACTGCCTTGTCGATGTTTGACTGGATTTTATGTCACGCTCTAGTCTTTTACTAAGCACATGTGCGACACTTGATAACTTACTCATGATTTTGCATCACTTGCTCACGATTTTACTATGTCAAGTTAGCCTAAAACTCTAGAAATCGCTAAGAGAATGACAAGAAGTTGTTAGGAAAGATTGTATTGTAGAGAGATTTGATTTTTGCTTGATAATTTTATAAATGGATGTCCCTCTATTTATATTACTAATTTAGGGGCTAAAGTTTAAATAATAATTGTTACACAAGTCCTACATATTTACAAATAAACTCTTCTTCTAGAATTCTCTACAATCTACATGCATAGAATATTCTAAGGTCTTTCAAGAATTTACTAAATATTCTAGAGTATTTCTAAGAAACTCTCTATACCTCTAAAATCTTTCCACAAGTGTTTATCATGTAAGCTTTCACATAGACAACTTTATGCCATGTGATGCCTATGTAGTGTGATGATCTCCCACCTGATGTTGCAACGACCGCAGCGCATTGCTAATGCATAAATTCTCGAATCTTGTCTTTAAATTGCTACAAGTCCTCATACCACTTTCACGTGGCTTCTTCAGGTGATTGTCCCTTCTAATGGATGAGGAATATGGCGATAGCTTGTTGACCTTGTTTTCGCCTAGCCTGATAGTCAATGATATTCATAATCTCTCGATCATGTGAGGCGGTGATAGTAATGGATACACGACTCGATTGGCCTCCATTGGGTCATCCTTGTCTTCGTGGTATGGATTAAGCATACTGACATGAAAGACAGGATGAATCTTAAGATGTTGTGGCATGTCAAGTTTGTATGAAACCTTGCCCACCTTAAAAAGAATTTTAAATGGGCTCTCATATTTGCGAAATAGATTGTGATGCAGGCCTCGTAGCATCATAAACTGTCTTGGGTTAAACTTCACCATGACCATGTCCCCAACTCTATAGTCCATGGGATTCCTCTTGCAGTCCACAAATAGCAGCCTTGTCCAAGTAGGACTTGGCAATGTCAAGCTGCTCTTCCCATCCTTTGGCCATATGATAGGCTCTCAAACTCTTTCCTTCGAATGCGGTTAGTACTGAATGTGGAGTTTGAGGTTGTTGGCCCGTGGCTAGCTCAAATGGAGTACGCCATACGGATTCACTCCTCTGCAAGTTATAAAAAAATTGGGCGATGTCTAAGAGCTTTGCCCAATCTCTCTAATGCGCACTTACATAATGCCTCAAGTAACACTCTAATAAGGCATTGACCCTCTCTGTTTGTCCATCTATCTGCGGGTGGAAACTAGTAGAGAAGTATAGCTTCATCCCAAGTATATCAAACAACTCTCTTCAAAAGTTTCCAGTGAAGCGGGGGTCTCGATCACTAATGATATGCCTCGGTAAGCCCCAGTCCTTCACCACATTTTTGAAGAATAGTTAGGCAGCTTCCTTGACTGCGCAACTTGGTGAGGCGGGCATAAAAGTGGCATATTTAAAAAATCTATCCACGACCACCATGATAGTTCCATAACCGTCGGACTTTGGTAGACAGGTGATGAAGTCCATAGTCACACTCTCCCATGGACGCTCTGCAACAGTAGCAGCTCCAAAAGTCCTCCGGGTTGTCTCTGCTCAACCTTGTCTTGTTGGCACACAAGACATGTCTGCACATAGCATTCTATGTCATCTCGCATGCGTGGCCAGTAGTAGACTGACTCATCCAACTCAATTTGGAATTATCTTAGGGTATGCATGATTAGTTGGTCCAGTTGCATCCCCAATCAAGCCTAGCATGCATCAAATTGGCAGTTTTAAAATCGTATGTATTTTGAACTGTTGTGTATTCTTGCACATTCAGTTTCTCAACGATTCTTTCTTACTCTCATCTTTATGTAATCATGGCAGCAGTCGCTAATTTTTTGGATGGTATGGTGGATATTATATCGAAGTCTTTAGCTTCTAGCCTTAGAAAAAGTGATGCCTTGCACCCCAAATTGAGGCAGTCCATCGTCAAGTATGGTCAGGTAAATGAAGTATGCCGTATTTAGGCTGGAATTTGAAAAACAATTCTCAAGAAAAAAAATTGTAGAAAGTTTTGAAAAAGTCGAGCAATCTAGGGAAAAAAAAAGAACAAGAAATCAATCAACTCAGGCTAAAGCTAGTAGAAGGTAAAGCAAGAATTGTTCCCTTTGGTATATCTCTATATATAATCTAGCTCGCACTTCAAAACAATTAATGATAAAATCATTTTAGAAATCTATTTTTCTTATTAACTGTTAGTGTAGATCATGTATTTGTTGCACTAATTGTTGAGAAAAACGAAAACTTGTTATTCTAATATGTTACATCTTATAATTGTTGCAGAAAATATGTCAAAAGCTGCAATTCGAGCTAGGGCCAAGGCGACTGAAAATGAACCATGACTGAATTCCGCAAATCAATTTCCTGTTGTTCTTATTTAATGTATAGACATTAATTAGTAGAGACACAAAAACGTTAAGGAGATTGTAAAATCTACCTCCTCAGACCCTGCTTTTGGGAATGCGTAGGGTTTTTTTGTTCTTGTTTAACATGTTGAAAGTTTCCAGGAACATTTAAGAGTATTGATCTTTAGGAGACTTTAATGAGGGCTTCCACAGTGTTGTTTTCTGCTCTTTTGTACCTGGGATGAGGAGGAGGTTGTAATGAACTTCAGAAAACAATTTTGTATGACATATAACAAAAAGTTGTCTTTACACAAGAACACTAACAAAAGATTCAATCAATAAACAAATAAAAGACAGAGCAAAACATTTAAGTCATTTGTGAACTGTTATAATGCTATACAAACTATATTTGTCTTGTCAATATACATTATTTGATTAGTAACATGTACTAGACAACTTTGACACTTTAGTACTCAATACAAGTTCTTATAGGAGGTGTGTTTTGCGCTATTGCTTGCATTATTCATGCTTTCTCCATAAACATTTCAGCAGGTTCAAGGCATCCCCTTACTGCATCATGTCCGAGTTGGGCTCTTTCGTTGTCTCCAAATCCAAAGACGCGTCCACAGTTTGTGACAACAACAGTGTGGTATAAACCAGTGCTAATTTGAGAAATGTGATGGGATCTCAAGCTCTCCAGGATCCGAGGCTTCAAAACTTTATCTGATGCTCCTCTGTCAAGGAATCCGAGGCTACCAAAGCCCATCCAGCCAAAGCCATAAACAGAACCATCATCCACCAGGACAAACGTTTTCCTCTTACTTGCACAAACCTACCAAAATCATAAAATTTAAAGAAGTCAATGATTAAAAGAGCAAAATAAAGCTAGGACTAGGAAGACTTATATATTTTACAAGCCTTGAATTACTTCGTATCATAATTCATAAGTCATTCAGTTATTACTTGTGTTATACACTAGTTTGAGCTATTTCATATTTCCAAATGTTGCCTTAGTTAATACTCATCTTGTAATATCGACTAGCAAATGTAAAAGAATGCCAGACCTGAACTGCTAGTTGGCTCTTAAGGCTGGTCAAGTGTGATGGAGTAGTCTTATCAATCTCATCAGCATGCCCCAATGCACCACAATAACCTTTCCCCCAAGTATATACCTGCAATCACGAAAAACAATCGTCACTAGCACTTTATTCTTTTCTTCATTTACTTTCTCCCGGTGTATAGTGGTAAATCAACCAACTTTTAGCATGCATCTTAATCAAATGAAATTATACTATTGTGTTATTTTAGGTACAATGACTTACATATCCAGTGGAATCTAGTGCCACAACATGCTCATCGCCAGCAGAAACACGAGCCACATTAATGCCCTTCCTCTTAAACGACTGGATTGCACGTGGCTGAAGTTCATTCTGCTGTTCTCCATGACCAAGGCAGAAATTAGTACCCGAACCAAAAGAGTACAGAGTCCCATCATCAGACACCGCAAGTGCATAACTAGGACCAGCATCAATCTGAACTACAGAACCAATAGATGCCAGTAATTCTATGCATGTCGGTGTTGGCCTATCCAACGTGTCACCATGACCAAGTTGACCATGTCCGTTAGTTCCGCATGTGAAAACATGACCTTTCCTAGTGAGAAACATAGTAAAACTGAGACCTGCAGCAACCTGAACCAGTTCCAACAGTAGTGAGCAGTGTATTCATGACAAAACTTAACAGCAACATCCCCATGTAGGACAATGAAGTGTTTTTTATCTCTACCATGCAATTTACACAGCATAAAAATTTCAATTGGTTAAATTCATTAGATGATGACTGGAACCCCATGTATCATTAATTTGGCAATTTCTTTATTACTCCCTCCGTTTCAATTTGTTTGTCTTACTTTACTTTTTAGTCCGTTTAAAAAAGAATGCCTCTTTCCTTTTTTTGGCAGCTTTAAATTCCAACTTACCGCATGGCAGGTTTAAGACCACAAGATTAAAGAGCATTTCGGTACATTCCACATATCTCATTCAAAAGTCTGCTTTACTTTCTTAAACTCCGTTCCAAATTAAAATGGAGAGAGTAGTTTTTTAAAGATACTACAAAAGTAAACCCGACTTTAAAGATAAACGAACCCAAAACATTTTCAGACAATGACAAAATGCAGAAGAGCATCACATACACATTGCTGGGAACCAATTATATTTGCATTAGCACGGTAGCACCTACAATGGTATTTCCAATTTGCAACTAAAACTAATGGACATTTCATAGGTGTTGCCTAACTCTGTTTCTCACCTTCCGTAGTTGTATGGGAAATAGAAGATTTTCCTTGTGATGCATGGGTCTTCTGATATTGGATCTTAAAAAAACCTTCGTTTTCATTTTTAGCCTTCATTTATACAACAGTGGCTTGTTGATCCATTTTTATCAAAAAGCATTTGAAGAAATGACATAAAGCTTATTGCAATTAAACATAGAAACAAGAAGGTATTTATGTCATTCACAACTTGAATTATGCTATTAAAACTTAACAGAGTTTATCCTTCAGTTCCCTATTTCTTTCGTAGCTGGTCTGGATAAGAGAGACCAGAAATTCCTGGCAGATTCTAAAATTCTCCTAGTATCATGACTTTAAGTTGCAGATATTTCAAATCAGATATTCACCAAAGAGGAAAAAGATATTCAAATCATCACCTCATTTTTCTCTTCCAGTTCTCCTCCAAACAAAAGAATAAATCTTGACGCAGTACCGTTTATTCCCATAAATTGATCTAGCAGAACTATAAGATCAACTTAGTCGTAAACCATGTATAGAATCCCAATCTCTATTTAACTTACCTTTTCAACCAAATAAAGAAAAGAATCCCAATCTGTATACATGTATTGAGGTAATCCCGTCAATTAGATGTCACGAGATGATAGAAAGAAATTCACCTGCTTGACAGGAATATTTTTCAATGCTTCAACCATTCTTGGCCTGAAGATTGGGCGTCCGGTGTCGCTATGCCCACAACAGTATGATGAGTTATCTCCACATGTCAACACCTATACCAAGAATTGTAAACCTCATGAATGATAGAAAATAGTATGTATATACATCCTATATCGTAGAAGAAGACAAAATATGGCAGTTTTTAGCATATTTACAACAGAGAAAGATTCTCTAACACACTTTGAATATTGCAACCTAATGTGGACTGTGGCAAAGGGATATGTCTAAGCGGTAGGACAGTTGAAAGGTTCTCTCATTGTAAGGTGCACCAATCCGCTCCGTATAGATTTTTTTTTTTTTGTCTATCTCATTTTATTGCAGTAGCACTAGCCACTATAAATCGGCAGAATGATGACTGATTTTCTCCATAAGGGAAAGGGAAATGTGAGCAGAAGTATTTGACCAGCACTTAGATAGAAACATAGGAATAGAACCCTGGACTAGTGCACTATATTGATTAGGAACATCTCTAACTAAGGGAAATCACGACCCCGTGTCTTTCAAAAACCCAACACTCTTGGCGTGAAGTAACGGAAAGCAAGCATGATAATTGGATGGAATACAACCTAAGCTGATAATCCAAAATGCTGGATATAATAGAAGTATTTGGAAGCTTTAGGTCTAAATAATGGATTATCCATATTGTTATTATAAAAATGGTGTTTGGGTCAATTTCCACTCACCTTAACTATTCCTATTACCTCCCACCAGCACAGTATCGACTAACATTGTACACTAAAGCTTAGGCAAATAGGAAGAATTCACCTAGTATTTTTTGTTACTAGTCTCCAAGGTTAGCACCCAGTTCATTGACCACACCTTGCCGGTAAGTTTTAGGTCTGACTCATACTAAAATAGTAAGAAATTTTTTTGCAGAGTGGCATGATGGGCAGTTCTTGCATTTTTCAAAGTCAATATATATTTCAATAATATTAGTATCAGTCTTCCAAAGGAGCCTCTCCTAAAAGAATTCTCAAAAAAACCGGAAATGAGATTGGATTGCTTGTTTCCAATTACATTCTTCTTCTTTCACTTTCTTTACGTTACTCATCAACAGAACGAGGATTTCCACTTTTTTTCACTTTTTCTTTTCTTTTGGTATCTACAAGAAAGTAAGAGACTTATTCTCAATTCTCCTAATTTCTTCCCTCTATATTAGATCTCTTACTTTGCTTTCTCTTAGAAGAGAGAGTTGCATCAAGAAGCGAGCAAACTAGGAAAAGACATACTACGGCTAACGGAGTAGATAAACTAGCCACAAATATAACATGAAAGCACACCAAGTCATTACTTGAGGCAAACAAGTTATGTGTAATCCCTTGAGGTTAGCCTAAAGCCTCCTCAGCCATAAATAATACATTATCTAGCTCTGCATTTTCTTACTTACTCGTAGGTAAAAAGAACAGAAAAATCTTTTACATCGTGCATGCAAAAAACAAAGTGCACGTAAAAGGTAAATTACTGTAATAAAAATAAGAATAGTTGATAATATATGACGATTGCCAAACCTGTCCAGACCCTGTGACAAAAGCAGCATGATTATGAGAAGCTGAAACTTGGGCAACTTGTACGGGAACAGGAAAGCTAATTCGAGTAAATTCCACACACTGAGTTGTTTCAGGCCCATGACCAAGGACGCCGCATAAACTGGAACCACAAGAGTATGCTGCTGAATCATTGATTAGCAGTGTGTGATACCTGCCACTCCTTATTTGCATCTGCCAATAACTTGTTACATTAAGTAACAACAAATGATGAAGTCCTAGCTGCAGATTATTCTAGTAAAGCGAGTAACTAAAATCTAAAGATATTAAGGTCAGGAAGATAGAAATCAATCAACAACTAAACCTCAATCACAAAATAGTGAGATCGGCTATATGAATAATTGTTATCCATTCCATTCTATTTGGTCCCATTTCTTTGCAATACTAAATAATTCACTAAACCTTGCATACAATTCCCTAACCAAACAAAAAAGATACCCTAGTATTGACTGCTATATGTGAAGCAGAGGAATCATGTGCTCCATCCAGTTGAAGAGTCGAATTTTCACTGAGGGGTTCAAAATACGAAGAAGCAAACACATGAAGAAGCCGAATGGGGTTCAAAAAGTGTCCTTTTTGGCCCTATCTGGCTCAGCCCCTGGCCTCCATCAACAAGCATATCTCATGACTAACAACAACAAAAATAGTGTCTTAAGACATTCCATCCATCTATGTGTGTGTATTTTGATAAGTAACATGTCATCCATATATTTATTAGTCCTAAAATAGCATTCGACCAAACAAAGTAAACATTGATAAATGAATTACAAGTTTTCCAAAGAAATAGTACATTGCCTGCGGAAGTTTCAACCATATCAGAGGACTGTTCCACAGCCATCAAGAACCTCAAAAGACGCTTCCAATTGCCGTTACATCGCTTCAACAGCTCTTCCTGTGCATTACAATGCAAAGAAGCATAGATTGAACTCAATCCACAAAGCTGAAAAGCAGCAAAATCTACCAAAGACTTGAACTTTTTAGGAAACAAACCATGTGTTCCCCTAAAAGTCCTTGAAGTTAGCTCTAAACTTATTAAATCAATAACAGCTAATCTACCCGACATCAATATTTCAAGAATCAAATGTACTGGCAAATCCTCCATTGAAGTTGACCTCAAACGATCCCCCATTTTCTCTTCACAAAAAGAATTTTTTAAACGAAAATGGAAACAATTAACACACTTTATCAAGAAAATATCAGATGTAAGAAAATTTGATGAAATTGAATAGGAAAATGAAGGACTTGGCGGGGAAATCTTATAATCTAAGTCGAAATAAATCATCAAAAAAAACAAGAACCCCAAAGCACAAACTTGAACAAACAAAACAAAATTAAACTTTTTTTCTAGCAAATTACAAGAAAAAACTCCAAAACCCCACAAAGATAGGAACTTTATAAACTTAAATTTGAGCAAATATCGGATCTATGAATGAAAATTGAGTTGTGGGGGCCTTGATAAACAAGAAATTAAGCTAAAAGTAGGTAAAGAAACAGTCCAATGATGGAATTTTTTTTTATATTGAAGTGAGAAAAGAGGAAAGCGACTAAAAGTTAAAGCTTTAATAAACCGAAATGCTGACTGAAGAATAAAGTATTAAAAACTAACGAGCAAGGCAGAGAAAAAAAAATTACAGACAAAAATGTCCAACTAAGAAAGACACCAAAGTTACAGGCGAAGATTTCTCTCTCTTTTTTTTTTTTTTTACATTTCCACCGAGTTTATTTCTGTTATCTAATTTAAGGTACGATTAAATTTGAATTTATTTTCAAAAGTTTTGTATTTGGGATAAAATAAAACGTTTTTAGTAAAGATAAATTTTATGATCTCTATTTAGATTTCTAAATTTTTAGCTAGTATTTGATCATAAATTTTACAATTTATTTCTAAATATATGTTGATTATAAAATTTGATTTTATATTTTCACTTTGGGGTTTTCTTTTAGGAGTTTCACTTATAAAAGTTTGATTTTCTTTTAAGAATTTCACTTATAAAAGTTTAATCAAGTAAAATGCTAATATGAAACTCACAACAAATTTAATTTTTCAAAGTTTCGACTTTTAAATTTATAACTGAATGTGAGCTTAATTAAGGATCATAATTCTTGTTTATTTTCCTTTTTTGGTTGTTGTTTGTTTTGATTTGGTCAAATAATGCTCTTCTTCTTTTTATTTTTGAATTGATTATTATGTGAAAGTCGGACACTACACTACTATGGGGGGGGGGGGGGGGCATGTCTTTTTCTTTTTGAATTGATTATTAGATTTTTTTTAAAAATAAAATTATAATTTTGATGTATATTTAGGGCTATTCAAAATCAATAATTTGAATCGATAATTAATTATCGAATTAATGATTTACTGATTGTGAAAAATAATATCAAATAGCCCTTGAATTAAATTATAGCGTCACTTAATTTGTTGTTTGGTTGACAAGTCCAGAATAACTTATCGTGAGATTAATAATTAGTATCGGAATAAGTTATCCCTCCTCTTGAATGGTATAGCAATCCCGAGATAAAATAGATATTAAATGACAAAATACATCACTATCCACATTCATGAAGGATATTTTCATAAACAAATAATTTGTTCTTAAAATTTATACAATGCATATTATTTTGAATACAATAAAAAATAAATCGAAGCGTTCTAAACATAATTTATCTTATCATAATTAATCTCAGAATAATTTATCTCATCATAACTCGTATTCAAACCAAATCAGGTCTCGGTTTAGACAGATTCAAATTACAATTCTTACCCTGACTAGATTGTCTTCAGGGTTAGGGCTGCGGCCTGGCATCATTGAGACAGTGCTTCAATCCTCAATCCAGACGATAATTTCTGAATCAGAAGGCAGAAGCTGAAGTAGTGAACTCAGAAGGCTGCGATTTTCTCGTCTCTCAGTCTTCTCTTCCAACTGGTAAGATAATTTTCTGAATTTCACTACGCCAATTTGACTTGGATACAGCCGTTGGGATTAACTTATTTTTAGGTGTTTTTGATTTTTAAGCACTTTTTTAGTTTTGTAGGAGTTTGAAAAAGCTAAAAATTGCTTTTAAGCACTTACTTTTAGGGCTAAAAAGGTTAATAAGTAGGTATGCTCTACGATTTTTATTAGTAATGGCGATGATCATTTTTCTTTGTGGACAATTAGGAAGCTTAGATTAGCAGTAATCTGTAAAGCTACACTTTTTGTATTGACACAGAACGACTCAGCCCTGTTAGCTATTGTTAGTTCAGTTTCTTTAGGATACTGCATTAAATAGTTCAGCAATCATTCTGTGCCAATATTTTGAAACTAAAAAAAACTGTAATAGAAGTTATATTATAGAACTACCGGTTTGCTCACCTTGCACAAGTAAAATTTTGTGAGAATATACTCGAAAGTCGAAAGAACAGTCACAACCTGACAGAGAACAACTATAAAGGCTCAACATTTGGAAGCCAAAAGCTTAAAAATAAGAGGAAAGAGAGAATCAAATTTTCATATCAAAAAAGAAGGATACAACATGGGAAGGAACAAAACTTCAGCAGCTTTATACCAGGAGCTTATAAATCATGAAGTGTATATCAAACCAAACGGCTAAAACCTTGAAAATGATCACTTTTTATGCGTTATTGTAATTCCGTAAGAGCTAGCTTATCCTTTATTCTTCATTGACACACCATACCTTTTTGAAACAAATTTTGTGTATCATAAGAAACACCAAATCAAACTTAGTTCTCTCATTTATTAAGAGGATTAGATGGAGTTTTAATTTATTTCTCTCATAAGAAAGAATAATAAAAGAATTTGAAATACTGAGGTTTTGTTCGTAAAATATATCCTAGGGCTAGTCGGACGAAGGAATGCTGACATGACTCTTGTTGTTTTGACTTCACAATTGCTCAAATATAAGGAGATTTTAAGAAGTTAACATAATTGATGTTCTGAAGCACAATAGTAATGCACAGGGTGATTGTAAGAAGAAGGTGTCTTGTTTACTGTTTAATACGTAATACATTTGCTGCATTATGTCATGATTGAAGTTTATGGGGCAATGTGATATCTATATATAAAGTTGTTGTACAATGAAAACGTAAGGTTTTCCTTCATCGTTGTTTTACACATTCTTTTTTTCTCTTTTCAGCTTTTCTCCTTCACTTCTTTCCCTCCTCTCTGTGTATCATTCATTGAAACTCTTGGTGTTATTACTTTCTGCTGTGCTTGTATGATGGAAAACCAGTCACTTTGTGATGATAACATGGAGGAAGCAGAGTATGTATTGCTTGATCTGGATGACCTTCCTTGCGAAATTTACATTCCCCCAAATGCACCATATGTTCTCTCGGTATGATCCTAAGTTCACCTTTCTGTTTCATTGTTTTGATGTTCTTATAGATTCAAAACTAACTGATAACCCTTTTGACCTTCCCTTTTATTTCTTTTGACTTGTTAGGTACTCATTGTTTTGAGTAGTTCTGTAATTCTATACAAGTGGATTGTTCTTGCAGCTTCTTGAAAACTATTGCAATTGCTTTGTTTCTTTAATTTTGTAACTTTTTTTTGCAGGGTCTTGACACATTAAACCCCATCTTGATCATCGATGGTAAAATCAAGCTGGTAAGTTGGTGGTTTCAAGGCTGATTCAAGTTCATTTTTGTTTTGAATTTATCAATCATGTTTACAGAATTATAATATATCTCCTCAGTGAGATTAGTTGTTAGTGTGGTAATATTCTTATAAAGGTATGTATCTCCTTAGTGACATTAGTCATTACAGTGGTCAGTCATCTTGATCCCCGCTGACATCCTTACACCCCAAAAGGCCTCCACACTTACATCAGTGACATTACACTCACTTTATTGTCTTAGCTATTTCTTGCAAAATAGACAATTATGCACTTAAATAAAACTTTATGGCTGATAGGTCTCAGTCTTCACAGTTTTGTCTTCCATTCATGAGAGGATATAGACAGATTGTATCCATTTCAACCCCCTTCTTATTTCTGGCGAGTCGTTAGTTGAGCTCTTTCTAGAACAAAAGAGTTGGTGAAGACAAAACAAAATAGATATAATGGAGAGTGGGTGTAACAATTGTGGTTATACCCTCCAAATATGTTATATCTTTTGATTATCCTCACATGCATATGAACGCCCGTTAGGCAATTAAGCTGATTAGTCCATATGCTATTTTCATACCATAGAAGTGTGTTTATCTCAACTATTGTTTATTTCTATTTTGCAGATTGGACAGTATGATGAGACTATTGGGACATGCCTTGTTTTTAATGAAAGTGGTAAGCCATGTTCCTCTTCACAACATATTATAATAGAACAAGAGAACGAATGAGCTACTTTTCTGATTACTTTAATCTAGTTTCGATGTTGCTGGTGGTGTTCCATCTCATCCCAAAAGAAAATTTTAAAAAATAAGAGGGAGTTCTTCGTTGGCTGTTTCTACCGTACAAAAATCTGCCTGGGGTCAGAACTTGACTCTTTATAACTGAACAGCAGTTAGATGACTTTTAGGGGTGCAACTTAGTTTACTGTTTTCTAATTTTGGTTTTCTGGTGTAATTCTGTCACTGGGCTGCCTCCTGGTATCCATGAATGATAGTTTGTGACAACATTACGCACATAGTAGACTGTGAACCAGGGAATCTGTCGTTTTTAGGTTCATATGAATGGAGTATGTTTTTTCTGGAACCTGTCCTCTAACATAATGTGCATTCGACACAATGAAACATAAGGATAGGAGGGGGCCTCCAGAATTTTTTAGTCCACGACTCCTCGGCACAAGTCTTTTTTCTGTTAAAACTTACATCCATTATTTCTAGTTTCCTGATTTCCGTATATTAGTTGGATGATAAAAAAGAACAAATATTCTTCGAATCAGTCCTGGAATTTTATCACCAAGCAAACGTTCTTGCAGATACCCCTCCGGTGGTCCATGAAGAGGCGGGATGTTCTGAAGCCAACCTTTTCTCAGGAAGGCCCACGTTAGATCCTAAGCAAACCAAGTCCAAGCAAGTCAAGCCTGTAACACAGCTTCAAAAGATACTTAAATTCAGGTTGTTGCAGAATAGTGAAACTGAAGATGCAAGAGAGGAGCCAAAAGAAGATTAGGTAACCGAGTGTTTTAGTAACTTAGATGCTACTACTCGAGAATGTACAGTGGAGTCGAAACAGAGCTATTACGACGTAGCAATCGTGTAGCATGGATAATACTAGCATTTTTCTTTATTAGTACTAGTATATGTTAATGATATAGTTGGTTCAGAACTCAGATATTGCACAATGAGCAGCAACTGAATATGGCAGATAGAATCAGTTGGATGCAAAATACCATTGCTTTATAATTTTCTCCTTTTATTATTATCGATGTAACTCTCAATTCTCATGCCCTTGTTTACACAATTCTTTCATTGAATGTAAATATAAGAAAATACTTCGAAATCTTAATATGAAGTAAATGACAATATGTTGTTTTGGTTTTCAAAAAATGGCTATATCTCAATGACCTTGACACTAACAAGGGTTGTGGTGGAGTGGTAAGTTATCTTTAACCAAAGGTCTCGGGGTTTGAGTTCCTTTTGGATACGGAGTTGCCTTTGTTAGGGAAGAGCTTTACTTTAGTTGGGTTCCAATGTGGGTACCGAACATTGGGTGGGAAATCAAAAAACCCCAATGTGGGATTTGGCAACGCGAATTCGGATTTAGTTGGGTTTCAATGTGGGTACCGGACATCAGGTGGGAAACCAAAAACCTCAATGTGGGATTTTTTGATATCGGACACCGAATGGGAAACTAAAAATAAAACTAAAAAGTGACCTTGACATATTATTTGTCCTTACAAAATTCATTGATAATGTTTAGTAATTTACCAAATAAATTAACATGTAGGATTTTAATTTGTCATCAAATCAATGCAAAATTCAAAGTAGACAAGTAAAAATAAACGGAGCAAGTAATTGGTAGTACAATTTATTTCTCCGAAAGTCAAAAAACATTTCAATAGTGAGGATATCCGGGAAAAGGAGTAAATATGAAAAGGCTTAGTATGCAAAAAGACAAATAAGCTAAAGTTTGGAGGAGCTTATAGTAATTTTTAGAACAAAATCGCAATATATATTCTGTTGAGTGTTGACATTATCGTGCATGGAGTAATATTTTAAAAAGCCCTATTTTTTTTTATTCACTCAAAATGGCGAAGAACAAAAGTGGTCGCCGTAGCTCCGCCACGACACGGCGGCTGAAGATGTATAATTGTAGGCCGAAGCGTGATCGGAAGGGCAAAATATTGAAGCACGAGTATCAATCAAAGTAGCTTCCGTCAACAAGGATACAGCCAGATCCCCGATGGTTCAGTATGTACTCTTCCCAAAAAGTTTTATGAATACATGTAGAATCTATTCGTTCGTCATTATAAGGTTAATTATAATTTTCAGGTTTTATATATAGTTTATGATACGAAAATTGGTCGAATTGACGTTATTAGTGAAAACTGTTAAATAATTGGATCACAAGAGCAGGGTGTATTAATGTTTAAATTTTGCTGAATATGTTTTGATTTTCTTATTGTTCAATTGCTATGTATGGTGGTTTAACTTGCTCATAATGGATACTTAGTTTTGTTTATGGAAGAATTGTGTGTGAATCGTCTGAAATTGATATGATTTTCGGGATTCTACAGTCATTACTCGGGTGATTAGACAGGAGAAATTGGAATCCTTTAGAGAAGAGATCCAGGATCGGCTTTCTAGCAACTACAATATCATAATGAATGGAAGTAATTTGCCCATGTCCCTTGTGAATGAGCACAAGAAGGTATGCATTGGATGGTGTCTTTTCCATGAGTCTATTTGTTTAAGAACTTGATTTGTTTGTCAATCTCTATCCGACTCGTTGTAAACCTTTTTTGTATTGGTCCTGGGATAATGGACAGAGTTACTTGGTACCTGCTGGCCTGGACACATTAGAACAATTTTGAGTTTTTGCAAAAAACATTATGAGTGAGCTTAGTGTTATAAAATATGTATTGAATAGCTCACAAATAAGAGCACGAGCTAGATGTTTTCTTAACTTGTTTTGTTGGAATAACTTGACTTCTTTAAATAACAATGACCAGCTTTGGTTCCGTTAGCTCCCTGATCTTAGCTTAGTATGTTTCTGATGTATTCGAGCTAACACGCCTCTTGTTTATAATTTTGCATCATCTTGATGCTTTTTAAGTATAACCTGTTACTTCATAAAAAAAAATAAGAGCACTAGCTAGATCTTGCTATGCTCGTGCTTGATTCCCCATTATGTTTTACTAGTTTCGTCCTCTTTTACCTTTGTGAAGAAAGGAAAAGCTCATCAACTTGACAGTAAGCCTTTTGCTGGATCACAGAAGAAACACACAAAACATTTTAAATCATTAGCCAAGAAGGCTGATACATCTTAAGGTATGAAATGAGAATGCACAACATTAAAAGTTTGTGCTTGTTGTTTCAGTGTGTACTTGACAAAGAAAAATTGTTTCTAGGTATGCACTTTTAGAATGTTAGATTGAAGCTTAAAACAAATAGAAAATATTGGAATCAGTTGATATTTTATCATTTACTAATCAAAAATTCCTTTTGTGAGTCGAGGATCTATTGGAAACAACCTCTCTACCTCAAGGTAGGGGTATGGTCTATGTACATCCTCCCCTCCCCAAGCCCCACTTGTTGAATTATACTGTGTTTGTTGTTAAATCAAAAATTTCTTTTGCAGATCACCCCTCCCACGATTCATGAAGAGATAGAGCATCTAAATCCGACCTTTTTTCCAAGATGATGCAAGCGAGAAGCCAACATAAGGTTGGATAACTCGGATTTTAGTAAATTAGTAGATATTTCAGTTTATTCGATAATTTTAGGGAAGTAAAAGTAGAGTACTATATAAATATCGAGAAGACAACTATGGTACTTAGTTGTTAGGAATGCTGGTAGAACAGCGACTATTGACAATTGCTGTTGATTTTGGCTTTGAGGAATAACTCCTCTATGGGTTGATTTTTTTTTCATTCTGAGTTTGTTTAACGTTCACTTTTCAGAAGTTCCTTTGGCTTTTGATATCACTGTGAATCTTTTGATAAAAAAAATTGTGGCAGGATTAGCTATGTACTTTAGTATTTATTAAGTCCAACTTTGCAACATCAACGCCTGTGGGGAAGATGAGTGAATTTAGCAAATGTACGGTATTAATTAGTTGGTTGTCGAAAACTTGATCAAACGGTCATTCTTAGCAATAAATTATGTCTTACAATGTCATATCCATGTTGTGTACTGTAACACTATTTTCAGTCGAGCTCGTCAGGACGATTTATTCTATGTGCACTCCTATGTGATTTACAAGTTATTATACTTGAGCACGATTTATCCTATGTGCACTCGAAGGTCGAGACGTGTGTGACACTCATGAATCATGAGTAGAAGTCATGTTTCTTACTCGATTGTAATTCGTCCTTCATATTATTTGCTCCAAGTAGTACTACTCTTTACCGCGCAAACGTTTATTAGAGCACTTCTCCATTTGCTTATATTATCATTAAGCTTTACGTATAAAAATTCACTCAACAGTCAAACACTTACAAAACATCTTTTAGAGAAGTATTTTTGGTGAAAAAGAAAATGACTTTCATCATACCAATTACCAAACATATTCAAATTCATAATAGAGTGAATGATGTCAATTCGAGTATATTTATTCGTATTTTTGATTTGCTATCTTCGTTCATAAACATATTTAAACTTGTCTTGTACTCGCAAAAGCTCTAACCCACCTTGCCCTGCAAACAATGTAACCCGCCCCGCTTTCGCAGATTGCAGTCACCAAACACACTCAAATTGTTCATAATAGAACGAATGATGTCAATTGAAGTATATTTATTCGTAGTTTTGATTTGCTATCTTCATTCATAAATATATTTAAACCTGACTTACGTTTGCAAAAGCTTTGACTCACCCGGCCCCGCAAACAACGTAACCCACCCCGCCTCATTGCTATTTCTACTCGAACAAAGTTCCAAATTTCTAATTATAGGAAGAAAAAACTTGGTATACCAAAACATAAATAAGCTAAAGTTAGAGAAGCATAGAGTAATTTTCAAACCCAACAAATTCGCACATATTGAAAAGCTAGGTTTTAGCTCTACCGCCTCCTGTACTTTGTGGAGTGTATACTCCAAACCGGCCGAGACGACTGAGTATAAAGGTTAATCGCCGATTCCTAAACCCTAATTTTGTTCTTCGTATATCGGAGATGGCGAAGAAGAAAGAGAGGTCGGTGAATGTATCGGGAAAGCCAAAGCATTCCTTGGACACCAATAGGGATGTCAGCGCAGCCAAAAATGGCCGTAGCGCCGCCACTGTGCGGCGGCTCAAGATGTACAATACCAGGCCGAAGCGTAATCCTCAGGGTCACATAATTAAGCATGACTTACAATCAAAAGAGCTGCCATCAACAAGGATACAACCAGATCGTCGTTGGTTCGGTATGTTCCGAAAAGTTTCACACTTTTCACTTCTATGCCCTTACTAATTACAAAATATAGTCTTTTGCCAGCAGAGATAATTTGTAGTACTCTTGTAGTTTGTGTTTCTGAAGATTAATTTGACAACATGGCCTAATTTAGTTGCTGAAATCTATTAGAATTGGCATTGGATTAGTGTGGAAGTGTTAATATTGAGGTGGAGGGAGTATTAATGATTAAATTGAGCTGAAATTTTTTAATTTTCATCGTTAAAATATCATCTTTGATCAGTTAATGCTTCTTTCGTGTTTGGCTGAACTATGTTGAAAGTATTAAATTAAGAATTGATTTTCCGACTCCACAGGTAACACTCGGGTGGTCAACCAGAAGGAACTGGAGTTCTTTAGAGAAGAGCTCCAAACTCGGCTTTCCAGTAACTACAATGTTATATTAAAAGAAAGGAAGTTGCCCATGTCCCTTTTAAATGATCATCAGAAGGTATGGAGGGTGCTTTTCCGTTGGTCTTATCATTTAACGACTTCTTGTTATGTTCCTGCTGAATCAACCCGAACCTCCTTACTCTGCTCACTGTTTAGTATCATAATTCTAATGTGCACACATTTTTGTATGATTTGGGAGCTTCCTGTGATCAGTGTTATCAAAGGCGCGCTAAAGCCCTGAAGCGAGGCTCAAAACGTGTTGAGCGCTTCGCCTCGCTTTATGTGCGCTTCAGTGTCGTCATCAAGGTTCAAAGGCAAACTTTTCCTTGCCAATGAGCCTCTTATGAAGAAGTGACACTAAACAATTGATATTTCACTTTATCATAATTTTTTTTCAATTTCTTTTGTCATATATTTGTCATTCATGTTTATAATTATTAGTCTTGGACTAAACATATATATTTGTATTTTTTTCTCCCTTTGCACCTTTTTTCATTAAAGCCCCCACGGACCTTAGAGCTTTTTTGCGCTTTTCGCCTTTGATAACACTGCCTGTGTACACACACGTACTGTATGTGTGTTTGTAGAATAACTTGGCAAATTGAGGTTAACTCTTGCTGCTTTATGCTTGATTCTGGATTCTGTTTGCTAATATTGTTCTCTTTTTCTCTTTTTAATTAAAGCAAGTAAAAGTTCATCTTCTTGACAATGAGCCTTTCGCTGATGCTTTTGGACCAAAAACAAAAAGGAAACGCCCCAAACTTATGGCATTAGATTATGAAGCTTTTGTGAAGAAGGCTGATGTGTCTCAAGGTATGAATTGAGAAGTATCTCCTGACTGCTAAATTCATGTAGAAGTTGCTCTTTGTTTGCTAAGCACTTAAGTAGCTATTTGCTTCAATAAATTTTGGTTTTGAATTTTTGGCAGATGATTTTGAAGACAAATATGGTGCTAGCACCTCCATGGATGAAAATGTAGATGGATTCAGAGATCTTGTTAGGCACACAATGTTTGAGAAAGGACAAAGTAAGCGAATTTGGAGCGAGCTCTACAAAGTCGTAGACTCTTCTGATGTCATTGTTCAGGTTTGTTTCATGGCTTTAAACTCCTGCTATTTCTAATATCTAAAATGGAGTATGTTATTTGATGTTGATGTTCTTCCAACTAAAAGCTTTTCTGGTGAAAAATGCAAAAATTTCTCTTGTAGCCAAGTGTAAAACAACCACATCATACTTAACCAAGCAGACCAGGCTCAACTTGTCTGCCCTGATTTTTTCCTTGTTGCTTATTTGTAAGAACGACATTCAATCTTCTACACTTACTTGGAGAATCGTGTTATGTTGTAGATTCTATACTTCGCGGTCTGCTCCTTAATTACATGAGAGTTCCCCATTATTAATAAAATTGTTTACCTTATTCAAAAAATCACCTGTCTGCTGCTTATGGACAGTGTCATGTTCTGATCTAGTTTTCTCTGTCTGACTAAGGAGGAGAGTATAGGATATTTTAGATGAAAGGGATAATACTGGCAGTCGTAGCTTACTGTGGTTGAGCTGCATTGCAGGTTCTTGATGCCAGAGACCCCTGTGGTACAAGGTGCTACCATTTGGAGAAACATTTGAAAGAAAATTGCAAGCATAAACATATGGTCCTTTTGCTTAATAAGGTTTGCTATTATTATCAACATAGTAGACAGTTTTTTAAATATATTTCCATTTCCCCTTCGGCCTTTCCCTCTTCGAGCTGTCTTGGCTTCTTTTTATGGACGTCAGTTTTAACTTCAGGACTTGTCCCAATTGATAATTTCTTCTGCCTATACAGTGTGATTTGGTTCCTGCTTGGGCAACAAAGGGATGGCTTAGAGTGCTCTCCAAGGAATATCCAACTTTGGCATTTCATGCAAGTGTCACCAAGTGCTTTGGAAAGGTATTCTTGTAGTGTCTCCTGATCTTACCCCACCTCTGAATACAGACATACACTCAAGCACCATAGTGATTTGTAAAATTATAGCTAATTGTGCATCCATGTGCTTGTGCCCCCTGTGGGTAACTTTTTTCTGTTACTTATTTTGTTTTCTTGTGCGTTCAGGGTTCTCTTTTGTCAGTGCTGAGACAGTTTTCTCGACTAAAGAGCGATAAGCAAGCAATCTCTGTTGGTTTTGTTGGCTATCCCAATGTTGGCAAGTCATCAGTTATTAATACATTGCGCACAAAGAAGGTAAGTTTTTCCATATATTCTTCTCCCTTTTCCAGTCTGTTGTAATCTTCTGTGCTCATTTTGTTTCTGTACTGAGACAGTTTGCAATTTGTCTCCTTGAGAATCGTCTTTTCCGTCATACTTCTTTGTTAGACATGATTGGTGAATTGCACAATTTGTTACTTCAATTTTTGCTCTTATCTTAATGAAACTCTTTACCTGATACAATTCTTCCTCGTTATCGAAAAATTGTGATTGCCATTCAAGCTGTTCCCAAATTTGATTTTAGCTTATCAAGTGATGCTGCTTTTAGAAAGATCAAATGCAGGATAGTGAAGAGTAAACTTGATGTTCCAGACTATATTCATGAGTAGATATTTATACAGCTCTAGAACTTAATTTCCTATCCTTTCACCTTCTCCGTTAATATTAAATAAAAGAAACTTGTTTTCTTGTCTGATAATGGCAGTTGCTTTTCTTGTCACCTGTACTTGGCGTCTAAAAAGTCAAATCTTGTGATGAAATCTCACTTTGAGTACTATGCTCAGACAACCACATACATTTTGATTTGGTCGTGGAACTAACCTTTGCTCCTTTCCTTTGGAATAGGTTTGCAAGGTGGCTCCTATCCCAGGAGAGACTAAAGTGTGGCAGTACATTACTCTCACAAAGAGGATCTTCTTGATTGACTGTCCTGGTGTAGTTTATCAGAATCATGATTCCGAAACAGATATAGTCTTGAAGGGCGTGGTATGTGTCTTCTACTTTGCTTTATCGGGCTTGTGCTTGTGACTTGTCAAAGTCAAGCTATAGTTCTTGGTTTATTTTTATACCTACCGCTTTACTTTTAATTTCTCTTGCTAATTTAAGGACTTTGGTATAAAAAGGACTTTTAAGGCATAGGTGGCCTGATGTTGCCTAGATAATCTTGCTTGCAAAATTTATGGTCCTCAGTAGAGAAAAATTCCAGAGAATGTGTTCTCACAGTGACTTGAGATAAATATCCTATTGTGTTCACTTTTTTAAAGTACTTCTATTTTGTTTTCCTAGTTGTGCTTATTGTTGGCATTTTTTTGAATTGAAAATTTGGTCGCGAATGTTAGTTTAGGCTACTAGGACAGCACTTCTATGACTGGCATACAAAGGATCATCTCATATAGTTATGATGTCGGAAGCATTTAGTCATGAATACATTTGGATAGGGAAAGATTGGAAACAAATCAATTGCAATGATGCTGTTGTGTGGATGCTGGTCCTCCCTACTTGAGCTATTAAGAGGAGAGAGGAGTTTTGGGTTCCTGAACTCTAGTCCAAACTCGCTAAGAGTTGTGCTATAGTCCTGTTTCCAGTTGGATATGTAATACACCATGAACTGGGACGTACTAGTATCAATAAAGAAAGATTTATCATCTGTTACCTTTATAAAAAAAAATTGAAAGATTTATCATCATGTTGTATAGGAATTAGGATATCTTCCCTTCATTACAGATTCCCTTGCCTCCTCTCTCAGTTGAAGAAATATCTTCTTTGTCTATTTTCTCTTTGCTGTAAGCATGAGGTTCTTTGACTGACTACCTCAAAATTTGGGGTTCCATCTCCAGGTTCGAGTGACAAACCTTCCTGATGCTTCTGAACACATTGGCGAAGTGTTGAATCGCGTTAAGAAGGAGCATCTTAAAAGAGCTTATAAGATAGAGAATTGGTAAATTTTCTTATCATTTGATTTTATTTCGAGATTTCATGAAGTACTCCGCAGGACATTCTTCTAGTTTGTTTAGCCTGCCTCCTCATAGATAGAAATGGGAACACATTGTAGTTGTATCTGCTTCATCATTTGTTCTATTATATATGTACATTTGGTCAATCATCTCACCAAGTGAAATGAGAATCATGTATGCTTTTGGCAGTTTGTGTTGACACCCTCAAAATTCCATATCTAGAATCTCTGTTCTGCTTAAATGATTTTTTTGATATTCCAGGGTTGACGACAATGACTTTCTTCAACAGCTATGCAAGTCAACGGGCAAACTTCTGAAGGTAAATTGAAAATTTATAACTTGATAATAATATTTTGTGATATTTACCATTCGTCTCTCAGGTATGATCTGAAGTGTTTTGTGATGTTTGTCAGCTCATATAGGACAATAACTTAAAATAATTCTTTTGATGTTCATTAGTTCATGTAGGACAAAGTGAAGCTCACTAGAGGAACACTTGGTAGTCAAGATTTAAGTTATGTAGTTCTGTGCTATTGTTGGACAAAATCATTGAGAACTCAGTTGGCCTCTAATAGTGTTAATTGTGAAGTAGCGCTTTCAGGTTGAGAAACCATTTCCTAAATGAGAGAAAAATCGTAATGTTGCTTTGAACAGTACTGCCAGAATTTGTAAACGGGGGGAGGGGGATGGAAAGCAGAGTTAGATTATCCTCTTTGTTGCTTCAGTATCCTTTAGAGATATCTGTCTGAAACAAAGAGGATGTTGACACCATAGTTGCACCAGTTAAAAGAAATTGCATAATGCCAGTATTTTGGGTTTGAGTTAAGGGTATCTCAACCTTGTATATATCTTTATTCTACAGGGATTTATGATAAAATCTCTATTTGTTACCCCAACACGTTTAGGGATTGACACATATTTGGCCAATTGGGTTACAATTCAGCAATGTGCTTAATATCCTTCAACTGGGTGTATACTTTTCTTTTAGTGATTATGGTTATCCACAGAGTAGTGATTAACTATAGTTGGTATAATCTTATTTGTGCTATCCAGGGAGGCGAACCTGACTATAAGACTGCTGCCAAGATGGTTCTCCATGATTGGCAAAGAGGCAAAATTCCCTTCTTTGTTCCACCTCCAAAGCTGGATGATGACGCCTCTGGTGAGCAAAATGAACTTGTCGCTGAGGCAGACACAGCCATGGATAATGATCAGGCCACAGCTGCTCTAAAAGCTATTGCGGATGTCGTTTCATCACAACAACTAATAGAAGTTCCTGTTCAGGAGACACTATTCAGTAAGGCTGAGTTGTTGGGTGAAAATTGAAATGGACAGATCATCTTTTAGACTTGTAATGGCTGTAGCACCCTTAATGGCAGCAGCCATTGCACAGTTCTGAAATTGAGTTTTTCTATGTCATTCTAATATCTTTAATTTAGGTCCATTGCTTTCCAAGAGTTCTCTAGTCCTAGTAGAGATTGATATGCAGGTCGATAATATAGATATCTCGTATTTTGTTTTAATGTTTATTTCGAATTTTGTCTTATACACGGTATTGAATTGGTATGAGCTTAAATAGAAATGATTCATATTGTCTATCCCAACTTGTTTGAGATTGAAGCTTGTTCCCTTTTTATACGAGCTACACGATATTTTGCCAACCTAACTATTCTATCCAAGTTGACATATACTGTTTCATGGCTCTATCGCAATGTATTCTCTTGGTTAGTTCCACGACTCGTATGTTTTTACCCCTTTTTTGTTATTTGGTAGGCATTTGGACGTTAATCGAGTAATATTTTTTATAAAATAGTATTTGCAGTTAAAAATAGATATTTCGAAGTTGAAGTTGTATTTGGACATGTATTTCAATTAACAATTTATACGTTGTGTTTGGATGTGAAATTTAAAAAATTGGAGTGAAAAATTCACATAATGTGCAAGTATGCAGTTTCTTTTATTTTGTTGAGAAAAAAAGCTTATTATTAAATGTTGGATAATAATTTTGTGATAGATCTACTTTATCTCATGTTTGATTTGAGAATTATATGATATCTTTGCTTATCTCATTTCGCACACCAAATGACGTCCAAACTGGTCCTTATTCTCTGGATTGGGTTTTCAGTGTCCCAAACATCGGCAATGTATATTCACAATTATAGGTATTATCTTTTTTACGACAAGGGAATCACAGTTATTATCTTGTGTACAGAATAAATTTTGCTCTTGTGTAATAGTTCATAAACTATATAGAATGTTTTAGACAAATTTCATATGACGAACTCGATCGAATAGAGACGTAGGAATTTCAAACAATAGATGGAAACCTAAGCAAGTAGCAAAGCACTGCCCCTCGCAAGTTGCTGCATCGGGCTTTCGCCCATTTATTCTATACCAAGTCTAAGAAAGGGCCGGTCATCCAACGAGAAGGGGTAAATCAGGTCAGCCAGCTAAGGCCCACTTTTACCTTAAAGATCAAGGTCTGTGAATGAAATGTCCTCTACTCGATAGTAATAGGACAAAACCGAGCTTGGATGGAACTGAACAAGATTGAGCGAATGAAGACAAAGATCAAGGCTTTATTATTGAGAAAGTAAAAAACTTCCTATCAGGGAGATTCAATAATTCCTACCTTATAAATGAGATGTGCATGTGCATCTAATAAATGCCTAGTATCCAGGTCAACTAAAGCCTACCACCACAAAGGTTACTTCAAACTACTCATGTTTGTGCGCTGCAGCCTGCAGTAACATAAAATTTTGACTTGAGTTTAATAAAGCGGTGAGGAATTTTTAAACAGCGAAAAAACTTTTCAACCCAATCGAGGTGATACATCACCTTGTGATCGATGTGATTATCAGTCAAAGGGTAAAAGACAGGACTTATCACTGACATTCAAGATTCTACACGAGGGTCACACTCGTTACGAAACTTAATTTAGGCTGATACTAGTTTGACTCAATCAATTATGAATTACTAAATTTATAATCATATTAATTATTACATATAACATGTAGTACTAATAATAATTACTATATTTGATTTTTTTTAAAAAAGGATCAAAAACTAGAAAATAAATCCATCTCAATTTGAAACTCCCTTAATTTAATATAATTGGCACGTAGGGAGTAGGGACTTAATTATTGTTTAATATATTTAATTGTGCCTAACATGCACCTGTCCCTTCGATTTTATTATATGTAACATCCTCAATAAGTTGAATAGCTTGTTTGCTTAATTATTTTGTGATTTGTGTTAGCAAATAGCGACACCCATTATCCTCATGTGCCATGTTCTAGATAGTGATATTTGCCTCCAATCATTTAAAAAATTATAATCGGCTCCCGTTTCATGACGTAATTATTTTTTACTTAGTTATAACAATATATTCAGTATAATTTCATAAATGAAGTTTAGGAGGATAAAGTATATGCAGAATTTATCTCTATCTTGGAAGATCTAGAGATTATTTCTGATAGACCGTTGACTAAAATAATAAGAATCTTTTACTTAGTTAAAGTCCTTAATTCTTCCCGACTCAATTATATTATTTTTCACTTACTTAATTAAAGAGTTTTGATCCTTTATTCAAGATTAATTTTTTTTTTTTAAATCACCTTATCTTCCTTTGTAAGTACTCCCTCCGTTTCATTTTACTTGTTCATTTTTATCAAATTAAGAGGATTTTATTATGTTTTTTTTCATACTATCTCTTAGTATTAAATAACTACATAAAGTAATGTTTGATCAAATTTAAAGTTCAAAGCATCATTAATAAGGTTAATTTTATTAAATATATCTCTAATTAAAGTTTTTTTAAGAGATTTATTAGATCATCATGTGTCAAGTAATATAAGACGGAGAAAGTATTTACTATTTTTTCTAGTCCCTACCATTTTTGAATTATTGAGATATTGGAGGCTTTTTATGCATCAAAAGAAGCACTTAACTTTGTTTTTCAAAAGAAGAGGTTGAGTGCAATGGATTCCTTATCATTTGTGTCTTTTTATTTCTTTTTATCTATTTACTTTATGGTTGTTCACACACTACTGAAAATAACTGTGTTTACACACACAAAACAATGGGGTGATGTTCGAATTCAGAATTTAAAATGTATGAGTTATGATAACTAAGTTTACGATAGATATTTTATCGTCCTTGGCTTATGCTATTCATTGTTATAGAAGTTTTGAGAGTGAGTAGCACTACTCCGTCCCTTTACCTTTACTTGTTTAATATATTAAAAATAGTTGTCTAATTTTAATTTGTTTAGCTTGAAAAATCAAGAGAATTTATCATTTTTTGTTTATTTTATCATTGACTATTAAATAGTACAATAACTCATTTTTCAATAATTAGATAACTTATACTCCCTCCGTTCACTTTACATGTCACGTATTCCTAAAATATATTTTTATTTTTACTTGTCACTTTTGACATATCAAGAAAAGACAATTATTTTTTTTCCATGTTTTACCCTCAACATTAAATACCTATTCTCCAAATCATTTTCCAAGACCTAAACTAAATATCATTTAATAAGGATAGTTTGATAAAATACCTATATCAATAATTGTTTTCTTAATGGTGTGTCAAGTCAAATAGTGATAAGTAAAAGTGAACGAAAGAAGTAATTAATATGGATAATATAATAAAAAAATTCTTTTTTTTATTTATTAAAAAATGTATTAAACCAATCATAAACAAGTAAAAATGAACGGAATGAGCGTGTTACGACACACCAATTTGAGAGTCAAGTTACATTAAATAATTGTCTAATCCTTATAGCCTTTTTATTTTACCACCTTTTTGACTCACTTTAATTATAATTCTTTATTAGAGATTGATATGTTCATACTTCATCGTGGATGGACTTTATTATATTTTTTAATCAAGTCAAAATCTAGTATAAACATTACCAATATATACATTCGCCATTTCTATATAATTTCTTTTTTTTTAAAAAAAAGAAGAAAATCATGAATACCTGGGTCGAAACCTATCCGCCTTAGGTATTTATTATCAAAAAATTACACTATAAAAATATATACAAAACAAATATAAATCAATATTAGTGAACAATATGCAATTTAATTTAATTTCTATCGATCAAATACATTATTCATTTAATCACAATAATTAGAAGTATGAGTATCTTCTTTTTTTCTCTTCTTGTATAAATATATCTTGGTGATCTGTATCATGATTAATTAATCATTAATCAATAACTCTCCTTATCACCAAGTGGGAGTAACTAATTATCAAATGGACCTTATCATTAAATTTCTAGCTAATTAGCTTAGCTAAAATCCACAGATCAGCAGCTAGCTTGATACCCTCATCATGTTCTCTTTCTATTATTTTCCGTTGTGAGGATTTTCACTTAGAGAGTTTGAAACATGAAGAAGTATGACACGATCAAAAACGTTAAGGAGATTCAATAACTAATATACATATACATATGTATATATATATAACAAATAATTTTTAACTTTATATGTACTATGTAATTTTTCACTGATAATTTTCCAACACTATTATTTTATAGTAATATAATATTAGAAAAAGGTTGTATACTATATATTTAGTTGTTATTGTTTTGTGTATCCACGTTCTTGTATGCATCATCCACCTAGTGAATCCCGTTTCTTATTTTTCTTTTACTCAAAAAATATTTTCATAATCAAACTACTTAAATAATAATTATAAGTAATTCTTTCTATTTTTTTACGTTAATTAATATCTTAGAACAAATATTCCTGTTATGGTATGATTAAATTATTATTAATAATATAAAATATAAATCATCATATTTTGTTTGTATATAATTAACTTAAGCAATTACTTATGAGGTAAAACCCAGGGAAATTATTTTACCAACCATATACTAACATGAGATAATATATTATTGGTCAATTAATTAAATTCTAAATACTAAACCTTTTAATTGGAACTAATTAAGATATATATATATTTAGTAAATTATTGTCGACTTGATAAGTGGAGGATTATTTAAAATGTACAATTCACAGAATTTTTCATTAGTTTTTTTAATCGTAAGCTCAAACGTCATGTTCTTCCTCACACTCAACAATTAGTTGCTAGATTATGAAAAAACAGCAACTACTAACTAGGTTGATCAATTTATTTGTTTTATGGTTTTTCTCGCCCGGTGTCTGATTCAATATATCTCAATTTGAATGTAAAATGTTCTTTAATAAAAGTGACTTCATTCTTATTATTATAATTTGAACCCAAAATCTATGATTCAAAAAAACTTACTTATTTTCTTATCACGACTTAGTGATTGGGTTGATCAAACATGTGATTGAAATTCTAAATTACCCCCTTCGTTCACTTTTACTTGTCAAATTTAAGATATTTAAAAACTATGTGAAATTACTATACATTGCAATCATTTTCAATATTAGTGAAAGTTCATACAGTGTTTAACTCTAAAAAAGTGAAATGTAACAAATAAAAGTGAATAGAGAGAGTAGTTACGATGATATCATCAATAGTAGACTTTCTTAGTCATTACCGAAAAAGTGTTTACAAAGTTATTTCTATTTTTTAAATTGATCATTCAATTTTTATTATAATAAAATAAAAATTAAATGATCACGTACAAAATTAAATTTTGGGCGACCAATAGTTCAATAAGTTCGAGAAGGAAGCATGGAAAAAATGTTGTTCAAAATAGTTAATGAGACAAAATGGTTTGGTAGAAAAATATTTATTCCAAGTGCTTGATTAGCGCCTTAATTTACTTTGAAGAATTGACGTAACAATTGAGCCATTGTTTATTGTTAGGTATGATATGCTACAATATTAAAAATTTCAATTCGAACTCGAGATCTCTAATTAATTATGAGAGAGCACTTACCACTCTATCGTTAGCGTAATACCATATATTTTTTTACCTATACTGGTGGAGGTGGATCTGTCAGTGTTCAGTACGAAGTAGCAAAGAAATTAGAGCCCCAGAAACTACAAGGAAGCTAATTATTCCTACTTGCTCCAGCTCATTCTTAGACTTCAATGCCCAAAAAAAGCTCCCACACTGTTTTTCAATTTTTTTACTACTATTTAGTTCAAATGACCACACTTTTTTTGTCTTTTTATTTGGTTCTTTTCTGTAGTAAGTAGGTTCGTTCTTTAATTAACATTTTCCTAAAAGACACTCTCTTTAGTCTTTACTCAGACAAAATCAGCTATTTTAAGCTCAAAACCCCCATAAAGATTGGACCTTTCTGCTATTAGTGTAAAGAGTAGTTGTTTATAGTTTCAAGAATCATTTTATTACCTCAAATTATTTGGTGGGTCTTAGCTCTAGACATCAAATCAAATCTCTAGTAGTTGCATTGGCAAATCAAGAATTGTGGGTCAAATTAGCTTTTTTTTTGCAGGCTGGTTTGAGTCCAAATCAGAGTCAAAACATCTTTTTGAAAGTCCAGTCTTTGTTGGAATAGCTAAAGAAACAGACCCAAGTGGCAGATTTCACTATTTTAGAACGTGAAGGATTATAAAGATTCACAGTAAAGGAACAATGATTCTTGATTTATTGTCCTATGGAAAATGCAAGAAAGGTTGGGTTTTTATGTTGCTAGTAGAACTTATCAGTCAAGTGAACTGACAGAAAGTTTTGATTTTTTCTGTAATTAGTAGAGTTTGATTTGAAGTTCTGGTAGATTAGTTATAAAGACATTTGGCTAAAAATGTCTGGAGAAGATACACAAGAACTTCGTTCGTTGGCCTTGACACCAACATGGTCTGTTGCTTCTGTATTGACTATATTTGTTGCTGTTTCACTGCTTGTGGAGCGATCCATTCACAGGTTATCCAATGTAAGCAAGGTTCTCTTTTGGTTTCCCTTCTTCTATTCTGTTTTGCCCTGGTTGGATTATATAGTCTTGTTGGTTTTATTGGAAGAATTGAACTGAGGTTCTATCGGAAATAGCCTCTCTACCTTTGAGGTAGGGGCAAGGTCTGCGTACACTCTGCCCTCCCCAGACACCACTTTGTGGGATTACACTGGTTATGTTGTTGTTGTTGGTTTTATTGGAAGAATGTTATAGGAGTCCAGTACCAAGGAGTTCATAATCTTCTATATATACAAAAGAATTGATGTTGTATATATAGTGTAATTTTCCCGTCAAAGGAGTTCATGACTAACTTTTGTTCATGTTTCAGTCTGTGTTATTTTGTACTTTAGTAGATATTCATGTTGTATGTTCTCAGAAATATAGGGGTGGGGGAGGATATAGGATTACAATATGCATGCTAGATACCATGAAATGCTCAACTTTTAATTTGTTCCATCCCGATGATCCCCTTGTGGCACCCTGGGAACTCTCTCTGACATTGTAGGAAGGGTATAAATATTCATCATTTCTTTTTCATATACAAACTTCCTTTTGATTACTCAAGCTGCTTAATGATTGAATATGCTTTGAGTTAGTTGTCCTAGATTTTACCGTCTTGGATAGTTGCTTATATATATTAAGCTCGGAGCTCCCTTGGATAGGAGTGAACATCCGACCTCTTCGTGTCTTCGTGTCTCAAGGCCTCTGATTTCATAAAAGATCTTCAAGACCATAAAATTAATTTAAACAGTTTTGATTGTATTTGATTGATTATGTTTCTTGTAGAACCATCAATTATGGAACTTCGAAAACTAACAGTTTTTATTATTTTATCATGTCAGTGGTTGAGGAAAACCAATAGAAAGCCATTGTTAGCTGCTGTGGAGAAAATGAAAGAAGGTATTATATGTTTATGTACAATGAACTTAGAGCATACAAACAAAAAGAACAAAGCTCTTCAAAGTTTGGATTCCCCTCCTTTCAACCCCATATATTACTTTTCCTGTCATAACCATTTTCGACATTTGGTGTACAGAGTTGATGCTTCTTGGATTCATTTCTCTCCTTCTCACAGCAACTTCCAGCATCATATCTAATATTTGCATACCATCAAAGTTTTACAATAATGCATTTGCTCCATGTACAAAGTCTGAAGTTGATGAAGAAATGGAGAATAAAGATTTGAAGGAGCGTAAACTTTTGATGGCTTTTGGTCTTCATAGGAGAGTATTAAATTCCTTCAATCAAAATACGTGTGGAGAGGTAAATTCAATTTTACATGTGACATATGAATCCATTATTCCAATATCTTGTATCAATTCTACTCTTGTTGCTACAAGATGTACCTGCAACTGATTATCCTGCAAAAATGAAATAACTAGTTTTTTTAGTTTATTGCCTCTGAGTTACTTAGCTTCTCTCTCTTTCTAAAGTTGTTTCTGAAGTAGTGTCAATAATCTGAATCAAACATTTTGTCAGAACCATGAACCTTTTGTATCATATGAAGGCCTTGAGCAGCTGCATCGCTTCATCTTCGTCATGGCCATTACTCATATATCTTATAGTTGCTTAACAATGCTGCTGGCGATTGTTAAGGTAAAGTTCTCTTTTACTTGAACTTGATAAACTGATGCACATTGTTTTGGTGAACTTTAAAGTCCAGTTATTTTCGAGTATATGTTAATCTATTGTCCATGGAGTGGCAAGTTTGATTTGATGGAAGTAAATTGTGATGTATTAATCTGGCTTGCGAATTCTACTGTCATATATGATGGTAATGCTATACATCCTCATTCAATGGCCCTATTACTTATTACCTTGTGGACAACAGATTTGGAGTGAAAATTTGCTTTCTGTGTGAGTTTCCTGATATGCTTAATGTATAGACTGCTGGAGAGGCATAGTGTGTGATAGCTGGAGGTATCTGATTTGTTGCTGATGTTCTGATAAAAGTATTTTGATGCCCACAGTGTTGCGGGAATTAATCTCTTTGTCAACAAGATTTTTTGCTTTTACGTCAGCATTTGAGCATATCCTCTCTAGTAGGGGCATTTGCTCTGCTGTCAGCTCTCCTTGAACTTACATTAGGTGAATAGGCAACTGTCTATATTGAAATCTGGGAATCACGCCATATTGCGTATAAAGATGGTAGTCCAAAGTTCAATTTCTTCACAGTTCATAGTTGTGTCAGTGTCAGTGTCAGCTACTTGCCACTTCCTTGCAGAAGTTGCCATGTATGTCCTACGAAATGACCATGTCTGGTCTTTATCCTCATTATCACCACTTCTCTCTTCTTCTTTACTTATGTAAAATCTATTCACATATTCTGCATCGCTAGCTGCCTGATAAGTGAAAATCTGGACAGGTCCACAGTTGGAGGATGTGGGAAGATCAAGCTCAGAATGACAGACATGATGTACTAACTGGTAAGTTATACTTGCATGTGATTTATCAAATGACAGACGTGATGTACTAACTGGTAGACATCATGTTACTTTGTTTTCCAATATTGTTATAATCCCATTGTGGTCTTTACGGGAGCAAACATGTATTTGGTACTTATTTCTATTTCTAGACATCTATTGCTTTGTATTTTATTGATTAATGCATGTAGAATTTCTCTACCTTGGTGTCTATCAGGTAGCTATCTTCAGCTGTTATGTTTGCTTTTCTCCTTTATTTTGGGTGGTGGGAGATGCATGTGTACCGGGGTAATACATATTTCAGTCCTGCTTGGTATTCGTTGAAGAGATCAGCCATTTGTTCTCTAGAAATGTCTCAAAACCTCGATCTGTGCCCCTTTGAAATGCTTAATGTGGAGAAATCCATCATGTTGTTTACTTTGATAGAACTTTTAAAAAGCTAAAAGAAACTTAACTCTTTTCTATCGCAGAAATTTCTAGAGCCAAGACATTCCGAAGGCAGTCGACTTTTGTCAGAGTTCACACATCAAGTCCACTTGCCAGGAACCATTTCCTTGTTTGGGTGGTTAGTTCTTATATAGTTCTTACTAGATTCTGATTTCCCTAGCCCTCACATAATTTATTCATCCAAAGTTAGTAAATAAAACATTTGATTTTTAATGGTTATGCTTTTGGATGAGGTGGTTCCTCTAATTACTCGTATTGACTTACGCTTTTTTTCCCCTTTCTAAATTGGTTTGAGTATAATGTTTGTATATTTCTATCAAATTTCTCAGACCTGTTTCTTCCGGCAGTTTGGCCGCACAGTTGTTCGTGCTGATTACCTTACTCTGCGCAAGGGTTTTATCATGGTATGGATCCAAGCATGAACCACTTCCCTTTTAATTCGCTTCTAGCATTTTGAAAGAGCTAATCACTTGCAAAACATTAAGTAAAATATTTGAATGCTTTTGAAGGCAGTACGGAGCATCTTAGAAGTTAAAAAGTTATTAGGATGTGAAATTTGTTAGTCTAGTTTTGAGGAAATTACTAGGCCACAAAAGGACATCATCTGATGATTAGAAGCAGCTCATATCATAGTTTGACGAACAGGAAATTTGAAATATACAATCATGATAAAAGTACAACTGATACACATTATCAAGAATGGAACACTATGTTTCAAAACTAGACATGAAACTAAGCCCGTGTTAGTTAATCGAAAAGATTAGGACTCTATGTCACAAGCCCGGTTCATTTTGAACTCTAGTTTAGGGATCATTTTGAGTTATCTTCATGTTTGTATCACTGATTTTCTTTTCCATCACAAGAGTATCTCTATATATGATACAAATTTCTGTTATAGATTACTAGTTACGACCTTTCTCCTCTTATTCATGGCAGAATCACAACCTTACATCAAACTATGATTTTCACAGCTATATGATTCGCTCGATGGAAGAAGAATTCCAAAGAATAGTTGGTGTAAGGTAAGAACAAAAGTACTCCTCATTTTCATCCTCTTCTTTGGGTAGGCAGAGAACTAAAAGTTGTTTAAAGAGAAGTGCGCCAAATGTGGAGAGAAATTCATTTTGATTGGTTCTAAGATTTGATGAAGAAGTGATTCTCATCTAATAGTTGAATTAGCATAGTACTCAAAGTAATTTTGTAATAATGATGGGAAACAGTTCCCATTTATGGAAATTAGTTAATGGTCGGAAACAGTTTCCCATTTAAGGAGAGTAGGCACCATTTATGACAATGCAGAAAAGGAAACAGTCATTGTCGATGCTGGAGTACCACGAAGAGCCCATCATCTTGAGTATAATTAACTTAAATACCTAGATGTCACCCCAACTGTTCTATATTCAACACCTGACTGTGTGTTCAAGCATTAAGCCCAAGTAATGTTTTCTCCAGTTAATTTGGTCCTTAATCTTTGCAAAATTTTGGAGGAAGTACATTGAATCTGTTATTAAGCTCCTGATGGAATGAGTAATGAATTTAGGATTTGTTGTTTCTAGTTGTTTCTCCCTTTACGGTAGCTCATGTATCATCTTTTGTTCAGTGCACCACAATCTGCTGGAGAAGTTACAACTTATCACTGTTAATCTTTTGTCAAAAAAAATTGTTTAAATGTTTCTGTGTTTCATGTTCGATACTCAAATATAAATTAAAATTAGTGTTAAATTTCAAAATGATCTATATATTTAATAAGATTATCAAAATTCAAAGAGCCTAAATCTAAATACAATTTATTATATAAATTTCAAATTATACTCTATCAAATGTATTATTTTTTAAAACTGTTTACTCATATTGACGCTATCCTGCTGTACATACTAAATGAGTATTGGATAGCACAACAGTCGTGGAGAACACTAGAGTAGAGCAATTTTACTTTAAAGTCTATTATTACAACAGTTCTTGCTTGCTTTCCATCATTGGTTTCTTGATTGAAGCTTCCTCTCATAACTTTTGTGTTGTATCTTTTTAGTGGCCCTCTGTGGGGATTCGTGGTGGGATTTATGCTATTTAACGTAAAAGGTACTTCATCCTCCATTGTTTGGAATGAGGAACGTATGCCACTTATGTTTTTTATCATTAGATAAGTTTGCATTTTTCTGCTCCCTGACATTTGTGTTCTGGTGAAACTAAACTTCATCCACTAGCTCATGCATGACTAATTGAACTTTAACATGCAGGATCGAATCTGTATTTCTGGATAGCGTTAATCCCTGTCATTGTAAGTGCTTCCATTGCAATTATGTTTTGAAACTCTTCATAAATGCATGAACATATATGCTTGCGTATATAAAGCAATGCCTATTTCCCTTTCTCTTTATTCCTTACGGTGTAGTGGTAGACTTGACTGTGACCCTGCATGAGTTATCTTTCTTAATATTTATCTCTTCCCTTACATTCTGAATTATCTTGTATATTATATGAACTTATGGATGTGATAGAAGATATAATTAGTCGTTTACTTGTGCTTCTCTGCAGCTTGTACTACTCGTGGGTACAAAGCTGCAGCATGTAATCGCAACCTTGGCATTGGAGAGTGCTGAAATTACTGGCTCGTTCTCAAGGGTCAAGCTAAAACCACGAGACGAACTTTTTTGGTTCAAAAAACCAGAATTACTTTTGTCCTTGATTCATTTTGTCCTTTTCCAGGTTTGTTTGTAAATCATACTTCATTTTTTAATTGTTTCGTCTATCTACTTTCTTTAATGTCTATATACACTAACTTGTTCTTGCATGCTTACTCTTGCAGAATGCATTTGAGCTAGCTTCATTTTTTTGGTTTTGGGTATTCACTGGTCCCTTTCTGTACCTTTTTATTTAACATTTAATACTTAGTCAAAGCATTTCCCTTTTAACTGTATTAATATTCGCGATTTTTAGCATTTGACATTGGCACATTCTCTGATATACTAATAATTTTTTCCTTTTAACTCAAATTCTTTCTCGGAGTTCGACAAAACCATGTTTTCTCCCTTAAATACTTTCTTAGACAAAACCATATTCTCTATTCCATGTGCTTGCATAATATGTTCTACCACATGCATATGTTTGTTTCCATTTGTAGTAGACACTAATGTTCTGAATATCTGAGTTTTGATAAAGTTACGTCTTTATTCTAGTGGCAATTTGGGTATAACTCATGCTTCATAAAGAATCACACACTTGTGTATCTACGACTAATTATGGGGTATGTGTAATTACGAACTTATTTGTATGTACTGTTTAAGGTTTTTTCATTTACCAATGTATATCTAATTACCACAACGGTAAACCTATGCTTTTGTTTGTCACCCAGGTTTGCTGGACAATTCCTTTGCAGTTACAGCACCTTGCCACTCTATGCCCTGGTTACACAGGTATATGTCACGACGGATATAGCTAAATTGAGAAGTCAGAATTAAGAATGATCCTCGTGTTAACGTTCGACTTTGTACACCATTACCTCTCTGGCCTTCTACCATATTCTCATAACCACCTTTAAGGTTATGGATGACATGTCTCAAATTTTCTAGTTCCGTATTCCTTTCTTTTTTCCGCTTCTTCCTCGTGATAAACAAACACCAATAGATGGGAGACAGTAGAGACTGAAGTAGGTGAGGTAAATGAGGACGATGCATAGGGGAAGGGAAGGGGCTTTATTTTTTTCTGTTCTCTTTAGGTCTATTTTAAAAATCATGCATAGGCTATTCCATTCTTAAATGTGGTCTACTTTAAACTTTCAACGGTATGTCCAGAGATCATAAGATCTCCTTGATCATTGTTGAAATGTTCAACTTTACGAACTACTTCAACTGTGCTAATAACTCTGCATGATGCACTTCCACAGTAGACTCGTGAATCGGACTATTAAATGAGATTGTAGATATTAATATTGTCCAAGAACAAAGCTTTGAACATATTATATTGCCTCTTTGCAGATGGGTACAAACTATAAGGCTGCATTGATTCCACAGAGAATAAGAGAAACAATCCACGGATGGGGAAAGGCAGCTAGAAGAAAAAGGAGGATGCGCATGTTCCCAGATGATTCTACCGTGCACACTGATACAAGCACCGTGATGTCACTCGAGGAATATGATCATGACCAGTTGGTTGATAGCCCTCGAACAGTGCATGGTGCAGGTACAGAAATTGAGTTACAGCCACCAACAACTGTCACGAAGGATCACCATTCAGTAACAATTAATGACACTTCAAGTCGTATTGGTACTCCTCTCCTTCGACCCTGTGCCTCTATTTCTTCCGCAACTTCCCCAAGTCTTCCACCTGAAGTAATATCAAGATCATCTTCAATGCCTGCTAGAGGACATTGGAGTTTGGATAAAGAATAACCACCATAGTGAAGCCAGAAAACAACACGAAGTGAAGTTGGTGTTAATACTTCTGCAGGTTTGTTTAACGTCGCATATAACATATATACTTGAAGATGTTTGACATGTGAATTCAAAGAAATATGCAGGTAGGAAAGAAATAGTTTCTATAGTTGCAAAAATATTTGCCCCCAAAACGCTCTGGATTGAAAAATCTATAATGGCTGTTTCTCTATGTAGTTATCTCTTGTATAATCAGTTACACACATGATATGTCTAGGTAAGATGCAGCATCTTAAAGCTTGTATGTTTTCCCTCGTCAAATAGTTAAAGAGTTTAACTTAACTTGTATACACCGACGGTTTGGAGGATTTATACACTATCAATGTACTTTAATATTGTCGCAACAGATAACTTCTCTTACTTTTCAGGTTAGTAATTCCATTTTTTGGACGATTACATGTAGTTATCATTTCGATGACTGATAGTATAGAACTCTTTTATAAATAAGGGTGTTATTATATTAGTACTAAAGTCTAAAAGTCATGGCTTATGCTGGTGTCAGCTTATCTGCTCCAAATTAGTCATAGTTCTCAAAATTGGGGTACATTGTTTTCCTCCCTGTTTCCATTTTCATGATCACTAGCAGCATCCCCACCCTGGAATTCCTGGTGGATCACAACCTCCACTTCCACAAGAACCACCTTAACCGCCACCACCTCCACCACCGCTGTCGGCAGATGGATTTGCCATTCCACTGGGGTTTGGGGTATTTTCTGGTTTTTGGGCGTCTGTGGGTTCGAGGAGGGCTCTATGAGCAGAGCCAAGGATTAAACTTACAGAAAAGACCAATAAAATTAAGGGAAAACATATCTGAGAAGCCATTTCTTTTGATTAATCAAGTACTGAATTGGAGATTATAATTTTTTTTGCATGAAATTCGAGGACTTATCTCTATTTATAGCTTACTAAATGCATGTGAAAAATTGTCTTGAAAGAAATATCCTTGGCATTGCTCGAGCATTAAGGAGTCATCAACTTTGTATGGATACAAAATCGTGCCATCAAAAAGGATTTTATAAAAAATATCAAGAAATCAAATTGGTTCAGACATCGCGGTTATTTTTACTTTGCACTTCAGCCCTTCACTTGAATCGCCATGACAGGCAAACTACCTTGATCCGCCTACGGCCTGGCAGCCTAAAACCCTGCCATGAGAGGGCTGCTTTACTTTTGGTCTATATATGCTTTCATGGGTAGCATCTACCAATTTAATTTACGGACGTGCAACTTCTTTTCTCTTTCATTTCTAGTTCCAAACTTAACTGCGCAAATGCTTAAAATTACTAGAGTTCCACATTTCCCAACTCGAATTCTTGTCCAGCAATGTCTTTTCGTTTATGAGGATCGCGAGTACTTATTACAACAGAATAGTTTCCAGAGCATGACTCAGACTGCCAAACGATAAGAAAAGACGCCTAATGGAAATGTAAGTCATAAGTCCCATAGTATTCAACTTTTCTCGCTGGCATCTATACTTGATCCTGCATCTGCCAGTGCTTCAGCCATCATTTTTGCTCTATTCTGAGTTTGTCTTTCCACAGCAACCATATAGAACCCTAACAAGCAAGATACAGATAAAGAACAACATCAAGTATTCAAACAGAGGAGCTAAAAATAATTTAAGCACTCAGCAGAGATTGGTCACAGTAAACACAGATATATCCAAAATTTAGATATATCATTCAACTATTCATAAATTTTCATTGGTCAAGAGAGTCATTGTGCATACTGAGAATGGAAGTAGATCAACTCAGCAATCCATACCCCAAAATGTCCCATGGCACCCCTAAAAAGCCTTTTGGAATTAAAAGAACCTAAAAATTGGCATGTGAATCAAAATCTACAAAATAAATGTAATGATATGATCAAACTTTGATGATCACTATAAAAGGTGAAGAGTTGATCCATACGCCTAGCGCGGGTTTTGGACTTTTGGTTCAGCGTTTATCACACTTTTCAGTTAATCAATTCTAGTTCGCACAAAGATAGTTGAGAATTAGTTATTCCAAATGTAGGAAAATTCCAAAACAAAATTATAACATACTGCATCGAGGAACAAGTTCACTTAACTTGGAAGCACGTTTGAACTGGTGGAGATGTAGAGTTTCTTCTACCCAATAAGGTTTCTTCTTTGATGAACACCAGTACATGCAATATCTTTTGGATGAATACGGTAAGCAGTTGGCAGTCACTAGGTACTTCTAGCTAAATAAAGAGCCTTGTTGTGGAGTAGGAAAATTCCAAAACAAAATTATAACATACTGCATCGAGGAACAAGTTCACTTAACTTGGAAGCACGTTTGAACTGGTGGAGATGTAGAGTTTCTTCTACCCAATAAGGTTTCTTCTTTGATGAACACCAGTACATGCAATATTTTTTGGATGAATACGGTAAGCAGTTGGCAGTCACTAGGTACTTCTAGCTAAATAAAGAGCCTTGTTGTGGAGATTTCATATGTATTACATTATTATTTAAGTCTTGGCGTACTACCTAATTTGTTAATTGTTGACTTTCTGCCGGTCCATTACAGGCTTAAAATAACCATTGCTTGTCTAGAGAGAAAAATCTCGAGAAAAAAAATCAATAAAGATTGATGGTATACCAATTGCACTTCCAATTGCACAGACCCATAAAAGCCTCCCTGACCATTTGTCAGCAACAATTCCTCTATTCCCAAATCCCATCAGCTAAAACTGGAGCAAAGAGAGCACATATTAGAATGTGAATTTCTCACCATGAAACTACAGCAGTAAAGTCCAGTTTAGCAAGGAAAACACATAATAGAAAGTGAGTTTTTCACCAGCTCTAATTGCTTTCATATTGTTCAATATACCTGCTGTACAACGAGATATATCATTTTCATATTTATAAGTCTTGGAAGTCCTTGGTATACATGGTTTCACTATTTTCTTACTGTTTAAAATAGTTTTCTTTCCTCACTTTCTACTGTAAAGGAGCAAACTGAAAAAACTAATTATCATTTTACCATATGGTCAAAGTTCAGAATTCAGCTTTATAGTAAAGTCCAGTTCCGCAATAAGATCAATGATTAAAACCAAGATCTGCAGCCTAATAAGGCACAGAGGATCATGTGTTTCAAGCACAAATTTAAGAAAATGAGACACTGTATGAAGTATGGACTATATATTGGAATTGTCATGAAAACTGCAGCTACACCCTAACAACAAAAATGTGTCTAAATTAGCTTCTATGCAGAAGATCAAAACTGATCCATTGGATGTTTCAGTTGCTCTATCAAATTGCCTAACTAGTATATGGGGGGAGGGAAGCTATGTGGTATGACGAAAAAAAAAAAAAAGAAACTATACGACAACAACACAACACAGACGAATTATATGGGGTTTTCTCCTTTGCTCAAACATATGTATTGGAAAATCAAGGGGGTTTAGGAATCCAATTATCCGTCTCCTTACTTCTGACATTTAGGCACTCGAGTTCTAGTTAAAGGTGTCTACGAAATTCCATCACTAATACTCTGCCAGATGAAAGGAGATAGTAAATCAAACTAAATAATCCACCAATTGGATGATCACTCGGTTCACAACATGATAACAACAACAGACCCAATGAAATCCCATATGATCATTTAAAAAATAGTTTCCGACTGTAAAAGCTAAACATATCAATCAAGCTATTTTTGTTTATTCCTCACTCTTCTCTTTTCTCTATTTCTTCATGCCAGTGCTTACACTTTTTATTTAGATCATAAAATAAGATCACTTTGCAAAAGGAACATTAGGAATATAGTAAGCACTTCATCTGTTACATTCTAAATGAAAATATAACAATAATTTTAATAGATAAGATAAATTTTCGTGGCAGCAATAAGGCGGTGCTGTATTACACTAGGAACTACTACAAAAAATAAGCTCTTGTCTATTATAGTTTGTAAGGTAATTGAGGATTTCAATACAGCTATCTAAATTGGAAACATTTTGCATTTTTTACACCAAAAGGCCAAAAGAAATAAGCTAGTATACTTCACAAAATATTGATATGTTGATCATATTTTTTGTATTTCTGCGAGAATATTCATAAGAAAAGGACGGCGGAGGAAGAACAGAGAATTACCAGTGGATGAGCTGCCGCCTGCCGCCGGTTGCCTGATATTGGACGCTTGGATTTTGCCGGGATCGTGTGAAACAGAGAAAGAGTAACCGGGTGTTAAGTAGCAAACGGGTAACGACTATGAACTTGGGCTTGGGCTTATCGATATTGCATTAGGCTCAAATAACGCTTCTAGTGCCTATTTTTTGCAAAAATAAAAAGCGAGATAAACTCTTTAATATAATTTTTTCACGTGTATATTTAGAATCATAATATTAAACAATATTTTAGTATATTTTACATATCTTTAGATTAAAATCACAAGATTCAAAAGTGTTTTTTATTTCTAAAGTTATGCGCGGAATAAAAATCAGACAAACAAATTTAAAGGAAGAGAGTATTTTCAAAACATAATGATGCTTTGATTTCAAAGTGTAGCAAAATCCATGTTTTCGTGGCATAAAATATCTCATTCTAACTAAAAATCACGCAGATTTATTATTTGATCATAACTATACGTGTATGATGTATGTGTGGGCAATGAAGGCTAGAGTATTTAAATACATAAATATGTGTATAAGTATGTATATATTGTAAAATTATATAATCTCGCTATGTTCATGTAATGTTTTCAAAATAACACTATGAAGAGTTAGGTTAACATGATTTTTATTTGATGTTCAACAAAATATTTTTCAAATTTATAATTTTAGTTTTGATTAAACCAACCCAATATATGCTCAAACGCTATCAATGTTGAAACAAAAGTCTAAGGATCAAGAAAATGCGGACACAATAATAATGTGTTTGTCCTCTGAGAAACACACAAACATATAGGACTATGTCCTTTAGATTCTTCGAAGATATTGTCGTATGTATATAATAAAAATTTGAGATATTTTAAGAAAATCACTATATCAATTCTTGAACTAAAGAATTAACATTGATTTTAACCAATAATTAGCTATTAACTTGAAATTTTCACCCTCTAAATAAGAAGTTCAAGTTTTCAAATTTTAATAACTATCATTTTCTTGATAAAGAATAAGTGAGTTCGAGAAGAAATGTAAGAATAAAAATGTATGAATATCAACTATAATGGGTACAATATCAAAAAATAATAATTTGAATATACGAAAAATGGAGACAAAAAACGAGTATCAACACTCAAAGAATACACCGTGCAATTTCATGATAAAATAGTTCAATTAATCAAAATATTGATAATTTAAAACCAAAAAGCGAACAAAGAATTAAACTTTTAAAAACTAAACAAAAAACTTTCCAAATAAATTAGAAAATCGAAATATATTTGGCTATTTTTTTGGCCATTTTTGAAAAGCTAATAGTTTTTTTTTTATGATCTGATATTCAAAACTCACCAACGGATTCTCTTGATTTGTGCATTAACAATTTCATTACTTCTTCGTAAAAAGTTGAGCCAAAGTACATAAATATCCAATTTTAGAATTATAATTTAAATTGTTCCTTACTGTTTCGCATTTTATTTTAATATATATTTATAAATTATTTCGAAGGGCTTATACATACTAAAGAAAATTTTAAAATTAAATAATAATATCCGAATAAATTACCTTTTAATTTTTTAGTAACAATTCACATTCACTAAAATTAAGTAATTTTTTATAATCATAAAAAAATTATAGTGAAATAATAACTATTCATCTATGTTTAATTCAAGATATCGGATTCGTAAAATTCATATTGACTAAAATTAAGTAATTTTTCATAATCATAAAAAAATTATAGTGAAATAATAACTATTCATCTATGTTTAACTCAAGATATGATATTAGTAAAATTCACATTTGACTAAAATTATGTTATTTTTTATATTATGGTGAAATAATAACTATTCATCCATATTTAAATAAAGATATCAAATTCAAATCCTGAGTATGAAATCATAATTGATACGAAAAACTTCACCTCAAAGTGAAATTTTTTTATGCAAAATTCGAATTAATCGAAACCAAAGTAAAACTAAATAAAATTCCATAAAATATACCAAACATACTTTGAGAATCCTGTCCATTTGCTTTAGGCACTTTTAGCATGACTCGATTCATCATCAAATAATTAGAAACAGCTTTTTATTTTTAGTCTCTCTCCTCACTCTTCTTCCTCCTTCCTTCCTTCTCCGGAAAGCTAGCGGTTGAGTCTGAAGAGTGAACAAAACCTTGTGCAGATGGAGAGAACCTAGAACGCACTTTATTGGAGCTACTTCGTTTGGTTTCTCTCATTCTCTGTGTCATCGGCCGTCAAGTGTATAGTAAGATTCCTTTTCTCTTTCTGTTCAATGATCAATCACACTGTTTTTGCTTTCGTTGGATGAAAAATTGATTCGATTTCTATCCTCGCATGTTCTCCAGAAGTGATTTTGTAATTCGTTTTAACCGAATTGGATTTTGCATTGTTTAGCATTTGTAGAAGTACGATTTATATTTTTTTTTGAATTGGTTGCTTTTTGATGAGGTTTTGATGTTTAAATTTCAAGCTGAGAATGTTCATCTGGATGTTATCTTCGTCGATTGATTTTGTTTTTGTGTGGATGAATGTGTGAGTACATTGCCGTGTTAGTTGTAAGTTTTGGTGTGGAAAGTGATGGAATGAAATGCCTGATTTTAATTTGTGACCTAGACGGTTAGTATTGATTCCTTTAATGAATATTGTTCAGCAGTTCCACTCTTAGATCGCAGTGGTTTCCTTTTTCATTCATCGGAATAGACTCAGTTATAGTGTGTCAGCATCTTTTCAGGGGTATAGTTGTATGCTTAATGTAATCTTCATTAATTTGAGGAAAAATATCAAATTTCGTGAAAGTGGAAATGTCAGACTTGGAATGTGCCTTTTTCGCGATTTTCTTTGGAAATTGAAATTTAGACTTGTAATGTGCTTTTGTGCTGCATCTGAATAGTTTTAAAATTTGGCATTACTAAAGAGATTCTTTTGGATGTGGATGATACGAGAAGTGAGTTAGTTTGTAGCAATTGTAAATCATTTGTTCAGACCAAAGGAATTTACTTAGGCTACGCTTATGGCTTTGTAATGACACTGTGTAGACTAGTAATTCTTTGATCGCTTCTGTTAGTTAGATCTAAACAACCAGTTAGCAGCATTTCACCATTTTCCTTATCAAAAAGTAGTATTTCTCCATTTTTACTATTACATTACTTAGTTGCTTTTCTCCTGTCACAACAATTGGTTCTCTGTACGTTCTGTTATCCGTGAAATGTTGGATTCTCTTGTTGTTATGCCATCCAATCTCTGTCATTTTCCTTTATTTTGTGGTTTCTGCTACTCTACAATATGTTACAAAGCCTTTGATTAATAAGTGATGTTCTCAATATAGTTGCTTCTTTACTTCTTATCAGCGGTTCTTATTTCATCTTATGCTGCAAGGATGAAGATGGAAGCACCTCCTTCAACATTCTTGTTTACTGATGATGATAGCAAGAACCTGGAGCAGTTGCTTGATGTCTTTGGTTCTGTTGTCTCTCTCGATGACATTGCTGCAGCTTATTGTAAAGCAGGTCGGGATCCAATTATTGCTGGTGATATACTTGGAGATCAGAAACCTAGCAGCTCCGGAACTACTAACTCTGAGTCAGAAGAAAATATAGAGGATTCTGTGACTCAGACTTCTGAATTCGAGGAAATAGGGGACTCTGTGATATCGACTTCTGAATCTGTATCTGAGGTTGATGCCAAGAGAGCTGGTCCTTGTTCATCAAAGCAAAAAAAGTTATCAGTGTCTATGGGGACTGTCTCAAGCATGATCCCAAGAGACTATTTGACGAATAGGCGACTAATTACAGAAACTTCTACGAGAATCAAGCCACTGAAATTAAGTGCAGATGATTTTATAACCCCAGAGCTAAGGGATGAGAAAGCTCCATTAGGTGCTGCAGCTATGAGTGAAACCCTGCCCAGCAGTATAGAGGAGTTCCTCTTCAAAATGCTCGGAAGTGGATTTTCTCTTGACAGGAGTGTAATTAGAGATGTTGTGGGTGAGCACTTTACTTATGTCTACACTTAGTGTTCGTAAGATTACTTGAGAAGTAGCGCTGACACATGGAGTAATGCTAATTATACTTTCAATGACCTGAAATCGTGTCATTTCTTTCTTCACTTCTTTACATTGATCTTCTAATGAAACTTGCAAAAGTTGGTTAAATGTTTCTTTATAGTCTGTTTTGAGACTTGATTTTGTTAAGTAGAATGTAACTTGAGGATGGTCCACTTGTTCAGTTTGTGCTCAATATTATCACCACCCTTCTGGAAAAGAGTATTCATCTGCTTTATTGGTTGTCTGAGATATCTTTAAATTCTGTTCCTTTTTTTCTTCCTTATAACTGCATCGTAATTCCTATGAGCTCATAACTGCATCCTAATTCCTAGGAGCTGTCACAACTTTTGGATAATCTCCTTGTTAATCTGGTGTTGTTGGATATGCAGGTCAATGCGGCTATGATCTGAACAAGGTTAGTGATATCAACTCAACCACATTGTATACTTTATATGTGTATTTTGAGGCATTAAATGCTAACATTTTATTTGGCTCAATTTTATGTTTACATTCGGCATATGCATGTTTGCACTTAACTCTGTATGCTGTTACTTAGTAATTGGCACCACATTGTTCTATGCTAAGCATACATGGGAAAGTTGCTCTTCTAAGCTCCTGCAGATACCATCTAGCCTGCCTATTCTCCCACTCCCTTTTATTATTACCTCTGAAATCTTGAAAGTAAGTCCTGTGTTTTGTTTGATTTGTGTCCAAACTGTGATCGGTTATATGCTTTTCTAGGTCCTCTTCAAAGTTAATCCCATTGCTGGTTTGGATTTTGTGGCTTAAGTTTAAGCAGTTTTGATGTATGTGGTATGAAGTCCGCATTTAACTAGAAAATAAATTATGCTCCATTCTACTTGTCTAAATAGCTATTAAGCCTCTATCACTGTTAAAGTAATTACCTCATGTACCTAAAATTAGCTTGTGGATTTAGGAACCGATGAATGAATTTCTTGCTAACTGTGGTTTACTTTCATGGCTAGAAACCACAATGCATGTGTGGAATCATACATAGTTGCAGAAAGATGAGGCCAGGTTGTTGCTAGACTTGCAGAAGCTTAGTTCTCTTGCTAAGCAGAAAAGACAATGCTCGGCTATTGCTGTTTGATCTTCTGATTCTGAATATATCAGCCTGACAACAATTTTTTAATTCCTGCTTGGGTGCTTCTATCTTTTCGTTTCAGAAATTTTGCATGCATACTAGACAGAGATTGGTTTACTTCTCTACACAGATTTACATATCGCTCTAACCCTGCATTCTCACTATATGACACCCCCTTTCCTCTGAATATGCAGAGTATGGATGAGCTGCTAGATATGTCTGCATCAACTTTGGGAAAGAGTGATGATATTATAAATATAGGTGTCAAGAAAGTAAGTTTTCTTGTATGTCACTTGGTGTTGCTCATGTCTGCTGTAAAACTAGATACAGATAATCTCACTTACAAGCGACAGTTACTTAATGATAATGATCTTAGTCAGGCAATCTGCTTCCTAGCCACACTCTTGAAGGAAAATGAGATTGCTTTTTCACAATAAAATTCTAGGAAAGGATAGTGTCTTATCTTTCTCTTCTATTCTCCTTTTCCTCCCCCTTAGCCCATTCACTCCTCACCCCAGTTTGTTCTCTCCACCATGCTCATTCTCTCACCTGGCCTGAGAAAAGTGCTAATGACTGGAGTTACTACTGTACTAAGGATCAGGTTTTCTTTGAGAAAAGGGTTCCACATCTATACAAATCCTCATGGTAGGTTGATATCTTGAACGAACAGCCAAAGACCAGATATGCACTAGAAATTATTTTCAAAAAATAGATTCTAGTTAAATAACCTACTGATGTGACTACAGACAACAAAAATGAGCAGTGTATTCCTTTTGGGAGGTAATTTTGTAAGGGATTCTATTCATAAACAATAGGTTTCTATGAGGTAACTTCTCTAGAACTGGAAACAGTTTTGGATCTGTAGAGATGCAGTCCGCGGTCCGCCTAAACTACTTGACATTGTGTCTAGCTGTAAAAAGAGCTTACAAGATTAATAATGTTCATTTCATTCACCATATAAATATCTACATTCCTTTGAATTCTAGGAATTACTTTTATATTTTGTTGGCTACTATTCTGCTAAGTTCGGTGAGACCAGATTTCCCCGTCTCTGAAATTAAAGGGAATAGATAACCAACCACTCTTCTCCTATCCCTTATTACTTGAGGTGCTGCAGCACTAAGAATTTATTTTTAAAAGTAAGGATCACAGACTATCTTTCAGGCATTATATTTAGACGGCCCTTTAAACTAGTCCAGATATTCTATTTAACCACTTATACTCAACCTATGACCATTTGAACACCTTACCTATACTAAAAGTGTCATTCAGCCCCAGTCCAAACAAAAAAAGCTGTGTAACTCACGCGCTTATGATGTGGCAGAAAGACAAATAAAACCATGACATGTGGCATATGGACTCAAGTAATCATTAAAAAAGAAAAGAAAAAGCTTAGTTTCTATAACCCACCCCTGCCCACTCAACCCTCCCTTTCTTCTTTCTTCCTCCTTAGAAATTCCCTTCGATCCCCCATTGCTTTCCACCCATTTTTTTCTCATTTTTCTCTTTGTTCCTTTTGCTTTCAAAAAATTTTCCGCCAGAAGTTTCTGCCTGATTTGACAAGTATGAAGATTGGCTGAAACTTTTATGGATATTTGTCAGAAAAAAATTATCTCTGGCAAACCTTTTTGTTCATCTATTTAATCTAATATTCCAGTTTAGTATTTGCATAATAATGTATGGGCTGGAGTCATGAGAAAAATGATTGTTCTATAAACATGTGGGATATAACAGAGGTTTATGATGGTTGAAAATGGCGGTTGGGCGGCAGACCACCTGAAAGAGAAGAAGAAAGGGGGGAATTTTATTTGAAAAGAAAAATAAATGAAAAAGAAGATGAAAGGAAAAAGTTAGTTAAAAAATATAAAGTAAAATTTTACAGCACTCACGCGCTTGATAGTAAGTGCACAACACTTTTGTGCCAGATCAGCGTAAGGTGTTCAATAGAATCTTTTATGGTAATTCTATATTAGTTCCATATGCAATTAGAAATTGTTTAAATCACATAAAATTATTTCCTTCCTTACTATGCTTTCTCTAATTTAATATAACAGTCTGTGGAGAGTCCAGATTTTGCATCAGTTGCATCAGAAGAGACATCTTCAATGACAGATCCAGTCATCCGGTACTTTGTCCTCCAGAAACTATAATTTTAGTGTCCAGGAAGTACTTTTTTTTTTGTTAAACTGATTTCGTAGATTTTCAAGGTGTTGTTATGGATTGACAGTCATCCTTCTATTTTTCCTGATGCAGTTCCAAAGCAAATGCGAAGACTAAAAATGGGCTCAAGTTATCTAAGGAGGAGCAGGAAAGGTATGAGAATCAAAAGGAAGTTCTGCAGGCATTGTTTGATGTACCTACAACTTCAAGATATGATGGTGTGGATGAAGTGATTCTTCCGGTGAAGGAAGTTGGGAAGTCTAGTCGATTAAATCTCGTTGTAGATAAACCATTACAGGAGACTTTAGAACGCCAGATTCTTATCAGGACTCCACAGACTGATGCAAAAAGTAAGCAGCACTAACTGCTTATTACTTGTGTTGGACAGATGAAAAAAGTGTTTATGGTAACATTTGGCTTTTTTTAAAGGTTTCATAACTTCTTTTTAATTGCCTTGATTTTGTACTCTTGTATGGCAAGATTTCTTTTTTCAGTTGAATCTGCCACTGGGAAGCCAGAAACTGGAGAACTTTTTTTTTTCTTTTTCTTTTCTTAATCGTATAAGTTCTATATGTTGGAGCAAGTAAGAAGTAGAAAAAGGCTCCCCCTCTTCATGGTTTGTCTTTTTCTTGAGGTACCTTGAGCTTTATTCTATGGAAGTGAAATTACCATTTAACTTAACTGGACCAATAAATATATCCATTCGCATCGAACCATATGGAAGTCGCCCTGGAACAAGTGCAAGCATACTCCTGTCTTAGGTATACACTTACAAAATTCCCTTGGAAACACAGACTTAAACCTCAAAGTACCCTATTCATTCACAGAAAAGATATTAGAATATTATATGTACTGGTGAAACAAACAACATGCCCAGTGTAAATCCCACTAGTGGGGTCTGGGAAGGGTAGGATGTATGCAAATATTTAGGATAGCTATTTTGCTTCATTTTCTCATGTAAACACCTCTTGAACTTCAATTTTAGATGGTGAGGAGAACGAAGAAAGCTATGAAGTTCTTCGGAAAGCTGTAAAGGAGTACTGGATTACAATGAAAGAGTACTATAACTCAGTGAGTCATGGAAACCTCTCTTCTAATGTTTCATGATCTGAATACCATTAAGATGCTTCATTCTGTGTTGAGAGAGAAGAAGAAAGTTTAGTATGTTAAATCATGACTGGTATTACAAACTTAAATTGTTTTCCAGGCTTCTGAAGCATTTTCCAAAGGAGATCATGATAAGGCACGCAAATTCCTGGAAGAGGTAGGGTGTTTGTTCCTTTATGTAGAGTGTCCTTCACTGTTTATATTTGAAAATATTAGTGAAGAAATAACTGGCCTCTCTAGTCTCTATGAGATGTTCTACTGATTGGTATCAGCTGAGTAGGTGGTGTAGAGTTACTATCTTAGCTCTGTTAAGTGGTCAGAGTCTGAGCATTTTGTCATCTTCCTTCAAACTATCTAAATATTTACTTGCTTCTTGCTTTACACCTATCAAGGTAGGTTTTAGCTTCAAGTTAGCCTACAAATATCGTAAAAAGCAAAGTAACGTGAGCTTCCAGGTTCAAGTCTTAATATTCATCGACATCTTTCACTTCTAGCACAGTTGAAGAGAAAATACTCATAACATCACCTATCACGAGAAAAAGAAGAAAAAAATCTCCAAATTCATGCTGGGTATAATGTCCAATTTGTGCAAACTGTTCTCTTCCCAAAAAGTTGACCTTGCCTTGGCTGATCCACTTGTTTAAATTTTCATTATGGTGGTGTGCTGGCATTTTACTCATAATCTTCTCACGAAACAGGGACAGTTTTTCATGATGAAGGCGCAAGTGACTGATGAACAATCCTCTCAAAAGCTTCTTGAAACCAGGTTAGGCAGAAATCTGGCTTCGTTTCTCTTTTCTTTCTCTACTCATGTATGTTGCTTACAGGGCTTGTATTTACCCAATACTCCAACCTTAGTTGCAGTTCCATCAAAGAAATTGTGACAGTCGACCTTCACGATTTGGAGCCAAAGGATGCAGTGCGCTTACTCAAACTTCAGTTGACTTCTCTTTGTGGTTTCTCGAGTAGGTTATTGTCATTACAGGATTTCGTCTATTGTTTTTATTTAATAAATGACATTGATAGTTTTCCTTCTATCAGCTATTCAATATCTCAAAATCTTAGTTGGGATCAATGCTGAAGAAGCCAAAGGTCCCCGGAAGCGTCTGGTATGACTTTTTTTTTTTTTTTTGGTGCTGATATGTTTGAATAATTTCGTCTATCTGCTGCTGTTTTTCTAACGGGTATATGTTACTGACAATTGGAAAATTGTACTTAAAAAAAAGGGTTTCTCAGGATCTACAATTTTTTGGGGTAACACAGTAAATATTACTATTGACAAACCAAATCAGCATAGAATACAAGCCTAAGAGCGCCTAGCCATTTCCACCTCTTAGGAAGGTAAAGATGATCATAGGCCTTAAAAACGAGTCTAGTTACATGTATATTCTCTGTTTAAGCCCCCTAGATCTATCCAACTTCTTCTGTGTATAAGGTAGACTTAATCTATCTATTAACTCCTCCTTACTCTGTGTAATTTCCCTCTCTATATGTACAGTTTGTCCCTTGAACAGTTCCCAATTCTGGGCCCTCCAAGTATAATAGACCATTGCCCCCACATACAGCAGCTACTATCTTCTTCTGGATTAACTTCCAATGCTTCCTTCTAATGATTATCAGCACTTGCTTCACATTGCTAGTCTGAATATTGATGCCCATCCACTGTACCATTGCCTCCCTTACATTTTTAAACCAGTCACACTCAAAAAGTAGATGCTGAGATGTCTCCATATCAGCAGATCCACAGAGATCGCAGAGCAGGTCATCCACCTGAATGTTTAGCTGAAGAAGAGCCCGTTTGGATTGGCTTTAAGAAAGTAGCTTTTAAGTCAAAATAAAAAGTCAAACTTAAATGACTTTTAAGTCAAAAAATAAAAAGTAGGGGGAGACCTACTTTTGGTTTTTAACTTTTTTTAAGTCATTTTTAACTTAAGTTATTTTTAACCTTGCCAAACCCTTCCAAAAGCTAAAAATGACTTGAAAGTAGGTTTGACCAACTTTTAAGCCAATCCAAACAGGCTCGAAGTCTCCTTTTCTGCTAGCTAAACAATAAACCTGTGTTTTGATTGTGCAACATTGTTTCATATCTGTTCTGTAGTGTCCATTTTCCTTTGTTCCCCTACAATGTCATGTAGCTTCTAGAGATTGAGTACCTTCCTCCAGGTGTAAGATTATATCTCCCTTGGGTATACCAATCCCCCAAACTGTGGAATCATCCTTCATATAGATACCATGCACCCATGTCACCCTTAGTGAGTCCTTATCCACCACCAATTGCCATAACAGTTTCCCTACTTATGCAAGATTCCAGATTCTGCAGCCCTTTATATTAAAGCCTCCATTACCCGTAGGTACACAAACAGTATCCCAAGCTACAAGGCTCACTTTCCTCTTTTCGTCATTGCCCCCATAGGAACATCCTACATCTTCTATCAACCTCTTTCAACACACTCTGAGGCAGTATGAACACCGTACCCCAGAAGTTATGAATGGAGAACAACACAGCAACAATCACTTGTAGTTTTCCAGCGTATGACAATTGCTTACAATACCCTGTACTAATTTATCTGATATCTTATCAATCAGAGTGTGGCAGGATCTACAAATTACTTTTGAAGAAAATGGTTGTTTTTTATTCTTCTTGCCTCTGTCATGTTATACATGGTATGACACCTTTAAACAATCTAGATGGTTCAGAAAATTTGGCCTTGGAAGTCTAAACAATTAATTCCAGATTGGTAACTCAAGAAGATAATAGACCTTAAATCTGACATATGGGAAGTCTAAGTGCAATTAAGCTGTATGCCAGTTTATCTTTTCACCTCTAAAATATGAAAGTGGAAATTCCATCTACATCTTTCATAAATGTAAAACCACAATGTTCTGACGTCAAAACACTACTGAATGGACAGTATTTAACTATACAGTCGAGCACCTTCTAGAACTCTACTAGAGGTGCCAGTCTAGTTAATTTATGGTCCTTGTAACCAATCATAGTATAAGCTAGGAAAATTAATGTGATATCCAAATTGTTTCTTCCTTCTAGGAAATAAATACTATATTATATAATCTATTCAAAATGTACATATAAGAAACAACTGTGGTTTAGAGAATGTTATAGTGTTGACTCTTCTCATTTTCATTATTTTGATCACGAATATTCTCTGTATAGGACTTTGGATAAGTTAGGGTTGAAACTTCCTCCCATCCTGTAGGATTAAAAGAAATTTTCTTTATGAACTTATTCGATCTCTGTTGTTTCATATCCCAGATAGTATGTCCAATTGAATTATTTTTCTCCATTCTATGTCTATTACATCTCATTTCTTTAGCTACTTGAATCGTCGTTGGACAAACAGAAGTATGAGACAGATATTTGAAAACAGGTACTTAAATTTTTGGAGAGGGATTCCATACCATGGACGGAGGAAGAAAATGGCGCAGTGCTTGTGATAAGAGTGGATGTGATAGATCCGAGGAAAATGACTTTTGCTAAAAAATCAACTGCCAGAGTCCGATAAATATATCACTGAAGAGATAATTGATCTAAAGCATGAACTCTGTATCAACTTGGATCTTGTGAAATGCTTCTGCATTTTTCATGCCCACAAGGAACAACCTTGGCCTTTTGTTTGCTGCCAAAAAGACTTGTATTTGATCCTTTAATTTTTCTTCTTAATTCTCAAGCCGGTGAACAAGTTTTGCTTAGGCACCGATTTACTTGGTAAAGATTAGTACTTTGCCAATTGATTTCAGAAGTACTTTAGATGAAACATGCAATGGCTTTGACTTACCTTGCATGTTGCTTTCGGTTTCCAACTTAGAATGTACTCTGCTTATATAGTTGTGCTCCATGATAGTTTGCAACTTGTATTAGAGTGGATTACAGTCCCACATTGGTTGGGAATGAATTGGTGGTTTACTTATATGGTCTTCCGCAAACCTCCCCTCGCAAGCTAGCTTTTGGGGTTGAGTTAGGCTCAAGTGTTATATCTTTACATGGTATTAGATTCAAGTTCTTCCCCTTTTGGGCTCCCAGCCCACGTTCCTATCAGGCCTGGATGTAGCAGGTCTTAAGAGTGGATTACAGTCGCACATTGATTGAGAAATGAACTAATGATTTGCTTATATGAGAACTTGGGCAATCCTCCCCCCACGTGCTAACTTTTGGGGTTGAGTTAAGTCCGAGTCACCTTGCAAGTAATTCAATCAAGGATATTGACAAACTAAAGGAAAACCGGATAAAATGGATTTCCTTTTACTTGACTAACAGAGAACTCGATTGGGTAGCTTGCGTACTAGCATGGGGTAAAAATCAAAATCGCATGTTATAGTGCCAAAGCAAACTCGTGATTGACAAAATGTGGACACTCAATCTAATTTAGAATTAAAATTATTTACATGTAAAGAAGATTCAAAATCTATCAAAAATAGCTAAAACCAAGTTAGAAAAGGAGCTGACAAAAACACAGAATAAATTCAAGTGATCATTCATTCATTAACACTTGAAGTAATAATAATTCAAGCTAATGCATGAGATATCATTGATCATTGTGTAAGCCTTTGCATCTCAGTTTGGTCATTCAAAGTCTCAAGAAGAAGCGGAGGGGCGTATTGAGCAGTTCCCTGATGCTCCTCTGAATCTTGACAAAATGAAAGAATTATGGTATCAATTGACATCTCCACAACTGCAAAGAAGAGAGTTGCCACGATGTACCCAAGAAACCAGCATACCTGTATTAGAAACAAGAATCAAGCTTAGAGATACAGAAGAGAAGTTAGACTCGAATGTGGATTATGTGAGCTCTTTTACCCTTCTCCATTTAAATACCAGAAAAACTACACTAGTCAGGATTTTAACCCACGTCATGTTCTATATCGTACTCCTCTAGTAAAGGGGTCACAATCAAATTTCCAAAAAAGGTGCTTTTGGCCTCCAGACCTCTTGGCCAAACAGACTCTTAGATCTCCTCCGTCAAAGTTTATTGTAAAGAATCAGAACCCCAAGAGTTGGTTAAGTGGCATTTTCTCTGTTAAGCATTCAATTTTGGTAATCCTACAATTGCCAGTTGAGTAAGCAGTTACACATTGTTCCGCGATTGCTACAGCTTGAAAGTTTCCTATCTCACAGTTATCAATCTACGTTGTCAAGCTACAAAACCTCATTGCATGAACCTTTTTAAGTGAATCATGTTCCTCAAAAGTTATCAAGCTACAAGACCTCGTACACATTCTTTAAGTTAAAACAGTATCCACACTCATTTGAACCTCTTAATCATCACCATAAGTAATCATCAAGTGAAATCTTCAAACACTTTTACTAAATGATACTATGGAAGTTAACATATATAGGTCTTCACTCTCTTTATAGTTCTCTATGTTGCATCATTTAAAGTGGTAATAGAAACTCCTCAAAGGATCTGGGCTATTTCTTAGTTCTTAGTTTTGTGAAATTGATAGTTGCATCTACTTAAATGAAAAATCCATCGAAAAGAATTAGACTTACCAGCACCGGGAAAATTGGAGACGAGATCTTGTTATGTCCAATGTTGTACTTGTGAGTATCCAACATGAGAAAAGCAAAAAGCGCACTTGCAAGACTGACACACAACTTCCCAAGAAAGAGAATAACATCACCAATGACATTCACCTTCCCAATCCGAAGGATGTTACTTATAATGAGATCAGTCGCAATCTCAGAAGACTTAAAAAAACCTTTTCCTGTTATCGCAATCTGCAAAGCATCACAAACACTATCATTACTAATGCTGTTAAGATAATCACTATAAATCTAGATCATGTGTAACAATGATGGCAAGTTCTCGTTAATTTAACGTTCTGAATGACCGAGAAGTTGAGGAACATTGAATGGGATTGCAACATTTTGTACTCTTACCAAGATGTAAGCATTACGATTCACAGATTTGATGGTCCAACCAATACACCGCAGGAGACATTGTGAGGAATTATATGTCATTCTTCCAAACCAACTTTCTGGTGCAGAGTTAGCAACTTTAAGTTTACGCCGGAGTGCTTCAAGTATAAACCTGATAGACTCTATAAATGAAACAATCAGAGAACCAAGAGCAACAGATCCAATGCTGTAACGTACAAGTCGCTTCATAGAGGAGAGCACTGGGAGAAATGAAATTTCTGGCTGCACTTGCAAAATTAAGCTGATCAGTCACAAGTACATAACCAAAATACTCTGTAAAATCAGGAAATGTTTCGTCTCAAAAATATTTGAAACAGGCTACTGAAGCTTTCTAGAAAGTAACAGCAATTGGTTTTTGACCAGCATTGCTGGAAAATGAGAGGAGGATTTATACTCACCGATGTTCCACCTCGAGCCCAATAGTATGTAGCGACAGAGCCTGCAATGACTGTTGCAGAGCTTGCCACAAAAAACTGAGTGGCCCAATAGCCTCCAAGCAAATGGAAAAAAATTGCAGCACCAATATGAGAAGTATACTGGATGCTGTAACCGCAGCAACGATCACAGCTCACCCTATTTGATTTAAGATCATAAGCACAGCAGTTGGTGTTGCAATCATTCTGGACAACGCGTCCAGAACTAAAAAGATGAAGAGCAGCTGAAAACCAAAACATGTAGAAGATTGCTAGGATAGCATATGGAATGATGGGGAAAATTATTAGTGCTAGTACTTCTCCAATGACCTTAGCAGCTACCTGCAATTTAAATTCTCAATCATAATCTCAACTTTTAAGTAAATTTATCTCGAGATAGAAGCTTTATACTCAATCCATAAGGCTCAGAAAGGTTGAGAGATGGACTTACCTTCAGGACTGAAGTAGCCATAAGGATACGTCGCACTATAGCGATGGATGACAAGACCGAAATAATCATCACAGCAGTCATGATAACAGCAGCAGCATGGAGATGACTTGTTTCCTACCAAGTGGATAATCTGATTAAACGGTACAGCAAACTAAAAGCAAATTATTACATAGAGAATGATAAAACTGAAAATCAAGTATACCCTTGCAGATACATGATAATATGGATCATGTTCGCCAATGATGGGGGAGATAGAGTCGTTCCCTATCCATCCAGCTGGACAGTAAAGAAAGATAATCTTGTTAGTATACTCAATGGACAAATATGATGTTCAATTATGCAACAAACATAAGATGTAGTGCAGGACAACGACGAAATCTTCACGTACTTTAGGAAAAATAAAACGAAGGATCTTTGCATAAGACAGAAAGACTTGAGCTTTATCAAAAAGAAAGGATTACATCAGGAAAAATGATATATCTTGGTGAATGTGCGCAAAAGAGTGCAGCATACATTAAACAATAGGCACCTTGTCGGCCTTTTTACTAATTTTTGTTTGATAAACGTGGTGTTTGGGTTAGCTTTCACGCACCTCTACTAATTTTATGGAGAACGGAAAATGGAAGAAAAAGGAAAGAAGTTATGTTTCCCATGAATCACTCTTAGTACAAAGGTGACTTGTCTAGTTTTCTTTAACCCCAGGGAAAGGGGTGTGAAAAATAAAAAAGCCAGAATCACAAGTACTAACAGTGCTACGAGACTATTGGACATAGAACTAATAATAGAAAGTATAAAGTTTGTGCCCCCAAGGCCTAGCTCGAGTGGCAAAAGGTGGAGGATTTGTGGCTTAGGTTGCAAGTTCAAGCCCCACACCATGCAAAGCGAAGCCCGGTATTTAAGTGGAGAAGGGTAGAGGGGCGTGCCCATTATCCACCGAGTTTAGAAGGCTATGATTGGTCCAAAGGGCGGGTCACAGACGGATTTCTCAGTTATAAAAAAAAAAGAAAGTATAAAGTTTGTCAGAGGGTACTACATCTCAATAACAACTTGGACATAGAACTGAAAATTGACATGAATTACAATTACTACGTAACGACAGAGGGAAAGCACTAGGGAACAGTGCCTAACCTTTCAGGTAGTAGAACATTGTGACTGAAATTATAAGGGCATTAAAGAGGACGACAGTTATCCAAGGCATTGCAGCCACAAAGTGACGAATCATCAAAAGCCATATCACTGATAGAAACACGGGCAAAATTCCTCCACAAACAATCAACACTCCCCATGACTTGCCTACATCAGCTACATATCTCTGAAAATGTAACTCAAATGTGAATTTCGAACGCTTAAATAACAGAATGTGATACCATAGAGAATACAAGTAAGGTACCAAGTTTGATATAATATGTGTTACTCGAGCATTTCAGTGTTCTCTTGTTTTAGACATCGTTTGACCATTGACACACAGGTCAAATGAAACACATTTGTTATTTATGAAAACGAGTTACACTTTTACCGTTGAAAAAAAGAATTGCAGAATTTGTGGATATGAAAAGCAACCTTTCCAAGTGAAAAATATCACCTACAGCCAATCAAACGAGCAATCGACAACTATACTATTGAGTGTCTCATTTTCTCCCGGCAAGTTTGAATGAAAATATTTAGCTGAGTACTTTACTAGTAGAGAGAAGTGTTAAGTCACTCAACCTTTAAGACCAAAGATCGAGAGTTAATTAAGCCATGGATAGATTTATCAACTGCGATGTCCTCAACAATGTTAACACCACCCATCTCCTTCCAATGCCGCAAAGACACATTTGATGCACGTGCGATAAGTTGGCAGCTCCAATAAACTGGCACAAAAGGTTAAAATATTGAAAAAGAAATTAAACATCTCAAAACACTTGAACTTCCAACAGATAAGGGGAGGGGAAACAGTATGTTCCATTTTATCGAAAATCATCAAAAGGACCATTAAGCTGGTTCTTAAATCAATAATAAGTACTTAGCAAACAATGTGCTTGACATTTCATGCCGCAAATGTCTTCACCAATTAATTTGGCTCTTCTATTTTCACTTACCATTAACACTTGGAAATATGACAGGGTAGCAAGGACCTTGAAGCTGAAGTGAAGTGTTTCTTAGGTCTGGAGTTAGGTCTGCAAAATAATCATAATTTCTATCAATCCAGTCATCCACTGACAGACGAACCTCGCCTTCTGGATAGTCACACACCCAATTTAGAGAATCTTCAGATGGGATAGGGCAGTCCATCAAGCAAATAGTCCTAGCATTAGAAAGTTTGGCCTGATTATCCTTTGAACCACTTTCATAAACTTGATTTGGGTTCACCCAGTATCTGAGTTCCAATTCACGAAGATCAGGATCAGCGTGTCTATCACCACAAACATTGCCTTTATAGTCCAGCCCATATGTTAGCCTGATAAGCCAGAACAGATGCATCAGCAATACAACAAATGAGTGAACAAGTATATCCATTGACAAAGGGAAGATCTTTTTTCTTTTTTTGCATGGACAAGCTGAAAAAAAAAAACTCTTATAATATAATTCCATTTAGAGAAAAGAACCCTTCACAGTAGTGTAAACAGAATATTCGAAAGATATCATTGAAGACATATTATCAAAAAGAATTTCTACATGTTTGGCCATGAAAGATGAACCAGACCACATGTGAGGGGCTAGTTGAAGACCTTCTTGAGTTGATTTCGCATATGGTCACTCAACTAATAGTTTATCTCAGAAAGTCACTTTCTTTGTTGAAGAAAATTGAAATCAAGAACAAAGGTGTGTTTTTATGAGATAATAACTATTAGTTCAGTGACCATTTGAGTAATCAACCTTCTTAAGTAAATATAAGTATGATTTCTCTAAAAACTTGATGAGATGGTCACACAATTCCTTTTTTCCAAACAAGGAGTTTACATATCTATACCAATCTTTAACTTATAACATTGGCCATAAAATCAGGTTCTTTTAATGAAAATTTTAATAACAAAGAGCCAAAAAAGAACATTATTTTCAACTTGTGGCAACACTTAGGCATTTTTCCACACCCTTCAGAAGGTTAAGTCTTAAAGAAGATAACTTTGTACCTCAGCAAGACAAAAACAAAGCAACATCTAAAATTTGCATTCAGCCAAAACAACAAAAGACTAACCTTTCAAAGAAAAGTAAATCAAACCCACATTACACTACCACAATATATGAACAACAAAGAACATCTTACACAAAATACATTAAACTAACAGATCAAAATACCAAAAACAGCACAGACACATTTAGGGTATGCAAAAACAGCAAAAAAGATTGCAACTTTTTTATTTCTTGATTTATTTTTTTCATTTTTTTTTTACCTCAATGGGTTTCCTTGGTTGAATCCAAAGCTGGAATTAACAATCATAGCAACCCAAAAAGCAATAAAGATAACAAGAAACACAACATCTCTACATTTCCTGTTGTGTTTGATAATTCCATCCCCTTTTTCAGCTACCCCACCATCACTTGAAGGGTACTTCCCTATTACAGCCCCTAAAGGTCCTCTCATTTCCACTAAATCTCTATACAAATCTTGAAAATGAAGTAGAAAAAAGGGTTCATAAAAATGGGATTTTTTTTTTGCAGAAAAGATGAAAAGGGAAGTGAAGAGTGTGAAGAAAGAAGCAAAAAAGGAGTGTGAAAAAGGGACAGGGGTTTATGGGAATATGTTTCTGCTAATTCAGTAATTAGTCCCACTAGTTCTGATTAAAAATGTATACTTTTTTTTAATGTAAAGTTTTATTAAGTGTTAAAGACAAAGATTGTATTAGATATTTTTTTAAGGGTAAGAGGACAGAATCTAATGACAAAGTGCCAACAGGTGAAAGTGGACTGGTTTTGAGCTTCATTTTTCTTTTTTCTTTTTTTTTCTTCTTCTAAAGTTTATAAATACCCTTGTAAGTTTGTACAATACAAGAATTGCCCCTCAAGATATCTAAGTTATTGATAAGATATGTTAGCAAACGAGTTCATAATTTGAGGTTTATGAGTTTCTATGACAATTTCAAGTTTAATAATTAGAATTTGAATAGAGCTATGGTGTTTATGTACACTCATTAATCAACTATCTAGATCCGTCCCTATGTGTGGATGCAAAACTAATTATACTAACATAGAATAATTTCATTTTAAATTGGCAAGAACTTAAATAAACATGAGAATATTTTATAGGAAATAAGGAGTTAGTATTGACCAATAATCTATAGATTCTTGTAATTAGATTGATTAGTAATTTTAACTTTAAGAAGAATGATTATTTATGGAAATAAATTTAGTTTTTCTGTAAAAATAGATAGTATAACGACATTTTAAATGAAAGAAAATATAATATATGAATAGGGAAATAAACTATGAGATGAGTGTTTTTTTTTTAAAATTAAGAAAAGCTTTCACTTTTTCCAAGAATAGATCATTCAACATTTTTAGTTTAATAAATAAAAAAGAGGATATTCACTGCAAAAATCTGGATTTTTATATGTAGGCATCCGACAATAAAAACTGTTAGGAAAAGATAGATTATAACGTGGGGTTATAATATATGAGATTAAATAATAATGATATTTTTAATTGATATATTTTTCATAATAGATGTTTGTTTTATTGAATTAAAAATAAGATATACACTATACAGAATGTAATAATATAAAACATATGTTTGTTTACATAATAGATACTTTTAGATAATTCTTTTTACAATTTAATCTTTGTTCTTTAAAAAGTATTCTAAGAAGAAGAGTTTTTGAGAATGATAGTTCTCCAAGAGCTTTCGGAATTTAATTTTTTTGTTGGCTCAAATTTATAACCTTAAATTAGAGGTGAGAGATGTTTACTACATGAATGACCCTCTCAACGAAAAAAACTTATAATGTATTTCGAAATTATTATTCTGGAACTCTCAAATTATAACAATCCTCATATGATGTAATTTTAGAAAGGGAAAAGGCTCAAATATGCCACCGAACTTTCATAAAAGGTTCATCTATGCCATCCGTTAAAAGTTTGGCTCATCTATGCCATTGCTGTTAAAGAAAAGGCTCCAATTTTGCAAAACCATTTTTTACATCCCAAACAACTTTTAACACTTTTCAATTGTAATTTTTGGATCAAATGTACTCTTTTTGCTTCTTCTTCCTTAAGAATATCAAGAACACATAAAGAACATTAACAATTCCCAAATTTCAAACTTCTTTAATTCTTCATAAAATCACCTCAAATTTCAAAAGTAGTTTCCCTCCGAGCTAGATACCAAAACTCAATATCTTTTGAGCGCAAATTCAACCTAACTCAACAAGACCCACTTGAAATTTCTTCAAAGTTTCAAAACTTCAACATTCTTTTAATGGTAGAATTTTCTCCACAACTTCAAATCATTTGAAATTTTAAACATAGACTCCAAAAACATTAGGGAACAAAGATCTAATGTAAAAAAACAATAACAAAAACACGAATCAGAGCAAATTTTTGAAATTTTGGGACTGATTTTCATTTTTTTGGAATATTTTTTTTAATACGGGTAAAAATTTTAAACTCTACAAATGATTTTAGAATTTTGATTTTAAAAAAAAAAAGAAATTAATGATGTAGCCGAAATTTGAGATGATTCCGTGAAGAATTGAAGATGTTTAAAATTTGGGAGTTGTTTATATTCTTTATGTGTTCTTGGTGCTCTTAAGGAAGAAAAACAAAAAGAGTACATTTGATCCAAAAACTTCAATTGAAAAGTGTTAAACATTGTTTGGATGTAAAAAGTGATTTTGCAAAATCGAAATTAAAAAAAAAGGCATGAATGAGCCTTTTCTTTAACAGCAATGGCATAGATGAGCCAAACTTTTAACGGATGGCATAAATGAGCCTTTTTAGAAAATTTGATGGCATATTTGAGTCTTTTCCCTTTTAGAAAATATATTTTATCGTGACCTTTAAGCTACTATTTTTGAAAAGAAAAGAAGAAGAGTTGCTAAAAATAGCCGCCGAAGAGTAGATACATTTCCCATCACCGAAAAATCTGGAGATAGTCTGCTATTAGTAGAAATAGTATAACAATGGGGTCAGAGCGAGTGTATAGTTACGAGTTCGATCGAATTCATTGATTTTTATTTAAAATCTATGTTTATTTTTAAAAAATTATTAAATATATGTAAAATTCAATAATGTTAAAAAAAAACACTAAAAATTTCGAATTCATAAATTTTAAAATTCAATCGATGAACTCGCTCTATTTTACTGAAGGAAAAGTACAGTACCAAGGACGGCCGCCCAGACCCACAGGCCCGACATATCAACGACTTCAAATGTTGAGAACCGAAAAATTATAAAGTGCGGTGATTCCGTACCGGGGGTTTAAATCTGAAACCTCTGATTAGAAATGAAAGAGTACTTATCACTCGACCACAACCCTTGTTGGTCATTTAATACATCATAAATGTAAATTTGTTCAATTCTCCATTGAACATATATTATAACTTATGAAAGGTATATCCATTACGATTATAATTTAATATCAACTAGATTGAATTTAATTTGTAATTCTCAACAAATTATTTCAGTAGACTATCAAGATTTCATTTTAGCTGGATCTTGACTTACTTGACCATGTGACATTGATATATTATTGAGGTCTCAATCATACAGTGTCTTTTCGAACAAATCAATTGAAGTAATTATCCATAAGTTCTCTTTCATGAGCAATGAGAACTGTTTAAAAAATACATCCTTTATCTTTTCAAACTCTAGCTTTAGAGGGAAAACGAATATTACTAAACAACTGTAAACACCTAGTAAATGCTGATCTATCCGAACCAGGCTGCAAAATTGCCAGTTTTTTCCTCTAATTTTGACAGCACAAGATGCACGCTCGCTGCAGTCGTGTACCATTGTTCTTCACTGCTCTGCACATATCTTCCAAGCACAGATGATGAATAAGTTTCTAGTATACAAAGCTACCCCGACAGTAACAACAGAGCGGATTACTCTTTTTTATCTCCGTTTTCTCCAAACATATGGAGGTGGATAATAGAGAAAATGAGACGGTGCCTGTTTCTCCAGGCCTGGGTAGAAGTTTACTTGCTCTGCTCATAGCTAAGAATTTCTTCGTTTTCATTCTCTACTTCTATTCCACTGGCTTCTGTGTTTCTAGTGGCATCATGCACGTCTTTATTTCCAGTAACTACTGTCTTTAATGAGCTAAGGAAAGCCTCTGATTCTCTAGCGTCTTGTTGGTCACCGAGCCATTTACTTATGCTTGACACCAGATGGGGTTTTGGTCTCCATGCTGGATTTTGTTCTCGTACAGCTATAGCTTCTTTCATGCATTCAAAAGCCTTTTCCATATTATTCATATTCAAGTACCCTGCAGCGATGATAGCCCAACTATTTGGGATTGGTGTCTTACCTTTGTTGACAATTTCATGCAGCATGGTTTCGGCTTTATCAACTAAGTCATTCTGACAATATCCAATTAGAAGGATATTTGGCACTCTAAAATCGTAGGTGCGGCAAGAAGACTCCCACTCTTTTAGCACGGTCTCAGCTGTCTCTAGTTCACCAAGCTTCACTAAGGAACCTAGCATGGTGATGTAGTCCCTGTTAATTTGCTTTTTACAAACAACCTTATGTACACCCCACAATCGCAACATCTCTTCCTTATGGCCTAGATTACCGTAGTGGGAGATCAAATGATTGTAACCTATTGGATCTTTATGTAGCCTATCTTCTAACTTCTTCAAGAAAATAAGAGCTTTCTCCTTGAACTTGGCTTTAATATAAACATTAGCCATCATGGAATAGGTGATCCAGTCTACTGATATGAAAGGCTGACTTTCCATTTCTTCAAGAAGCTTCTCCATACCACTAAAATCAGCTCTTTCTCCACAGCAATTCATGCAGATCCGATAGCTGAAGTTATTCGGTGTGACACCGTTCTCCTTCATCTCTGATAGCACGTCAGAGACTTGCTCGAGTTGGCCAGTACTTCTGTAAAGGCACATGAGATTGTTGTAAACAAGAGTGCAGTGAGCATAACCAAGTTCCTTCATTTTCTGAAAATGGGCTAGGGACTTCTCAACTAGGCGTTCTCTAATATAACAGTTGAAGAGAGCACCGGAAGTCTTATCATTCTTCTGTTCATCGGTAAGGTTATTAAAGTAGCTCTCTGCAGCTTCCCAACCTTGCACAACACCAATAAGATCCAAATGAACAGCAGAGTCTCCTGACTTGAAAGGGCAGAGACCTCTGACACTCATCCACTCTGAAACCTACATGGAAACAAGCATGTATCACCAGCTTTAGTAACAAGGGCAAGTCAGATGGAGTAGTAAAATTCAGAGATCAGAAGTTAAAATATGTTTCCTTTCTCCCGTTCTACATCAGATGCACGAGCATTTCCTATCATACTCAATATCTTCTCCGTAAAAAATAGGATTGTCTATGAAAGTTTCATTAACAATCCATTTTTGTTGAGACCTGAATCCTATCTTGCTCGGACTCCCCAAAATGTTGTCGTACCCATGTTCGATCCACTAAAAATCCACAACTTTTGGAGGATCTGACACACGCCCATCAACATTTTTGAAGAGTCCGAGCAACATAGCCTGAATCAATTAAGCAGAACATGGGTTGGTTGAAGTCACGTGAGCGGACGTAGCTCCGCACCTCAGCTTTTCAATGCCCGGTGTGCGAACTTAGTCCATCTATATACAGATGAGCTCTTACAGCAAAGGCCATCAGAATCCAGAATTATCTGAAATTACTCCCCTTCAATCCTCATCTATCCTCACAGATTTCTCCCTCTATTATTTCTATCTTTTCTCTTTTCTCTACTCCTTTATCCTTCTATCTTCCTATTTCCTCCTATTATATCTTCCACTTCGACCTATGCTTCAGATTTATCAAGTAGAGGTTGATGCCAACTGGCAAGAGCTTGTACTGATTCATATAGCTATTTCCTTTAGTTTTCTTCATTCATCATTGCATTTCATTTGTTATTGTTCATATGAGTTGGATTTAATGACTGTTAGATAACATTCTCCCTGTTTCTCATTATAATCTCAATTTCAACATAAAAACTGTGGTGAAGCTGTTTAATTCTATTAATAGAACCATTGAGATCATTACACTTTATATGCCTTCCACTAAAGAAGATTAAAAACCAAAGAAACATCAGCTCAATCTCAATACTCAAGTGCCGCGTGATCCCCTTCCCCAAACAGAAATCAATCACTCAATCAACTTAGGATCCGATTAGCATAAGAATCTATTGCTTTTATCAAATTTTTCACTCAAAACTTAAAAAAACGTATTTTCAAGTGAAATGCATATTCAAACACAACTTCAAACGCTACATACTCTTACTTCAAAATACCTCTTTTCTTTCAAATATCACTCAATTCATATCGAAACGCCTACTAAACCTCGATCCCAAGTTAACTAAGCCGGCTATATTAATCATCCATTTCTACTCCCCTCTATTCAGGACTATCACATTCAAACACTAACAAAAACAACAACATACGCCGCGGTGTGTACGTAGCCTTGCCCCTACATTCCAATATTAACTAAAAGAAAAAATGCAGACAGGAAATGGAACCTGGAGAGCTTGAGAAAACCGTTTCCGGCTACGGAGATCACGAACAATGCGTTGAATCTCGAAGCTAGTGACCTTTCTGCCCTCATCCACCCATTCATCCAGAACTGGGATTATGAGATCCGCATCTCTCACAGGGCTAATTCTGGAAAACAAATTATTACGCTTTGAATTTGAACAATACACAGTGCAATAAGCACGAATTGGAAAAGCTCTTTGAAGAAGATTGTAAGAAATAGATCTTCTCAAAGTTGCGAAGTTCATTGATGAGCTTATTGGCTTTGTGGACTGTGGAGCTACTGAAGAACAACAATGGTTTAAGCTCCCCAACATTGAAATTGAACAAAAAAAAACGAAGAAGCTGAACAAAGAAGAGCGTCGAGATTTAGGGTTTTAGACAATTAATAATAGCAATTTGACACTCATGATAAAGTATTAAGGAATATAATTTTTTTTCCATCTTTTATTTTCTATTTCCGTTAAAATAATACACATATTTCCTCATAATTTATACGTATATTAATTATGTGGGTTTTTAAATTACAAATCAAATGTCAAATTAATTTTATATATGAATAACTTACTCACTAACTAGCTACCAAATGTTATATAACTTATGCATGAATAAATTGTCTCTTTGCTAGCTACCAAACTATCTTTTGTGTTTTCATTAAACTAGATAATTTAATCATATCAATTAAAAATTTAAGTGAAGAATAAATGCATAACTAGTTCTCATGTTACTAATACATGCATAACTATTTATTATTAATATCTGCATAACTCTTACAAACAACCAAACAATCAGGGCGAGTTGATAGAATTAGGGGCCTAAAGACAATGCTTAAATAAATGTCTCAAATGTATTGAATAAAATTAGTATATGCATCTCGTGCATCGTGTGTGCATCACGTGCATCTCACATACATTTTGTGTGTCACATGTACATCTTGTGTCAATTAATAATTTTTTTAACAAACAATTATAATTTTTTCAGTAATTGATTAAGGCAACTCGGCCTATCTATCTCCGTGAACCTCTTGATAGATTATTTGAAGTAGATCTAAAGCAGTGTAGTAATTTCAAAAGCCAATTAGGTACATTTTTATGTTTAATTATCAACTAGTTATATTGAGTTTAGTAAGTATAACTGTATTGTATCTTATATTATACAAAAGAATCAATAATATTCTTATCTATAAATTTGTTTGTGGCTTCAATTGATCAGATTTAATTTTTAATGATTTGATGATGGAAAATTATGCCATTGTATATTACTATAATTATTTTATCACGTTGTAAAAGTCAGTTGATCACAGAAACACCTAACATGATTGTTACCCAAGATAGGTTTGGAGATTTCAAGACAATAGCTGAAACAATACCAACAACACCAAATCATAGTGTCAGGCAATATTCTATTAAGATTAAACAAGACACATATCAAAAATACATTCAAGTTGAAAAGAAAAAAAAAAACTAATCCTCATCGGAGAAGGAATGGATACAACGATAATAACAGGCAATAGAAGCTTCGGTGATGGCAACAAAATGTATGACACTGTAACAGTGGGGTACATCTATAATATTGAGAGTTACTTCAATCGTAGAATGTATTCGTTGTTTTAATTTAATTTGTAGAGATCCTTGAGAATGACTTCACAATCGAAGACATCACCTTTAGAAATGATGAGTAAAAGCATTAATTTATCTAGAATACAAGAATAGAGGACTAAGTGAAATGACAGAGGGATGTGCGAAATAGGCATATGTTACTAGTGATTTGAATATTGCTTCAAATTTCATTTTCAAACACTTCATAAACTATGACAAGTGAATTTTGACCAATATTCCACATTATTTAGATTTATCTTAAATAACATTAAGAGTGCGTTCTTACTAATTATCATATTATAAAAACAATATTAATATTTTGTCACATAGAAATATTTTTTCTCAAATAAATATAATTATCTGATTTGTAATTTCAGAATTTATGCCTTTTGTATTTCTTGAATAAAATACAATATTTGCTCTTATTTTTGCCTTAAATTTCCTAAATAGACAACCAATCATATTACATCATATTTATTGAATTTCATTAAACTTAATTAATCAACAATTGTTTCATTGGTACTCTCTTTGAACCATTTTACTTGTCATATTTTTTGTTTACACATCCTTTAAGATATTATATGTCTTGATTATCATTCCTTTGTTTATTAGTTTTAATCAGTTAAAATGTTAATCTCTCTTTAATAACTATTATTTCTTTAATCTCTCCCTAATAAATAATTTTAAAAAATTAATCTAAGCAATCACAATATTGAAATATGTGTATATGCTCTTCGCTTAGGTTTTTTCATGCTAATTAGTCAATGTTTATTACTTTAAAGAATAACTATTAATAACGACAAAATGAAAAAAAAAATATACTCAATTATATCTTGATTTTCTAAAATTACAATTATTTCGGACCATCTATTTATAATAAGGATACAAATAAAATGGTGAAGAAGAGTATTAGTTACAAAATATTCAATTAAGTGTGGTTCCATTAAATAACATTATTTCCTCCGTCTCATATTAGATGGCATCTTACTAAAAATAGTTGTCTCATATTATTTGATTACTTACTAAATCAGGATAGAAGTAATTAGATGACATTTTGAATGTGAACTATTCCCACTACTAGCTATTCCAATGCTCTCTATCTATTCTTTCTAACTTATTTTTATATGCATTAATATAAACAAAGGGCAAAATAGTAAAGTTGATTAATCTATTAAATATATTTTAATCACCATATAAATTTGAAAATGTACATCTAATACAGGGAGTACTAATCAACCTGTGAATAATTTTATTTTTTATATATATAAGTAAGAATTTTATATTTGTGATATTACATGAAGATTCATGAGAATACATTTATTACTGAAATTAGTAAATTATACTAAGCTTGCCACGCTCACAAAATTCTAGAGCATAACAATTATATCGTGATACATAATACATTAAAAAGAATCATGAACATTATTCAACGTATCGACTAATTCCAATAATGAAATCGTCATGCAAAATAAAACGAAAAAAAAGTACATTTTTTTTAATAACTTACTAGCATGTCCATGAACAATCTAAAAAAAACCTCAAGTCATGAACATGATGTAGGTTAAATATAAATTTAAAGTATACTTTCTATTTAGACTTCAAGAATTGGTATTAATTAATTAAATTGTTTGCGTGAGGCGAAAGTCTGTCCAAATTTCCATGCAGAAGGTACAACGTTGATGAACTCCATCGTCTTACCATCAACCAAGGTGACTCTAAAGGACAACGTTTGTGATCGAAGGTCATTTCGATTTTGCCAATTGACACCCCAATTTCTATACATAGGAAGCCAAGTTTTTGTTCTTGAGTCTCTAATGGAAACACTCTTAATATCACCACTACCTCCCACATTAGATATCATCACCATGTTGAAATTTGATTGTCCTTTTAATGTGAAACGTACTCCTCCTGTTCTCTTACATGCCACCCTGCAAAATTAAATTAAACCTTATATATTAGGGGCAGAGTTACAGTTCTGCTTACGATTCGATAGAATTAAGTAGCGTTGAGTTTTAATTTAACACATATATTCTGTATTTGTGTTTAAAATTAATCCACTTAATATATATGTACAATAAAACCTCTCTACAACACCATATTATATTATTAACAATCATTGTTATGATATGTGTTCTCTACATATAACATCATTTCACTATAATAGTTATTATATATGATCAAATGATGCCGTTATAAGAAGATTTCCATATATAATTCAATAAGTTATCCTTTTTAAAATCGAGGAATTCAAAAATTCAAAATTCTAGTTCCGATTCTATTGAATATATAAAGTAAACGTGCCAAAAGGTGTTGTGTATTATATATATTAAAAATATACAAAAGTTGTTGATCTTGTTACGTTGTAGTGTGATTCTTAATGTATATAGGCTTTATTCTTGGACAGGAAGCAAGTTGCTCACATGCAAATTACTCTTTTTCTATATAGCTAGGTTGTCTACTTGTCTTTTCATTTTCTTTAGTTTTACAAGTTACGACGTACGTAGCAACATGATGTTTGACTTTTATCCATAATAGAAAGTATTGACAAATTTTGTGTACGTCACTGATTATAATTAGTTTAAATCATATATAAAAGCGTAGTATATATACCTTGTGTAGAGGACGGGAACAACACCTTCATTGCCTTGTCTAGCAATGCGAAGGAAAGCGGGCATAGACATGTCAAAATGTTGACGTGGTGCATCACACCACCCTCCGTGATTATTCGGAGGGCAGAAATTGGTGGCCGTCACAGTGACGGCCCCATGTGAGAGGCACCACCTGCGATCGAGCTGGCGGTTGCACCTCACTCTGTAGCAAGCTCCACATGCTTGTCCGTTTCTGAATAAGGCACTACTTAATGCCGCTGTGTTTACTCCAAATCCGGCGTGATATGGGTTATCGTAACCACAAGCTCCACCTAATTAATGACCAATTAAGTTAATTAGGAATTTTGTTATAAGCTTATAGGTTGTATATACTTCTTGGTACGTTTAATGAAAGAAGTTTTTTATTTTCTAAGCCATTTTTAGTAACATGTTCGACCTGTGTGTTCAAGTTAGGCAGATTGAGTTATGACTTATTGATTTAATTATGATCTAGCATATTGAACTCGACAAATGTTATAGTATTATTGAGTCAAAATAGAGTGAATGACATGTTAGGAAAATTCAACTCAAATATACAAAATTAAGTTTGATTAAAAAAAAGTTGGATCATGTTGAGAAGATTGAATTATAACTCATTTATTGATCCATCTTGACAATCAGGCATGACTTTTGAACATATTAGGTTATATATGACTTGTTTATAATTTGATGGCCTGTTTTGAACTGTTCACGTTTAACTCAACACGCCTGTTTGTCAATAACGTAAAGTAGGCTATATATGTTTAAGGCCGGTTTATTCTAAAAAAAACTAAAATAATTACGTTCATGTTAATTTCTTGATAAGAAATCGATCTTAATCTTAATTCAATTGTAAAAGCTAGCTCAAAATGAGTAAGAATTCCCAAGACCAAGATGGCGAGACACGTGCACCCTATGCGACATAACATTTCTTGAAAAACATATATGAATGCTTGGCGTACAATAATTTCATGATAACGAAATATGTTTATAGTATAGTTTTATATGCATGCAAGTAATATAATTTAATGATGGAGGTGCTTACCAAAGGTGCTGGGATCTTGATTAACTCCATAAAAAGTAGCATGACCATTAAGCCAATTTTGTGCTTTAATCTCCTCAATAAACAAATTACAAGTAGTAAACAACAAAAGAAACCCCCAAATGGAGATATAAGGAACAAATTTGTCCATAATTAACCTTGAAATTTTCAAAATGGTACAAAGAATGTACTAATATTTCTTGGAATTGAAGTGAAGACAATGAGTGGATATATTAGTGCTTATTTTATAGACTTTGGGATTCTCTAATTTTCAAACAAATAATTAATGCTTACTACAGAGTAGCAGTAATATAAGAAATACGCGGTTGTCGGTGATTACTTATAATACAAACTTAATTATTATTCTTCCAAGTTCTGTGAATTAGAAAAAATGATTAGTACTAATATTTGTTTAATTAGTATAATTAGCATTTCTTATTCTAAATCCCCTAAAATGCTACTGCATAATTGTAGACATTGAAATTTTGTGGGAATCTACATACTTATTCGATTTCAGTTAGGATTTTGGAAGCTACTCTACCCTGAACCCCTTACTTATAGATAAAGGATATTATATACATGAAAGAGGCATCTCGAATTTCCTATTAATTGTAGGGATATTAATAAAGGAATCAAGGAGGTCCTTAGCATCCTTAGTTCGAGAAATATGATAGCTCTCGAACGAATTACGGAGAAAATTCATAGAGAAGAATCAAGGGAGAAACAAAATTGTATCCATATTATTTTATTAATAATGTCTTATTTCTTTAGATTTTATTTGCGGTTGATTTATTTTTTATTTATTTAAAATTTGTTGCAAATAATAATATCAATGAATATCATTAGCCCCTTATCTTCTCCTTCTTGGTGTCACTTCATTCTTTTGATCCTCTTAAAACACTTAACTTGAGTACGACGTCATCAAATTTCTCAAAATTCAATATTTTTTATGCAAAACATAAATATGTGTAAGAATTTGTAATAAACGATAGATTTAAACCCATAATTTTAAAAATAAAATGGATTTAATCAATCATCAATACTAAAAATCTTTAAAATTGAATATTATTATTCATTTTTGAGAAAGTTCAAAACAATGCGCGTTATTTCTTTTTATTATACGGAAATGTACGTAAAAGTTTGTTTAAAAAAGGGTTGAAAAATAGACAAGAACAAAGCAAGAGCACATGTCACAGTTTATGCAAATTCTGTTTTTATTGCACTTCGTCGGTGATTATCCAGTTTGTAGCTAATCATATACTTATGCTCTCCGTCTCAAATTATCTGTCGTAATTTTAAAAATTAATTATCCTTTTAGAAATTTAAGAAGACAACATTGATTAATTTTTGTTATTGTTCTTATCATGAAAGATAAAATAGTTAAAATCTCCTCTTAATTAATGTTTCTTAAAGACATGTAAAAGTGAAAATCACGATAAATAATTTGAGACGGAGGAGGTATGTAATATATTCAATTTATTGAATTTATGGTATAAAGTACTATCTAATTAATCAGTCGATTGATACAATATCATTAACTTAATATTGTTTGTACGTACGGAGTACGACTTTTATCTCTTTCCTGTTACTTCTCTTTTTATTAGTTTGAATTTTTTTAAAGGATACTACTAGTAGATGGAATAACTGAAATCTTGTTTGTCTTAGCTGTAATGGATTATTTAAATAACTCTTGATCATAATATGGACTATGGAGTATGATCTAAACGTTTAAATGCTATACCTACATGTCGATAAGGCGAAGGTTTTTTATTTGAGTATGGAAAAATTCTTGGTAGCAAGCGCTTCTCCGAGGGCCTTACATGGCGCAAATCCAACTTAGTCGGGTTCCCATGCAGATACCAAACACCGGATGAAAAAACAAAACAAAAAAAAGAATAGGGCAAAGCTTGAAGGTTATGTATAAGTTTGGTCACACTCATCAGTATGGAAAGGTTGAACTAGGAGGTGCAAGGAGTTCATCAGAATCCTTTCATTGATTATATTATAAATCCAAGGCTAATATATGTATATATATGTTAAATTATGTTTTACTTTAAGCCAATAGTCATTCAAAAAAGTCTCTATATTTGCACCAGGTAGGATAAAGATTGCACACACCGCTTGTGAAATCCCATGGATTCGTTATTGTTGGTGTTGTGTATATAGATGTTAAATTCCCCTAGTGTGTTTATTTCTTTAGATTTTAAATCTCCTTAATGAAAATCTTGTTGTTAGTCTCAATACTTGTGTTTATATTAAGAAATTCACAAATTAAATTTAAAACCCTGTCCTCGCGCAAGATCAAATTAGAATCTAAAACTTCAATACACACTAAGCTATTGCTATGTGGCGATCCAGAGAAGGACTGAACCACAAGAGTCGTTTCTACGCAGTCTTACCCTGCATTTTCGAGAGAGGCTTGAATCGAAAACTTTAATTAACTTACGAAAATCCAAATAAATTTAAAACGCAAAGAAGATGAAGATCAGAGAATACAGAAAAAATAGGAAAGTAACATGCTCATTCTTCATATTACATGGCCAATATCATAAGACCATTTGGGCCACAAAGCAAAAGGTTCACTGGGCTCCTTACAAGAGACTACCAAAGTAACAGAACAGATAGCCATGGCTATGTCTGTTGCCACTTTCTCAAGGGCAAGAAAGTTCCGCGAAAGAGAAGGGAATGCACAACAATATAACAGTAGGAAAAAAAAAAGCAACCTTTACGCGGTATTCAGCTTTTTTTTGTTTTTGTTGTTGAATCTCTTATATGCCTATGTATTTATACTATCTACTGACTGACTGTTAGTGACAACAGTCACATAATTTTCTCAACTATACATCAAATATTAAGTACTCAGAATAGGAGAAGGCATAGGATAATGCAGCAGAAAAGAAAGATGGATAATCTGTTAAGAGATATTTCCACCTGCCTCATTCTGGAACCGCCACTTCCTGGAATGATGGAAGTGTTTGGGTGAGGATAAGCAAATAAACTTGCGTCTGAGTTCCCGAACATCCTTCCCAAAAACATTTCTCCGAATACCCCAACTGTTGGGCTAGACAAACTGATTGTTGGAGTACCCCCATAGCTGGATGGAGCCAAAGCAGCATAGCTACCAAAGGCAGAGGGGACGAATCGCCTGTTATGAAGTTGGTGATTTACGTGAGAAGATGGAGACAATGAATTAACAAGAGTTGCTATCTCAATGGCTTGAGGCCTGCGTGGTACAACATCTAGTTGAGACTTCGTGGATTCAGATTCTGTGGATGATGTTCCACGGCCATAGAGAGGTACCAGCGATGAGTTTGAGATGGGAGCCTTACAGACTGGACATTTACATTGCTCTTCTGACCCCGGAGTAGAGGTATCAACCTGAAGCCACTTGTAAATGCAAGGCCAGCAGTAGAGGTGTCCGCAGAGGGTGACAACAGGATCATGTGCTGAGTCGAGACAAATATTGCAATCATAACCTCCTGTTATATTGTCAGAACTTGATGTTGGAACTGGAATTGGAACGGCACTCCCCTTCTTAAGGGAAGCATCTTCTTCAGATACAAAACTGAACATATCTTCACCAACAAAATTTTGTTCCAAAGCCATGAGATCTGTTAAAAGGACAAAATTTGCAAACAAATCAGTCACATAAAAATCCATAGGAAGTAAATCCCCATCAATAGAAAATTAACCTGAAAATCTAAACGGACAGGATGTATGATAATAGTTTAAAACGAGAAATGAATCGTACAAATGAAAACATACATGCTTACCAGCACAGCAATATTATGATTGAATGTATTAAAAAAAGATCGTTTTCCTTTCTTTTAGTACTTTCAATTATAACTTGACCTACAGGGAGTATGCATGTGAGGAGCAAGGGTTGGAAAAACTTAAGCCCCAACTCCCAAGTAAACACGATCTATGCAAGCACTAAATACAAAATCATAGAATTGCATCTATTCGCTTGAAACTGTGCTCTTCAAAACAAAAGTAGTGGAAAAAAAAAAAACTTCATAGCTAGAATCTATTTATAAACAAGAATATTTAGCTCCTGAAAAATTGAAATAGATCACAAAGCTAGAATGTGGCTAAAACTGCATTTCAATTCATTTTGATTGAATACACATTCGTTTGTCAAACTCCAGCCTACATTTCAATATCTAAAAGCCAAAAGCACATAAAAACGCCATCGAAAAGGTAAATATATGTATGCCAATAGGAGATAGAAACATAAACTTGATGGCACAAGTTGACATATAACAAAATTATCTCCTCAATTCCTCTTTTCATTTCTCCATTCCATAAATGCACAAGAATGAAGCTTTCCCTGTTACGCTTAAACGAAACAAACAAAATTCTTCCATTTTCTGAAACAAGTCAGCCTAGCACAAAACTAAAATCATCAAAAGAACTCTCTTGCACAAATAGAACCAGTTCAATGAATTTAAAGATTTTCTTCTCCACAAAAATAATTAACACCTCTAACTCTTTCTTTTGGTTTCCCACCCAATACAACAATACTCGCATTAGAGCCTGACTAATTCAGACGCCCATCAATGGGGAAAGACTTCCCTACCAAGAAAAAAAACATCGCATTTCCTGGCTCAAACCCGACACCTCTGGTTAAAACATGGAGGAATCATACCCATCCCCGATCTCTCCACATAGCAACATTAACTACTCCTAACCATAACCAGAAACAATTAACCAAAAATTAAAGTAAGTTGATAATTTTAACCTCAAATTCAAAGAGCAAATTGAAAATTGAAAATTTTCTCGATGAACACAAACCTCAAAACAAACATAAATTACAATGAACAGAAATTTCGACAATTATTTCAATCAATTCGAAAAATCACAGTACACGAAAACAAAGATCTCAAAAACATTAGCATAAAAACAAAAAAGAAGATAAAGAACGTACCAATAGATGAAAAACGTAAGGAAGAAGTTTCAATAATGGCGAATTGCAGAAAGCAAAGGTAAAGAGGCAGTGAGAAAAAAGATGAAAAATTGAATGGAGGAGGATAACGGGTCGGTTTCGATATTTAAGGGGGTTGATTTTGTATTTATAGAAAGCTCAGTTCTCAATTTTCATTTCTTATTATTACTTCTCAACCGCGTAATTTGAGAAAAGATAGGGACGTACGTGTGACCCCATTTTCTAATTTGTTACTATTTTTTTCATTACCTATTTTGAGCTCGATATATTTAAATACATGTCGGAAAGTTTATTTTAAGAGTAAAAAAGACTTATTCAAGATGCTTTTATGATTAAAACTCTACATAAAATATGTAATAAAGAATGAAGAAATAATTATTATTCTTTCACAATTTTTGATGATTGTACCTTTTTACTAATGCTTAGATTATAACTTTTTCGTTTAATTCAATTTTATTATTGATAACATGTTAATATCTATTAATGTCAACATAAGAATCTTGGAGAGAAAACCTTCCTACTAGATATTTGTTTATTTCGATCCTTAGAGTCAAATTTGAAATCTTTGAATAAATACGAAGAAATTTCATTCATTTTATTAAACCTTATGATTATTCGCATTCGATGTGCTTACTTGTTCATGATTTGGATTTTTACATAGAATTTTATTTCTAAATATAATTAATTATTGTATAATTGATATAAATTTGAATATTAGTAAGATTCTTTGATTTAAATATCAGAGAAAAATATATTAAGTTTTTTTTTTCATACGTCTTAATATTGATGGACAGAATTACTTGGTATCTATTGTTGGTATAGGAGGTAACAAGTATATGTGAAATTTATCAAGTGCATATAAGTTGATTTAGACATTACAATTATCGAAAAAAATTAGTCTTTTCATTACTTTTTGCAAGTTGTATGAACTAGTTTGCTAAAAATAAGAAGATCGTGCTTGAAATGACATTGTGTAGGGAGGATAAGGTACAAAATAAAAACTTAATCGTTATTTCACTATTTCTTGTGTTTGTATCAGAGAACTTTTTAAAAGTCATATCTTCAATAGTAAGCAGGGTGGATAATATATTTATTTTTTCACATTTGATGTCCAATACTTATATTAAAATCCGATTAAATTCGAATTCGTACCGAAAAGTCCCGGAGTAAAGGCGATGTCTTAACAACTTTCATCTTTTTCCATTCTTTAACTACCAAAAAGAAAAAGGATGAAGTGTTGGAATTTCAACATCACTATGCTAATACAAAGACAATCATAGTTATCCATAATCGAAGTGTGATTGGCACGTAAAGTGTGTGGGAATTATTTTTTTAACAATTTTCATATTTGATTAATCAAAACATGTTCCGAAAATGGTGTATTGTATTGGTGGTCTTTTTCTCCACCTTTCATCTCATCTTCACCTAGATATTCAAAACTTATATGAAAAATATTATAAGTCACAATTTTTCTCATATCAATATTCTGAAGAAAAAAAATCTTATTTAATTAGTCAAAATTCATGTAATTTGATTATTGAAAAATGAAACATGACAAATATTATGAGATAGATAGAGTAATTCTTTTTAAATTAAATTAGTGCTAACTTTAAAGTGAAAACTACATAAATGGGTCATAAAATCCAAAATAATTACATGTTCATATCTAAACCCAAAATAATTCAAAAAATATTCATTCTCTCATAATATAATTACAGCCCATACCCCCCATTCATTAAGGCTGATAATTTTCGCTTAACTGATACTAAATCAGTATCATATACTGTATTGGTATCATTAAGGCTGATAATTTCGCTTAACTGATACTAAATCAGTATATATGTGGTATCATTAAGGTTTCTTGTCCAGAAATTTCTCACTAGTCAATGATATTATAAGAGTGTATGTATATTGTTGTGGTATCATTAATGTTTCTTGTTAAGAAATTGCTCATTAGTCAATGATACTATAAGAGAATATATTTTTTTTATGGTATCATTAAGGTTTCTTGTTCAGAAATTACTATTAGTCAGTGATACTATAAGAGTATATATATACTCTTATAGTATCATTTATTAATGAGTAATTTCTGAACAAGAAATCTTAATGATACCATTACAGTATATATATACTGATTTAGTATCAATTAAGCGAAATTATCAGCCTTAATGATACCACTACAGTATATGATACTGATTTAGTATCAGTTAAACGAAATTAGTTTGGGGGTATATAGTGTAATTATTTAGTAGGATGTGAATGTAAAGAGACATATATTTGTAATTATTTTGCTTTTATGAGATATTTGCTTAGTTTGCTCAATTTTAAATTGATACTTACATAGTGAGAAGTAGAATACGTTTCTTAAATGTGCAAACTACACATGTTTATTAAATGTTTAATTAATTCTTAATTATATATAATTAATTATAGTCTTAGTCGAAAGTAATTAATGCTAATTTAAATTGATATACTTACATAGTTCGGTAGTAGAGTACGTTTCTTATGACAACGAGTGCAAACTACACATGTTTATTAAATATTTGATTACTAATTCTTATATATAATTAATTATAGTCTTAGTCGAAAATAATTAATGCTTTTATTTGCACCGTCAAAAAGTTCAGTTGAATTTTGCTAATTCAATGCAAGAGCACGTTGATATTTGGAAAAAGAGAGAAAGCATCCCTGACTAATTTAGATTTGAATCTAATAAAATTGCTAATTACAAATCTAAATTATATATATGACGTATTATTTACCTCTCTAAATTATGTTGAGAATTTTATTTACTCTTAACATAATATGACACTCCCATAATTACGATTGTAAATAATACAGGAAATTAAGTTAAAAAATAACAAGATTCTGACAATATATATATTTTTTTATGAGTGTGATATTTAGACCAGCTTTCGAGCATCTCGATTGATTAATTTCACGGAATAACTGTCACCTCCACTAATAACAGGTATCAGGTAACTCTGTCCACCAAAACTAGGACAGATAGAAAAAATCATCTAGTGCTTTTTCACACTATTGATTTAGATGTGTAACGAACAATTTCATCATAATTAAGATTTCCCTTATCTCTAAGGAAAAACACATGCAACAACCTTCCAATATTTTTGAGCAAATAATCAATGCAACATCGGCATTGAAGTAGAACTTATCCACAATATGTTTGACAGTTTGTTCATCTTACAGCCTGTATGTCCATTATATTCAGAGGCACAAGTGGTACACTTTTTCCTTTTTCCCTAGGTATATCACAGGGATGGGCCAGGTTTTTTTAACATACTATCAATGCCTTGTCAGCTGAGAATTATCATCCACATATCAAAGGGCCTGATATACCCTTGTTATAGAAATGACTCACATATATCCTTACCATTACACGAATGCCCAGATTTGCTGCCATGAACTGCGCTTTGCTGTCAGCAGTCAGCAAGGTATAGAACAGCCCAGAAAACCTCAGTAGTGAGTACTGATCTCACTAACCCAAAGATTATTGCTAAAAATATATATAGCATGTGGGCTTTGCCTGTGATTGTTTTGATGCTACGGGCACCAAACAAGGTAAGAAATATCCGAGTTTTTATTCAAAGCATGAGTAGGATTATGCTTTGTTAAAAGCATTTATAGATAAAAGTGAATTTCTAAACATGAGAAACAATCAACGTAATGTTTAACTAAGGGAAACACAATGCAACCCAACTATACAGGAGCATTTCTGGTTTACTTAAACAATTGCCGCACGCACTGAAGGCTGAAAGGGAATATATGAGTAAATTCCCGGATAATATATCTATATATGCACCATTTTATAAGAATTTTTCTATGCAGGTGGTTAGTGTTGATTTAGGAACTGCACCAATGACTGCATCTTTCTTCTCTCCATTCTTGAATATTATCACAGTTGGGATGCTTCGGATTCCAAATTCAGTTGCAATGGAAGGACTTTCATCAGTGTTCAGCTTCAAGCATGTAAGCTTGCCAACATATTCCTTTGCTAGTTCATCAATAACGGGGTGGATCATTCGGCATGGACCACACCACGGAGCCCAAAATTCAACCAGTACAGGTACTTTAGACTCAACTACAAGTGTCTTCCATGTTTTATCATTAACAGCGGCCACTGCAATTTCCAAGAGCTGTGTTAAACCAGCAAAAGATGCTCTAACTATAATGAGAATTCTACAAAAGCAATTCTCTCTAGACAAGACTGTTGAACTGTGTGACCATCTCATCTAAAAGATTAAGCTGTTAGAGAGAGCACACTTTTAATTATTTAATTATATTCTCAACAAAGACATGTTTTGAGATGTACTTTATAATTTACTAGACAGGAAAGCTTACATAGAATCTCATTTTCCCAACTAACCATGGCTAATATAACTGGTGCAACATCTACATCTCACACAAAAGGTGCTTAAGCCACGGTGAAACATGAAGATTCTGCAAGGCAAAGGAAGCACTGATATGCCTAACAATGTTTATCCCCTAAGATCGGTAGTAGCTTCACAAGTAACTCTATCAGTATCCGACATGTGTAGTTTAAGTTGATAGTACTTCTAAATTGTAGCAAAGAATGCCTCATCATGAGCAATCAATATGCGAGCAACCAATATTCAATGAATTCTTAGCAGGTAAGTGAAACTGTGATAAGGGAATTATACCATAGAGGCCCTATGACATCTTTTACCATATAATTGGGCTTATTGTCTCGACATACTAGTTCCCTTTTATACGTTGATACATTGCTTTTTTGTTATAACCGGGAAATCACCGAGAGTTAGTGGTGCATGGTTCGAAACTTGGTGGATTATAAACCTGCCTCCCTATCCTTTCCCACTTAAATACCATGCTTTAACTGCAGTAGGATTCAAACAGTTACATACGCCTGACATACTATTTCCAAATAGAAAAGGAAACAAGTAAAGAAGCTACAAGAGGAGCTATGAAAGACCGAGGGAAAGAGCTTAGCACAGGGACCATTACAAGGGTCTTGTGGGAGATGTCAGATGGTTGTGAAAGGTGAAGGAGCACATGAATGATGTTCTCAACTTTTTAACATGAAGGATCTTTCAAATCTTTTTCTATGTTTTGCATTCTCTTTGTTTCCTTTCTTTTCTTTGCAGAGTATCACAACATTATTCTTGTTTCTAAGACTCCTAAAGGACATCTAACACGAGTAATAGACATTTTACTCGTGGTTTTCCTGGACAAATTCCAGTTATATTAACCTGAGAACTAATCCAAAGTTATTAGCTATATGCACAAAAAATCAAACGGCAACTTTGAGGCTCTTATCCTTGCCTCAATGTATCACTATTTAAAAAGGAGCGACTCGAAAGCACAAAACTCGAACATCAGTGCAACAGGATTTCCTTCACTCACTTTCTATGGAAAGTATCCAAATGTTCAATCTTCAACTGAGATATTAAATGACAATAACCGGCTCAATATACAAGGAAAATAGAAAGCATACTCTGCTCTCAAATCTGTCAATCATCCGCACTACTGACTCTCGCATACTACATAAATCTAATTCAACTAATAAGTAGGGAAACAAAGTAACCAACACCAAAATACCAAAACTCACAAGCAGAATACAAGGAAAGACACATGTTGTTCACATTTTCCAGTTCCTATTCCAAGTAAATATACGTTTAGAACTCATAATCTGTTTAGTAGAAACTTCCACTGGTAACGCAATTGAATTTCCTGGAACTGAGTATTCACCAACAGTCTAATCTTAAAGGAGTACGGAGAATCTCAACATAACGAGGAGTAACAAATACTTCAGTTATAAAATACCTTCGACGGCCGTATCCTGAGCTTCGCAAACGATTCGTCCTCCTCGGGGAATGATTTTCGAGCATGAGCTAGTGGATACGGATGAGCGAATTGGCTGGATCTTAAGGCCGCTGAATTGAGAGAATCTAACAGAGGAACGAGGACCGGAGAGGGAATAACCGGCTACCGGAGCAAGCGACGACGACGGCACCGCCGAGGCGCGTGGGACTGTAATGGTTTCCAACACAGCAGCCATGGAAAGAGAGGAGAGATATAGAGAGAGAGTGTGTGGACAGTGGGAGAGATGGGGAGGATAGAGAGAGGGAGTGGATATTTACACAGAGATAATGAGGTCTGTGGCTGAGGCCAAAACAGTTGTTTATTAAGTTTTCATATGTTCAATATTCATGTTGAAATTTAAATTCGAATTACGTACTATAAGCCCCAATTGCATATGACGCTCTTAACAAAAAAAAATTCTATATCTAAAATATCTGATTAAGGATGGAACAGTCTCATCATTATATTCCAATCCATATCGATATTTGGTTATATGATGTTCTATTGAGATTTTGACTAAATCCGAATTACATACTATAAACCCCTTAGGAATGATGTTTCCAACAAAATTTTCTCCATATCTAAAATTTAAACTCAAAATTTTTAATCAAGAATCGAACCGTCTCACAGCAACATTCCAACCCATATCGTGTTTGGTTATCGAGTTGGGTGGAAGGGATGGATGAGGAGTTTTGTGTCTCTATCATCCACCTGCTCTCACGTGATGCTGTTACACATTTTTATTTGATTTGGGCTAGTAGATACTTGGGCTCACTACAGTACTCTTAACAGGCCCATTTTGAACCTATAGAGATCTTCTTTGAGAAAATAGCCTATTCTTCCATGTACTATTTGATAATTGGCCAATTTTATCTTCTGATAATTTTCTCAGTATAATCTTATCCCTTAATAGGAAAAAGTCTCTTTGTTGCCTGCCTTACACCGTATTTCAACCTGATGATAATTTTAAATTATAGTTAAAAGTCCACACATTCACTCTATACCTCCTATTAATGAAAATGATAAACATGGAATGATTTGTTGATGGCAAGAGTATGAACGAACAAAAGTCCAAATAAAGAAATTGTAGCGGGATAGTAAGTGTCTCTTTGATTTTTAATCACATATCTTGAATTTGAATCATGAAAAATAAAGTCGACTTCGACAAGAAATACCTTACTTTATTTGATTTAGGCCAGTAGATACTTGAGCTGACTACGGTATTCTTAACAGGCCCATTTTGAACCTATAGAGATTTCTTTGAGAAAATAGCCTATTTTGCGTTTACTATTTGATAATTGGCTAATTTTATCCTCTGATAATTTTCTTAGTATAAATCTTATCCCTTAATAGGAAAAAAGTCTCTTTATTGCCTTATACCGTATTTCAACCTAATGATAATTCAAAATCATAGTTAAAAGTTATGGAGTAAATTTGAACATTTTTTAAAAAACTAATCGGACAACTCCACACATTTCAATTTATAGCTCTATTAATGGTAATGAAAAATATGAGATGATTTGTTGATGGCAAGAATATGAACGAACAAAAGTCCAAATGAAGAAATTGTAGCGGGATAGTAAGTATCTCTTTTATTTTTAATAGATATCTCAACTTCAAGTGAAAAATAAAATCAACTTCGACAAGAAATACCTTACTTTATTGTAGTTGGTAGAAGGGGAGACAAAATGTGTGAAACCATTGGGAAGCACAACCTTTAGGAATCAACCTCCCATGCCATCCTCGTGTAGTCAGAGTACTATTTAGCACAAAGACTTGGAACTTTTAGAACCCCCACCCAACATGCCCATTATTATTCTCCTTTTCTCCCTAATATAAGTATCACCATTTCCACGCCTACCACAACGGCACCAATTAAGACTTTTCTACTGATATCAAATCTTGTATAAGTAATATCATATTGTTCTAATTTGCTACCAAACGATCCGAAGTACGAAACATATTATATTAGTATATAAGGTAGTAGGTCAAATGGAAGTTCAAACGTACCAGCACTGGCCCTGTGGTTGGGTCAGTCTGTTTCTCTGAATGGTCAAAAGTTTCAACTCACGTTTTAATGAATAGAGACAAATTCAGCCCAAATCAATATTGGAAACAGTAGCTAGCAAGCAGCAATAACTCCTGAAAAATGCCCATGCATTCATCTTCTTCTTCTTCTCTTTCCCAGCACCAGAAGCCTAATAACAACAACGAAAATGGCATTAGCAAGTCTATGTCGGCAGAAGAAGTGAAGCTTGCTGCTCTCGCTATCAGCCTTAACATACGGCTCAGATCAGCAGATATGCCTTTCGCCATGCAAGCACACGCCCTTCGTTACGCCAGAACTCTCCTCCTTCAACCTGCAACTCATCGCCCGAATCCCTCCCTCCTTGCTCGCTCCGTAAAAAAGGTGAGTTTGATTCTCCTCTGCTAACTTTTTTTTGAATTTCAAATTTGACGCCGGTGAAACTTTTTGTGGATATTAGGAGTTTGATTCGATGTACGGACCGGCATGGCACTGTGTGGTGGGGAAGAGTTTTGGATCGTTTGTGACTCATTCACCTGGTGGATTTGTGTATTTTTCACTTGAATCGTTCTCCTTTCTTCTGTTCAAGACGGAGGTTCAGTTGATCACGGAAGCAGTAGTAGCAACACCTGCTGCCTGCTAATTCATTTTTCTGGTTGCTGCAGCTGGTGGAGACGGTGGTTGTCGCCTGTCGGTGGTTAGTTTCGCAATCTGCATTTGAAACAGATATACTAGCTGCTAACTTGTTTTGGTGCTATTTTCACAAGCTAATTATGAATGTACATGAAAATATTGATATTTCTCAAAGAAAAAACATACATGTAGCACACTGTTTCCTATTTCTAAGTTCTTTCATCTTCAAATATATAATTCAGCAATATCAATGGTGCATTAATTCCAATTGAGAGTGGATTCTAGAAAGCTCAACATCACTCTAGACAACACCAAAGTCATCCAATAGAATCTTACTCTGCTCTAAGACAAGTTTCTCTCCCGCATGAACTGCTCTATCTTGTCTACATCTTCCGGGGTGTCAACACCGTGAGTCTCATGGTCAACTTTTATCACCCGCATACAGGACGAGATCCATTCACTATATAAAATTAGGAAAGCAAATAAATGGAAGGATGCAACAAGGCAGGACTTTAAAATGTCAACTGATTAACTTATCAACGATTTTTCTTCTTAGTTTCTCCGTTTTGTTTTTGTTAATTTATAATTACATCTAAAAGAATATAATTTTTCTGTCTACATATGGTAAATACTTACTCGCACCTGGTATTAACACAAAAAATTTAACTTCAGAAGTTAAAAATTCAAATGAGAATTCATATCACTTTAACCATGCTCAAAAGAAAAATGTGCATATGAAAGGCGTGTCTTGAATTCATTTATTTGGTGTAAACATCGGGCTTGAGTAAGTTTTTACTGTTTAAGTATTTCGTATCATTGAAGGAGATGAACTTTTCTTTTTTCCTTTAAATTGTGTTGTCCATTGTATTCAGACACAAACAATTAGCAAACAAAGATATAATTTGACAAGAGTCTCCAATTTTATAATCAGAGCGCGAGTAAACAGTTAAGTCAAGCATGCAAATTTGGTACCTTCATCTTGTATCCATTCTCAAGGACCTTCAACTGTTCAAGGTCTTCTTCAAGTTGCAATGGTGTAGGTTCCAATTCTGGGTATATTTTCAGGAACTTGGAATCATAGCTCTGGATATGAACAATTGTTCATCAGTCAAACAAGATTTTCTCAGAAAAAACTAATGATAGTTGCGCACTATAGACGTATCACCCAATACCTGAATTCCAAGGTGCAGCAGGTAAGGAAACTGACGATTAACCTTGCCAGACCTGAAAGTTCGCACAAAAGCGATCAGGTTTATCACACAGTAGACAAGAAATACCACTGCAATAGGCTTTTTAGAAAATCATGACTAACTTGTTATGAGGGATCAATCCTCGTGAAAAATAGATTGCATAACCACGATTGTCAACCACACATTTAACACGATTTGGATCAAATGCATCCTCAGGTTTCAAAGACGTCACAGCAGTGCTAAATACCGCGTCTGGTGCAGCCTGCATAAATACAGAGTCCTCAGAAAATTAATATCATTTCATAAATGGCAAACTATACCAAGTCAAATACTAATTTAAACTAGAATAATATAGTTTTATATTGACCTTCATCTGATATCTTCCTCTTCTTCTTTTTTTGTGGATTGGTCTTCCTTGGATATTATCTATAACTCTTCCTCAAACAATCTCATTAAAATTCAAGATTAATATTACTCCAAAACACTTTGTTAAGGTCCAATTCGAACGTTAATCTCCCCGATCAATCTATGTTACTCAATAGATGATGAAGATAATAGTTGATACAGGGTCTGAAATGTTTATATCTTCACTTTGTCAAGAACACTATGTTCTGCCATTCAATTGTTTATCCAGTCTTTCCTGATAAGTGACTGCAACTACATTTTATATTATTTTGAGCGAGCACAGCATTAGTGTAATCCTGTCTCTCCCTCTCTAACAACGTTTAACCAAATTACTAACATTAACAGAGTAATATACAGAAAATGCACGTCTAAAAATGTGAAGTTTGAGACAGTATGAGTATGATAAGCCACTACCATATTAAAATGATAGCATATGAAAAAACAAATCTCTCATTCTATGATAGTTAAAGTACCTTCAAAAGTGGTTGAAGACTAATCCACACCCAAATGAGGTAGCTATTTCAATCGAGCATATATTCAGGAAGAAAGTGTAAATGCGCTATTATATACCTGCAGGGCTTTGACAATGCCATCTATTATCTCAGGTTCAATAAGAGGTTCATCTCCTTGTATGTTAACGACAATGTCATATTTCTTCCCAAGCTTTTGAAGAGCTTCATTAAAACGCTCGGTTCCTCCAATTTAACAACTGAGCATTAGCAATTTCACAGACTGAAATTCCCATGAGTAGCAAAATTTAGGATTAAGAAAACGAATGGATGTTATGTTATGTTTACCATTTCTACATGCTTCAGAGGTCATTATTACTTCAGCACCAAAACCTTGACAGCACTCAGCTATCTTTTCATCATCTGTTGCCACAACTGTTCAACAATGCAAACATATCAGCACCTGTGATTACTACACCAACTATTGCTTCTCTTTTCTTTCCTATTTTTCTTTGTCGGGGGTTGGGGTTGTGGTTATGGAAAGTAGTCAAGTTAGGTGAAATGGAGACGTACCAACGTGATCCAATGTAGCAGCAAGTTTTGTCTGTTCCCATGTTCTCTGCAATTACAAATTTGAATGTGGTGAAGGGTGTCAACTCCTTTCGAAACGATCACTATGATAGTGCATCCTGATTAAAGTTACACCAGAAGTAAATAATTTAAATTTTAAAACATAGAGGTTGCACTAGGAATATTGTAAGCAGTTTCCTAAATATTCAGTAATTACATTCTTCTGTTAAGTTGAGTGTTAGTTGAGATCTGTTACCAAGTGGCTAGGCCTAGTACGTTCTTCTACGCAGAGCATAGTACAAATAGTAGATATCATCTCATAATATAATGGGTTCAATACTAAGAACGTTAAATGTTGAACTCATAAAGCTTAAATCCTGGTATCCATTTTGTAATATGTGCTCTATTTGGACAATTCTCTTCACAATTGACAAATCATGCAATTTATATACGCTAAAAAGACGGTAAAAAAGGATGGAGATTTTAGAAATACCTGAATCATGGGTTTTCCCAGGATATGAACAAGTGGTTTACCCTGGAAGCGAGTAGAAGCAAAGCGGGCGGGTATAATTCCGATGACCCGGCTCCGAAACCTGCCGAGAGCGGCGGCCATTGCAGCTCCTGCAGCTAGACCATTTAGGATCCATGATTTTGAAGAGCTAGAGGATGAACTAAAGATCGGCATTTGCTCTTTTTATTAACGAAGGACAATGGAGATTTGAAGAAAAATTGGCAAATCTAGCTCTGCTCCATGTTCAATTTTTATTTCAATTCAGGAGAAAAACGAAAGCAATAGGAGGTGTTAAAACAAATAGATATTGTATTTAAATGGCTATAAATGGTCTTATTAAATGTAAAATGACTTAAAGCTAATTATTACTATGAGTGTGACATAAATCCGAACGAATGTTGCTCTATTTTTAATTGTACAAATGAAGATGGGAGAGTGATAGTATCATTTATTCTCATACTATTTTTATCTTGAAGTAAATTCCGCATCCAATGATAGGTTAGCTGGATCGCGAACGCGATGGAAACAGGTAAAAGCGTACAAGCTGCAATCATTGTTTGATTACGATTTGTATTTTTAGTTCGAGTACATGGTTATGTAGAACATATACATTGTATTTCATTACTTCCAATTACAATTTGGTTGTTTAATCTTAATTTGGCACAGTTATAGAGAAAACGTATAAAATCTCTTTTAATTATGTGATCTTAAACTTATTGCATGGAAAATTAAGACTAAAGAGGAAAGCAACATAAAACAAATTGAAAATGAAACACAGGAAAAATAGAGTGAACCAAACAATTTCATTGATCATCAAAGCAAAAATAAAGTGATACTATTAGCATATAACAAACGAAAAAGATGCAAATCGGACTTGGTCTAAACTTCACGCTGTATAAGCGCCGCCACCACGGGAACCACCACTGCGGCCGCCACCACGACGGCCATAGTCATCGTCATCCTCATCAGAATCATCGCAGCTTCCATACACATCATCAAAGCTCTTCGATTCATCATCATCATTATCTGAATCGTCTGAATCATCGTCCTCGACATCTTCTTCCAGATCAGGACGTTTTTTACTACTAGTCGAACGGCTTCCACGTAGCTCCATCAGAGACAAATCAAACGTAGGAAAAGCGGAGCCGATACCAATCGGAAAGTTCCAATTCAGAAGAAATTCATCAGCATTTGACACACTCAACTTTTTATCATCCTTAAAATGTCCAGTAAAAATCAACTTTGGTTGAGATTGAGGGGAAATGTTAAATCGGTCTGTAGCAGAGGCGGCTGCGGTAGTGGCTGCGGGGCGGAGGAGATGGCGGTGAATGAGATTTTGGAGTGAAGTTTTGTTGGTTAAGTTTTGAAGCCTAGATGCAGCAGCCATGGTTGCTAAAGTTGCTTAGCTCACTGAAAACGGAAGGGTTTTAAAAGGGTTTAAAGAGCCCTAGGGTTTTGGAGGGTTCTAGAGAGATTATTAAAAAAGATAATTGACTCGTATAATAATTTTAGGCTGCCAGCGAATTTAATTTTAATACATTTACATAATTTTCATTAGATTTTTATTTTGTCCAGTAAAATAATTATGGATAAATAAAAGTGGACAGATAATATGAGACGCAGAGAGCAGTAATGAAACTTGTCTCTTCCACTCTTAACCAACAGACAAAATTGAACAAAGAACCAATTGCACATAAAAGCTATATAGAATCACTTTTTGGCCAATCTCACGTCTTCCTATTCAATTCTAAACTACATCGAGATACAAGTAATTCAGTTAAAAATCTTTATAATGACATTATTTTTCCCGATACTCTTTGATTGTTATAGCGATTGTAGAGAACAAATACAACATGAAAGATATAAAAACGAAAGCAATTGTTTCTAGAAAAAACTATGCCCTGTTTATTCTGAATATGTAAAAACAATGTTTTGTATAAATAATCTGTGAGAAATTAGAGTTAATTTTTGTAATGACAACACATACTGGACATTCTACAGAAGTATATCAGCTTTCTTCTTTTTTTTGGAGAATCAGTTCTATGACCAATTTCAGACGTTGAAGCCTTCAGCTCGAAGGCATTTAAGATGAGCCTCGATCCATTTCTCACAAGCTGATTCACCGTGTTCCACAATGCATTCATCTCTCACCTTCTTAGTCTCTGGGCAAGCACAGCAGATCTTCTTCTTTGGCTTTGAATCAGCAGAGACTCTAGTGGGAGCTGACTTTTCATCTTTTGGAAGTCGTGACGAAGATGTGGCTGTTGAGGTGTTCTCCTTTGATAGTCCATCCCCCAGTTGCGACGAAGATATGGTTGCTGAAGTGCTCTCCTTTGATAATCCACCCCCCATTCTCAAAGAAGGCTGTTAGAGGCAAATGATCGATGATGTCTATCAGATTAGCATTACTCGCAAATCAGCCAACAGAAGGGCAAAAGATATACATATACCAAATCGTGTTAATAGAACCAGCCTTCCGAAAGACAAAAACTACAACAAAGGTAACTATCTTCTTTTTTTAATACAAGTAATGAAGAATATTTCAGATGGTAAACTTGTACTCACCAGTGCAAGAAATTACAGACTGTGCAACTTCTCTATTGTGCCTAACAATGCATGTCATTATTTACAAGAGACAAATTGCACCAAGAAATCTAGTAAAACAATACATCTGTGTTTTAAGGCCAAGTATGTGTGTCCTTTTGCCTTAAAAAGTTCTACTGTTTCTTCCCGGACAACAGTCCACCAGATGACGTGTGGTATAATGTTCCAAGTCTTCATGAACTTCTTGTTTAGTTCATTTATTTTTCAGGGATGCAATAAACAATGGTAACTATCTAAAGAACTGATAACCTTCAAATAAAACTGTATCAATAAAATATGCTGCCCGACAAAAAATGTTACCAATTAGCATTTCAAATTAAACTTTCCACTATCACACTTTAAAAGATTCAAACTTCTAACGACTCGTGATGAATTGAGAACAAAAGGTGCTAATGAAATCCAATTCATATACCAAACTCCATGGCAGCACCCATAAGAAGAGAACATGTAAGAAAGAAGAATACAAAGCCATTACAAGAATTTTACCATCTTTAGAATCTAGAATACCTCTACCACATCTTACTGCATTCCGCTCATACGTCACTTATACAAAGGAAAAGGAAAACACATAAGACTTAATTTTTTTAAATTAAGAGGAAAATTATGTACTATGTCACCTCCACATAGTACCATCCAGTCCTAGTTATGATTTTACTCTTTTGCATTCTAAAGTACCACCTCTTCTTCGTATTTTCTCCTTATTCAAGAGCTATTCCAGCTACTATAAGTAAAGAAACTTTCTACGTATCAACACACGCTCTAAAAGTTCCAAGCAATTTCAATATACAAGGCTCTCATATGACATGATTTCTTCTTTCTACCCCCTCCTTATTTGGCACCCTTCCCCAGCTAACATCTTTAAAACGAAAGATGAAGACACTTATCTATGTCTGTGTATCTTCTAGTCCTACTCCCCTCTTTCCCATTCCTTCCTGTAAACCCCAGCAAACAAAATATATGGACTAATGCTAATTCCTCCAACAACATAAGTTCTTCCATTAGATATGTTACTTCTTATTGCAAGATGTACAGTCCTTCCAGGTCTACAGGGTGCAGTATAGATGTCTTTATCTAGTGAAATCGTATTAAACATAAATAGATATGTGTTATATTCTTGCACAAATAACTTTACACTGACAATACCTACAATTTTAGCAACTACATACAGGGGCGGATCTAGAGGATGAACCCCTCAACAAAAATCACACGGTATATATAAGTTATTTTAACAAAATTTTTATATGTATATATATAGATTTTAAACCTCCTAAACATAAGATTAGAGATTGACTTAGTAATTGAAGGTGTTCAAAATTCACCTTCCAAGTTAAAAAAAAAAAGCACTACATTTTTTTTCCGAACCCCGTGAAAATCCTAGATGCGCCACTGAATACATAAGCAGAAGAGTATATCAACACAGCTTTGGGTTTAGCACCACCTCTGTTCAAGTGAATAACATTGACAATACATAAAATAGCTGAATATTTCAATTGACCTCATATAATAAGTATCAAAAAATCAGTAAGAAAGATTTCATTATAGTAATCCTTCAACTTGTAAAACTCAAATAAGCATCTAAAAATTTGCTTTAACCCTAATATCAAAAGCGGCGATGCAAACAGAAAAACAAAAAATCAAGGGTTTAAGCGTGTGACAAGAGAAAATTAATTGAAAAACACCATGGAAGAGCAGATGCAGAATCATTGGAAGTTGTATTCGGCAAAATAAACTGAAAATTCAGATATTTTACGTACCTTTTTAGTTCGTTTTTTCTTCTCAACAAGGCAGGGTTTATGAGGTTTATGTGGACAAATTCCTTGCTACGTTTTTCCAACAATGGCTGCTTTTATTAGCTTCAACTTTCTATGAAATGTCAAAACAACCCCCAAGTTTCCAAATAGACACCCATAGACACCCCCACCCCCCCAACCCCTTCTCTTTATAATACTTATCACGCAATTTATCGTGGTTTTGAAATGTGATTTGTAAATTGTGTTTTTTGAATGAGTTGTAAATGTATGATTTGTAAATTACGAATCTCAAATGATTTAAAAACAATTCTAGAATATGATTTGTGAGCTTTGCTTCTCGAATGCGATTTTTAAGTTCTATTTCAGAATTTGTGTCAAAATGAAAAAAAATGTGAATATTGACACTTTTTATGAAAAGTTGTATCAACACGATTATATAGTTGTTTGTACTTCAATGGAACCAAAGTATATATTACACATACATTTGTTACATTTATAAGGTCATTTACGGTGATGAAAGTCGAAATGGTAGCGAATTTACTAATTGATTTTATTTATATATATTAAATTATATAATTATTTTTATTTATATTATTTGGTGATAATATTTAGGGAAGTTTTAAATGAGGTTGAACTCTTAAATGACTTATACTACTGGTTATCAAAAAAGCAGACTTTTTCAAGAACAGTTTTGGAAACTACCACATATTCTTTTCTCCTTTTTGGTGTTCTAAGTTTACAACATGTATTTTTCGGCACAAATTCAAATTTAATCGACACTACAATGTGAATACTGGACACCGGGTGGGAAACCCAAAAAAAAGTTCACAACATTACTATCCTTCCTACACTTTTGATCATCATGGCTAGAGGTAACACTAAATTCCGCTGCAATTGATATGTATATAGTTATTTATACGCATATGTTTCCGTCTATAAATTCTAATAATAGTGTAAACGAATTCGCAAAAAGGGCAGTGATTTAACTAAAAGAGAGTTATAGATATGACATCTACAGAACAAAAAATGACCAACCTATTATTTAAAAATTAGTGATATCTACAATGTTAATTGAATTGATATTCACAACCTCAAAAGCAAAACTAATTTCTTTCTTCTCACATTGGACAAGTACCTATCAAAATTGTCCTAACCTTTTTGTTCAATAGTGAGAAACAAATAGGTTGTATAAATAGATTCTTTTCTTTTTGCTTCCAAAAATGGAAGGCAAGAAAATCAAAATGCTGTACTGCTTCCCCTACTCCCAGACCCAACTTTCCGATGTCGCCTTGAGTTAGACTTCCTTTCACCTTTTCCGCGTTTTGGAGGTCTCCTCACTGGAGGTTTACTAGAAGAACTATCACGAACCAAAGCCGGTGGAGGATGTGCATGACTTCTCACAACTGTCATGTGAGCCCTTTGCTCCAGTAAATCTCTATGGTATGCCTGCATAGATTTGGTGTAGACTCTAAGCTAAACCATAAAACGTTGTATCCAACTTTCCACAACTTAAGAATCAAAATACTTAAGTCTTTAATATTTTGCGGTGGAAGAGTGGGGTGGGGGGGCTTTGTGGATACCTGTATCACGAAATTCCGTCTCTCACAATCCAAAAACATGTTGACGTTCCAGCTAACTTTTGCCATCAATTTGTCCCTAACAGTGGAAAAGCTCAATTGGTCCCTAGAGGTAAAACGGTCAACTTCATTGAACCACAGACAGGTGAAGAGATTTGTGATGGGAATATGCTCCTTTATAATAACACATCCTTCCGGAACATCTGCAGAATGTTTAATGAGCAAAGTAAATATTGAGAGCGAGTGATCAAATGAACACAAGGTGTAAATGTGGACTCACCACTAGTAATAGGAAGCTTAGCCTCTGAATATGCAGTTAAACCTTCTTTCTTGTAGAAATCAATTTGGTGGTCGATGGATACATTATCATACTTCCCTGCAGCTTTATTAGCTTCAGCTTCTTCAAAGACGTCAAAACGTCTATAATGTCTTGAAATAGCAAAAGTAGCATTCTGGCGCCACAAGAATCTGAGATAAAGGAATAGGAAAGAAGAAACTCATAAAGAATGAATCATTTATTCGGCTGCCGTACACGCCACTAAAACAAATAGAATATGGCCATGTCGAAAAGAAATTATACAGCAACAGGGAAAAAAGATGAAAATAAACTACCAAACTGTTGCGCCTGTTAAGGTAATCCTCAATAACTCATTGGTCATTTTTGAGGGGTGGCATCATAGGGAAACCCTAGGGCTGCACTATCCTGCCTAATAAATTCTTACTAATAGTATGTACAAAACACATTCAAGGTGCAACCCAAAAATAAAAGATGGATACCATTATGGCATTGACCATTCATCGCTCAATACTTCCACTACTACAATCATTTGATCAATACCTAAAATGAGAAGATACAAGTATGTATATTATTTTTTCTTAATTAAAAGTATGTATCTTATCTTTCCTTTTTCTCCTTTGGAAAATCAACCTCATTAATGATAAAAACACTTTTGAGTTTGCATAGAAAATTCAGGAAAAAAAAAAAAAATTAGCAACAACAATCTGGTTTTAGATGATGCAGATCTTCATCGGCGGCTCCAAGCCTCCACCCCCCAGTCATAACCCCAGAAATATCAGCTTCACCCCATAGCTAATGTTAGAATAGTAATAGGTATATACAATCCTACTTAGAATAGAAATAGGTATAGTAATAATAATAGGAATAGTATATAGTATTCTACTTAGAAAAGGATTGTATTGTAGTGTCCTAGTTGGAAAGGGTGTCTATTATAGTGTCTATAAATAGGGTCTCTCTGCAATAATATTCTTTTTCAATATTTCTCACACTAACAGCTTAGCACTAGTACTATCATATGAGTAGCAAAAAATGATGTGCATAAAAGATAAAAACTATTATTGTGAAGCTTAAACGAAAATGAATTAGATCTATTACCAAATCAAAAACATGTACAGTATCTAGCCATTACTAAAACCCATTTTCCCTTATCACCAATAATTAGCCATTGCTAGAACTTAATAGTAGAATCTCTCCAAGCACAAGGTATTCCAACCGGCATACAAGGACACAAGAGTCAGTAAAACCAAATGTACCTCTCGAGAATCTGGTAGGGATCCACGACGAGCTGAAGCTTTCCATCTATCCAAATAGAATATCGGACATTAGGAAATAGCCTATGCAGTAGGAGCTTAGGAACCTGCCACAGATACATCTCTTTCAAGCAAAATCCATATTCATATGTTCTACTTCTAATCCACACTTCACATATGAAAGAGTTACTGAAATTATACTCCATAAAAGAAAATATAATGAAGTCAATTTAAATTGGTGACAGATGAATGATAACAGAACCTCTACACCCCCCCCCAAAAAAAAGGAATATACATTGCATATATTCTAAGTACCTCTTGGCGTGTTGGTTTGTTCTCATCACCATTTGTGAAGAAAAATTTAGAGCCCGTTTGGATTGACTTAAAATAAGTAACTTTTAAAAAGTTACTTTAAAGTCATTTTAAAAATAAGTAGTTATGTGTTTATTGATGTGTTTGGCAAAAAAGTGTTGAAAGTCACTTTTTTTATCAAAATGTCTGAAATACCCTTAAAGTTGTTAACACTATAAAAGAATTAAGGGTAAAAAAGTAATATACTTGGTCAAAGTAGAATGATTTATAAGTTAAAAAAAATAAGTAGGGGGCATCCTACTTTTAACTTTTAACTTATTTTAAGTTACTTTTGACTTATTTTAAGTTATTCTTATAAGTGTCAAACACTCTAATAAGTCAAAAACTGATTTAAAAGTTAGTTTGACCAACTTAAAATCCCATCCAAACGGGCTCTTAGACTGTTACATTGCCATAGGGCTTAGGTCTAGTGGTAAGAGTGCAACAAGTGATCTGTGGTTTAGGCACATGTCATGGGTTTAAACCCTGCTGTAGACAGAAACCATGGTATTTAAGTGGAAGGGTAGAGAGATGGGCCCATTACCCACCGAGTTATGAACCATGTGCCATTAGCCCTCAGAGATTTCTTGATTATCTAAAAAAAGAAGTTTAAACTATTTTGGCAGCATGGCATCAATCAAAATATAGTCCCTCAATCTGCTGACAATCATTTCCAGTCAGAGGTGTAAAAGACTAACTTAACAGTGATTGCGGTGCTATACAACAAAGCCCCACAATAGACACTTAATGTTAGTAAAAGGCAAAAGCGATATATGATACCCAAATTCATTGCTTTTCTTTCTTGCTTTTTTTTTTTTTGGGTTTCCTACATACAGCATGCTTAGAATTTAGTGTCTTTTCATACCCAGATGCCACATCAAGCACTCACGTAACTCAACTGGTCAACCCCTTAGAAGAAAGAAGATAAGAGAAACAACAGACCCATTCCATAAGTAGGGTCTGGGGAGGGTAGGATGTACACAGGCCTTACCCTACCTTTGTGAGGTAGGGAGGTTGTTTCCGAAAGACCCTCAGCTTATTCGAAGCATGGTAGAAAGCAGATTAGAGATCAGGTTTAAAATTTGAGAGAAACATTGATTGAGATAGGAGGATTTAAAAGAAAACTAGGAGAACAAACCTTCCCATTGCGTCTCGCATCAGAATAAGGCACATTGCGAACAAGAATAATCCTCCATAAACCAACCCTATTTCTGCTGTCCAAGAGGCTAGAGTTCTTCAAGGATGCTTCTGTTTCTTCATCAACAAACATATAAAAAGGAACTTTTTCTCGTGTAGTTTTACCCCAGTTCTTTGGCTGTTGAATCACATCATAATTTCCTGTAGAGCATTTATGTAGATATAGGTAAGGGATATCTGCATTTCTGTATGCTTATGAGGTTCACAGTGCTGTAGATAGATGATTGTGGTTTTGATACTAGCCACTTCTAACTTGGCTACATTTACTTCCTCTTTCACCTAATACTCCTAGATTATAAATTAAAATTAAAAAGATGAAAATATGGAGCATAAGCTATAGAATACCAAATATGGCTGATGCCACAATGACGTCATGGAATTGCTCCATCTCTTTTAGATCCGCCGCATCGATGTCAAACCCCGTTCGATCACCAGGTCTACAACCTTGGACAAATCTGACCCAAATATATTAGGGATGAGACAAAGAGCAAATACTCTGTAAGGAGGACAAAACTCTAAAGCCAACAACAATAAGACAAGTGACTGTGTCAAGATGACAAGTGCAACTTACCCGCAATGCACAGTCATTGACTCTTTTATGTCAAACGAAGCATTCCTCTCCACCAAAGAAGGGTACCCACCAAATGCAGAACCCCTGTGAGGTTCAGTCTTCATGGGAATTTGCTCGTGGAAATAAGTTAAATGCTGAAGCCCGGGTGACACTGACGGGACTCTAGGCATACGAGCTATTGCTTGCTCCACAGGAACGTAGCATATAGGACATGCTGAATGAAAATGAAAGAGAGCACAACCCAGATTACAACATTATGTGAAGTGCTGATCAAAGCATAGGATATAATACAAATTTGTGAAGCTAAGAAATAAGATCGGGTTGGAAACAAGTGAATTTTACACTTACGTCGAGGCCCAATTCGCCTCCTATCACCAGGTGGAGGAGGAGGAAAGGCAAAATTTCGACAAGGATCAGGAAAAGCAGTGGAATCTTTAGTCTGTATCATAGCCAAAGCATGGGGAGGAGGAAGCTGGGCATTATGCTCATCGCATACCATAACCTTCCTGGGCAATAATGCAGATAGATGATATGTGCTGTTTTCAAACCACTCCTTGAAGTCCAATTCAGAACTCCTTGATGCATCCTCTGATAATCGCAAAAATCTTGTAAGAACATCAGGAAATCCATCTCATAACAAACTACAAAAGTAACTTCAATACTAAATAAAATGGAGTATACAGGTGATGATGGTTTTGCCACTTCTCACAAAAAAATAAGGCAAGCACCACACTACCATGCACTCTTTTTTTCTCTTTTTTGGACATGAAATAGATAGATACTCCAATAATGCTCAAAAGAAGAAAGACAAAGTAAGAGTAAACAAACAATTCACTGTAAATCTATGACTACAGTGGTGAGACATACTTAGTGCATTTCTGATTTCACAGCTCAACAGGGGATAAATACCTATTCCCTTCGCTGCAACGTCACCCCCGAAGAAAAATAAGAATATCAATGTTTTAAATTTATTATCAAATCATTACTCCCATTAACAGGTGAAGAACTTTTAGCTTATGACTTCCAAATAGGACCCTTACAGAGAAGACGCTCTAATTTAACTATATAATTTGTAAGAACTAGAATTATCCATGTGTTTCCATATTTGTTTTATTATTTTACTCCCTTTTATTTGTCTTACTTTCCTTTTTAGTCCGTTTCAAAACGAATGTTGCTTTCCTTTTTTTGGCAACTATTTAATTTCAACTTTCCACGTGGCATGTTTATGACCACAAGATTAAAGGACATTTTTGTACATTCTACATTTTTTTTACCACAAGCTTCTTGACTTTCTTAAACTCCGTGTCAAGTCAAACCAAACAAACAAATTGAAAGGGAGAGAGTCCTAAATTTCACACTGATACTAGGTTACACCAATAGAGCTGGAGGTCAAGAACAAAACTTACACACTTTTCTTCAATACATTAGACGTTACAACACCAGAAGCCAACGTACAGCAAAACTCAATTGCTCACATAATACAGTCTAGAAAATGACACAGACTTTATTCTATTCCTTGCAAGTTGCAATTACTCAAATTTGTGACTCTAATACCTTTCTCAGTGGACTGCATCCTATGTATCTTGTTCTGGTGTGTTAAAACCGACATTTTCATTTTAATTGGCCGTTTCCTTCACCCATCCACAATATGCATTTGGTCCTACTAAGAAAAGATACTAGAGAACAGCACTCCTCGCAACCCATTCAGAACAAATAAAGCTTTCTCAGTGGACTGCATCCTATGTATCTTGTTCTGGTGTGTTAAAACCGACATTTTCATTTTAATTGGCCGTTTCCTTCACCCATCCACAATATGCATTTGGTCCTACTAAGAAAAGATACTAGAGAACAGCACTCCTCGCAACCCATTCAGAACAAATAAAGCTTCTAAAGTTTAAGACATAAATAGATCCTTATTCCAAAAAAAGAAAACAAAAGGACTTTAGGAAACGGACCTTTATTAACCATCCAAAATGCTGCAACAAAAGCCAAAAGTGCACACGCAGCCAAAATCAGCATTCCAACCTGTTTTCGCACCAAAAACCTGAAAATAGAGGGAAGAAACTTTTCCTTCTCTCTGTAACTAGAAAGTGATGTCTTTGAACCTTTACGCGAGACAAACGAATTATTGTGAGAGTACAAAACTCCATTCTGTGCCAATTGCTGCAACGACCCATCGCTTACTGTCCGAAGGCCCAATGACCACCCAGTCATTGTTCCTCAAACCACACAATAACAGCAACAATCATCTCTTTCTTCCTTCTAAAAACCCTTTCATTCACTATACTCCCCAACTCTTCAGCCTTAGCAACTTCAAAGTTCCTCCTCAAAGGTAACAACTCCTAATCACCGTCTCACCTCCTCATCAGTCCGAGATCCCCAATGTTGACGTACTGAATCAGTATAAAAAATATCCTTCTTCTTACACAACAAATCCAATTCTATAGATCGCCAATTCACTATACACCTATACTATAACCAAAAAAAAAAAACATCACAAACTAAGTCCAACTCCAAATTAAACAATGCTTCCGAAAAACACAACAAATTCTCAACATCGTGATCTCAAAACACAACCGAATAATTAACTAACCAAAAAATTCAAAAAAAAATTCGCCATGAATAATGCAGTACAGAATTCAAATCTGGACAAGTTCCGGCATAATAGATCAATTGAAAACGGAGAAAGAAAAGAGGTTTAACGATTTACCTGAATCGGAATTTTGCTTTTGTAATCGAATGGACTATAGTCAAATAAGTAAAGAAATAAAAACTAAAATACTACTAAATTCAAGTCGAAAATTATAATCGAATTGATATTTCGGTTGAACATAAACGTTCAAATGAGCAATTGATTATATTATCTCAACAGGGGTGTGTCCTCTTGTTTTGGTAACTAAACTTTTTCATTAAAAATGAGCATCTCAGATGAAGGGAGGATGTTGGACATTACGCCCCAACAGCCTCCTGGAAATATAAACAACGTAACTAAACGGGACTAAACCAACCAACAACTATAATGAAATTGTATCACATTGCATAGTGATTGTGGTTCTCCGGTCAAGTAGTGAGTTTGGCTATTTTCCTTGCTTTGATATGGACTTCTTGAATCACCTGCTGCTGTCAAACTAGTTGTTAGTCTGATTCTTTTGGATGGGATTTTCCAGTTAAGCAGATGCAACTATCAATTTCACAAAACTAAAAACTAACAAATAGCACAGATAAACTTAACAATTTCTATTACCACTTTAAATGATGCAACATAGAGAACTATAAAGAGAGTGAAGACCTATATATATGTAAACTTCCATAGTATCATTGAGTAGAAGTGTTCGAAGATTTCACTTTTGAGTACTTATGCTGATGATTAAGAGATTCAAATGAGTGTGTTTCCATGAATGTGGATACTGTTTATGTGCACGAGGTTTTGTAGCTTGATAACTTGTGAGGAACATGATTCACTTGAAAAGATTCATGCAAGAGGTTTTGTAGCCTGACAACTTAGTTTGATAACTGTGAGGATAGGAGACTTTCAAGCTCTAGCAACCGTGGAACATGTATAACTGCTTACTCAACTGGCAATTGTAGGATTACCTAAATTGAATGCTTACCAGCAAGAAAATGACACTAAACAAAATCCTGGAATTTTGAGTCTTTAAGATCAACTTTGAGGGAGGACATCTAAGAGTCTGTTTGGCCAAGAGCTTTGCACGCCAAAAGCACTTTTATGGGGATAAACACCTTTTTGGAAATTTGAGGTGTTTGGCCAATAAGCAAGTTTTTAGTCGCTTGGCCAAACCAGCTCTAAATTACTTGATCACCTTGAGAGAGGGGGACACTTCTTAGGACACTTAACTCTTTTCGACCCATGATCATGACCCCCTTACTAGAGGAGTACAACATAGAACATGGGTTAAAATCATGAGTAGTGAAGTCTCTCTGGTATTTAAATGGAGAAGGGTAAAAGAGCACGCAGACATCATCCACTATGAGTTTCAAAGTTGGATAATGAAACTTTTTCGAGGCTAACTTCTCTTTTGTATCTCTAAGCTTGATTCCTATTTCTAATGCAGGTGTGCTGGTGTCTTGGATACGTCGTGACAACTCTCTTCTTTGCAGTTGTGGAGATGTCAATTGAAACCATAATACTTTCATTTTGTCAAGATTCAGAGGAGCATCAAGGAGCTGCTCAATATGCCCCGCCTCTTCTTCTTGAGACGTTGAACGACCAAAGTACAAACTGAGATGCAAAGACTTTCACAATGATCAATGATATATCATGCATTAGCTTGAATTATTATTATTTCAAGTGTTAATGAATGGATGATCACTAGAAAATAGCTATTCGTGAATTTTTACCCCATACATAGGCAATGTCTACTAACAACCAGATAACATATCACGACAACAATAACAATAACATATTCAGCAAAATCTGGAGAAAGTATAGTGTAGTGCGCGCACAAGGTAGAAAAATTGTTTCTAAAGAAACTCCACTCCACTCGAGTACAGCAAATCAAAGTAGGTAAATCCAATTTACGACCGTATCTGAAATACCTTGCTCAGTCAAGAAGTTTCAATAGCACAACTCAATCGTTTTTTCAAATTAGCTCATAATTAATCGAGTTGCATGCAAGCTGATCGAAACAATTATACATTGCATCAAATTACATCATAGAAAAAAAAGATTTTGGAGTAATGAAATGAGAATTACCTAAACAACAACATCACTCCTTATTGAGGACTTTGGGAACTTTTATGTAAGGATTCTCAAAGCTTGGCACAGCAGAAATCAATTCTTCTCTGTTCTCAAACTTCTCAGGTACGTCTCCGCGCAAATTATCTCCTTCAGTATCTGCCCTAATCGCAGGCTCAATACTCTGTAAATCAACAGCTTGAAGTTGTCCAAACCAATCTATAACTTGTCGAATTTTGGGAGCGAATTCTTCAATTTCTTGTGGATTGAGTGAAATTCGAGCAGTTTCAGCCAAACGAGGAACATCGGGAGGTTCTAGAACACTCGATTTCACGGTGTAGCTTCGAAAAGCCACTGGTAATTGGAATATGCGATTTTTACTGAAATTGAACAAGGAAGTACCGTTGGCAGTTGTTGTTGGTTTCAGATAATGCAAAACGCTGATGCTTCCCATGGATACCGTTTGAAAAATGACGACGATGAAGAAGGCGGCGGTAGACGGCGGAAGACGGCACTGTGAGAATTCTAGGATTACCAGATTTAGGAATAAAGGATTTGGGCTTCAGAGATCAGTGTTAATGGGCTTTTGGGCCATTTGGTTTTGGGCTGGAGTCTGGAACCAACTAAGCTAGGGGCAAGTGCACAAATAGCCCAAATTTTAAAAAATTTAAAGTTATCTAAAAATTAATAAAAATTCAAATTTACGAGATTAAAGTTGAAAATTTTGAGTCTAAAGTTTGATTTTTCGAGTCTATCAACAAACCTAAATATACGAGATTGACATATTGTATTACAATTCAAACTTCAGATATTTGAGTTTAAAATTAGATTTGACAGTCTTCATCACTTTCAGTCCAAATGTTTAAAGTTGAGAGCTAGTTAAGCCTAATTTCATATGTAAATGTTTGAAGTTCAACCTCTTTGTCTTTAATTCATCAACTACAATTTAAATCTTGGTTGATATATTATCAATTGAAGTCTAACGGCTTTTATGTGATACAACAACTCATGAATTAGGAAATTTAAGTTTGTTCTTTTTCTTCTTTAATTTTAAATGGGGGTAAGGAGAAGGAAAATAGGGAGGGAATTACGAGGTGGAAATCGAACCCTCACTAATAAGGTGAGAATTCGAGTAGTCAATCAACTGAACAACTAAGACTCCCCATTTCAGTTTGTTTTTATCGACTTATTCTGAAGTTTCCTTTGAAATTAAACTCTGGTAATTCAAACTTACGACTCAAATTTGAAACTTCGTATCCAAGTTCAAAACGAAACTCCAATGTTTGACTCGGGGTGGTCAAACGTTGAAAACCTTTAAAACTTTGGCTATTCTTTACATAGTAATCTTAAAAACAACTATTTATATCCTTCGCCTTCAAAAACTTTTTTTATCACTTTGATTTTCCGCGCATTAAAATCGATTACCACATATATAAAATAAAATAAATAGTAAAAAATTTGATTGGATTATTTTCTTAATTTTATGTCCATTCCTAGTAGGACCAAAAAACACAGATAGAACTAAAGCCCCTGGTCCTACTCACCCGTTGCATTGTCTAGAAAAAACAAGGCACAACCATTAATTTCATGCATGCATTATTACTTATATTACTACTATTCATTATTAAATATCTTATTATGTGATCATGTGCTTCTACTTTTTTTTCGATCTGGTGTCCAGAGTTCACATTGAAATTTTGATTAAATTTGGACCGCACACTGTAGGGCCATTTAGAGATGGTGCTCCCAATGAGATTTTCTCCATGCTTAAGACTCAAACTTGAGACTTACTCTTCATTCACCTTAACCTTATCTTCTCCTTTGCTATTTAAATACTAGTATTTAATTTGGTTTGTTTCCTAAAGAAACACTTGAATATTGAATTCCAAAAGTATAGTTAGGCATACATAGTATGGTGATATTACAAAAGTTTATTCATATACTAAATCAATTAGTGGCAGAGTCAAAATTTAGAGTTTATAGATTTTGAATTTGTTACTAACCATTCAAAATTAAATATTTATATACAATTTAGTGAATTTCTTAATGTGAATATAAGATCTAAACAAAAGTTATTGAGTTCGTCTAAATATATGTAAGTAATGCTCTCCCTTCGCAATTGAAACCAACAACCACACAAAAGTAATACTCCCTCCATCCCATATTAGTTGTTCAATTTATTAAAAATAGTTATCTCAAATTATTTGTCAATTTATAAAATCAAGATAAAATTAATTGAATTTTTTCTATTTTATTCTTACATTAATTCTTTTTGGATGTGTAAACAAGTTTTATTTCTTCATGCATTGACTTAAATCAACATCAACTATTCCCTTTCATGCTAATAATCAAGGATAAAATAATTAATTAAAGAGTGAATCCTTGACCATATTATAAAAACTAAAATAGGGCCACTAATCTAAGTTTTAACTAAACTATATTGAATTTGGACTTGCCTAGAACATTAATACTTTCTTAAATTCCCAAAATAAATTGTTTCCTAAAATATATGAATAACGTGGATACTATGTTTTAAATAAAACTTTCTTATATCATCATAGTAACTCGTTATAAATATTTTTAGAAAAAAGTGAGTCGAATTAATTAAAAGATTTCATGAAATCCATCAATATTCTTTCAATATGAAGTATGCATATGATTTTTTTTTAAATACTAATATTTTCTTTTGTTTTCAAACTTTAAAAACTCACATCCACAAGATAATAATTAGTTCAATAATTAATTTTTTATATCTGCCTCTGATTTTATTTTCACTATGCTATTGAAGATCCACAATTGCATTGAATACCAGTACATAATATATTTACCAACTTGTACGTAGCAAGCCAAAATACTTTCATTTTAATATCTTTGTCAAATACTCCACTTTTAACTAAATATTTTGGATTGATTTATGCAAATATTACTTTTTTTGGATCATCATTGAAATTTTGTACCTATTTTTGAAATTTTATGCAAATAACCGTTGAGAAATTATCCCTCTGTTCGAATAATTCGAATCTAATATTTGATCATATATGGCTCAAAATCATACCAGCAAAATATTAAATTGACATCTAACATTTAAGATAACTTATTTACTTAGCAAAGTCATGTATCGAAACTAATCATTTTGAGGTCTTTTGAGACTACTTTCTTCCACTTGATTTTAGGTTTATTCGTCTCCTTTAGCACCTTCACTTATCGTAGTTTTATACCTACAGATTAATGCACATACAGATCGATATAGAGTATGTCCAAACTATCTCAAGTGATCTTCTCGCAATTTATTCTCAATATGTGCTATCTGCACCTTTTGTAAAGATGACAACTAGGTCTAACTCCACCCCAAAAACTAGATCATGAGGTTCGGATCGTCCAAACTCATTTAATCAGATCGTCAATCTATTCTCCAACCAGTATAATACCTTACCGCACTCTAACACCTTTTGATTAATATGATAATTTTTATCGACTAATAAATTTTACATAATACAAATTTAAACTAAACCTATTAGTAAATATGAATATTGAATATCAGATAATTATAAAAAATAATTTTTAAAAAAGGAAATATGAAGCAATTGGGTTTAAGGGGAGTGGAACCCACAGATGTTTTTATTGCTGTAATTAAAACTCATAATTAATGGCTTTTTAAAAACAAGGTGGGGGAAATAAGTGGCTCAGCATGGTAAATGAGGAATAATAATTGCACTTAAAGGTCTCAACTTACCATATTAAAGCGTGAAGACCCCACAATTTAAAAGTAGAAAACCAAACCAGTCCCCCACCCACGCACCCCCTACCCCCACCCCCACCCTCAGGACCCCTGAACAAAGCCACATTACTTTGTGCAGAAAACAGAGACAGAAGTAAAAGCCCCTACTACCACCACGCGCCTTCATGAACACGCGCCTTCACGACCACAACTGGAGTTGTACTGCTACAGGTGGCTGTAGGGTCCCACTAGGCACTAGATCAATTTTTGGAATAAGATAAGTGTTACACTTATGGACAAAACTACTAATTTGGAAAAAATTGGAAAGAAAATCTACTAACCACATGTGATATTTTAGATAGATACAAAACAATTTACCCAAAAAAAAGAAGAAGAAGATAGATACAAAACAAAGTTGACTACCGGTTGAGGTGAAGTGATGAGACTGCTCTATTTTTAATTGAAAGTCTCAGATCGAGCTATGTAGTGTATAATCTAAATTTAATTGGGGTTTCAATATCAACTTCAAATACCGAATAGAATATATATAAAAAAATATTAAACTTGTATTTACCTCTACATTAATCCTCAATTTTGTCGATTTGGGGTTTCGATATCAACTTCAAATACCGAATAGAATATATATAAAAAAATATTAAACTTGTATTTACCTCTACATTAATCCTCAATTTTGTCGACTTGTGGTTTCAATATCAACTTCAAATACCGAATAGAATATATATAAAAAAATATTAAACTTGTTTTACCTCTACATTAATCCTCAATTTTGTCGACTTGATTTCTTCAATACTGAAACGATTATTATTATTATTATTACTATTACTACGTTAATTCTAAACTTTTCGGTGTCATGCTATTTAAAGGAGAGGATTGTCCAAGTCTATATAAACAGATCTCATATGACACCAGACCTAACCCAATCCCAAAAGTTAGTTCACGAGGAGAGGATTGTTCAAGTTCATATAAGCAGACCTTTAGTCAATTTCCCAATCAATATGAAACTTTTATCCACTTTAACATCCGGGGATGAACCTGACTTTGATACCAAGTAAAAACATGACACATGACCTAATTCAATCCCAAAACTAGTTCACCAGGAGAGGATTGCTCAAGTCTATACGAAGAAGACCTCCCGTCCATTTCCTAATGCGGGACTTTTACCACTTTAACACCCCGTATCCATTTAACAACTTGACACCTAGGCTCCGCCATTTATTCCAAATTTATATTCGAATGAGTGAAAAAGGGAGTCTACTCAATACTGTTTAACTAGTGAAGACTCTTAAAATTACCACTCTAACACTCCCGTATCCATTTAACAACTTGCCACTTAGGCTTCGCTATCTATTCCAAGTTTGTATTCGAATGAGCAAAATAGGGAGTCTACTGAATATTGTTCAACTAGAAGAGACTCCTAAAATATCTGAAGTAAGAAGTCCCTAAGTGAGCGTGTAGGGGAGGGGAAAGCACATATTGAAGTATAGCTTGAGGTGGATAGCTTGTAGGGCGTCAAACACATATTCAAGTCTAATTTGGAGACCAACAAGGGTTGTGGTGGACTGGTAAGTACTCCTTCATCCTTGACCAAGAGGTTTCGGGTTCGATTTCCCTTGGGTATGGAGTCGCACGAATTTGGATTTAATCGGGCTCTAATATGGATACCAGACTCCGGGTGGGAAACCAAAAAAAAAAAAGAGTCTAATTTGGAGGTGATTTAGGTGGCATCATAAGAGCCAAAATATAACTTAAAAGCAATATGGATAGCTTGAGCTGGCTTCTTCTTTGTTTTGATATGCGCGTGTCTTTCAACTAAACATGTTACTAAGATTAAAGAATGTTACAAACGGAACAGCATCGGTCTTCCCAGCTTCCCTTTTCTCTGTTTTCTCACACACACACAGTGGGTACTGTGAAGTGTATTTATTAAAAAAGCTGCTCTTCGGCGGTCAGAATATATAAAATCCCACATAACAGTTGTTTATGTTAAAAACACCCTTTTTTTCCCCCAAAAATTTAATCTTTTTTTTTATCTCTTTTGTGTATGTATGTATGTATTATGTCCTGCGAACTCAATCTATCTGTGCCCTAGATCCACAACTAAGCTTTCTCCTCCACCCAACTATTTGTACTACATAACAATATTCATTTCTAGCTCAACTGTTTTGACTGGTTTTTAGTGGCTGTACATTTTGTACTCTGTGTGTTATATGAACTGTTTTCTTGGTTTTCTGAAGTGTTGATGTTCTTGTTAAAGTTGGTTTCTTTGATTTTGGTTAAGTGGGTGTAGGTTTATTGGTGAAAAGATGAGATTTTGGGAGGTGGGGTTTGTTTAATTTTTGATAAGGTGATAATTGGTTGTACTGTAGTAATTGGGAAGTGGTGTTTTCTTGAAAATGAAGAGGGGCATTGGTGAAAAGGAGTGATTTTGGGAGGTGGGGTTTGTTTGATTTTTGATAATTGGTTGTGCTGTAGATATTAGGAAGTGGTGTTTTCTTGAAAATGAAGAGGGGCATTGGTGAAAAGGTGTGATTTTGGGAGGTGGGTGTAGGTTTATTAGCGAAAAGATGAGATTTTGGGAGGTGGGGTTTGTTTGATCTTGATAATTGGTTGTGCTTAGTAATTGAGAAGTGTTGTTTTCTTGAAAATGAAGAGGTGTATTAGTGAAAAGGTGTGATTTTGGGAGGTGGGGTTGCATTCTTGGTGCTTTTTTAGTTTGTTATTTTTGGGATGGGTTGTGTTTGTGGTAAGCCATCTGCCATTGAAGACAGTAGAGATAGTCCAAGGGAGAGGTTGTCAAGTAAAAGTGCTGCAAGTTTGAGAGGGCCAAGAGCTGGTGGTTCATCAAGAAGAGAGGAAGCTTATAGGGTCAAAGATCGTTTGGATAGCATTGATGGGAAGGCAATGTTGATTGATAAACAAGTAAATGGTTCAGTAAGACAGCAGACTGAGAATTATGAGAGGAAAAGAGAGAAGCAGGAGTTGATTGGGACATTACCTAAAAGCAGTGAAGGGGAACAGGTTGCTGCTGGATGGCCACCCTGGCTTGCTGCTGTTGCTGGAGAAGCTATCAGAGGATGGGTGCCTAGACGAGCAGATTCCTTTGAGAAATTGGATAAAGTATGCTCCTTTTTTTGTCTCTTGACTTTTCATTCTACAGTAGAAACTTCAAACTTTTCATGATAATGGTCATAAAAATAGTCTCTTTCTCTCTCCCCACAAAAAAGTGAGTCTTTACTTTCTATGTTATTGGTAGAAGTTTGGTGATGACTTAGGTGATTTGTCCTTACTAATTCATACTAGAGTTCTGCTTAGTGTTAATAATCCAGAAAACTGGAAATGTTTCACTTTAGCATCAAAAGATATCTAAATTACCCCATCCGCAGCCAATGTGAGTCTTTTTTGGAGTGTGAACAATATAATCTTGATACCATGTTAAGAAATGGACCTTAGTAGAGGCGGATCCAAGATTTTAGCTCTATGGGTTCAATCTCTTTAAGGTTCTTAGTTTTGAACTCATTATATTTTTAAAGTTATAGGTTCATTGCAATTTTAGTTATTTTTACACAAATTTACACTCTGCGTCGAAAGTACTGGGTTATGCCAATGCTCCATCTGCCACTGGACCTTGGGCCTAATTCAACATCAAAGCTAGCTTATGAGGCAAGGATTGTCAAAGACCGTATAACGTGATCAATTACCCCATCCATAGCCAATGTGGGACTTTGACAAGCAGAGAGTTGGAGCTGGAATTTTTATTCTTTTTTTGCATGGTATAGCCAATCACAAGTTTTTTTTTTTTTTGAAGCTGGTAACTTAGCCAATCACAAGTTTTTGCTGATATAAATCCAGGGAAATGAGCAAGAAATTAATTTGTTTTCCCAATGTGGTAAATCTACTCCTCCAAACCCCTTCTACCGGCAGCCAACTGTGGTTTTCCTGCTTTTGCCTGCTTGGCTGTTAGAGCCTCAACCTCATAGTTGGAGGCGTTGGCCTCTTATCACTGGGTATATTTTTGTTTTCAAGGCAAACATTAATTTATACATGTACTTCATATTGTGAGTTTTGGATAGATGGTCCAAAGTTTCAGATTGCAGTAGGTTGCTAAGTTGCGGACTCTTCACTTTCGATACCCCACCCATATCAGATTCTATTTTTGGAGAATCGTCCATGCACCCGTTGACTTTCTTAAAGAGTCCAAGCAACATAGGTAGGTTGACATCCATTGTCAAAAATGGCCACAACATAAAGAATCAAACATTGAATTCGTAGGGATGTGTTCCCTTAGGCATGCACTGCATCGGCACCCATGTATAGTATTGAATGGTCAAGGGATGTATTGGAATGTAATTTACCAAATTAAGCAGAATGTACACAATTAATATAGCTGACCCCATCTAGATTGGGATTGAGTCGGACTTAATTGATTTATTGATTTGTCTCAAATGTCTTTCTTTTGTGAACTAGTACATGTATTCGTTATGTTTGAATAGGCCTGATTTGGTTTCTCTGGTGTTTTTCTACATTTGGCCCAATGTAGACTGTAGAGAAACACTGCTATGCAGTTCGTATTCAGATCTTTCAGTTGATTCAGATATCATGAAAGAACTCATGTTTTCTCCATTTTAATTTTAAATATATGGTTTCAGATGATAATCCTAGAAACGTGCTAGAGTTACTGCCAGAATACTATCTACCAGTTACATTCATCTAATATTCTCGCAGGGTGACATTTTATGCATTTGTTAGTTTGGAATGGAGTGGGTAAAGTTTGGAGGAGAGGTGTAAAGTTTTGTGGCTGTTTTATATACTTTGTTTCCTTGAACCTAAGATCGACTGGTGTTTGTTTGCCCCAGAATTTCCACTGATTTCCTTATCTAAAAAAAGAAAGAATTCCAGCAATTGGCTGCTGATTTTCCCTTTGATTGCGAATGCAAGAAGCTGGTTTTAGCTTTTTATATATGCAGGAGCTTACAAAGAAAATTGATAGTTCTGGATGATGCATATTCTCTGTTACTTTGAATCATGATATCAGTGAAGAAGATAGTCTTTAAACAAGTTAATCTATGGCTATTGCTTTCCAGTTTTAATATCCTTTTGCTGTTACATTACATAAAACACTTGAGACCCACCAGTGCACTGCAAACCCCAAAGGTGGTTACTTTAGATATATTTCAAACCTCTATAGTTCTCAACTCATCAGTCCCTGTTTATTGCATGAATTGCACTGGTCATGAAGGCCGATGATACATCTGGAACTTGCTCCTTCTCTAGATCACTATATGTTTTTATCATGGTCTTTCTACACAGTCATGAATTGTTTTTTGGTATGCTTCTGATATATGCGAACGCTGTGATCTACGCGGAGCATGAGAAGGATAATACTCACACATCTAGTTCTTCATGAAAAAAAAAATTATAACTTCATATAAAATACTCGCACGTCTTGTTTCTTATGATCTTGAGCACTGACAGAAACTTGTTTTCTTGTGGTAACACTGGCTAGAAGAAAATGGTACATTGTGTGTTTACTTTTTGATAAACTTGAAGCATGAATGAGGCTAACTTGATACTTGGTATTATGTTTTCCTTTTTCCATAGATTGGTCAGGGGACCTACAGCAACGTTTACCGTGCTCGTGATCTTGATCAAGGGAAGATTGTTGCCTTGAAGAAAGTGAGATTTGATAATCTAGAACCTGAGAGTGTTCGGTTCATGGCTAGAGAGATTCACATATTACGGAGGCTTGATCATCCAAACATAATAAAACTAGAAGGTTTAGTTACTTCTAGGATGTCTTGCAGCCTGTACCTTGTATTTGAGTACATGGAGCATGATCTGGCAGGGCTAGCATCACATCCTGGTCTCAAGTTTACTGAGTCACAGGTACTCATTTGAATTTGCTTGAAATATCTATCCATTCAATGTTTTGCAAGTTACATTATTCTTTTTCACTGTTTTTGCAAATTACATTATTCTCATTGTCAGACCCCATAATCCTTTTTCATTATTCTCTTTGCTCATCTAAATGGAAAATTGTCCTTGCTTTTTGTAGGTCAAATGTTACATGCAACAACTTTTATGTGGACTTGATCATTGTCACAGTCGTGGTGTTTTACATCGTGATATAAAAGGCTCCAACCTTTTAATTGACAATAATGGCGTATTAAAGATTGCTGACTTTGGTCTAGCAAGCTTTTTTGATCCTCATCAAAGCCAGCCTCTTACTAGCCGTGTAGTGACTCTCTGGTATCGGCCTCCTGAACTGCTACTTGGCGCTACTTACTATGGTACTGCTGTGGATTTATGGAGCGCTGGTTGCATACTAGCAGAACTGTATGCTGGCAAGCCTATAATGCCAGGAAGAACAGAGGTATGTTCTTTGTTTATCTTTTGTTTTTATGCTTGTACCCGGATTTACTGATATCAAAATAAAATGCACCAGGGCCCATGGTTGAATATCATAATGGATACTGAAGCTTTACTTTAAAAGTTATTAGGAACCAAATATAGTCAGGGTCATTAGAGCTCATTGGTTAGATGTGCTAGTGAGACCAAATTGTGGAGTGTGTATTGTCAGTTTCTTAGGTCAATTGCCATTTGCTGTTACCCTGCTTTTTGGTTTTAAAGCTGGTGGAATATAAGACAGTTCTTTGTGAAACCAGTCAATTGATCAAACTTCATTTTAGAGAAGGTTCAAAACCATTAAATCAATAAGAAGTCATACCAACCCTGAGAATGTTGAAGCATATTAGAGTATGTTAGTAAGACCTCTTTCTTCAAAGTGTTTCAATGAGACAAGGTAAGATGTGAATTACCGCATATTCTTTTGTTCTTACTTGGTATTGCCATGGTTTACTTCAACTTCGAAATGGAAGTAGTAGTGCCGATGGTTAGTAGTCTTGCTGTACACGACAAATTGGTGTTGCTCAAGGATTGATAGTTATCATTTTCTTCACTAGCTGGTAGATGAAGTTACACTTGGCAGTTTTGGGAATGTGAATGATATTGGTGTTACTTTGGTACCTTTTTTTTTTTTTTGTGTGTGTGTGTGTGGGTGGGTGGGTGGGGGGGGGGGCTGGAATGAGATATGATCCTTCACAACAAGTGTTTGGTGAAGGACTGAGGGCCTCAACCAACTGAGCAACCCTCACGTCCCTACTTTTGTACTTAAATGCAAGGAAGTTGCGACATTGTAAATTTTTGATGCATCTTTGAAAATAATTTTTCCTCTGTCATCCTGTTAGTTGCATCTTGCAGTCTTATATGATGAATAGTCGATGGTGTTTAGAACTTTCTCTGATAGAGAACATTAGTTGTCTTTTATTCAATTTGATATTACTGGCCTGTTGCTTATCCTATCTGTAGTTATTTTCTCTTGTATGCTTGTCTCTCTATTGATCTTGTATTCTAGCTAAACTTGTTGATAAATTTGAAGTGCATAATCTGCGGTGTAGGTTGAGCAGCTTCATAAGATTTTCAAACTGTGTGGATCACCTTCTGAGGAATACTGGAGGAAATCGAGGTTGCCACATGCAACAATATTCAAGCCCCAACAACCTTATAGGCGCTGTGTTGCAGAAACATTTAAAGAGTTCCCTGCACCAGCACTAGCTCTCATAGAAACCTTACTCTCCATAGATCCTGCTGATCGTGGGTCCTCAGCCTCTGCCTTGAAGAGTGAGGTATGAAGTTTTTTAAAGATAAAAAATTTTCTGTATCACTTGGACATTCACTTTGTCGGAGCTGTTGGTTTGCCATCTCTCGAACTATCATTTGTGCTCAAATAACCAATTGATGATGATGCTTACTCATCAAATTTATTACAATCATCTATTTTGTTTATTGTGTTTTATGCTATGGAGCCCGAATGGCCATAATTAGACAATTTTTTCAAAATTTTCATAATGAAACCCAAATTTTTTTTTCTTACTAAAAAGCCTGCTTATTTCAGTTCTTTACAACAAAACCACTTCCTTGTGATCCTTCAAGCTTGCCAAAATATCCTCCGAGCAAGGAATTTGATGCAAAAGTGCGGGATGAAGAAGCCCGAAGGTAAATTAGCAGGAAACATAAATATGATTTACCCAGCTTCGTTATTTAATATGCTCCAGAATTGCCAGTGACAAATGGGCATTAAGATCCAGAATTGTCAGTGACAAATGGGCATTAAGACATAATTGGTATTGTGCTCTTGTTTATGTACTATAATCTCACTGCTATTGTAAATATTTAGGCAAGCGGCTGCTGGAGGTAAAGGTCATAGATATGACCTAGAAAGGAGAGGAGCGAGAGAATCGCGTGCAGTTCCTGCACCTGAAGCCAATGCTGAATTAGTTTCCTCTATTCAGGTAAATTGTTTATGATAGCTTGTTGACATTGATTTGCCCATGGAGTACAGCTGTTCTTTCTGAGTTTCTGACTTGAGTAAATCAAGGAACTTTGGAATCTTTACTTATTAGTTGTTACCCCGTGAAATTACTACTACCTCCGTCCCAATTTATGTGGCAGTATTTGACTGGGAATGGAGTTTAGGGGGTAAAAGACTGCTGAACTTGTGGTCTAAAACAAGTCATAGACATTTGTTTGACTTAACTCATCTTACTTGGTAAGCAAGTAATCCATTATGTGGGTGCCAACTCAAAGTAAAATAGCAATTTTAAACTTAAGCTGTTTCTAAATATTGAAATGGGGCCATTAAGTGTGCCATATAAAATGGGACAGAGGGAATACATGGTCGCAACAGTCCATTTTTTCCTCTTCTGGTAGGGTCTCTGGGAAGAGGAGATTGAGCATATGATATCTACTCATTTAACCTTTAAAATGTGAGAGCATAAACGAGGACAGTTGCTCAAGTGATAATCATGAGTTCAATTGCACTCTGACACTGTTAGATGGCAGTGCTCTGCAGATATAGCATCTTCAGTGGCCTTTTTCCCTCACTCTTTAGCATTACAATGGCTTAATTTTTGTGTTGTTCAGAGATTAATAGCCTGTGTTTTCACAAAATATTAAAATAGGTCACTTGATCAATTCCATGAATCTGTTGACAACAATCCAAGTGTTTAAATGTGTACTTCTGTCATGGCTTCATTCCGAGTTTATGCTCTTTTTTTTTCTGGTATTCGCATTATCAATGTCTTGCATTTTTACCTTAGGTTTGCCCCATCCACACCTTGAAAATACAATTTTTGTTAATTCTGTTGTTCTGTTCCCTATTCATGTGGTGTGGTGCTCTCTATGCAGAAAAGACAAGGGCAACCCAATTCAAAAAGCAGAAGTGAGATGTTCAACTCTCATCCAGAAGAAGTTGCCTCTGGTTTTCCAATTGACCCCCCTAGACCATCTCAAGTCGTGGAAGAAGCAAGTAATGATCCTCAGGCGCAGCTCCATAAGCGAGGTTCCCATTCTGGGCCATTGTCTCACCGTGCTGCTTGGGCAAAAGCTGGAAAGAATATGGATGATGCCCCAAAACTTTCTGTAGCGGATTTGTCAGCTATATCTGGGCTAGTCGCTGCAAGGAGAAGCATGTTCTCTGAAGACCGGTCAGATAAGTCGGGTTCACACAAACAGGAGGTTCCTAAACTTATAGCCAGGTTTCCCGGATCCTATAAAGAGGTTTCACATTCCACAATGAAACAAGAGCAGAAAAATCATGCACTTGCCAGCTCACATCATCAAAACGAGGACGGTAGAACCAGCAACAATGATCCCGTTCTTGTAAGTAGCCTATCGACATATTCTTTCCGTCTATACATCTGCACAACTACATGCTTTCAAATCCTATGATGGAAAGCCATGATCTTATTTGCTCACAATTTTTTTTAATGTCCAGCTGGGATATGGATCAAAAGGCAACAAAATTCACTACTCTGGACCACTACTAGTTCCATCAGGCAAAATGGATCAAGTGCTGAAAGATCACGATCGCCACATCCAAGAAGCTGTAAGACGAGCACGCTTGGACAAGGCAAAAGCAAAGAAAATTCAGGTTGAAGGGAACAAATTATCAGCCAATTCATTATTTGTTTCTGGCCGTTGAACTTCAACTGAGAGCAAAGCGGCTAAGAACAACGAAAAGAGAAGCCAGACCATAGAAAAATCACAAGTTAGTTAGTATTATCATGTAAAATGAGTCAAATTTGAAAAGGGTGAGGGAGGGAGTTTGTATAGAGGTTGTTTAAGGAAGGATAGCGCGGGGCGTTTTTTTGCCATTTGTAGAAGAATTTATCAGGAAAAAATCTCCCTTGTTTTCTGCTATTTAAACAATGTAACTCTCTCTAGACATTGAGTCATTCTTGCAGTTAAAATGTCTTCTGTCTCTGTGCAAGAATGACATGTTCAGCAAATCTAAGTAAGTTTCAAAATTCATTGGAAGTTCAAATAATCTTTCATGTCCAAACATGTCCTATAAGTATTAAAACTTAAAATTGGTTCAAGAAAATAATTTATCATGTTATCAAACATATAATGTTAGGTTTGCCTAGTGTGGTTTACATCTCTTGTGTGATTTGCATGCTATTACATGGAGGGGGTTTTACTCAATGGGTACAAAGTATTCACCATAGAATGGTCATCCGAAGGACAGAGGATGTGGCAGAGGTTTTAACGGCATTGTAATGGCTACGGGGGTTATCTTGGGGTTTCAAAAATAGAAACAACATATAATGTCAAGTCTATTCCCAACATCTTTTTATAGTATCAAAATCCCAAACATTTCTAGCTTATCAAATCTGCTACATAAGGTTAACAATCAACTTAAGCAACTGTATCCAGTCAGAATAATGTTTAGGAGTGGCCAATTCTTTTATTACATGAGAGTACCAATAAACATATTTTATTTTCTCAAAAGAACAAAACTAGTTTGATGTATGATATGGAGAAGCTTACAGTTGTAAAAACATTGATATAATGTCAATCAAATTACACCAACCACCATCATATCAGAGTAGTTCCACAAGTAGAATCGAAAGAGACTGGGGTGCATGTAGACTTTATCCCTAAAGGGTGAGGGGTATAAAAATGATATTTTCAATAGACCCGTATTTCTAGAAAACTCGTGTTTCAAAATAAATTTGAAAAAAAATACAAGAGTAAAAAGAGTACGATGAAAATATTGAGAAAAAAAAAGTACTAACGATAAAAATAATACATAATAACCAAAGTAAAAAGAATAACACTAAGGAGCCGTTTGGTTACTGGTTAGAGTTATGCAGGTATTAGTTATGCAGGGTTTAGTTATGCAGGTATTAGTTATGCATGTTTAGTTATGCAAGGTTTAGTTATGCAGGTATTAGTTATGCAGGTAAATTATGCATGGTTTAGTTATGCAGGGTTTAATTATATAGGTATTAGTTATGCATGATTTAGTTATGTACAAATTACAATACAGTAAACTAATTTTTATTTCTTAATTCCAAAAATGTTTAGCGAGCTAATATTTATTATATCCATTAAAATAAACAACTATCTTAATAACACATTAAAATTTAAATAAATGTCAATAGCTAAAAACACTAAAGTAAATAACAAATAACTAAAAGCAGTTAAGTAATTTGTATTGAATAGGATAAGTAATTAAGTAAATAAGAAATAATTAAAAATATTATAATACATGTATTGGCCGTGCGTTGCAAAGAAACTAAGTAAAGAACTAATTACAATTAACCGGCACTATCTTATCGCCAAAGAAAATAATTAATAAAAAATAAAGCAAAGAAACTAAAAATAATTAAGCAACTATCAAGACAAAAATAAATAGTATAACTTTTTTAAAAGCACACATAATTAAAAAAAATTAAAAGTTAATTAATAAGGGTAAATATGTAAATATATTATTTAATCCATGTATAACTTATATCCACATAACTTATTCCACCTTCTACCCTGCATAAAATTATACATAGATTTCCTCATAAGTTATGTGAGTATTAATTATTAGAATTACTAAAACACAACCAAACACCGTATAAAATTAATACATGAATAACTTTTATACAATATTTGAAACCTACCAACCAAACATTGTATAAAATTAATACATGAATAACTTTTATTCCATTTACAAACCAAACAATGTATTAGGTTGAGCTTTAACCAGCTACCAAACGGGCCCTAATAGATTGAACAATAAGCTAATGTTAGCATAATAGTAATAATACTAGTAAGCATATAGTTACTCCAGCTCTACCACTACTCCACTAGGAAGAGAAAGAAAGAAATCGCTCGACTAACCTTCTACTTATATCCTCGAAAAATTAAAAATATGATTTTGGTTAATCATCTCTCCCCAGTTCTTTCTCGACCTACTTATGAACAAAATTGCACCAGCAAATACAAATCAAATTTGAAGCTGGATGGCGATTATACCATTTACCAATCCACAATTATCTTGAAAAATAGATCATTAAACAATTTAAGTCATATATACCTAAAAAAAAAGAGGAACATATTCCTGCTAAAAAAATACGTGGTTACAATCGGTTAATGATTTTTTTTTGGGTAAGTTACATAAATCACATAGTGTAAAGATGAAATTACTATCTATCCCTACTTTAGTAATTTTTCCTTTTTTTTTTTATAGATAATTTAATTAAATATTATTCTTTCAAAACTAAAGCCATTAAGTTGTATAGCCATTTAAAAATTTTCCACCATCAAATCATTTTTATTTTTTAACATATCAATTACTTAGCCTCGTTTATGAAGAGAGACAATATTAAATTTGTAAAATATACTTTTTATTTATAATTTTTTATAAAGCGTGAAAAAAAATTATTTTTACTTATTTACTATTTTAAAAATAAAATTTTATTTGTTATTTTTAACTTATATAAAAAAATACTTATATTAATAATTACTCTTCAAGAGATGTGTAAAATTTATAGTAAAAAAGTATATTTAATGTGAGTGTTAAAATTATTTACTCTAAAGCTTACAAGTGACTTTTTTTTTATCTCAATTAGTAGTTTTGATATTCACATTCGAGCTGGACTAAATTGAATTTACTTCAGAAGATCCACTTGGTTAAAACCTCTTAACAAAGATAATTTGGTATCAAAAAAACTCGAACACAATGTGATTGGTCATCTCCCTCACAGTGCTAAGAAACAAAAAAAATAAAGCTTCACTCTACTGTATTTCTACTCGTCCATACAAAAAAATGACGCCATTAACAGTACTGAGAATTTCACAAATGGAAGAACAAACGTTCAATCTGTATCCGTACAGAAAAATCTGCTCAGTTCTTCAGTTTTTCTACTGTATTGTATCAATTTCAAAGTAACCGGGTCGGTTCTATTATGCCCTAATTCAACAAATTTCACATCGTAAGAGCTAAAATGAAATCTGGGTATTGTCTATTAACCTGTCATTTTCATGGAGTTTGTCAAATTTGAGGTTGAAACTCGAAAGTCGAAACCCATTTTGTTTTTTTAGCTTGAAAGGGTTTTAGTAGTTGAGATTTCAGCTCAAACTAATTCTAAAAATGTAATTATTTTTTGCTTCTGAATTGCATGATGTTTAGGGTTTCCTCGAGTGGCTGAAAAGTTTTGAATCTTGAGAATGACGTAAAAGGTGAGCACTTTCCCATTTGTTAATTCATTGTATCACTGTGTTTCATAATATTAAATTACTCTATCTTGATTATTTTATGCATGTTTTATACTTTCCAGTAAGATTACAAAGATTTAAGTAATAATTAAACCAGATTATATACCCAAAATAGAAAAATTACTTGTTAATATCGAGACCCTCTTGAAGATCCTTCTTGTTCATAATAACCCACATGTTGTAAGATATTCTTTTGTGATTAAAATACCATTTTGCCTGTCTGCTTTATTGAAAAAGCTTTGAGGATGTGAATGAGCCACGTACATGGAAAAGAATAGAAGAGGAAACGAGTGGGTTTTAGATAATGGGGAGCTTCCTCTACTGTCCCCACATGGTTTTTTTTTTCTTCAAAAGAAACAATTTTTTTAGAGTAATCCAAAAGAGAATTGATTTTTACTCATTTTAAACCTCAGGTCTAGAACAAAAACTGTATGTATTCTTTTGTGCAAGAAAAAAAGAAGTGTTAAATAAGCTTGTTTTTTTAGGTTCATTTTGTATTGTTGAAGAAAAATACTTTTTTTTTTTGGCTATATTGTGAGGCTGTGGTGTTTCCTCGGAATAAAGCACACTTTTTGGTTTTGTGCTTTAAAGTTGAAGTATTTGGGGTGTGTGGTTCTTGTTCTTTTGTTTGCTCTGGATGAAATAAAAGCTCAGCTTCTCTCCTTGGTAATCTCTATCTCTCTCTCTAATGAAAACGTGTAGCATAGCATGCCCTTGTGCATTTTGATGAGGCATTGGATTCTGTCTGCTGATTCTGTTTAGAGTGAGTTTGTCTCTCTTAAGGAAGTCCTTAGATTGCTTTTTTTTGCTTGTTTGTACTGTTTTTCTTGGTAAATAGGTTGATAACTTGAATAAAATGAAGTTGAGAGACTTCTGAGATGATGGGTTTGGCCTGCCTTTTAGTGAAAATGTGTTCTTGATTCGATATGGCTATGGTGAAAGTGAAAGGATGTGCTAGGATTCTAAGAATTTCCCAACTGGTAAATGTTGTGGCTTTGGGTTACATACAAGTTATACTTAGATAACAATGGAGGGTTCATCTGAATCTGGCTGGGAGGGAACAGATAGTTATAGGGGTTTGAATTCTTCAGCTCTTGTGGACAGGAATCCTAGATTTCAAACAAGCAGCATTAGGTCCTCCAATGATGTGTTGCATGATTCTGGGTTTTTTCCAGGTAGAAAGGGGAGGGAGAGAATTGAGTTCCCTCCGGTAAATCGCCTTAAAGCCCAAGGTGGGGTTGCAGAGGATAGGCTCACTGTGGACCAAGGTGGTCACGGAACAGACTGTAGTGGTGTTAGTTTGAGGCAGTGGCTGGACAACCCAGAGAGAGCTGTTGATGCTCTTGAATGTTTGCACATATTCACCCAAATTGTGGAGATTGTAAACCTGGCACATTCACAGGGAATAGTTGTTCATAATGCACGACCATCATGTTTTGTCATGTCCGCTTTCAAACGTATTGCCTTCATTGAATCCGTATCCTGCTCGGATTCAGGTTCAGATTCATCAGATGATGGTTTAAACAGCCAAACTGTCGAGTTAAAGCATTCATCCTCAGTTTTGGCTCATGAATCGGACGAGCTGGGGAGTCAAAGTTCTCAGCTTGAGAAGATTTCTGTAAAAGCTTCTACCGGATTATCTGAAAACTATTGCTTGCAGTCAAGCTCAGGCCATGTGGATCAGACTTTAGAAGCTAGTATGAACAGACAAGAAGAAGAAAAGCAGCAGACCTTCCCAATGAAACAGATGTTGCTCATGGAAACCAATTGGTACACTAGTCCAGAAGAACTTGATGGTGCTCCAAGCTCTTGTGCTTCAGACGTTTACCGGCTTGGAGTCCTTCTCTTTGAGGTTAGTACTCATTAGCTAGCATGTCGCTAAAGGGTCTGCTGAGTTATATTTCTCATGACTGCAAAGCTGAAACTTGGTGTTTTAATGATTATTATAATTTTGAGCAGCTATTCTGCACCTTTAGCTCACCAGAAGAGAAAAGCACAACTATGCATAGTCTGAGACACCGTGTCCTCCCTCCTCAGTTGCTGTTGAAATGGCCTAAAGAAGCTTCATTTTGCTTATGGTTACTGCACCCCGAGCCGAACAATAGGCCAAAAATGGGGTGAGCATTCTTTTTATGCATCAGCCAGATCTTTTCTTTCCTCTCTTAATTCTCCCTCATGGAAAATGGTTCTTTGATTTGTTTGATGCCTGATTGATTTGTTGTCACAGTCTTCTTATACCTACTTTAATCTGTAGCTCATTATGTAATCCTTGATTTTCCAAGCTGTTTTTGACATAGAATATACACTACACTGTCAGAGTTTATAGTACACATGCTCAGGGGCGAATTTATGTATTAAATTTGGGTCACCGGAACTCGTGGTCATCCGACTAAACTCAATATATTACTTATATAATTATTAAAAAATATATTAAATATTAGTTGGTGGAACCCATTCTCAAAATGGGTAGATGGTTCACTGGTCTGAGTGCAAGTTTTCAGCACTAAGGTCTCTGGTTCGATCCCAGCCAGCACCATTTTGCTTCAAAATTTTTATATTAATTTAAAAAATGTTTTTTGAAAAGAAAAAAAAACCCTACTCTAAAAGCTCTAAAGTAAAAAAAAACTCAAAAGTTTTTCTTCCTACCCACTTTCCAAATTCCAACCAGACCCGTCTTTAAAGCAATGGTGCACCCGTTCTTTTGAAATCCTGGATTCGCCTCTGCACATGCTCGCTTTTCTGGTAGAAAACTCTTATCTGGAGAAGTCACTGGATGTATTTGTGCATGGATGAATAAATCTTATCACAGTAAAGAAGGAAAATGTGGCAAAGCATGCATGCCTTTCTTGCAACAGCACTAATTCATTCCTTTTTTCTTTCCTCTCTTTGGTTGATGAGATGACCCAAGGTTACTTTTTGGGTGTGCAACTTGTTAAAATAGGAGTAGGAACAAGAATAATATATACAACGGAAAAGGGTCATATTTGCCGTTGTACTTTTAGAAAAGGGTTATATTTACCCTTCGTTATACTTTTTGGTTATATTTGCCCCTACCATCCAACTTTGGGTTCATATTTATACTTTGAGCTATTAAGTTCCATGTCAACCCCTTTTATTATCCTACATGGCTCTTACGTGGCACCTACATGGATATAATCTTCTCTAATTTAATTACCTCACCCCTAATATTATTATTGTTAAGGGAGGAGCATGAGCATCATCTCCGACCCCAGAAGTACAGTTATCAGAAGCAACTTCATCAGTGATGTGATTGCTAGAGTTTTCTCTTGGGATATATGACCGAATTTCTGAATCAATCATTTCTGCTATTGCTGAAACATCCTGATCTGTCAGGTCCAACTCTTCAACCATTTCACTAGCAACGGCATTCACCGTATCAACTTCAATATCAATGGGGAAGTGAATGTTTCTAATATGACCTGATACCACAGTGCAAATGTTACAACTAAATAATAGATGCATCTTAAGCATGACAAAAGAAACAAGGAGCAAACAGTAACCTATTGAATCAGTAATTTGAAGTTTAAGAAATATTGTATTTAGGTCCTTCCTTTGGCCCTGCACCGTGAAATCTCTGCCTCCTTTAGGCAAAGGGTCCTTTGTACTCCTTCCACTATCAGATTAACAATTGAAGCTCTTGGTCCCTTCAAAGATCGACCTAGTTTCCAGAATATTGGGGGTGAGGTATAATAATTAAATTAGAGAAGATCATATCCATGTAGGTGTCACGTAGGAGCCAAGTAGGATAATTAAAGGGGGTGATGTGGAACTTAACAGCTCAAAGGGTAAATATGAACCTAAAGTTGGATGGTAGGGACAAATATAACCAAAAAGTATAACGAAGGGTAAATATAACCCTTTTCTAATAGTACAAGGGCAGATATGACCCTTTTCCGTATATAGAATCCTACTTGGAAAAGGATTGATGTAGTGTCCTAGTTGGAAAAGGAATCTAATGTAGTGTCTAAAAGTAGGGTCTCAATGTAATAATGTAGATACACAATTCAATAACATTTTTCTCCTATATTTCTCACACAACTCATTAGGAGTAGTGCAGGGTTTGGTTGCCTCTACAGGCAAAACTGTTAGTTAACTGATCAACAGCTTTGCTGCCCTCTTTGCATAATGCTGTTCCATGCCTCATCCGTGGCTTCTTGAAATGTCTTATCAGCTTATTGCTATGGAAATTTGTCCATATTGTTGCTGTTTACCTGCACAATTTGTTTGAAGCTTAATTGATCACTGCAAAATGTTTTCCTGCACTGTGGTAAAAGTAATGGAAAATAACACTTGAGACTTAGTGAGAGAGAAATAAATAGAAGTGAGCAAAGTTTTCTACGAATTTGCATTAAATGGTGGGCCGAAGAAGTGTTGGGGAGAGGTGATTAGACACATGGCACAACTTAAGCTTACCATGGACATGACCTTAGATAAGAGGGTATGAAGGTTGCAGATTAGGGTAGAAGGTTAGTGGTGGCTGAGTGATGTCTTGCTTTTCTACTGGATTAGGCTTGATGGTAGTCTGGAGCACCGTGTTTGTCGTAGTATTAGCCTATTCATGTAGTTTCTCGCCTTTTGATATCTGTTACCATATGTTTTTATTGTGTTTCAGTTACCGCACTATTTTGATGTTGTTGCTGTTCGTTTTCTAAATGCTTTGTACTGCTTTCCTTATTAGCTGCCATGTTTTCTTCACTATTGTTTTTCCTTTTCATAACTATTTTGATTTGAGTTACGGTTCCTTGCATATATGTGCCGCACTGCTTTGCTATTAGTTATTATGTTTCTCCCCAATATCTTTTTTTGTTTTATTACTGCTTTGATTTGCTTGAGCCGAGGGTCTTTCGGAAACAACCTCTCTACCTCGGAGAGGTAGTGGTAAGGACTGCGTACCCTCTACCCTCCCAGACCCCACTTTGTGGGATTTCACTGGGTATGTTGTTTTTGTTGTGTAACTATTTTGATTTGCTGCACTTAAGTTGAGGGTCCTTCGGAAATAACCTCTCTGCCTCCACAAGGTAGGGGTAAGGACAACGTACACTCTACCTTACCATAACTCCACTTGTGGTATTTCACTGGCATGTTGTCGTTGTTTTATTAAATGGTAGTCTTTACCTGTTTATCAGGTTCATTGAGGCGCCAAAAATGATTCACTTGAAGAATCTATTGTTGCTAAAATCTTAATTCATTTTATCTTTAACAGCACTGTCCCTGTCTCATCTATCCTTGTTATTCTGATTCTACTTTTCACATCGATGACAGTGACTTGCTAGAAAGCGACTTCCTTAATGCTCCAAGAGATGAGTTTGAAGAACGTGAAGCAGCAATACAGCTTAGAGAAGAAATAGAGGAGCAAGAGTTATTGCTGGAATTCCTTTTGCTAATTCAACAGCGAAAGCAGGAGGCTTTGAACAATTTGCGTGAGATTGTATCTTTTTTATCGTCTGACATAGAAGAGGTCTCAAAGATGCAGAAGACCCTCAGAGTCAAAACGGGTTCAAATCAGGAGCCAGTAAAGGATTTAGGTTCAGGGAAGATAAATATTACTGAAGATGATGCTGGGTGCTTTGAATCTAGAAAGAGATTTAGGCCAGGCCTTTCGATACACTCAGAATACGGTGGCAATCCAGATGAGTCTGAGAAACATGTCGAAAACAAAGGGAGCATTCTGGCAAAGAATTCCCGGTTGATGAAGAACTTCAGGAAATTGGAGTCAGCCTATTTCATGACAAGACGTAGGATTATCAAACCGACTGGCAAACCACTGAATAGACATTCTCAGGCAAGTACGGATTGTAGAACTTCAGTTCTGGCACCCGATAGAAGTTCATTGAGTAATTTTTCATCAAAAGAAGGGTGCAATGAGGATAGACAGAGTGGATCGATCAGTTCATTCCTGGAGGGACTGTGCAAGTATCTATCTTATAGCAAGCTGGAAGTGAAGGCCAACTTGAAGCGAGGGGATCTTCTAAATTCTTCCAATCTTGTATGTGCTCTAGGCTTTGATCGTGATGGTGAATTTTTTGCAACTGCTGGTGTAAATAAAAAGATCAAAGTTTTTGAATATAATTCAATTGTTAATGAGGACCGCGATATCCACTATCCAGTTGTTGAAATGGCTAGTAGATCTAAGCTAAGCAGCATATGTTGGAATGGCTATATTAAAAGCCAGATCGCTTCAAGTAACTTTGAAGGTGTGGTGCAGGTGAGTTACATTCATGATCATGGTTGCTTTTCTGTTTAATTTAATTGGGATGAAGTTTGTTGAATTCCTTTACAGGTATGGGATGTCACAAGAAGTCAGGTTTTCATGGAAATGAGAGAACATGAAAGGCGTGTCTGGTCTGTTGACTTTTCTGTAGCAGATCCAACCATGTTGGCTAGCGGGAGTGATGATGGTTCTGTCAAGCTCTGGAATATCAATCAGGCAATTCTATTTCTGCACTTGGTGGATGTCAGCTTTGAAACTAAACGTACTACAGTCATCTAGTTATGTTGATGTGTAGATAAAACCTGTGTGTAATAAGTTGTTTTTCTTAACTGGGTTGGTACTGCAGGGAGTAAGTGTTGGAACCATCAAAACAAAAGCCAATGTCTGCTGCGTTCAGTTCCCCTTTGATTCTGGTCGCTCCCTTGCTTTTGGTTCAGCAGATCACAAGATATATTACTATGATCTACGTAACTCAAAAATGCCTCTATGCACATTAATTGGGCACAACAAAACTGTGAGCTACGTCAAGTTCATAGATTCCGCAACACTTGTGTCTGCATCTACAGATAACACGTTAAAGCTATGGGATTTGTCAATTTGCACATCCCGGATTCTTGATACGCCTCTTCAGTCATTTACTGGACACATGAATGTAAAGGTATTTTTCTTTATCCGTGTCACGTGAAGAAGACAGATTTTCATGTTTTCACTGTACTCTTTGTTGCCTTTTGACGCTCTTTGCTGCAGTTGAAAAGATGGGTTGTCATACAAATTTAAATTTAAATACATACAATTTGTATATGCTTAATGACTCCGTAGCTTTTTAACATAGGAGATCATCCCTGAAATAATTTCTCACAAATGAGATTGAACTTCACTTGTGGTTAAATGTGCTTTTACTGTGAATGAGATAGAACATTAATTATGGTTGAATGTCCTTTGCTTCTGATAAAAGTATTCTTGCATTTCAGAACTTTGTTGGCTTATCTGTATCTGAAGGTTACATTGCTACTGGCTCGGAGACAAATGAGGTATCATTTACTATCAGATATATCACTATTATTACTTGCTTACTAATTTCATCGCAGATGAGCCTTTAGCAATGGTTACATTGTGATGAAAAATGTTTGTCCCGTATGCATTGAGGAAAAACTAGTTCCGGATACTGGTTAAATTAAGCATATGCATCTAGGCTGGAAACATGGGGCTGCAATCAATGTTTTATGTTCAAGCTATTTGTCAAAAATATATATTTAAACTCTAGTTGTGTCTTAAGCATTTGGTTGATGCTGTTTGTAAATAAGCAAATGATTGACTCACAACCTCTTATTTTATTTGAGTATAAAAGATGCACCATAATCTTGCTCCACCCTGTTCGTCACAGGTCAGGGTGATTGTTGATGTTCTCTTTGGAGAAATTGAGAATGGATAGAAAAATATCGCATAGATCCACATTGTTGTGCCATTCCTGCTTCAAAATTTTTATTCTAGTATAGATCGTACGTTAAATCTCATGTGTCTGTAGAAACTTCTCCATCCTTCTGGTCTTCAGTAACATCATATAGATGCTTTATCTGATTTGTTCCCCATTCTACCCTGTGACCTCCATATTTATCTCCAGCACCTATCCTCCACGTCTAACCGCCCTCAAAGTTATGATTATTAGCCTCAGGGCTAGCATCTCTCCCATGAATAATTCTGTTACTTTTAGGCGTTTTCCTTTCTTCAGAATAAAACATGGCGTGTGCTCACTACATTCTCCATAGAAATGTAACCCTCTCATGTGTTGTTCACAAAACTTATTCTCAGTTATCATTCCGTAACACGAGTAAACTAGATCCCTTTAGGTGTGATTTTGATTTTCTTCTGCTTCTCCTTTCCTCTTTTTGACATCATTTATACTTCCCTTGGAAACCAGTAAGGTATCAAGTTTGAAGGACAGTAAACATAAGGTTTCTTCACCTTAAATTGTAGTTTCTGGTTTGTGTTAAAAAAAATTCTTCCATTATTTGTCTTTGCTCATTATGTTCTTAGTTTTTTCTTAAATAAATTGATGAAATAGCCCTTAGCCTTTCTGGGATATGCTTTTCAGGATGAAAGTTCTGACATAATGTACGAAGGATCTAAACCTTGTGCCTGAAAAGGTCATGTACATGCAGCAAAGTCAGGAACTTTGTGGATAGAATATCTATAACAGAGCTGAGTACCAGATCATGGTTTACAATAAGAACTAGATACGACACTGAAGAAAACCTGATGCAGAGTTCATAAGACGAAACATTTTCCCACCTTCACCCCCCAAAAGAGTAGTACCGAAAGAAAAGAAAATTTAAGGACTATTACTGCATTTTATCCTTATAAGGGAGGAATGACTTTCTTCCACTTGACATATACATACATACATACATGGGTTTGTGTGTGCACGTGCGCACTCATTTCTGTTTTGGAAGTTAGGAGAACTTATTGGGAAACAACATCAATCAATCAACTGTGCATCACACCAAAACTAGTTGGGAGAAACACTGCTTTCCTCAAAAACTATATGAGAAAATGAAGTATTTATGAGAGACATAATTGAAGTTTTGAACTCTGGTTGACAAGCAAAGATATATATAATGAGGATCATTTTCGCGTGCTGCCAATTAGCAATAAGTCTCTGGCCATTACCCTTGATAGTATATATTAATTTTTTAAAATAAACAACATGGATTGTAAAGTAGCTAGCTTTGATGATTAAGCTTTCTTCTTTTTCTTATAGGAGAACATGACACAATTGATACCAAACGAAAAGAATTTCCTGCAAAAGTTGCGTCTACGACCTCTTAGATAATCCTCCTTTCTCCATGAACATGTATTTGGATACTTCTAATTAGCTGATAGTTACAGTTCCCACATTCACTGCTCATATTTGGTAAGCATCAATAATAAGAAAACCTGGGAATAAATAGCACAGAAGAATAGTATAGAAAGGAAGAGTATTGCAGTGCTATAGTATAAGATGGTTATGAGAATACTTAAAGAGGGTGAAATATACCTTGGCAAAGAAAAAAGGTGGTGAAGGAACTCCATTAAAGTGATTATATATCGTTGGTTCAATGCATAGCTTGTGTATTCCTATATCCTACTATCCTTCCAAATCTATCTTTGTACTTGTATGTATTGTTCTACAAATAGCTACTGCTACGATTTTTTCATGTTAATGTAATGGTGTGATCTGGGTTGTGTTGCAGGTCTTCGTCTACCACAAAGCTTTTCCTATGCCTGCATTGTCATTTAAATTTAATAGCACAGATCCGATATCTGGTGATGAAGTAGATGACCAAGCACAGTTCATCTCATCTGTTTGTTGGCGTGGTCAGTCCTCTACCTTAGTTGCTGCGAATTCTATGGGAAATATCAAGCTGTTGGAGATGGCTTAATGTGGTCCATGTTCTCCAAAAGTTTGGGAGTTTCCTTTGGGATAAAAAGACGTGAAAGGTAAGGATTCTGCATTGATGAACGAATGGCTTGCTGTGAAGAGGTCAGCTAGATCGGATACCATAGTGAACATGGAGATTGCCATCATCAAGAAACCTAGATTTTTGCTAGTAGTAATCATATAGTGGAAGTAGACTCAACTGGAAATATGAGAACATATATTGGTCTTAGTGTGAAATGCTGTATATAAAAGGGAAAGGATGCAAATATGAATTTCTCTGTATATTCTGTAATTTCCAGAGTTCAAATGAATTTTCTTGAAGGAACTGTGTGAATGTGATCTCCAGAAAATTCTATGTTTTTGTCTGTGGAAGCAATTTGGCAGAAAAATACAAGCAGCATTTAGAAATCCATGCGTGTCATATTGGTTCACTCTTGATCTCATAGTCAATAACTTTCATAGATAACAGCTAAAAGATTAATTTTTTTTGTCAACAACAACATACCCCATGTAATCCTACGAGTGGGGGTCTGGGAAGGGTGGACGTGTTCAAACCTTATCTCTATCTTTGCGGAGTAGAGGGTTATATTCAACGAACCCTACGCTCTATTTTTTCTAGTTTTATTTTAGTTTTCTTCAGCATTTTTTGTATAGAGGTTATTTAAGACGGTTAAATGACATGAAAGAATTAAACAGACAATGAATAAATATTTTACCAATGTACTTTTGCTTAAAATGGTAAAAGATGAAAATAACAAATAGGTTTCAAAAGTTCTTAGGCTATCGACCTGTTGTCTCAAAATTCTGAGCCGAGTGCCCAATTTTCTTTATATAGTATCAGAGTCGAACATTAGTGAACTCATTCCCACTCGGAATTCCACAAACTTTCGTGTGTGAACCCGGGTTACAATTTTGAACCTGAACTTTGTTAGATGAAACTTCAATAGTCAAAATAGTGAGTCATGAGTTAGTCTACCAAGAATTGAAATGTGCAGAGAGAACTTAAATAAACAAAGCCACAGATTATTAGGGCAGAAAGGATAAACTTACACAAAAACAGGAACACCAATAGGGTGACAAGGATGTGTAAATCTTTATATTACAAAATAATCTGATGTTAACATTATTCTCTGGATCTATGAATGGAACTCTCTAATCCCCTCCTTTTTTTCATCTGAAAGGCAGGGAAAGTATAACTACTTACACTGCTGTTGCCTAGTAGTATTAGTTGACAAAACTAGTTTACCAATAAGACGCCGAAGCCTTTTAGCCCCTGGACCTGGTTTAAGTTTTTCTGGATTTCCAACTTTTAAACAAGAAGGTCTGCTGGTACACCAACCCCCCGGTGTGAAGCTACCATTTTTTCGACGGAGGAGTTCTTTATCAATCTTGTCTAGAACAGGATCATCTCGCTTGAACTTGCGAGCAAATGCAGCACCACTTGCAATCATTCTTGATGTGTCATTTAGGTTGAGATTGTGTGGATGTTGTTTTGGAGGGCGATCCCAAGAAATGAAGTGCATGTCGTGGTTAATAACAGTTGTAGCAAATTCTGGGGCATTGCAAGCTACAGTATGAAAGTAGCCTTCAGGAGAGGAGACAAAATTTGTGTAGTACATAAGTAAGGTTCTGGGAAGATTATCCCAACCCCATATGCAGTACTCCACAAAAGCACGAGAGAGGATCATCCACGCTGAACCTGTATCAAATTTGTAGCATTTTTCATAACTGCGGAAATAAGAAGATAAACTGTATCTATTTTCTACTTGGCTTCTTCACTACTTTATTTCCTTTTCATACTGTTTTTTATATGTTTTACTTGAGCTGAGGGTCTTTCGGAAAAAACTCTCTAAATTCACAAGGTAAGGGGTAAGGCTGTGAATACACCACCCTCCCCAGACCCTACTTGATGAATTTCACTGGGTATGGTGTTGTTGTTGTTAAGAAGATAAACCATATGGTGGATGCATTACACGAAGAGTTCACTGCATTATCTATGCAGTTCATGCTGATTCAACGTACTTTCTTCCTAGATCTACCTCATTGTTTGGTCAGAAACTAATATATACATTTCCATACATACATAAGATTGACAAATGCTTCACCGTGTTTCTAGAAAAAAAGATTTCAGTGTGGAGAAATACAGCATCAAGTACAAAGACGGTGAATTTCCAACGGTAGATATCTAAACCAAATCTCTGGATTAAGCAATTTTAGCAGGCAACAACAGAAATTGAAACATTTTGCTAACTGATCCAACTGATGCAAAATGCCAATCGTTTCATCTAATAGCAATAGTTGGTATGCAAACATGCAGGTTGACGGCATCCAAAGATTAATAGGAAGATAAAAAATGAAAAGAGAAATTGAAACATAAGTTTCAAGTGTGTCTAAGCGTGGCGTTCTTTTCAACTCGAGGAGTCTCTAACTGAAAATAATGCCAATCGTTCAGCTTCTGTAGAAGTGACAGATTCAGAGTCTTAAGGTTTGACACAAAGTCCTTATCGTAACCACGAAAGCAATATCTAGATTAAGGGAAAGGAGTAATGGTATAAGCACAAAATTTTACGGGGCCAAAGTAGTATCGTGGCATGTTGTATTTGCTTTTGTGGTGATTCAACATCAGTAAACAACTTCAAGAATACTTAAACAAGTATGTTAATTCAATCATCAAAAACTAACCTGTAAAGAGTTTAAAGGCTGTCGGAAGAGATCTCCTTGGCGAGACCCAGAATATGTCAGACTTGGTTCTCTTATAGAGCCCAGGGTCTAACATAAGCGGCATTGCCCTTTGACCCCTGAATAGAATCAATCCAGTTACACAGAAATTAAACCTCAGTACAATACAGCTTCAAGAGCACAAAGTGAGAGATAGAGAAAGGATAGCATACTCTTTCCATCCCAGCCGGCTACTGTACTCAATGAAATTGAACTCTCGTTTTAAATCGGAAAAAGTATAGAGTAAATCTGCCAAAAATTAAAGAAAGAAACATGACATAACTATTCAAGACTGACTTAATACCAAAAAGAAAGAATTGGCTTTTCTGGTAGAGAAAGCTAAACAAACAGAGAACTAACCATCTTGAGTCACCAGTGGATAATCAGAAGCACTCAAGTTAATAAACCAATCCCAGTCTGGATACTTCTTGAGGAGAATCGCGCAGGCATGAAGAGTGTTAGCAACCATGGTAGGTCCACGGTAGGTCACCATGTTTGCTTTGGTGATCATGTGCACATTCCCAACCTGTGCAAAAATGGGTTCTTTCTCCACTCTGGAAGCAAGCTCTAACCTCTCCTGCACAGATGATTCTAGGTCCAGATGAACAACATAATAGTTCCGTGGATGATACAAAGCTTGCAACGTTCTCCAAAGCTTTTCTAGATCATTCTTTGATCCAGATACCAAATAAGCAAAACGGGGAACAGGAGGTCTAGCAGGAGGGGGTGGAGCTTGGTTAATTATAGATTCAGCAAAATATGGGTTGGTTTGATTTAGATTAACATGAGATAAAAAGATTGAATTGATTGTGTGTAACGAAGTAATAAGGCCCATGTTGAAGGAGGTTACGACAAGGAAAAAACACACAATCGCGCTTAAAACCAAAGGAAATAGCCATTTCTTCTCCAAGTTCATTGACTTCATTGCTGAACCTTATCATTTAGTTCAGCACCAGCACAAAAAAACACAATTCTCATCTACTCAACATTCCCAACTTAATCGCGCCCCAATAGCCCGTTCTTGATTTGCTCTCCAGAACACCTATTCAAATGGAATCCTTCAATCTACACTCTGCCAAAATGTTGTTTATATAAAAAAAGTCACCATCTAGAAGCTCAATCCCAAAAATACAACTAGTAGTATTAAATTAACAAGATAAAAGATACACTCAAAGACTCCCTAAACAACTAGCTAAGAATTTGGTAGAATGACAAAAACAAGAATGTACATCCAATATATACATACATAAACAAGCTAACTTTCAACCATATTATATCTTAATGAGTTTCACATATTTTATTAGAGAACCAACGTAAGACAAGTAGGAAATTATATTTTTTTAGCAGAAACAGTCAGAATATTACACCAGGTTCATTGAAAACAGAGAGAATTTTGATATAAGAGTTCAAATAATTAGCCAAAAAGTATCAATCCCCAAATCAAATCAAAATTTAGAACCTCAAATTTATACCATTCCACAAATGCATATACACCCAAAAAGTCAGCAAACACATAAAAGGAAAAAAAAAACCCAGAAAGTTAAACACCCAGAAAAAATTCAAACAATCAAAGAAAACCCAGAAATTCAGTACCCATTACACAGAAATGACAAAAAAAGAAATTTTTTTGTACAAATTTGAATCAGCAGCTAAAATAGCAAAAAAGAAAAAAGTGAGCATATGTACAATTTCAAATCAACCCATAAAAAAAAAGATTACCCCAGAATTCCAGCAATCATTAGAGAGACCGTTTCCGATAAACCCAGTTCAAGTAAAACTACTCATTACACAGAAATGTAAAAAAGAAAAACAGAATTTTGAATCAACAGCTAAAATAGAAATACCAGTGTGAGTATATAAGCATTACTTCATTCATGGGTATGATTCAAATAAACCCAGAAAAAAAAATTAACAGAGTAATAACTATAAGAAAGAAGAAGAACCTTCAAATTTTTTCAGCAAATAGTTATATGGATTGTTTTAGATTCTTGAAGAAACTGGTTCTTTTGAGCAGCAAAGAATTAAATACAACAAAAATTCAGTTTTTTTCCCTTTTTTTTTTTTTTTTTAAGGATGAAATGAGCTAAAGATAAGATAATTTGGTTTGTTAATTAGTAGACGTTAATGGAAGAATTATAATTAACAGTAGAAGTTATTAAAGGCAAGAACGTGAGAACAAAGAGTAGTCTCTCACGTTTCATTTTTTTAGATTTTTGGGCTTTTTTTTTTTTTTGCTTATCTTTTTCTTTTTTTTTTCAAAATGTTTTTTTGGAATTTTGTGTGTGTAAATTCCATTTTTAGTCTTTCTTTGAGTTTGACTATAAAGAAATAATAACTATTTCATAATTGTCACTGTGTTTTCTTTACGGGGTTGAGACTTATTGAAAACATCTATTTATAAATTCTCACAAAATAGGAGTAAGATTAAATATACATCGAATTGATAGACTTTGTGTGTGGATTATATTAAATTTATTATTGTTGTTGTCGTTACTATTTCCAATTTATTTCTTTTTTTAAACTGTTTTAGCTTAGTCGAGAGTTTATCGAAGGTAATATCTCTATCTTTATTTTTATAAGTTAAAAATAAGATTTGCATATATGTGGTATATTTTACCTTTTACAAACTTCACTCATAAGATTATATTAAATATATTATTATTATTATTATTATTATTATGGATCAAGTATTAATTTTGAAGTGTGTAAGCTCCATTTTAAGTCTTTCTTGAATTTGACTTGAAAGACGTCAATTATGGTTTTGTAGGCTTATATTAAGTAAAGTATTTTTAAAAATTATTATTAAAATGCAATAAGATGAATGAGATTGTAATTTTTTTTTCATCAAAATAACTTTTGAATTTTGGAGCATCGTATCAGTCATAGTATTAATCTAAATTAATTAAACTACTATTAAATTTCAAATCTAAATAATTATACCAAAAAAGAAGTAAAAAGAAATGTAAATAAAATGTCAAAATATTGCTACGTGTAATGTAGAAAGAGGAATTCGAGGAAAAGGTGAACAAAAAGTGAAAAGCAATTACACCTGTCTACTTTAATCATAATTAAACTCATAGTTTTTCAAACTAATCATATATTTGTCTCCCTCAAACTTAATTAATCCATCATGATGAGATTAACAAGAAAAAAAAACACTCCTATGTATTATCAATATTTACATATCAGTAGGACCTAAACAATATCATATTCGGTATAATTTCATAATTGAAATCTGAGAAATGTGGAGTGTACATATACATTATCTTTCTTTTGGATAGTAAATTGAAGGAAAATATTTTATTCATAAACTCAAAAGTTCTTCTTATTACACTTCAAGTTCTATCTATTTCTCTATACTTCTTTGTATTAAAAATAATTAGTAATATCCATATTTATTATAATAATAAGAAACCAAATTAAAATAGGACTAGAAAATATATTCTAATATGAACTAGGACAAACAAAATTTTAACTGAATATGTAGTTTTCAAATATATTCAAAATGATAATCAAATTAAGTCTAAAAATAGACATTTTTCTAATAATCCAAATTTGAAGAACCTGAATTGAATTATCTTTTGGTTTTACTATAACAAACTATGCAGAAGAAATAGAACCCAAATTTTCCTTTTTCCCAAAGGAAAGCAGTTTTAAATAACTCAAATAATTAACTATATATATACAATACCTAACAGTCTATAAGTATCATCTTCTCGTTAAAAATTATACTTTAATAGTATATCAAACAAATATAAATAATTCGTGAATTAAAGTTGTATGAGAACTGCATTCGGAACATTATGAAATGAGATCGTTCGATTCGACTAGCAATTAGAGAAATGAGATTTTTAAAGTAATTTTATGATGAATTAACAGAATGGACAATGAGTGATGAATTTCAACTAATTCGCTTTTCTTAACCGATAATGAAGCTATCCCTAATCTTTTCTTTTAGTGGTGTTTCTTTACTCTTAGATTTTTTTATTTTTTATTTATATATATAACGTTATTCTCCCAGAAAAGATGCAGATAAAAGGTCAATATCATAATCATGTCAGGTTCTATGACATAAACATTTTTTTATACTAATATTTATTTAGTAATAAAGATGTATATAATTACAAAAAATAGAATTTTGAAAAGGATACAAAATGGTTGTCTTTGACATAAAATCATCTCTAATTAACGTGTCATTCCACTTTGCACGACTAGTTCAATTATATATATATATATATATATATATATATATATATATATATATTAGATGATAATTTATAGTAGTACGTTACATAAATAAATTAGTATTATCGAAATGATTTAAAATGATGCAACGACGTGTATTATTCTCATTGAGATGGTTCATTTACATATGTTTATTAGGTTCAAGATTCTATTTATCTCTATATTATTATTTTTTGTGATTGTACCGTGCAACGTATATATATTTCTCTTTTCATGTCAACAATATTAACTATTAGCAGATTTTAACAGCTTTTTGTCCTTTGATTTTGCTACCACCTGTTATTTTTTATGCTTTAATATAAAAATAATAATTACAAAATATTTTAATATGTGTTACTTGAATTACACGTCTTTTAGAAATAACCTATCTATCTTCAAAAAGTAGAAGTAAAGTTTGTGTACATTCTATCCTCTCTAAATCCTGAAATAACACTGAATATAATCATATATCATATTCTAGCCTTTTTTGAGTTATTAAGTCTTACATCAACAATTTTTTAAAGGAGAAATAATGGTTAAATGAATCCGATTGAATCCTTAGTTGGAACTTGACATCGACATCCCTAATTATATATATAACGACTTGGTTACTTAGACAAGCTACTATAATATAGCCACAAATACTGCAATGATCAAGCTAATTCAAGTCCAATATTTTTGACCTAGTATTAGCAATGTACTCGGAACTAATATTAAAAATAATCAAAATATAATGAATTTAACACGTAAAAAAACGAGAAAAAATGAATTTTAAAGTACAAACGTAGTTTTACCCCTAATGAGCATATACATACAACTAGTGGTATAAAATTCTGAAACAATTTTCTTAAATAAATTGTTTTTTTCTTTTTATCTGTATTTAATATTTTTAGTATTTTATGGTTATTGCTTTCGCAGTTAGCCGATCGAGGTGGTGACGTTCATTAATGAGATGGAATTTTATGGACCGCTAATTGGGCCTTCGAAGTGGACATTACGTGGACGTGGGCCCATGTTTGGAGGTTAGGCGAATAGAAGAAATTAAAAGTAGTTGGGCCCACATAACAACAAAAAAAGGACAAAGATATTTGGATTGACTTAAAAGTTGGTCAAATATATTTTTAAGTCATTTTTTTACTTGTGAAAGTGTTTGGCAAATATAAAAAATAACTTAAAATAAATCAAAAATAACTTAAAATAAGTTAAAGAGTGTTTGACAAAGTTAATAATAACTTAAAATAAATTTAAAATGACTTTAAAAAAAAAGTTAAAAACCAAAAATAGATCACCCCTCCTTTTTATTTTTTGATTTAAAAGTTATTTCATTTTGACTTTTTATTTTTTGACTTAAAAGTAATTTTTTTTAAGTCAATTCAAATGGGCCCTAAATTTAGTGGGGTCAGCCTCATCTACCGCGTTTTAATGCGGAAAATGAGTACTATATTTATTTCTTTTTTCGTCTTCAATTTTTCCACGAATTAATTGACTTCCTCTTTTGTTGACTTAGCCGTTGTTTAGATTGGCTTTTCTTTAAGCAGTTAAGTTAAAAGTTACTTTTCCTTCGTTTATTTTTACTTGTCCATAATACTTCATTCATTCCATATTAGTTGATCATTATACTAAATATAGTTATTCATATTAGCCTTGTAATTAATTTTTTTTGAAAGTGTTCACATTTATTTGTAAAATTATCAGGAAGTTTTTTAAGGGGTGAATTAATAAAATCATTTTCTTATTTATGATTTCTTAAGTATCGTGCAAAATGAAAGTGATCAACTAATATGGGACAGAGATAGTACTATTTTGAGATTACCAATCATACTTGTCAAGTTTATAAAATCAATGAATAAATTACTCCCTTCGTCCAACAATAGTTGTCCACTATACTATTTTGGAATGCCCAACAATACTTGTCCACTTTATGAAATTCTAATTTACCCGTATCATTAATCAAGACATTGTATTTATTATATTTAAAAGGTGATATACGAAAATTACCCTTATATTTTAGTTTTTTAAGAAGTGTGCAAAATCAATAGTAAACAACTATTATTGGACAAAGGAAGAACTATTCATTTTTTAATATTTAAATGACTTATATTTAATAAAAGTACTTTCGTAAAACTATTCTTATCATTTAATGCTTCTTTAATTCTTGTATCAAATCAATAATAATTATGTGAAATCAATGATAGACACTTACTTGCCACAGGAATTAAGAAGTTTGTACTAAAAGCAAGTGTATAAAGACAATTTTTATCTTTTTTTTAGTTACAATAATTATTTGTGAATTTTAGTCAACCTTCGATGCACAAGAGTACATTAGAACATCTTAGCTTCTATATATAGTCGACCAAACCCTAACATTTAGAATTGTTACTTACTCCAACTTGTTCAATACTTATAAATAAAATTTTATTTTTACTTATCATTTTAAGTAGTATCAAGAAAATATAATTATTTTTTTATTATACCTTTAAAATTAATTATTTATTCTCCAAATCATTTACTGGAGTAAAGATTATTCATCAATTAATACAGATATTGTGGTAAAATATTCATATTATTGTTTCTTAAGACACGTGCAAAATCTAAAGTGGATAAGTAAACGCAAAAGGAGAAAATATTCAGTGATTGATTCTTCAATAGATGTCTCACTTTGAGATATATTTTCGTTATAAGATAAAATAACTTTTGGCCTATTGGGTATTCCAAATATTTAATAGAAAACAACAATAGTTTCTTTTAAAAAAATAAAATTAAAAAACCATCTCTCTTTATTGAATCATTGTGGGCTCGAAATAGAGAGTTGGAAAGCTAAGTTGTTTGGGCTACCAAATGGAAGCCCATTTAGTGCTATTATTGGGTATTGAAACGTGCAATTACATGTGAATGGAAAGTTTAAATTCTCATCAATTGTCTGGTACTCACATTGAAGCTTGATTAATATGTATTTGTGTTGTGTAGGACCCCATTCCGGAGGGAGGGAAACACTCCTTAGCAAGGATTTCTCCATACTAAAGGCTCGAACACGAGACCTCGAGTTAAAGGAGGAGCAATTCCATCCACTGCACCACAACCTTTGGTGGTGAATGGAAAGTTTTTTCACAACCATTTAATATAGAACTCTTCAGACTAAAACAATAACAACACACCAGTGTAATCCCATGAGAGGGGTCTGGAGAGCGTAGAGACTATGCAAATTTTACTTCTATGTTGTGAGGTAGAGAAATGACTTTTGATAGACCCTCGACTCAAGAAAAAATAATTTAAAACAGGTTTGATAAATACAAGGTGAAAGAAACTCCGATGAAACTCCTCGAAGGAACATATTGTGGGCTTTTGAATGTTAGCCTTGCAAATGTTCTTGAAGTCCAGGCCCATAATTGACGGATCCCAGTAACCACCACGGGCTTCTTGTGATCACAATGGACCAAACCCATGTATATTTTGGAGTACTTCCTCCGTTTCAATTTGTTTGTTCAGTTTTGATTCGATAAGAAATTTAAGAAAGTAAAGAAATTTTTTGAATTTTGTGGTCTTAAACTTAAGAAATGTAGAATGTACCAAAATAGTTTTTAATATTATGATTTTAAACATATCAAGTAGAAAGTTAGAACCAAAAATTGCCCCAAAAAAAAGAAAAGAGACTTATTTTCTAAGCAGACTAAAAAAGAAAATAAGACAAACAAATTGTAATGAAAAAATAACATTTTTTGATTTTTTTAAAAACTATATAACCATTCATCAAAATAACAATCAACAAATTAATTTATTTTTTTAATATTATAATATATAAATAATAACATACTTTATACATAATATGTGTATCTTTTTCTATAATGATTAGATTCACATTATATACAAATTTAAACGTCTTAATCTTAATAAAAAAAAAAACCAAGTCTAACTAATTAAATCTGATAGGCATCTGAATATGGATTATGTAAAGATTACAAATGCAATATCACATGGCCAGTGAGAAACAAGCCGAGCATATTATAGTATTTAACTATTAGATAAAAAATATAATTTTAATATCAATTTATTTCGAGTCAACTATATATATATATATATATATATATATATATATATATATATATATATATATATAAATATGGATCATACATGAGTTTTTTTTGGGTGGGGAGGGGGGGGGGGGGGGGTAATTAATCTTTATCACATAGGATGCTTAGTTTAGAATCTGATATTTATTGAAGTTATGTCTAAATAGAATGTTTAATTTAAATAATATAAGAATATATTTTTTAGTCTAAGTTAAATTAGACTTTACATTATTTATTATTAATAGAAGTCATGCTAACTCTTTTCTATAGTAAAAACTTATTTGAGCTTATGAATAAAATATTTCTTTCAGCTTTCATTATTTTTATCAAAATTGACGATATATGGGATTCATCTACTATTAGCTAAGATATCAGGTAGCAAATTCAAATTTTGATAATGAACAAATCTTGATAAGAAACGTCCTTCTATGTAATCATCTCTATGAAACATAAATTTAAGAATCGATAAATATCAAATACGAAATAATTATTGAAAAAAATAAATTGTTTTCTTTGTTGATGGCTGAATTGTGGGGGGCTGATGTAGTGTGTGAAAGATGTGGGATTTTGGAATGTAGGCTTGAGGCTATATTTGGTATTATCTCAGATTCAATGGGCCATTTCTTATCTGGTTGTTACTTCCTAATTATGTCCTTTACCTATAAAGCTATAACAACATTCGTCATATCTCTATTTACTTTTTCTTCCATTTTTTATCCCGTGTTCGATACCTCGATTGATCAGAATTAACGTATATAAATTCTATATACAGAGTAAACACTTTTTATAAGAAATATTAGATAGCGTTTTCAGCTTATGTATAACTAATATATGTACTAATCATATAATCTATTCAATACTAGCCTTATATATAATACATCCCGTTAACTTGATATTACAACAAATTAAACAATCGATAAAAATAATCTCTCAAGATTTTTCGAAACTTCAGGATAATTTGCAGCTGCTACCTTTCGGATAAGCACTTTGTACACACTGGGTAACCCCCCTCCCCTCCCCCCCCCCCTTTTCCCAATTGTGTAATAGCTTGTAAATCACATAAAAAATGTAAATTACACTAGACAAGTGTTGTACGACAAACTCGACTTAGAAGACATTAAGGGGAGATCAATCTCGAGACCCTCCAAATCAAGTGAGTCATTCCGAATGACTAATCTCTTAATACAATTTATTAATTATTGCTTTCATACACTTTACCAAACTACCCCCCCTCGTTCTCCCATATTGTGAAAGTATTGGAGGGCAATATTGGTCATTTGATGTAGATGGCTTTGTTTCTCGTAATCATCGACGAAGATATGACGTTGGGGATAGGTAAGTAAAGTTAAAAAGCTTCAAAACAAAAGCACCAAAACACGTGTTGAATTTTTTTGGTTATGGAAATACACAAATCAAAACTTGGAAAAAAAAAACAAACAGATAATAAAACCAAAGAAGAAAGAAGCAAAATACTGTTTTGGTTATCTCGTGAGTACTCACTGAATATTTCAAAATGGCATTGTCCAAACGGCACTAATTTTTTTAAAAATTTCTCGCTCGATGTTCGGTATCTACATTGCAGTTCAACTAATTTAGATTCGTATAATATATGACTCCATTTGAGGAGAAACGCTCCTATTAAGAATTTTTTTATACTCATCACTCGAACCCGAGACTTTTAATTAAGAAAGAAGCAGCTTCATCTGTTGCACGACAACATTAATATTGTACTCTAGTAGTAGAAATTCTAAGCATAAATATAAATTTTGTAAAAGACAAATCAAATGTTACTTCAAAATGAAATTTCTGAACCTTCACAAATACAACATTGTTAAAAGTTATAATTCAAAATTGTAATGAAAAATCTAAATGATTTAGGATTTATTTTTATTGTTCTCATTTTTTTTCGTATTTGCTTTATATACTTGTATAATATAACACATGCATTGGAATTTACAGTATGTTTTTTTACATTCATCTAATTTAACAATTTTTTTTTTTAAAAAGAAGAGTACATACCCTTTAGTAGTGGTTTACAAAACATTTTGCAAATGTTTGGTACAATTCTTTCACACACCACACATGTGTTGTTTAATTCTCAAAACTTACCTCTAAACAATTAGATCAAAAACTAAAATTATTTTTTCAAATTTACCTTAAATTCTAGGCACAAAAGTTGTTTTATTAAACTCCAAACTAGAGTAGTGGGAAATATTTTCTTACTAAATTCTATTGAGATTGAAAGTACTTATGGACATTTTACTCAACACCTAGAGTGCTACTATTACTCTTTCGGTCCATATATTTTACTTATCATGTTTTTCTTTTATATATATATTTTTTAAGAATATAAGTTAAAAAATATAATTTAACTAATAAGTAATAACAATAACATATCCAGTATAACCTTATAAGTAGAGTTTGAAGAGGATGTAAAATACACAGATTTTCCCTCTATAAAAGTATAGAGACAATGGAGTGAGAACCCTCGGTTCAAAAGAAGTGTAATCAGAACATTAAAAGAAAAATAATGACAACATAATAGCAAGATAAACAAAACAAAGAAACAACTATTATCCATATTTATTTATTCAATTTCAGTTTAAATTATCATCTTTTTACTACATTAATCTCTCTGGAATTTATTGAGTGAGGATAAAAATGAAAGTGAGATTTTTAAAATAATAATTATTTTAGTTCATTTTAAAATAATTAAATACGACAACTAAAGTAGACATGAAGTTTTTAAAAGAGATTTGATAATATTAACTCTAGCCTTGAAAATACCTTTTAAACAATTTGCTTATCAATTATTTTTTAATTTTTAATCATCTAATCCAAACAAACTCTCAACAAATAAATTCTATATATGTTGCACATGATTTAATATAGTTACTAACACAAAATAGAAAATAGCAAAAAAGGAAAAAAATAAGCTAAAAATGGACAAAAATATCACACATCCCTTTCTTTACTACCCTTTCTTTACTGTTTCATAATTAAAAACAGTCAATAATAAATATTTATAGGTCTGATCTTTATGCTTATTTGTAACAGTTTTTTTATTTTTATAAAATACCATAGTCTCGTCACTACCCCACCTACCTCCCACTCTCTATTGCAAAAAATAAAAAATAAAAAATAAAAAATAAAAAATAAAAACTATTTTCAAGAATTAATACTAGCAGAGAGAGAAAAAATTGAAGAGATCTGAAGAGGGGTCTGACTAGTTTCTTCTCTCAAAAATCTCTCTTTTGAACGGCCCTCCCTAATTTTTGTCAAAAAAAGGTATAATAGAGGGAAGGGTAGCAATCTTTTCTCTAAATCTTTGCATTTAGTTTTTGCTATACTCAGTAAGTCTTCGCCAATTCAGTTTTGATTTGTTTATTCACTGTTTCTTCTTAGTTTCCCTGTTTCTTTTTTGGGTTTTTTTTTTTCGATCTGTACTGATCTTGATCCTTTTTAAGTAGTTTTTGTTCCCTTGTGTTTAATTTCAGTATTAATGATGTGGGTTTTGTTTTTTGAGAAGAGGGGTTGCTAAATTTAGCGGTTCTTGATGTAAAAATCTGATCTTTTTTGTGTTTCTGCTGTATGTCTGTACTAGGGTCTTTAATTTTAGTATTGATGATGTGGGTTTTGTGTTTTAGGAGGAGGGTTGTTTAAATTTAGCTGTTCTTGTTGTTAAAATCTGATCTTTTTTGTGTTTCTGTTGTGCGTCTACTGATTGTACTTGGGTATTTAATTTTGGTATTAATGATGTGGGTTTTGTGTTTTAGGAGGAGGGTTGCTTAAATTTAGCATTTCTTGATGCAAAAATCTGATCTTTTTTGTGCTCTAGCTATATGTGTACTGATTGTAATTGGGGATTTGAACTGATTTTTCAGTTTGTTTTTGCTTTGTTTTGGATCAATGAACAGATGATCTTTTGTTTCTATCGGATTCACTTTTTCTATCCGATGGGGTTTGTTTCGTTGTCTTTAATTTTGGTATTAATGATGTGGGGTTTGTTTTTTGGGAGGAGGGTAGCTCAAATTTAGCAGTTCGTGATGCAAAAATCTGATCCTTTTTGTGCTCTAGCTATATGTGTACTGATTGTACTTGGTGATTTGAGCTGAATTTTCAGTTTATTTTTGCTTTGTTTTGCATCAGTGCACAGTTGATCTTTGGTTTCTAGTGGATTCAGTTTATCTTTGTTAAAGATCTAATCATTGCTTTTGATTTCGAATTTGGATTAGTTTGTATGCTGCTTTCTCTTGTCCTTTAAGGTTTATTGTTTTTTTCTTATTCAAGTTCCTTCTTTTGATTGCTGTTAGTGTATATGGGATCGTCTGTTTTCTGTGCTCAGCTTCTGAGATGATGATGTTCTGAAATTTTCTGTTGTTTATTATTGATCTCTCTGTCTAGAATATTGAGTCTCGAATGAGTAGCTGCTCTCTTAATCAAAGATCTATTTTTATACTGCTTGATCATGGATTATTAGGATCCCCTGGGCTGAATCATTCTGCACCATTGGTTAAAAAGTTTAGTCCATCTTGCGGCCAATTTATTTTTTTAATAACCTTGGGGTCTGGGCCGTATAACTTAAAAGTCTTCCATATCGTGTTATTCTTGTTGTCATCAATTATTGTGTGTCATCTTGATGCATCTTTCTCACTTACGTAGTAGTTTGAACATAATTTGCTAATGTATTTAATCTTTGTTTCAGGATCAGGCACTTTTTGGTTTGTATTTCATTGAAATATGGGTGTAGAGGTGGAAGCTAAGTTAGTTCATGTTCCAGTTGAAGCTGGAAGTGAACAGATCAATCTTCTGAAAGAAAATGGAAAGCCGAATCATGTTTCAGGGATTACTGAGCCAATAAAATTCGGCTCTCATGGTACTGAAGAGCCTAAGAAGGAGGAAGTAAGCAGAATTCCTGTGAGCAATGTTCCAAAGGATGCAGTTGAGGATTGGCCCGAACCTAAGCAGATCCATTCGTTCTATACTGTTAAATTTCGGAGATTTGAAGACCCAAAACTGAAGGCCAGAATTGAACTGGCTGAAAAAGAGCTACAGAAAAAGAACCAAGCTAGATCTCAGATCATTGAAAAATTGAAGGCGAAAAGGGTAAGTTTTTGGTGAATCTTCCTTTGGCTGTACCTTTCAAGAGCATATTACTTGGTATCTCTCTTGTATTGTCAAAATCATGGAGTTGTTTATGACATAATCCTAAAATCAGATTTTTACTATGTTTTGTTGTGTTGAACTGGAAGTATTACAAAGTCAAATATGAAAGATCTTGTTATCCTACAGTTTTAACTAATTTCCGCAAATTCAGCCAGCTTTAGTAAGTTGATATTGCCAATTGCATGGTCCATTTTGTTAGTTACCTAATTTGTCCAATTTCTGGTCTTGTGGGAGTATGATGTCTATAATTAAATGGTCTTTGAGTATTTTCAGGCTGAAAAGTCAATTTTCATTGAACAACGGAAAGCCCTCAGTGCTGAGAATAAGGAGTTTTGGAGTGCTATTGATGGTAAGATAAAGGAAATGGTACCTCTGCATGAGGCCCTGGGCCAGCTCCGCGGTTCTAGGAATGCTGGCCGAGAGAGGGGTCCTACGGTGTGTTCATCTGAGGAGGAGCTCAATCATCTTGTAAGCACTTGTTTATAACTTTATTTCATATGTTTGTTTTGTCGTTATTTGCATTCATTCCTCAATTAAAATCGTAGACAAACAATGATAATATGACATTTTCATTCTGACAATTTTGTAGATTAAGGGTCTGCAGTACCGCATTCAGCATGAAAGCATTCCTCTGAACGAAGAGAAGCAAATTCTCCGGGAAATCAAACAACTTGAAGGAACAAGGGAAGATGTTAAAAAGGTTGCTGCTGCAAGGGCACAAATTCATGAGACTATGGGTGAAAAAGAATCCATCCAGAACCAGGTCAAAGTAAGGCCTTTATGTTATGTTTCTCATATACAGATGAAAATATCTAGGTTTCGTGCCTGAATCTTGTCATGTTATTTTGCTGTAATCTGCATGTGGTAACTGCTAACCTGCCGCTTGTGTTGTAGCTTATGAACGTTGGCTTGGATGGAGTTCGTAAGGGGCAACAGGAGGTTAAGGGTAGGCTTAAGATAATAGATGATCAGATTAATGCCATAAACAAACAGATGAGCATATTGGATGAGGAATTGAAGGACGTTGTGGAGAAGAGGGACAAGACTTATGAACATATTCTGGAATTGAGAAAACAGCGCGAAGAAGGGGTATGCTGCTCTGCTTCCTTGTTGACTGAGATGTCTTACTATTTTGGTAATAAAAGGGTTTATGGTATATGTTAAAACAAAAAAGGATTCAATCCCACTGTTTACATATGAGATGCTTCAATTACCGTGCTTCTACTTGTTACTGCTTTAATGTCATATGTTACCCATCTATGGTCTATTTGATCTATCTGTTTCCATGTCTGATCACATGTTTTTGTTGTGTTGTGTTGTCCTGTGTTTATTCCCTGTATTTTGTAGGTGCCTTAAGTGTAGGAATTTTATGAGTGATCAGAAAATTTCTCCATCCTCGACACTATTTCTTTTTAGGAAATCATAGCAGGTAGAAATATTTCATTACTGGTCTAGATACACGCTTCATTGGTGCTGGTAAGTGACATGACGGTTGCCTGGAATTTTATCGAGATGATGACTTCCGGTTTTGATCATATATGAGAATTACTAGTTTTCTAGCGTCTTTCATGTTCATTTGACTAACTACTGCAACCGTCCTTGGTGACAGCTTCTAGACACACACACACACACCAAAAAGAAAAAAAGCAGTTAAAAGGATGGCAGCTGAGAAGTAAGGAAGGTTGCTCTTCCTAAAAAGGAATAGAAAAGAGTACGAAATTTTACATCTTTAGGGAGAAGCCGGTTGATTTGTTTATATCAACTCTCTGAAATCTTTCACGGGCGTGGTTATCTTTAAAAATTGAAATGTTTTTTTGATTACTGCAAGTGTCAAGAGAAATAGTTTCTAGACTTGTGTGGTCTTTATAACCTATTTCCTACAATTTTCAGAATTCTTCTTTCTACCAAAACTCCAACGTGCTGCACAAAGTGAAACAACTTGCAGATCAGAAGGATGTTGGAGCCCTTAAAGAGCTCTCAGTTACAGAGGTATGATGTATTTTTCACCGGTAGTTGCAATATTTACATGTTTTGCATTGACAATCAACTTCTTTTCTTTCACTAGGTCGACAAGTTCATTTCTCTTTGGTGTGGTAGTAAGTCTTATAGAGATGACTATGAGAGGAGACTCTTGCAGTCGCTTGATATTAGGCAGCTGAGCAGGGACGGCAGGATGAGGAATCCTGGTGAAAAGCCACTGGTGCTACCAGAAGCACCTACTGTCTCCCGTGCTGAAGTTCCAGCAAGAGCTAATGCAAAACCCATTAAGGAAGATCATGCACCCGTTGATGCTGCTCCGATTCAGAAAGAAGAGCAAGAGATGAGTGGCAAGCAGCTGAATGATGCTCGTGGTAAAAACGCAAAAAGCACAGAGAAGAAAGCCGTCGTTGTTGATGAAGAGGAAATCTATGGTTTGGACCTACCCAAGGATATTAAGCCCAAGAAAAACGAAGTTGATGAGGCAACACTGAAGGAGTTGAAGAAAGAGGAGGAGATAGCAAAAAACAAGCAGGCTATGGAGAGGAAGCGAAAGTTGGCCGAGAAAGCAGCTGCAAAAGCTGCAAAGAAAGCTCAGCTAGAAGCTGAAAAGAAGCTCAAGGTAATTCTCTCTCTGATTCTTTATAATCATACTATATATGTTACTCGGACTCTTCAAAATGACAATGGCTGAGTGTCGGATTCTCCAAAAGTAGTGTATTTTTGGAGAATCTGACACAGGTGCAGCATCGAAAGTGGAGAGTCCCCGCAACTTAGCTTACCATTTCCGTGTAGTTTTAGGTGGTAAACGTTTCAGATTAGCCATAGACTTATCTCGTTACTTTTGATTCCTTTCAGGAGCGTGAGAAGAAAGCGAAGAAGAAGAGTGGATCTTCTGCTGCTGGTCAGGAACCAACCGAGGAACCAACTGAAACACCCGAGGAAATTGCTGAGGAAGAAAATGCAGAGGAGACTGTTGAAACAACCGTTGCACCTAAGGTCAAGGCACGGAAAGAGAACACCATCAGGCACAGAGCAACACGTGCAAGAGGCGCCGAGCTTCCCAAAGCTATACTAAAGCGCAAGAAAACAACAAACTACTGGCTATGGGCAGCTGCTCCTGCTGCACTCGCGATTCTGGTACTTCTAGTCATCGGATACATGTATCTTCAAAAGTAGAGAGAGGTGGGGAGACTGGAGAGTGAAAACAAAACAAAACAAAACAAAAACAAAACTTTGGCTTTAGTGTTTTTTCTTTACTATACTGCAATAGCAAGTACTGTTTAGTTTTATCATAACAATATTTCTTTTTCTTGCATCCTATATAGTTTTAGGATGGAAAACTCATAAATGTGTTTCTGGTAGATGTGCGGCCTATCTTGAGATTACTTACTGAGAGACAGTCTACATGTTTTTATTTTTGTTGGTGTAGTTGCAATTATTGACATTTTGCTTAATGAGCTAGCTAGCGTTTGATCGTAGATTGGGAAAATGCACAAGTATCCTCCTAGACTATGACCGAAATTCCAGAGACACACCTAAGCTTAACTGGGGTCCTACTACCCCCTAAATTAATTTTTTTCGTATTTTTGTGCATCTTTTGTGCTAACGTGGCACCTTCAACCACACCAAGTTGGTTGTGTTTGTACACACGCGCCTGCCACGTGTGTAAATATTTTTTTAAAAAAATTATTCTTATTTTCTTTATGGTGTATTTAAGTTAAATTAATACACATATTATTTTTGCCTTGTATTCAAACTTTTTTTTACCTTCATTAATTGATTTTTCTCTTTTATTATTCTATTGATTTAATTTACTCCTTTTATTTTCTTTCCTTTTGATTTAATTTCAAATGTCTTATATTTAAAATAAGTTAATTTTCCATGGATATCAAAATAAGTGAAGAAAATCAAATAAAACATAAAAAAATTAAAACATTAATTATTTTTTAACGTTTAAAAACATAAAAACAAAAAATAAAACGTTATAACTTTTTAATTATTTTTTTTTAAAATACACATAATTTTTTAAAAATAATTAAAAGTGAAAAGATAAGAAATTAATGAAAGAAAAAAAAAAGTTTAAAGTGAGAAAGAAAAATAAATATTTTACAAAGAAAGAAATAAAAATAATTAAATATATATAAGTTTAAATATCAATAATTATGTGTACTAACTAATTATAAAGTTAACAATTAAAAAAGAATATGTGTCCAATTTGTTCACCCATCACATGCTTTCAAGAGAGTGTGCACACTCTCTGTGCCATGTCAGCGTTTATGATGTATTTATTCCATTTTAAATTGTGGTTGGACATGCATCGAAGTTTTGGGGGTGGACGTGAAATTTCACCCCATAATTTCATTAACAATCAATGATTTCGTATAGGTATATTTTTGAAAATCTGTTTACAAAATCTATGATCAAACGGGAGTTCAGTTATGGTGACCTTTTGGTATGATATCCCTCTTGTCCCACTATTAAATACCAGAAAATTGGCTCATTTTGGTATGATGGGCTAGTGGAGTCGTGTGGTAAGTTCTATTGACAATTTGCTTTGTGGTGAACAGCAAATTTTGTCCCAATGTTGACTTTGTGTGGGATTTGACATAGAACATTTTCCTTTTTCCTTTGTGTAATGAAAGGAAACACGGTGTTATACTATTTGACACTCTTTGTGGCTTTGTTTTGATTATAATGATAGTGTTAAGGGTCAATTTAACCTCACCTTATCAACTCTTCAAAGCTTCAGTGAATTATTTCGTCTTGTTTGATAAACGCGATAAAAAATAGTAATAATTATGTCTTTTCACTCTAAAACAAGTTGTGATCAGCTATATAAATTTTCAACGATTAAAGCAAAAAAAAAACAGATAGAGTGAAATTAATTTGTTTGGAATCTTAGAGTTGCTGCTGGTACTTTTTGGATTCCCATCAAATTAAGTAATTACATATATAAACTTTTGCTACCAAAAACACACAAAACATAGACCAACTAATTATTTCTAATTAATTATTTACGTATACATAAAGAACCACTTTTAATGCTAAATTCTGTAGTGTATATATTTAATTAAAATAATGAGTTTTATACACTTAATAACCAAACATCATTCTAATTAATAGAATTTTTAGTAATAAATGAAAAGCCAAGCGATCAACATGTTAAGTCTTACTATAATTATTTGAAGACAAACTTGGCGTAAATTATTAGTTTCGTCCCTGAATTATTGATAGCCTTAAAAATAATCCATGTACTTGACTAAACAAACTTAGATACACTCCCGATCTGCCACATGACATAACAAGTGGTCTCAAGCTCTTGTAAGAGCATGAAACCCTTAATAAAAAGTCGAGAGAAGTGTTGAAAACATCCCTAAACTTGACGAGAATTTAGGGATGTATTTCGCTCATGTTATAATCGAGAGTGTATTTAAGTTCAGTTAATTAAGTGGAGGAATACTTTTAAGGCTATCAATAGTTCAAAAATGAAACTAATAATTCGCGCCAGATTTAGAGAAGTTTTAACTTTTCTTTCCTTCAATTAAGCATTATTGTCAAGTTATCTAGCTAGCTATAGTGTTCATCGTCAAATTAATACATTGTTACACCGAAAAAAAAGTTGCGTTTACCACTCTAATAGACAAACAAAATACCAAGAATAAGATTACACATTTTTATTACTGACAACATAGTCACAAAGTATTTCTCCCCTACATAATAAATTTCTGGAGTAGATCTCTCAGGTGATCACTCAACTAATAATTAATACATAACTTAAAAAAGTCACATTTTCTTCTTGATTCTAGTTTTCTTCAACAAAAAAAATGACTTTCTAAGTAACCAACTGAGAAATCAACTCTGTATCAAATGGAGCTTGTAGAATCTTACGTACAAAAACTTCCCCTCCTCCTATATGTAAATTCAGAAAAAAGAGAAAAAAAGAAAACTCAATACTATATATATGAACTCAACCCATTATACTTATTTTCTCCAATATTATAATTAATCAACATCCAATATAATTACCCCTAATTAAGCATAACCACAGTATCCATTTTCACATTTTACCCCAGCCTTACAAGCTCTATTACATTTTCCACAATGTAAAGGATTATCAACCACTCTAGTACATACCCCACCACAACAACGTTGTAACAAATTACATTTATTTTGACATTTTCCACAATTATTCATATCACCAAGCACATTTCTACAATGTTTTTTGCAACAATAAAGCATACTTGTCCCCTTATTTGCCGATACTCCATCGCAAATATTATTACGATTCGCGTCACAACTTGCTCCTTTTTTGATCGTCGTTACTTTTTTCGAGCTCCTTAAGCTAGAAAAAGGTGTATCGAGGGTGTAGATCGATACTTCTTCGTCGTCGTAGCGAAAAAGAGAGCTTGGATTAGCATTTGTTGATGAAATAAGGAGAATAATGGCAGTGAATTTGAGTAAAATGATCAATGCCATATTTTTTAAAAAAAAAATTCTGAGTGAAATTGAAGTATGTGATGTATGTCTTATATATATGATTTTGAGTTGATGGTTGTGTGATAAAATATTCCTTGTTTTAAGGGAGGGATTGTTCTCTGCTTGTGGCAGAATTAATTATATGTAAAATTGTTAATTAGTGAAAAGCTCTAGATCCTATTGACACATAGCTATGAATCTCATGAGTATTCCAAGGAGTAAGTTTAACCTTTATAATTAAAACATAGGTAGTGGAATAATTAAATGTATTAATTAACATTATTTGAAAAAGTCTAAATCGACTATAGAAGTGTTTCTAGCATGAAACAAAAACATTTTGTACCTAGAACTAGTTTTAATTTGAAGTGATTGTCCAAACAAAAGCAAGCTTTGTGATGGGTTAATTCAAAAAGTTTATGTCAATACTTCTTTACGATTAGAGGTAGGCAAAAAGTTGTACGTGGTGGAGTATATTCCTTCATATTTTAATAAGAGATTTCAAGTTCGAGCCTCTGGTGAAAAGTGTTTTACTCTCAAAATGAGACTTTCCGATGTAATATTCAAGTTAGTCGGGCAACAAGGCGAGCACCAAGAAAATGATAAAAATGATTAACATTGTGCCTTACATAAAAATTAGATTCGAAATTTAATTAAAATAGTCTGCATATATCTATCCATAGTATGTGGAACCATTTACTCGAAAATTAAAGAATCATTTTCTGATGTAATTTAAGGCAAAAGGGGAAGATTTTGTGAAACTCTGCTTGCTAAACGAGTCAATTATTCAGGACGCTACATCATTCTTGTAGGTCCTTGAAAGTACATCTACTAATTGTTTTTACATTAATGATAAATAGAAAAACTAGTCCGTAGATGATCGTATATATAATTAACTAGATCATCTCAAGTATAAATAAAAGTTGCCTTACAAACAACCTATTATAATATGTTAAATTACTCTGACAATATAGAAAGTTTCTTACATATTTAGTGTGAATAGATTTAAATCTTACTAATTAAAATCCTTTGTATACTATTATAGGTTAACACGTCATTACAAAGTCTTAAATGGTCATTAAGATGAGAAGGCCAAAAGGGGTGTGTGGTGGTAGAGTGAAGAGTAATTTAGGTGCCATAGTTTGAAGAGATTAATCTTGCTTAATACATAAGCCTAATATATATATTCACGTTCAAAGATCCCATTTCTCGGCTGGCAAAGCGCGGTTTCTCACGGCCTCTCATGCTAGATCTCAGCCGACGAAAGGTTTAGTCAATTTGGTAGCGCACGATAGGTGATTTCTATTATCATTACGTATTGTTTCATAAAGTATTATATTGTATTGAATTGTTTTAAAGAAACTTACATATATAAATCCCACTAGTTTAGAAGCTAATTGCTTAAATACACTCTAATTTGCAATATTACATATCTTACCAGATTTTGGTGCGTTCAGATACGTTCAAATACATATATCTCGGGATACGTCGGATCAAAATTAGGTGTAAATACATTGTATGCAAGTGGATTCGCATGTAACTGGGATACATAACAAATCTCGCACGCCTCCCTCGCCTTTCTTCCATCTCGCTCGCCACTCTTCTATGTATCAGGTATCCCAGATACATGTGAATCACACTAACAAATCTCGATCGCCTCTCTCCCTATTTTAGTGTATCTGGTAACAAAAATACATGTATCTAAGTGTATCTTTCTCAATATATGGTAGAAAACTCTTAATTAGTGGTAAGATAGGTAATATTTTGAAAGTATAGGTAATGATAGTATATATGATAGTGAAGTAAGTCTAATTATGTAGTTTCTCCTTGTTTTAATGAATATAATGTTTGAATAGATTGTATCGTTCTCTGTCGTTACATAATGTCACACATCAACAATTTGAATGATAAAACTATAAAAAAGAAAAGTAGGATATGATGTAGAGCTACTATAAAAAGACACAGGTTAACAAAATGAGAAGAAAATATCAAGGCAATGATATTGCGATCACACCAAATTGATCATTACATAAAATGTGATTTCTTGTCATTACCTAATGATGAATTTAAACGATATAATATAATAAAATTTTAAGCAATAATCAAAACAAACTACATGATATTTAAATTAACAATGCAATATAATATGACATTTAAATGAGTATACTATTATTGTAAATTAGGACCGTAATCTCTGCTGAAAAAGGGAGTACATCACATGGTTGACTTCTCTTAGCTCAATTTTATTCGCATGCCCTCAGGCACCTCATTTCTATTAGTATTCTAATTCTACTACATTAGTCGCTCAAAAAAATTAAATAATATTCTGTACCCTAAATTACATTTTTTAAATAATAAGTATTTTTTGTCAATACGGGGCAATACGAGTATCATAAACTATTTCTTATAAATATTGGAGAAGAAATTGAAGGACGATTGATGGATTGACCCGAATGTTAAAAATGACTGTTCGACGATCTCTTATTTGCTCGTAGTGGACCTGTATAGTTACCTTGGGTATCTACGAGAACTTAATGTGAAAGTCGCTGAACTATATTTTGAAACAAAAAAAGCGGTTAAATTTGCATATGAGTATCACATATAAAAATGAGATGAGGATGTAAATTAATTAATTATTATTGAAGTTTATATATAGACATACTATTATGTAACTATTGAATTGGTGTAGAAACAAGCATATGTAATTTTTTTTTTCTTTAACTTACTTTCTAGACTATTTTTATTTCCATTTTTTAATTTTATTTTTCTGTTCCATTGTTCTTTTCTCTAAAGAAAGTCATTTTGGAAGAGTTCAAAACCTATTTTTTAATTATTAGCTCGTAGTCCGGTTTCCGTGTTGACTAACTATTTGTTTACTACTGCTTACAAATCTTGTGGACTATATAGTTTTTTTTTCTAGTCTCAATGCATGATTCAAATCCAGCTGGTTATAAAATATCTTTAGTTTAAGTCAAGTAAAATACATACAACGATAAATTATAATATATTCGGTGTAAATTTACAAGTGAAATATGAGGAGGATAGGATGTATCCGAATCTTACGTATACCTTATTTTGTGAAGTAGAGAAGTTGATTCAGATAGGATCTATTAATGGTTATCTAGCAGAAACTTACCATTTTCAATAATAGCCCAAAAATGATGATATTGTATGTCTTAGCTATTTGATAATCTTATGCTCTTAACCACAAGTAGATAGTCCTTTTTCATTAGTTTAATGTTTCATGATTCTACAAGTGAGGCTTGAAATAAACATCTTTTTTTTTGTTATGTCTAAGCTATTTGATAATCTTATGTTCTTAACCACAAGTAGATAGTCCTTTTTCATTAGTTTAACTAGTATACATGTTCGCGCGCTGCGCGGTTAGTTGATAAATGTAATCATAAATATTAATTTATTAAGAATTTAAAATTTTAACTTACTATTTACAATATTAACACTTAACATCTTGATGTGTTATAATAGAATATTTATGTAAATAAAGCAATATATAAGCTTAGTTCATTGTCTTAATTTGACAATGATAATCTTTTATCATTATTTGATTTATTTTTTAAATTATTTAAAATGATAAACACTATCTCCCTATCCATATTATTTGAGAATGTTAACATTTAGCATCTTAATGTGTTATAATAAAATATTTATGTAAATAAATCAATATATAAGCTTAGTTCATCGTATAAATTTGACAATGATAATCTTTTATCATTATTTAATTAATTTAATTTTTAAATGATAAGTATTATCACCCTATCCATATTATCCTTTTGCTAGAATAATAAAGATATAAGAAAATTTAATAGTTAGATTTAAATAAAATATAATTAAGAAAAGTCTTATCATAATGCTAAGCATATAACAAAAAAGTTTTAATTACTTGGATATTTAAATGTAGGCATGTTATTCAAAATTATGTGATATTTGTTTTTAAAAAATTATATAACTATATGCGATATTTTAGTACAATATAATTCTTACCATTAAATGATACTTTCATAAATTTATATCAATTTCGGATAACACATTGACCGAATAAGATATATAAGAAAGATAATCCTATAACGTTTATTTTTTATTGCAATAAAATTTTATTAAGAAGATAGGTAAAAAGAGTGAGTAAAAAAGTTGTTGCATATGTATCATTTGTCAAAAGATTAAAAATTATCTTTTAATTATATTAAGAATTAAAAAAATAACCAAAATCTGTTGAATAAATAAGTCAGCAATGCAAAAATGATTAAAACAATTCATGACAAAAAAATAATACTCATATAGATTTATAGCCAAAAAATCACTACTAAAAGAAATTCATATAAAATCAAACGTTTTTCATCTCTCATTTTTTCTCTCGATACGAAAGACAATTAAATATATGTATTTAGGAAATTAATTATCTTATAAATGTGCATAAGACAATTAATCAAAAATTCAAAATTTTGTAGAAATTAGCAAAAATATAATACATATCTCTGACATGCATTGAATATTTGTGTAATACATAGATAATATTACTCATATAGATTATCGATAATGAAAAATTAGAAAATAATATCTTATTGATTTATCTAACTATTATCAACTTAAAGATATAAAGAAGCATGCGATTTTTACTACATTATGAAATATGTAACATAAATAAAATAGAATAAAAATATTTCTTTGGTTGGCTTGTAGATGAACTTTCGTTGAATTCTTTATTTTAGTATTGAGCCTTTGCCTAATAATATCAACTGCGTCAACAACAAAATGAACAATAATTTTATAAGATATCATTATTACCAAATAAATGCTAAATTTTAAATATGTGCACTAATAACTTTACCAATAATTTTATAAGATACCATTTTTACCAAACAAATGTTACACTTTAAATATGTGTGGTAATAACTTTAACAACCTGCACAAACAAACAAACAAAATTAAAATCATTAATTTTCTTTTTTAAAAAAAGAATCAACAAAAACTAACAGTTTGCTATAATTATCAATCACTATATATATAAATCTCAATGATAGTGTTAATATTCAAGAAGAAACTAAACGCAAATGCTTCAATATCTATAATCGTGTGATGAAATTACATGTGAGAAGAATTTGATGGACATGACTGCGAGATCATAATTGAATCTGCGGCAAGTTCTCACACATAGCCTTTATTTATTGATGGAGCTAATTTAAATTTTGAAATTATAAGGGTAGTTATGTTTGCAATTTTTATCTTTATTTTTATCCTTAAATCCACTAACTAAGCATTTATAATATTTGAATTTAAAAATTAATAATTACTCTCACTTCAAAATTTAAAATTTGAAATTATAAGGGGCACTAAAAGCACCTCTTAAATTTATCCACTGACTAATGTATCAACATATATATTTTTTGAATTTAAAAATTAATAATTACTCTAACTTCACAATTTAAAATTTGAAATTATAAGGATAGTTATGTTTTTAAAAAAAAATTATTTTTAAAGATTTTTTTATATTATTCTTTTATTTTTTTCAGATTTTATATTAATTTTTGTAATTTATTAATAAATAATTAATTTTTTTTGTGGTGCTGATGCATGGCACAATCACTTTTCCTATTATGTATATATATAGATATAAATATAGACTATCATTATTATTATTGTTATAAAAAAATCAGAGTCCAAAATAACATAAACTTTAGCCATATGTACAATCAGTTACTTTTTAAAAAATAAAAAAGAGTTATGTTAACTGTGGTAACTATCCTTAAAAAGAGTATGTTAAATAAAATATGTAGTTTTTTTTTAACTTTTTAAAATTTTTTAAATAACACAAAATTGATTTTTTTAAATTCGATTTTTTAAAATTGAATAATTGAGAAATTTTGTGGTGCCGATCACCATCATAAATTTATTAAATATTAATTTTCTTTGATCTCCCAATAATTCTCCAATAACACAATATAGATTTTATTTCTTATTATAATCATCAAGTCTGTTTTTCTTTCAAAGCAAACATCATCATTAATTGATCTATCCCTCGTTTGATATTCTAAATCTTTTAAAATATAAAATTTCAAATTTCATAGCCATTGAATTGAAATAGTAAGACAACGGATTTCAATAATATCATGAAGCGCCAATATTGACATTAAAATACACATATATAAGCTAAATAATGCGCTTAAAAAATATAGGCTAATCAATAAAATTAATAAAAAAGACATAAACCCTATTCATCAATTATTTTTAATTCATATCACTAAGAATAAATTTTCAAATAGCAATTAAGAGTGAGATATTGTAAAAATTAAATTTGCCAAATATTAAAGATTGATGAGGTTAAAAGAAATGGAAATGTTTTATTAAATATTTGTAGGATGTGGATAAGGATTAAGAAAATATTTATTATTTATTATTATAATTTTTAAAACGAAATATATTAGTAAATAATTTTATTGATCCTGCTTTTTTTAGGTTATAATTTTAGTGATTTTTCTTTGTTAGTTTACATTTTATTAGGAACAAAAATGTTCAATTTATTTTTTATTTATTTAAAAAGAGACCACTTCAACAGTTTTAACGTACACAAATCTAAAAACTATTTTAATTTTTTTTTAAATTGTTATTTCTTATTTAATATATCTAGAAATTATATTGTTATATTTATTTTTTAATATATCTAGAAATTTTGTAGTGCTAACATGTGACACTATTTCCTCTCCTATTTTATATATAGATAGATATTATTATTATTATTATTATTATTATTTGCATTATTATTATTATTATTTGCATTATTATTATTATTATTATTATTATTATTTGCATTATTATTATTATTATTTGCATTATTATTATTTGCATTATTATTATTATTATTATTATTATTATTTGCATTATTATTATTATTTGCGTTATTATTATTTGCATTATTATTATTTGCATTATTATTATTATTATTATTATTATTATTATTATTATGCATTATTATTATTATTATTTGCATTATTATTATTATTATTATTATTTGCATTATTTGCATTATTATTATTATTATTTGCATTATTATTTGCATTATTATTATTTGCATTATTATTATTTTTATTATTATTTGCATTATTATTTGCATTATTATTTGCATTATTATTATTTGCATTATTATTATTATTATTATTATTATTATTATTATTATTATTATTATTATTATTATTATTATTATTATTATTATTATTATTTGCATTATTATTATTATTATTATTATTATTTGCATTATTATTATTATTTGCATTATTATTATTATTATTATTATTATTATTATTATTATTATTATTATTATTATTTTCATTATTATTATTATTATTTGCATTATTATTATTATTATTTGCATTATTTGCATTATTATTATTATTTGCATTATTATTATTATTATTATTATTATTATTATTTGCATTATTATTATTATTATTTGCATTATTATTATTATTATTATTTGCATTATTATTATTATTATTATTATTATTATTATTTGCATTATTATTATTATTATTTGCATTATTATTATTATTATTATTTGCATTTATTTTTCTATAAATATGGAAGTAAAACTATCTTTCCACAAAAAAGGAATCACACACGTTATATCACCCAATATTTTAGAACTATTTTAAAATTATTTATTAATTGTAAAAACTACTTTAAATCAATAGTAATTTATTAAAAATAAAATAGTAATTTATTAAAAATAAAATAGTAATTTATTATTTAATCCTATTACATGTAATCAATTTTAATTATTTAAAAATGCTATTTTTTGTGGTGCTGACATGTGGCGCTTTTCACCTCTCCTATTATACACACACACACACACACATATATATATATATAGATGTTTCATGATTCTACAAGTGAGGGTTGAAATAAACTTTTTTTTTTTGTTTCTCCATCTCAAAAAAAGAAAACTATCTTTCGACAAAAAAGGAATCACACACGTTATATCACCCAATATTTTAGAACTATTTTAAAATTATTTATTAATTGTAAAAACTGCTTTAAATCAATAGTAATTTATTAAAAATAAAATATTAATTTATTATTTAATCCTATTACATGTAATTAATTTTAATTATTTAAAAATGCTATTTTTTTGTGGTGCTGACATGTGGCGCTTTTCACCTCTCCTATTATATACATATATATATATATATATATATAGATGTTTCATGATTCTACAAGTGAGGCTTGAAATAAACTTTTTTTTTTTGTTTCTCCATCTCAAAAAAAGAAAATAAAAGAGTAACTTCCGTTGCCGGGACTTGAACCCGGGTCTCTCGGGTGAGAGCCGAGTATCCTAACCAACTAGACTACAACGGATCTGTTGTAAAAATGAACATTTATTTTATACTTTAATTAATAAAATGGTGGATTAATTCCTTGCAAGAGGTGCATGTTTATCGGCCGATTCGATTAGACAATTGCATTTAACAATTTGGTTTATATGTTATCAATTTTCACATATACTAATCCACTAACTAACCATTAAGATATTGATCGGTTCGATATAGGTTTAGTGATTATCGATATGTATGTATATCAAACTATTTAAAGTTTATTTGGTGCATATTTGAACCATAGAAAAAAATATGCAGGTACTTCTAAAGTACTTTATATATAAAAGAGTATAAATGTACGTAAATTTAATATATAATTCTTAACGGGATAACAATTAAATCGATAAGGAACATGAGTAAACCATATACCCGCACCATCAAGCCATTAACTACAAAATCCCAAACTATTCCTGATCCATTATTCTGATAACCCGCTTATTATGCGGTTGAGTTACTTGTTAAGAAAAACTATCTAATTACATAAATATTATTACCACAAATACTAATTCCCTCTATAGTTTGAAATAAATACATAGTCTCACTAATTAATAATGTCGTACCAGATTTCAAGTCAGATACAACAATCCTTCAGATTTTAAGTCTGATACATGTATCAAAGATACTAATTCATATATCTTTGATACTAAATACATATATCTTTGATACCAAATACATTTTGAAATACAAATATATAGGGAGAGAGGCGAGCGAGAGAGTCGGTGTATCCCGAATACATGCAAATCACACTGCATTCATATATCTGCAGTACAAGATACACTCTGAAATACATCGTGATAGGAGAGAAGCGAGAGAGAGAGTTAGTGTATCTCAGATACATGTGAATCATGCTTGGATACAAAGTATAGTATATTACACCTAATTTGATCCACATGTATCCGAGAAATATGTATCTAGCGAAGTAAATGTGGTACGGAAGGTAATTTCAAAAACTAAAGTAAAGACACATAATTAAGCCATGATCTAGTGGGATTTATGTTGTTTGTTCTTTTAGTTATGGTTTAGTTTTGAACAACTCTATTTCTTATAGGAAAACAAAAGCCCAAGAAACAATGACGAGAAATGGGCCTCAAACATTAGGAGTTTAAGACATTGATTGGGCCCTCTATTTTGGTCCAATCTTCTTTAAGTTCATTTTCATTGGGCCCTCTTTATGGTCAAAAATCAAAAGTTAAGCCCAATAATCCCAACGGCTCCCCCCACCCCCCCTACCCCCCACCAAAATTCGAATTCAAAATTGATGAAATTGAATCCCCTTTTTGGCTCATAGGCTCCTATTTTCCTCCATTGTTACACTGCATCAACAATGGCTACCACCAATAGCTTCCTCAACACACCAACCAAAACTCCAACTAGCACTTCCATTTCCAGAAAGCACAACCACAAGCAGCATGCCGCGGATCCAAACAGATCGGCTTCTGAATTCAAGGACCGATTTGAGGCTTACAATCGGCTTCAAGCAGCCGCTGTAGCCTTCGGTGAGAAACTTCCGATTCCTGAAATAGTTGCTATTGGTGGACAGTCCGATGGGAAAAGCTCCCTCCTCGAAGCCCTATTGGGATTCCGATTTAATGTTCGTGAAGTTGAAATGGGTACCCGACGTCCTCTCATCCTGCAAATGGTTCATGACCCCTCCGCTTTAGAACCTCGTTGCCGCTTTCAGGTCTGCTATACACATACTCTTTCTCCTTAATCTCCGTTTATACAAGTTCAATGCAAAATATGTTCGAACCGAAACAATCAAGTGTCATGTGGAAGCTGACAAAAGAGAAATATATCAAAATCAGGGAAAACATCCAACAAAATGACAAGAGTACTATGTATTGTCATTAGAGCAAAATGGACATAGAGAATTCACATCGCTAACCTTAGTTAACTATGCCTCAATTCCAAACTAATTGGGATTGTATCTGTTCAGGAAATTAGCATAATAAGTCTATTTTTATGTTGGCTGTCAACCTACTATAACACCCCTTTGTTCGAGCTTTAGGCTTGTCATCCTTTATGTATCTCTGTCTGCTACAAGATAAATGGAATATAGAGATTAGACCTTAGATTTAGCAATTGTGGATCAGTGTGATGTTGGAGATCATCTAAAGAGAGTTAATTGTTGTGTGCTGAATTTAGAGAAGAGGACTAGCTGATATTTTGGATTATGATTTTTGATGCAGGAGGAGGATTCAGAAGAATATGGAAGTCCAATTGTCTTGGCCTCTGCGATTGCAGATACCATAAAATCTCGGACTGAATCACTTTTGAAAAGGACTAGAGCGGCAGTCTCTTCACAGCCCATTGTCATGAGAGCAGAATATGCTCATTGTCCTAATCTTACCATCATTGATACACCTGGCTTTGTACTAAAAGTAAGTTACTCCATCTGGCATTGAACATACAAATAATCAAATAGCACACACGGTTTTTTGGAGTGACTGACTGTATTCTTCTGGCAGGCGAAGAAGGGTGAACCTGAGAGAACACCTGATGAGATTTTATCCATGGTAAAGTCACTAGCCAGTCCACCCCATCGAATTATTCTGTTCCTTCAGCAGAGCAGTGTGGAATGGTGCTCATCATTGTGGCTGGACACTATTCGAGAGATTGATCCCAGCTTTAGGAGGACAGTGATTGTTGTGTCCAAATTTGATAACCGGCTCAAGGTATCAACACCAAATTTCTTGGCTCACACTTGCACATGTCAAATGTTGTTTTCAATATTGACAATAAGAAGTTTCTTCATATGCTCTAATGTTTTTGTGCCTGCTAACTCTAATAGATAAGTAACTAAATTATGTGATGAGAGCAGAGATTTCTAAAATGCAAATGCAAATGCAAAATCATTGCTTTTTATAGGGAAGAAAATAAAGGTGGAGAAAGTTATATTGAGGAAGTATTCTTGTATAGTGACTAATCATCAATGATATTTCTTAGATGATAAATTTCACTTGATACATATTTGTCCTTTTATGGATCCTTCGTGCTATGGTAAAAGTTGTTGCCATGGTCATGTGATCAGGAGGTCACATGTTCAAGCCAAGGAAATAGCTTCTTGCAGAAGTGTAAGATAAACCGAGGAAATAGCTTCTTGGTGCACCGGTCACCTTTTTTTAGAAAAAATATACATATTTGCATTCTTCTCTTCCTATTTAATGAAATGTTTGGAATTCGTTATTCCTCTCAGTGTACTAGATCTAGTTGTGACATAATCCATGTTCAGGAGTTCACCGAACGCTGGGAAGTAGATCGGTATTTGAGTGCAAGTGGTTATCTTGGGGAGAATACTCGTCCCTTTTTTGTCGCCTTGCCTAAGGATCGAGGCACAATTTCCAATGATGAGTTCCGCCGTCAAATATCTCAAGTGGATGCAGAAATGTTGCACTATTTGCGTGATAGTGTTAAAGGTGGATTTGATGAAGAGAAATATAGGTCCTATGTTGGGTTTGGTTGTCTGAGAGATTTTTTGGAGGCTGAGCTCCAGAGAAGATACAAAGAAGCTGCACCAGCAACACTTGCTCTGCTTGAACAGCGATGTGGCGAAGTCAATGCTGAATTAGCTAGAATGGAGTGCAAGATAAATGCAACATCTGATGTAGTACATCTTCGAAAATCTGCCATGTTGCACGCTGCCGCTTTATGCAATCATGTGGTCAGTACTGGTTCTAAAATATACATAATATATATACTCCCAATTAGCATTTTGAGTGATCTGTTCAAGTGTTACTTCCAGAGTGTCTGCAATGGATAAGAATTTGCCACTATTGTTTTTCTGTACCAAGTTTAATGTATCTTTTAGTGACGAAAATATTTCTGAATTGGTTTTTCTTGTTATTTGATGAAGGAGGCACTTATTGATGGTGCTGCAGATCCAGCCCCTGAGCAATGGGGGAAAACAACAGAGGAAGAACGGTTAGAGAGTGGTATTGGGAGTTGGCCTAGTGTTACAGCTGAAATTAAACCTCCAAATGCGACCCTTCGACTTTATGGTGGTGCTGCCTTTGAGAGGGTGATGCATGAATTTCGATGTGCAACATATTCAATCAAATGCCCACCTGTGTCCAGGGAGAAGGTATTTTACTTGAAAGAAAAAAAACTTTTGTGTTAGAAATTGGGAATTCGATTTAACAGAGTTGGTGACAGGTGGCTAACATTTTGCTTGCTCATACTGGCCGTGGTGGTGGTAGAGGAATTACTGAGGCAGCTGCAGAGATTTCACGAGCTGCAGCTCGATCTTGGCTTGCTCCTCTTCTTGACACAGCTTGTGATCGTTTGGCTTTTGTTTTGGGAAACCTATTCGATATTTCCATTGAGAAAAATCATGGAAATGACTCCAACAGTAAGAATTCAAGTTGTATTTTTGTCCCGAGTCCAGATACTTGCTGCTTCATTAGACTATTTGCTATATGAGCTGAAATTTTCTTTCACGAAATGGATAAGCTGACCTTTAGGAGGCCTGTATTTAGTATTAAAGATATCAGTAGGCTTTTGTTTTCTTGTTTCTGTCATCCTTTTTTAAGATTGTGTGATGCAGTGATAATTCTTAACTGATAGTTTTGAAAAAAGAGTTATGCTGTTTATTGAAGCAGAAACAGTTGATGGAGTTCTCTACATAGCATTCTAAAGTTGGAATATCACATGCAGCTCTACGAACTATGGTCGTTTTTTGATGGTTTGAATATCATTTTCTCAATGCAGATGGACATAGACCAGTGGATATGGAAGGATACATTGGTTTTCATGCTGCTCTAAGACAATCCTACAGCCATTTTATGAAAGATCTATCCAAAGAGTGCAAGCAGCTACTCCGACATCATCTTGATTCAGTTACAAGTCCATATTCTCAAGTGTGCTACGATAACAACTTTATTGGGAGTTTTAGCTCTGGTACAAACTCAATGTACCAATTAAATCAAGCCACTGCTAGTCCATTATGTCTCGAGTTATCTGATGGAGGTGCTGCATTGCGCAAAGAAGCTATGAAAGACCAAGAAAACATGCCCCCTGAAAAAAATGCTCAGGAAACCACACCTGGAAAAGTTACAGAAAGCAGGGATGCCCTACGAGAATGCCAAATGACTGTGCCTGAGACCCCATCTCCTGACCAACCTTCCGATGGAAATTATGGTATCAAAAGAGAACTTGGAAACTGTGTCGAAGTTGGAGCAAGAAAACGCCAACCTAGAATTACAGGCAATGCTAGAAACTATGGCCAAAATGGTGAGAGCCTTTTGTTTGGAAATGGAGAAAACATATCAAAACCGGTCTCTACTTATGCAGAGATATGCTCATCAGCTGCCCAGCATTTTGCTCGAATACGTGAAGTTCTGGTAGAACGCAGCGTGGCATCAACATTGAATTCTGGATTCTTAACTCCATGGTACGCTGCTAAGTTTCTCTGACCCCTATTAGTTTATTGGAAAATTTCCTATATTATGTGTGTACATATCAACTGTGTATGCATATTAAGAGTGAATTAGCATCTAAGTCACTAGATAATTTTGATTTGTATACGACTTATTGTTTGTTTATTACAAGACTGTCATCATACACACATCCTTTTTGCACATTTTAATTTCTATACTTCATTAAGGTTGTCCAGTAACTACAAAACTGACGATCGAATATTATTTCCTATTTTTCAACAGTCGAGAACGTCTTTTTGTAGCACTTGGGCTGAATTTGTTTGCTGTGAATGATGAAAAATTCATGGACATGTTTGTTGCACCTGGAGCTATAGATTCTCTAGAAAACGAACGTCAATCACTTCAGAAGCGACAGAAAATCCTGCATTCTTGCTTGAATGAGTTCAAAAGCGTGGCTAGAGCACTTTGACAGACAACCAATTTTCACTTATTTGGCTTTCACATCTGGTGAATCCAACAAATACTCATCAGTAAGTGACTCAGCATTTTATTCTCTTTTTCCCCCATGTCTGTACCTTAGCTCTAAGGTTCTGTTAAACTCATGAATTAAAGTCCTTTGATGATTTTAAGTAAGCTGCAAAAATGAAATTTCTTTAATGTCTAAAGAAAATTTCCAGTTTTACTCACTTGTCTACATCCCATTTGTACTCCTTGTATCCTATTGGTGGAATGACTTCGGCCTTATACTTGGCTCCGTTTGTCAGTTACACTCTTATACTCGTGACTTTGCCAACTGAATCCTTAAATTGAGAGCGCAATATTTTACAATGGAGCATATGTTTGGTTCTAATACCATACGAGAGAATTTTAGCATTCAATCTTATACGAATAGCCCAAGACATTATAAATTATTTTTACGAATATTTACCCAATCAATGAGGGACAAGTGTATTCTGTGTAACAGTAACTTTATTGCACCTAGTTGGACAATTTGTTTGATTTCTATGATTTAATAAAATGAGCATTAAAATACCCTTTCTAGAAAACATCATCATAGCAATAATTAATAATATTGACCTTATCAAAAGCTTGTCTCCTCCAAAATATCATTGGTGTTTCCATCAAGTTTACTTTGAAAAATCTAAATTTGTTTTCCAGTCCCCCACTATTTTAGTAGCAAAATACACTTAAAAAAAGGGGTAATGAATTATTTTTTAATTTAATTTATATAATAAGAAAAATAAAGGACAGTTCAAAGTACGAAACTTCCTAAAAATGACAGTAAATTCCTACTTACTATACTATAAGATATTAAGGAAATTGACCAGAAAACATAAACAAAATTGTGACAGCTAGATTTTGTCTACTATTCATGAACCTTGTAAGAAAAAGAAATTAAAAAAAAATGTACTTTTGAAGTGGTCCCTTTTATCCCATCTATTAATATTGTCCCTTAAACTGAAGACTTTAGATTTTAATATTTATATCAATTGGTTCAAATAATATTAACCCTTACTCAGTTTCTTCTTTCTTAATCAAAAGTTTTGGTTCAAAGCCTCAGGTAAGAAAAAAATCTTGGTAAGCAACATTATCCCTTGAGTGGGGCCTTACCTGACGTGAATCCAAATTAATCGAACTCTAATATAAATATCGAACATCGGATGACAAATATATATATGAAAAAAATCTACTCATTGATTACACATTCAAATATGACCTTTCACTTGTTCCTTTTATATGTTCTTACTCATTCTTTGTGCTATGATTTAAAATCAGAAGCGAATTTAAGATTTTAAATTTATAGATATTATATTTCATAATACTCACAATTGTATTGTGTCAATCCAATCATTCATATACAATGCAAGTGAATAATAAACGAGTGCATCCACCATATCTTAAAAATTAGGTATTATTAAGTAATTCTGTAGACCAAACTTTAGACAGATGAAATAGTTCTTTTGTGACTGACTATTTTTTGTGATCATTTATTGATAGTTAAGTCAAAGTCTTGTGTGCTTGAAAGTGAAAATGAACAAATAATTAGATATTTTGACATCAAAATTGTTTGAGCCACCCTATAGTTATTAGGTACTTATTTAATAAGAAGATGGAAATATTCTTATTTGACGAGAAATTCGGCGATGGACTCTCTCTAAAGTCACTTCGCCAGCTAGTTTGGATAATGATGTATTTACTATTTCAATGGCTTTGAATAATAAGAAAACAAGTTTTTTTCATAGAAAAATTGTACAATTTTATAAATATTAAAAAATAGAAGATAATTCGATCCATAAAATATCATGTGTTAGCCAATTCCGAGGAAGGGCCACATTCAAGGGATGAGACATAGATCGTCTACTCTAACGCAAGTTACTAAGTGCCCGCTTCAACGGCTCGAACGTGTGACTCATAGGTAACAAAAACAACTTTATCGTTGCTCTAACAGATAAAAAGAGACACAATGACTTATTATTATTATTATCCCTTTGTTGAACCTTAATTAAGAATGATAGATAAAATTAAATATCCAAATGAGTAAGGGTAGTCAAAGCACACTTATTAGGAAAATAATAATTTTAATTTTTTTTTTTATGTACTTATTTGATTTTGAAGTGAACAGATATCCAAGGCAATTAGTACGACTTTTTTAAAAATAAAATAAAATAATGTACCTTAAACACCTCTTTACACAATTTAAGTTCATAATTTCAATCTCAAAAGTCACAAAAGATTCTCCTCTTTCTCCCACTATTCACGTCCTAGGAAGCTCACAAAACAATTTAAAAAGAAAGAGCATCACAATTTATTTTAAATATAATAACGGAGTTCTTAATTAAGTTTAATAAAGTGTAAAGACAATACCTTAAATCAACTAATTAGGACTTCTTCAAAACCAAACATTAAGGGCATCATGACTAATATAGGAGTGGAGTAGAAAAAAACTCGTGATTAATTAATTGTCATAATTCAAACTCATGTTATATATTATTTATTTTGAACTTAGGTTCATATGGATTGTTTTTTGGGAGACGTGATATTGTGCCCCAAAAGCATAGTAACATGTGAAGTTTAGCCATGTCCTTTCCTTTCTTATTTTAATGTGAAATTTATCTAAGGTGTCATATGCACCTTATCTTTGAAAGCTTGTCAATCTAAAAGTCTGTCAATCCTACTTGATCGTATTTTGTCAGAAATGTCACATACACTTCTTTTAAGAACTCAAGCTTGCCAGCCTAAAAGTAGGACTAACAGACTTCTAGGTTGATAAGCTTTCAAATATGAGGTACACATGACACCTTAGATACATACTTCTTTTAAGAACTCAACCTTGCCAGCCTAGAAGCATGTCAGTCTTACTTGATTGCTCTCTGTAGGAGTGTCACATACACTCTTTTTGAGGATTCAGTGTCATCGTTAAAGTTTGCCCCACAATCATATTGAGAAAGAATCTAAACCCATGGTGTACATATTGTCCGCTTTGAACATAAGCCGACATGAATTATCTTTTGGCCTACACCATATTAAGCCCCCCAAAACACGTGTATTATGTGAACTTCAAATTTATTTCTCTCCTATTTTAATATGAAACTTTCAATCCTGCTTGACCTACCCTCACCGACCCGTTCACCGTCAAGGGTGTCACATTAGTTGCCCCTTCAAAATAATTCTTCAAGAAAATAACATAACAGTACTATAAAGTGTTTCCTGTTTACTCATTACTCAGCTGTGAAACCAACCAAGAAAATCAACTCAATTTTGTAATTTAGTCTCTGCAAATGTGACAGTGCTGTATCCAAACAAGACAAGCCACATTAATTCCCTTTAGATTTTCTTCAATAGCAATGATCTAAACTTTGAGTTCCCACTTATAAAATTTGACTACTTCGACTAATGTTTTCATCTGGCGTTCATATTCATTTTGAAACTTGATTAATCAGAAAGAAATATCGATTAATTACTCTTATTCTTATCTTGTAAAGGTAGATAAATTATTTTTGATTCGGTGCTTGATATTTATTTTGAAACTTGATTAATCAGAAAGAAATACCGATTAATTACTCTTATTCTTATCTTGTAAAGGTAGATAAATTATTTTCAATACATCCTCGACTCAAGTAACACTGATTTTCTATCTTTTTCATGATCATTTGACATATATATTTCAATTTACTTTTCAACTATTTCAAATCCAATCTTTATTTTTCTCAACCAACAAGCAATGACTCCACACCTTATATTATTTCTATCTTTTGTCGTTTTCCCCAACAATTTAAATTATATTATCCTCATACAATTTATAATGAAAGTAACTGCAAATCTTGCTTGGAAATTGAATGGTTCAAAGAGTTACTATGACATTTGATGTTACAAGTTTTTTTTTAAAAAATATACAAAATTAAATTCTTGGGCTTATTAATTCTAGAACAAACTAAGATCTAATCAGTTAATAATCGACTGCTCTATGATCGAGCTACTGAATAACAACATATTTAATGCTTGTTTCGTCGTGGATATTTATCATTTCTTTTTTTTCTTTTAAAAAAAAACTGTTTGAACATAAAATTGTAATTTTATTTTGGAAATTAAGAATTTTTCGAAATTTGAAAAACTTCAAAAAACAGCTTTCATAATTTTCACTCCAAATCAGTCACAAAAATTTAAAAACAATTCCAATTTATATTCATGTCCAAACATAACTCGAACTTTCAAATACCACTTTAAATTTGGAAACAAATACTACTTTTCTCCCCTCCAAATTTCACAATTTTTATGTCAGAACGCTTCTTAAATAAAGAAGACGGAAGATAAGACTTTTCCCCCTTCTTCCTTAAAGTTAAGGTTGAACTCGCCCTACAACAAATATATGCTTCATGAATTTGATCAGTTCATATGGTTCATCGATTTCACCAAAAGAGTGATTCAGTCGATCGAGTGGAATGTGTCAATTTTTTTTAAAAAGTCAAAAGTAGATGGATATTAGTGTTTGGATTGTTGTACAATTTCCTAATTTGACAGCTTCCTAGGGTTGGACATACTCTAAAACCTCACATGTGACTAAGTCCCTTATATATCCAACCTACTAAGATGTTAATTAATTATAATAATTCCTAATCATAATTAATAAGATATGTAACTTAGAGATTAAACCAATGGAAAATTAATTTGGACCCTACTAGGGTTAGCTAGGCCAGCAAATCTTGTCATTTTTCTATTCAAACATAAAAAGCACACAAAATAATTATAATTATAAAAATAATTACAGCCTACCTACTGTGAAAACATTGCCTAACAATTTAAGTCAAGCCGGCCAAATTAGTAAACATTATATTATATTATCAAAGATCATATATTAAATTAATTAATTTCAAACTTAGTCAGCATCAGAGTTAAAACAATTAGACTAAGCACGTTGATTAGTTGTTTAACTTTACTAAATTAACATTTATAGAAAATTTAAATTTCACTTTCATAAGGGGTTTTGAAACTCAATTTATTCAAAAAATATTTTTTTTAAAATGATAGTATTTAATAATTGAATGGAGAACTAATTCAAAGAAAGGTGTGTTTGCTTTTGAAAATAAGTATATAATTAGTGCTTATTTTATTTAGTGCTCCACCTCTTTTATGCCCCTTAATTATAATTAGTTACAATTCCAATTGAATGGGAATGTGATTATACACCTTTTTCAAGTGCTTAGACAATGCTTTAATTTCCCATTACTTTAAATAAGTACTCCTTCCGTCCACTTTTACTTATCCACTATACTAAAAAAAATAGATGTCAAGTTTGAAAAATCACAAATAATTAATCACTTAGTTCCTAATTTACCTTATTATTAACTATAATCATTTTTCAAAACATTGAATTTATCAAATTCAAAAGGTAATATAATAAATTATCATTATATTTATTGTTTCTTAAGAAATGTAACAAATCAATACTGGATAAGTAAAAATAGACGGAGAGACTATGGAGTACTAGTAAAAAATCTCTCATTTTGACCTTACAATAGATAGGTTTGATGTTTGAGCAATAAATAAACTTCCATATAAAAAAATTAATCACTCAATTATTACAATTACTTTGTGTTTAATGCAATTTATTTTTTCTCTCCATATTCTAACATATCATATACGTTAAGTGGTTGACTGAACTTGTTTGGCAACATTGATTGTTGACACTTTGGAACCAATATCTATATATATATATATATACATATATCTTTTGCTACTATTCAACGACCATACATTTGGTAGGCCAAGTAAATTGTTAAAGAAAGAGGCCTTTGCTTTGTTGCCCCCACAAAGTAAAATCAATCAGACCGACCTGAATTACGGTAGAATGATTGTCATTCTTAACAAAAGTTTTATGTTCAAGCTTTTGGAAATTAAAAAAAAAAGTCTTGATGAAAATATGACCTCTTAAAATGAACTCTACAATACGCGATTTCATATTTAATCACACTCCTCTCCATCCTCCAACATACCTCTACCACCCCATAACCCCCCACCCCCATCTCCCACACTCACCGTCTCACCGCATAATGTTTTCTGTTGCCCCCAATTGCACACGCAAGTGTACGTGATCGCGCAAGTAATATAGTGGCTTTAAAAGAGCCGGATTATCGAACCCAAGGGACTTGTCAATTAACTATTTTACTAAATTATACTAGTCTAATTATTTATTTAAGATTGTCAAAAGAAATAAAAAAAATGCAAGAATTAAATAAAAAGATGAACTTACAGTAATTGGGACAATTCCAGGGCTGCAGCATGCATAGGGTTTCATGTATCGCATCTCATGTAATGAATTAACAACGGTTATCAAATTACTGATTTACAAGGTTGATTTTATGATGATGATCTCTCGACCTCTAATCGCCTACTCCAACTAGCTGTCTAACTACATCGTTGAGCGGGGATAGACAGTCCTAATTGGCGAGCATTTATATTTCATCCTGTTTCGTAACCAAGCGAGGTGTTCGTCCGGGCGTCACTCCTGAACATGAATCTAAACAAAGTTAGAACAAGCGCTTTGCATTCTCTGGTCTATCTACCTCTTCATCTCTCGAGTCCAAGAAAAAACAATAGATTTATTTCTATGGTGGCCTAGCATGAAATACTAAAACAAGAATACAAAAGTAATTTAAGCGATAACCAATAATTAATTCAAAAACAATCGATGTTCAACAATTACCCATGGCCGCAGCCCCAGAACAAGAGTCTTTAGCTACTAATACCTAAGAAAAAGAAGAAGAAAAGAACCCTCAACAATATTGATAACTTTACCTTACCAAGTATCCTCCAATTTTCCCTAATAATTATTCTTATGGACTATTTATAGATGTAGAAAATCTTTAAAAAAATAACTGAGTCCAAAATAAATTAGGAACTCAAAACCAAAACGGAATTGGATTCCTACGTGAACAGTGCACCGCCTCAATTTGTGCGTCTTCGATTTCTTGCCATGTGGCAATATGCTTATTTCCTTGAGAATTTGCCGTCTGCACTTTGATGGATATATAAAATATTATTATTATATTCAATTTAATCTATTAAGTTGTCTGCTTGATTTTCCTTCTAGAATCTTCCATTTTTAATTCGTTTTAGCTCCAAACTTCTTCTTCTTCCCACCAATTTAATCCTACAAATAAAATACACTATTTAGCACAATCAATAAAATCCATGCTCAAAAAGGACAAATATAAATACTAAATTTGATACAAATAATGATAAGAAAATATATTTTTGGCCTCACATCAACACCCCACACTTAAACTTTTGTTCGTCCTCGAGCAAGCATTAAAACTCATCTTAAAAAATGATAATAGGAATGTCATCACTTTTAGTTGATACAAACAATTAGGCCATCCACAAATTTCAAAACATCAAGTACACTTCTCAATCATTATGCAAGATAAACAAATAATCAACAAACCTTTAACCTCCTAACCTCAAGGACGGACTTTGAACTCATCAAATTTAAGCTTGCTCACCTACTCTCGTCAAAGAAAGTTAATAACATCAACTATCTATCATGAAACAAAGTGCCCTCACAAGAAAAAATAGTCCACACACTCAATTCAAAAGATTGAATATAAATTAAGGACTTCACATCAAAGATCAAATCTCACACTCACAAATAAAATTCACTTGTATGCTCAAAGAACCATATGCTTGCCTATTATGTACATCTCCACTAATTAAGTATGATTGAATAGAATCAAATAGGACTTTAACGGGTTGTAATGTAGGCTAGGGGATGGGTAGGAAAATTATATAATAGTGACTCACACTTCCCTAAGCACTTTGTATTTTTAGACTTCATCACCCATTATTTTCAGCTCTCTCTTCAACAATTATTTCACAAGTAATTCTCATCATCTCAAGAATGCTTAAATCATTTTTTTTTTCTTTCCTAGTAATAATTTTTATTTTTTCCTCAAAGAATTTTTTTTTCTTTTTCATGTCACATTCTTTCGAAGAGGGCTTTTTTCACCACTTTGTAGTTATCATTGATTACCTTTTTTCACTCAACCATCCCTTGTTTTTCTTTCAGATATAACAATTATAATCAGTCTATGCTACAGTGCTCAAGGAAGCAAGGTGCAAAAACTAGGGATTCAACACAATAGTTAAAGGCAAAATATGGCTACCAACAAAAGGCTACAGGCTCAAAAGGGCTAACTAGTGATATAATATATGAAAAGGCTAAAATTTACAAGACAAATAAAAGAAAGCCTATTATCATCTCCTAAACTGAGCAACACTTTTTATTTCGCTTCAATAACATGCAGGGCAAGTTCTAGACTAAGATGCAATACATGGAATAAACAAATTCTCACCACACATGGCACAAGTATCAATCAAGATGGATCAATTCTACTTCTAAGAGAGACAGGATCATAAAAAATTACAAAATAAAATAAGCTATAAACAAAGTCACAACCATGAACCTTGGTGTCAAAGAGTCTGCAATTTAAATAGCAATCAAGCATTCACAAGAAAATACTACTCAAAATTAGGCCTAAATAGCAAGTATTACACAACTCAAAAGGGTCTTTTCTTTTCTCTAAAAAAAATAAATAATAAATTTACTCCCTATCGGTTCAAAGGGACTATCCTCAGGAAAAATACATAAAACAAAAGCCGAGGAACCCACCTAAAAATATAAAACGACTCGATAAAGCAGTAAAAACTAGGAATTTACTCCCTATCGATTCAAAGGGACTATCCTCAGGAAAAGTACCGAAAACAAAAGCCGAGGAACCCACCTAAGAATACAAAACGACTCGATAAAGCAGTAAAAACTAGGAATTCATTCCTCCACCCCACACTTAAAAAGATGCTATGTCTCCAAAGCATCAAATAAAATTTAAAACAAGGGTTAGGAAAACTCCTTGAGGCCTCTAGGCCTAGCTAGTAGCATGTTTTCTTAATTTTCATCAAGGGTCGTACGCACCCCATACTTAAGCTCAAACGTGCTCCTTAGCTCCAAATTTCTGATACTCAGACTTCTCCAAAACCTGTAAAAACAAGACCAAAAGAAAATATGACACTATAAAATTAAAAATAAAATAAAATAAGAAGCTACACTACCAATTGGGTTGCCTCCCAATAAGTGCGTAATTTAATGTCTCGGCACGACCTAATTAAGTTCACTACTTTTCTTTCCACTTTGAACTTATGAATTGCGCCCCTAACTTTGCATCAACTTTTCTACTCCTCTCAAGGGGCGGTGGTATAAAGATAAAGGAACCAAGTAATAAATGTCGCATCTTGCACTTCTTGGCCCTTATGTGAGAAATGTCGTTTTGTCTACGTGGATTAGAAAACTTTAGGATGTCGGGGCCTTGTTCCTCATCTATAGTCAAGTGTTTTGAATGAGATCTAAGATGCCTCAACTCCAAAGCAACATTATTTACAACATTCTCACTTTTGTACTCTTTCTCAACATCGGCATTAAGGAATACGGTATAGTTGAATGGTTGGAATTCTTTTTTTTGCTCCACTAGTTGGTCATCATCCACAACAATTGGTGATTGGGCATCAGACGCCTCAATCTTTTTATTTAGGTGAGCCTCCAAGTCATGAATATCTGAGCCAAATTGATCTATTTCTTGTGTGAGCTTAACTCTTCCTTCTATCAGTTGGGTTGTCATGTATGTGAGACCATCACGGATAGACTCTTGACACTTTAGAAGTTGAATTTGTCCTTGTATCCAATATTGGCTCACTATCTCTGCTTCTTCACGACTTTCTCTTTGTTGGGATTTAATATCTTCCTCTATTTTAGCTACGACTGCAATTTGCAATCCAATATCGTCAAGCGTAGCCTGCATTTCTCTGATTTTTGAATGCTCTTCCACGCATTCAAACATTTGTTCCGAGATTTTTAAATTAACTTTGTCCAGCATGTCCGTACATTCCATGAATGTGTTCACATTGCGAGCTTCTTGTTTTGCATTATCCATTGCATCACCCCTGCCAACATCACAAATAACAGAAGAATCATAATAGGGGTTCGGGGAAGGGGAGTAAGAGTTAGGACAACCATTCCAATGACCAAATTGACCACCACATATATGGCATATAGGACAATCGATATCCAAGTGGGGTCCATTACAATAATTACTAGGATACTTATAAGATTACTCCTCACCCAACCATGGTTTATCCCAATAAGCCATATCAATAAGAGTACCAAATTATTCAACGGAAAAAAAAAATTATTGTTCAGAAAAAAAAGCTAATTAAGAAAACTAAAAAAGAAAAATTTAAATAAATAAAAATAAAAAGTATAACCTAGAAAAATAGTTAATTTCTAAGTCCCCGGCAACGGCGCCAAAAACTTGTTGCTCCCAATTGCACACGCAAGTGTACGTGATCGCGCAAGTAATATAGTGGCTCTAAAAGAGCCGGATTATCGAACCCAAGGGACTTGTCAATTAGCTATTTTACTAAATTATACTAGTCTAATTATTTATTTAAGAGTGTCAAAAGAAATTAAAAAAATACAAGAATTAAATAAAAAGATGAACTTACAGTAATTGAGACAATTCCAGGGCTGCAGCATGCATAGGGTTTCATGTATCGCATCTCATGTAATAATTAACAACGGTTATCAAATTACTGATTTACAGGGTTGATTTTATGATCATGATCTCTCGACTTCTAATCGCCTACTCCAACTAGCTGTCTAACTACATCGTTGAGCGGGGATAGGCAGTCCTAATTGACGAGCATTTATGTTTCATCCTGTTTCGTAACCAAGCGAGGTGTTCGTCCGGGCGTCACTCCTGAACACGAATCTAAACAAAGTTAGAGCAAGCTCTTTGCATTCTCTGGTCTATCTACCTCTTCATCTCTCGAGTTCAAGAATAGACAATATATTTATTTCTATGGTGGCCTAGCATGAAATACTAAAACAAGAATACAAAAGTAATTTAAGCGATAACCAATAATTAATTCAAAAACAATCGATGTTCAACAATTACCCATGGCCACAGCCCCAGAACAAGAGTCTTTAGCTACTAATACCTAAGAAAAAAAAGAAGAAAAGAACCCTCAACAATAGTGATAACTTTTCTTGGCCTCACATCATTTTCTAAACTATATATAAATATTTTTGTTTGCTTACCAAACATCAGAAAATAAGTAAGAAAGCCACTTATTTTTATGAAAAACATATTTCCGTCATACCAAACACACCCTAATTAGTCTTAGTCAATTTACGTTATAAATCCAAGTTTAGAACTAATTATGTTTGGTGAAGCTCATGTAAATGAGTTTAATACACGATTTTACATATATATAAAATAAAGGAAAAAATCAAGTGAGAAAAGAAAGTTAAAAATAAAAATAAAAATGGTAGGGTCAATATAATGAAAATAGATGCCCTTCTCAATGATTTGAAGGAAGAAAAACAGCAAAAGCGCTCAAAAGGCTGAAGTCACGGACGGTGTTTCTCACAACTTTCACTTTTAGAGACTGTTTGGTATTTGCTGCTAAAAACTATTTATTTTCATAAGCATTTTTTAAATTGACTTTTCAGAAAAATGCTTTTGAAAAAAAGCAATTTGTGCTTGGCAAATTTATTTGAAAAGTGTTTTTTATAAGCAAATTGTGTTTGACTAATCTTTTTTAAAAAGTGCTTTTGAGAGTCAAATTACGATAAATGGCAAGTATTAATGTACTTTTAATATAAAGATTATTTTATAGAGAGAAACTAGTTTAAATATCTATTACAAAAAATTAAATTAAAATTTTATTTTTATTAAATTAAAATATTAATATTCAAACTTTCAATAAATATTATACATTTTTTGGATGGCTTAAATCTTTAATTGTTATTTTTTTTTCCCTAATCTTGCAAAAATATTGTTGTTACCTTTTTTCTAATTCTGCAAAATAATACGTAAAATAATAAATAAAATAATAATAATAATAATAATAATAATAATAATAATAATAATACATAAACGTAAAATAAAATATAAAAATAAAAAATAAAATTATTAAATGAAACTTACCCAAACATATGAGATATGTTAATTAAATAATAAGAATATAAGAATATATATATATATATATATATATAAGGGATATTTTAGTCTTTGTTTCTGTTTTGTTTTTAAAAAAAAACAGAAATTTTTAGCTTCTTCCCAACAGCAGAAAAACAGCTTCTGCTTCCATTTAAAAGCAGTTTTACAGGTTTGCCAAACACTTAATTTTTCAAAAAAAATGTTTTTTTCTCAAAATAAGTGCTTCTGGGCTGCCAACAACAATGCCAAACAGGCTCTTATTTTTATTTTTTTCTTTATGAAAATGTATTGATACGTGGAATTCAATTGAACGATCAAAAGTTATTTGATATTTGTATTGATGAGACGTAGCAAGTACTGTAACATCCCAACATTCATTTATTAACATTTGAATCTCTTTCTTTGATTTGAGACTTTCCTATAGGGCCATATAGTGTTTTGAGACTTATCGAATTGAGACTTGAGTGAGTTTCGAGCAATAAACCACAAAATGAACTACATCACAATTACGAAGTCCTTGTTGCTTTTGCTTAGTTAAGACACGTGGAAGTTGATTTTGATACCATCTCGCAAATGCAAGACCATGCTAAAATTAGATCTTGAGCGTAACTTACTCCCAAAAAGCTAATTCAAAGGAAGAAGGATTGTCCAAGCCTCATTAACCATCGATGTGAAACTTCTTTCATTCTTCGACACACCACATAACAGAAGTTTTGTTGTTTTTGTTTAGTCAAGATACACGCTAGCTGATTTGAACATCAGCTAATTCAAATAAAGGAGAATTATTCAAGCCTTATAAGAAAATCAGTAAAACTTTTTTCATTCTTCAACACATCACAATTGCAAAAGTCTTGATGTTTTTGCTTAGTCAAGATACACGCTAGCTGATTCAAACATCACGATTCACGACTAATAAAAAAGAAAAAAGTAAAAGGATTTAAGTGTAGAGATGACAAGTTAACATGTTCACTCTCAATCAGAACAGCAGTGAGTGAGTGTAATGTGTGCGCGCGCGCGCAAGTGAGTAGTTGACAGTAGAAAAAGGGGGCCAGAGGTCAGGGCTCTGAAGTCAATGTACAGCTCAATATGCTTTGAAATTGAAATTCCCACTCTTTGGCCACTTTTGATGCTGACGCCCTAAATTCCACTAATACACCCCAAACACCTTTTTTTTTTCTTCTTCTTTTTCTTATCTAAAATTGACTATTGTGGTTGCATTTTCTCTAATGCCCAATCAACCATCCCCTTTTCACCCCAGCACCCCCTTTTCTCCTCCTACCCTTACCTCACTCTCTTTTACGGGTTACACATTCAGAATTTAAAGTATATGAGTTTCTATCACGATTGACCTCTCTATCTTTTCAAGGTAGTAGTAAAGTTTGCGTACACTCTATCCTTTCCAGATCTCATTTAGTGGAATTTTCACCGGATATGTTGTTATTATTGAGTTTTTATTGCGATTTCAAATTAATATATAATAATAAAAGTTATTGAATTCTCATGAAACTATAGATTATACTCTAAACTCGTCATTGATATCTGATACCTGTTTAGGACCTCGACTAATCTGCTAAGAGGAATAACATTTTACCAAAAGAAAATTTGGACTCGAAATATTTAGTTAAGAGCAAATAACAACATATCCAATGAAATCCCACTAAGTGGGGTCTAGAGATGATAAAATGTACACATATCTTATCATTATTCTGTAAAGTTAAAGAGACTGTTTTTGAAAGACCCTCAATATTTAGTTAAGAGTAAGAAGAATTATATTCATTCCACGACAAACCTTGAGAATTACCCACTCTCACCATAAAAGCAAATATAACAAGAGAGAGAGAAAGAGTCTTTTTTGTTGTTGAGGAGAGAAAATTAGTCTTAAAAGAGAAAAAGGAAAGACTTGAAGGCTCAAACAAAGTACACAAAGTCCACAAACAAAAGCAAAATTACTTGTAATCCTTCTATTCTTTCTTCCCTATTAGCCTTGTTTTTCACTCCAAACAAACTTCGCTTTCTCTTCTTCATCTTCTTCTTCTTGTTGTTGATTTCATTTGAGATAGTAACAATGGAAATCACTTCAAGAATTCAAGATAGAGAGAACCCATCTTCCATACACTCACCAAGAAGCAATGGAACAAGTCCTACAAGCAACAGTAATGGATCAGTTATCCAAAACCCAACCCCACCACTGACCCCAAAAACAATTTCTAGATCTGAAACAACTAACCCATACCCAACAACTTTTGTTCAAGCTGATACTTCTTCCTTCAAACAAGTTGTTCAAATGCTTACTGGATCATCTGAAACTGCTAAACAAGCATCTGGGTCAGATCCATCTTCATCTTCAAATTCAAATTCAGCCAAAAGTTCAATTCCCCCAATTCGAAATACCCCGAAGAAACCTGGATTCAAGCTCTACGAGAGGAGAAACAGTTTGAAAAATGGGTTTATGATTAGCCCTTTGATTCCTGGAATTCATGCTCAGAATTCAAGTTTTTCTCCTCGGAACAAACCGGAGATTCTCTCCCCGAGTATTCTAGATTTCCCTTCGCTTGCTTTAAGCCCTGTTACGCCATTGAATGAAGACCCATTTAATAAATCTTCGCCATTAACGAATCTGTCTGAAGAGGATAAAGCTATTGCTGAGAAGAAGTTTTATTTGCATCCTTCACCGAGGAGAACACCGAGAGAATCTGAACCACAGCTTTTGCCTCTGTTTCCGGTGAGTTCTCCTAGAGTTTCAGGGTCTTCTTCTTGAGGTGAATTTTTCAGTGATTTGTGCTGCTGTGAGACTTTGTTGAAGGAGAATTTCAGCTTAAAAAGGTAGAGATCTTTGTTTCAATTGTATAATTTGATCTCCCTTTTCATCCATTGTTTCAGAAACAGATTAAAAAGAGAAAACAGAAATAAACAACTTTGTTTCACATCTCTTTCTTCTTCATTTTCAATTTTTTCATCATTTTTGTCTTTCGTATCAGTTACTTACGAGGATTCCTTTAGTAACAACGAGCAAATCTATAATGAATTGGGTAATTTCATCTCTGAATTATAGTGTGAAGACAACAACAACATACCGGTGAAATTTCACTAAGTGGGGTCCGTGGAGGGTAGAGTGTATGCAGGCTTTACCACTACCTCGAGGAGGTAAAGAGGTTGTTTCCGAGTACCAAATAGTCCGCCTGACCTGGGGTCGCGGTTGAAGCACCAAATTAAGACCAAAAAGCTCAAGAAAACCAAACATGTGATGGGTAGAGTGATGACATTACAAGAGTTGAGTTTTAACCATCATATTCATCGTCATGGACTCGCATTTAAGCTAACCGTGAGCTCATGAATGGTGATTGAACTCAATGAGATTCATATGCATCGTGTTTTAGGCAAATGGAATAGTTTTAGAGTCATAAAAGGCGGATTCAGAAATTAAATTATCGTAATTGCTTTAGAGTGAAAATTCAAGGGGAGATGATAACCAGTGGCGGACCTAGGATTTTGTTCAAGTGGGTTCAAGTTACAAAGAACCATGACGAAAGTCGATAATAACAATTATCGTTTTTTAAAATTTTTTATTATATCCTTAAAAAAAAAAATTTAGGTGATATTTCCTAACAAAAATATATTCTATAAAATTTTTATCTACTTACAAAAAAAATTTCCACATATTTTTTATTTAACATGCTACTTATTACTATTATGTATAAAATTAAACTAGAGCAATTTAAAAAAACCATAAATAAATAAATAACTTAAATTTAGTAAAAGAATAAATAAATAAATAACCCACCACTAGAGACTTGAAAATACAAAAAAGAACAAAAATTATGTCTTCACTGAGATTCGAACTCGAGTATGAAGGGCAAATTTGAACCCCATACACCAGTGAACCACGCCTTTACTTTGTGTAAAGTGGGTTCATTTTATTTACATATACAATTTCGCAAATAATTTATATACGTATAACGCAAAAATTTTCAACGAAGTGGATTCAGTTGAACCCACTTGCACCCATGTAGGTCCGCCCCTGATGATAACGATCCTAAAGATCAATATCTTAAAACAACATTTTAGCTGTTGAGCTTATAAGGCTATTTTACAAGTGATTATTTTTATCCTTTATACACAATTTTTAGTGTTGCATGAAAAAAGATTCAATCTATTTGTAGTGTTTTTATGACTTTTACAACTTTTGTCCAAAAATAATAATAATAATAATAATAGAGTAAAGGGTGTTGTCATTTTAAGAACATAGCATGATAGAATTTAGAATTACTAACTATATTTGGAATAATAACTAGTGTAGCGTTTGCAAGGGCGAATTTATGTATTAAATTTGGGTCATCGACACCCGTGGTCATCCGACTAAACTTGATATATTACTTATATAATTATTAAAGAATATATTAAATGTGAGCTGGTGGAACCCATACACAAAATGGGTTGATGGTTCACTGGTTTGAGGGCTAGTTTTGAGCACTAAGGTCTCTAGTTTGATCCCAGCAAGCATCATTTTGCTTCAAAATTTTATATTAATTAAAAAAATATTTTTTTACGTTTTTTTTTTAAAAAAAAAACCTAAACTCTAAAAGCTCTAAAGTCAAAAAAACTCAAAAAGGTTTTCTTCCCACCCACTTTCCAAGTTCCAACTAGACCTGTCTTTAAAGCAATGGTGCACCCGTTTTTTTGAAATCCTGGAATCGCCTCTGAGTTTTTTATCATAAAAACTCAAAATTTCAAGTTTCAACTTCAGAATTTACGACAAAACGAGAGCTAAATATATGCTAGTAATGGTGGAGGGATCAAATTCGTATTCTTTTGCCAATATATATACAAGCAGTGGGAATAAGTGATAAGTGATTATTACAATTAAAAAAGTGTATAATGGTAGGATCAAATTCATATTCTGCATTATCTTATCAGCATATATGCACATATACACTAAGAAAAAAGTGCTAATGATTCTAGGAGTATAAATATTTTAATGGATTAAGATACTTGGATTCACTAATCAAAGTCATCATGCACCATATAAATGCTTCAAGAATGTAGGATTTTGGGGAGTTATAGGGTTAAAGACATGATAATAAGAATATAAGAAGAAAAAATAGGGGGTGGGGGGTGATGAATTCAACTTTATCCACTATGATAATAAAATTATATTATTATCTTTTTATTTCATTAAAACAGTTAAATTTTATTCAATTTATTATAACAGTAAAGTCACCTTGATGGATAAGTCTCACTGTTATTACGGATTAAGTTCAACGACTTTACTGTTATAGTGAGTAAAGTTTACTTACTTTAATGTAATAGAAAATAGTTTTATAACTTCACCGTTATTGTGAATAAAGGTCATATCAGAGTTGAAGGTTAGCATACTTGGTGAACTCTCTACCTTGGTAGCGTAATTTCCTCTTCCCCTCCCTGATATAAGTAAAAGAGGTTAAAAAGAAAAGGTTGTAACTTGATTTCAAGGTTTGAAAAATGAAGAAACTTGTCATAACAACATTCGAATTAATCGAGCTTGTGAGTTTTGAACACCGAAAATAAAAGTAAAAAAGAGAGAGAAAGAGATAAGCAAGTCAATGAGTTAGTTGTATTCACTAGCCAAAGAAATTGAATACCTTATTGCTTGTGCTTCTTTAAAAAGAAACAAAAATCAACCAAAGTTATGGTAGATTGTTAAATATTTTTTTGTTCTTAATCAGAGGTATCAGATTTGATGAATATAGATTTGTCTTTGCTAGATAACGCTTTATCCCTCTAATATGAGACCTCTCAGAATTCAAATTTAGTCAAACCCCAATACAAGTACAGAACACCGAGTGAAAAACCAAAAGAAACAAAGAAAAGGACATTGTTTTTGTTGATGGGATGAGATTAGACCCCTCAATTTGTGGAGTGTTTGAGTAAGGTCCGCAAGTTATTCCTAAGATGGACTAATCAAATCATAAAGATATTAAGAGAATCCTTTTTTCCTAAAACGATTGGATGTTTGATTCACATTATATACATAAATGGCCCCCACTTTTACTTAGATATTTTTATAATTTTTTTTCCATTTTTAATGTTCCAAAAGATTTTCAATTTTTCACTATGTCATTTTCTTGGGATCCTTCTCCTTTTTCCTACACACTTCAAATCATAGTGTTTCTAGGACTTGTAGCTTTTCTAGATCTTAAAATATACTAGGATAAAAAAAAGTCATATTTGCTCTTTTATTATCAACAATAAATTATATTTATCCTATGTTATATTTTTTGAATAAATATATTTTTATATCCTGCGTTATACTTTTTGAACAAATATATGTGTATATAAACATATTTACACAAAATGTCATTTATTAGGTAAATACATGCAACTCTCTGGAAAAATATTACTACTTGATAATATGATAAAGATGATAATTAATATGCTATCACATAATCAAAATATGATTAAAAATGTAAGAAAAATCTTTACATTGTATGTATGTAATTTAAATCATTTCTTTCAAAACAAATAAAAATTTATATTTTTTCATTGATAAGTTCCTGTCTGTTGACTTATAATAACTTACCAGCTGTTGGAGAATGAGAGGGAAAAAATGGAGAAATAATAAGTGGAGCTGATTATGATTGAAAAACTTGAAAAAAATGAAAGGATAATAGTTAGAAAAAGACTTATTTTGTCCAAATTTTTTTGTACCACACAATATGTTGCAATTTCTTTACACCTTTATTTTTTAAAAATTTGTCTCTTGTTAATATATCATAGGATTCCTTTGCTTTCTTATTCATTCCTTCCCGTCTCGATAGGAATTGCTATCTCGGGAAAATGAGCTTTGACAATAGGTAAATGAGGTGAATTATAATAAACAAATTAAAAATCAATCCTTGCTCTGCACTCACACCCTTTTAGTGGTTTGAAACATGTATAAAGCACGAATTCTGTAGAGTGAACTGATATGCCAAACATACAAAGACCTATCGAGAAATCAATCGAGACCCTGTTAGTAGAGCAAGAGTAGAAGTGCCGTTCCTCAACTAAGTGTTCACTACTTTTTCGCGAGTTTCTATTCAATCAGCTGTAAGATTAGATGGATAGAAAACATGCAAGCTACCTCATTTTAGTAGAAATGGAACTATGAAAGCACCAATATCAAGGAATTGTTCTCATAAGATAAACTTAATACCATCTCAATACAACAAGAAAAAGGAGACTAGTTGACGTTAAGAGCTGCAGTATAAGACTCAATTGGCTCTACTTTTTTCACTAGAGAAACGATCGATTAATTCCCAGCTTTCTTTTATTATGTTAAAATATGACACCTGACATGGAAAATGTTGACAGTATGACACATTCCATCTTTAGAGCTCCGAATATGATCTGACTGTCCTGAACCCGTGATTTTTTTTTTTGATAATGGTAACGGTATATTCAAACCAAAAGGCCCATCAGGTAAAAGCTGACGGGGTGAGATTTACAACCCTAGAGGGTATACTTCAGACCAAAGCCTAGATAGAAACTTTACAATTGTCCTATGAAATCAACTAAGCTATCTATCTCCCCCACTATATCTTGTTTACACCAAAAATACAAAAAACTTATACTCTTCATCTTGATCTTCTGAAGACTGCTAGCTTTCCCATCATGGCTTCTTTTGTTTCTTTCTTTCCATAATGTCCACCAAACACTGGCTGGGATACTTCTCCACCAATCCTCTTGTGATCCTCTTCTCCCCACTCCTTCCCAACTTTGCAGCATATCGAATGAGGTCCTTGGCATTACCCAGCTTATCCCAAGTATACAGAAGAACATGTTCCACAGATTTGCAGCTGTTTTGCAATGCATGAATAAATGACTATTTATCTCTGCCTCTTGCTCACACATAAAACACCTTGAGCAAATCTGGATACCTCTTCTCTGTAGTACAAACAGGCTCTCCTTATCAACAACCAGATGAAGCATGAAACTTTATGTGGTATTTTAACTTTCCAAACCAGTTTCCATGGCCATTTTGTTGTCATTGTCTGTCTAGAATTCAGGCTCCAGTAACATGATTTCACAGTATAGGATCCCTTACTATGCAGCTTCCAGATTGGCAAATCAGGGCCTGCAGTTGTCCCTGGGAAGGCATTTAGGGTATGGAGCAAGTCTGCTACTCTGTTGATTTCCCAATCATTTAATGCCCTCCTAAAAATCAGGTTCCACCCTTGAGGACTCCATACTTGTGCCACCTTATCCATCTGTTGCAGGCTCAAGATGAATAGGTCTGGAAATTTAGTCTTCAGATCCTCTTCCCCGATCCATAGTTCATTCTAAAAACTTGTCTTTTCCCCATTACCAATTCTGTACTTCAGTTTGTTATTGAAAGAGACCCACAATCTTCTAATTGTTTTCCACACAGATCATCCAAAGGTACCAGTCACCTCCTCAGTAGTTCAGATATTCTGAAGCCCATATTTTTGTGAGATGAATCTCCTCCATAATGCCATATCTTCACAACAAAATCTCCACAGCCATTTCTTCAGTAAACATTCATTCTGTGTACTTAACTTCTTTATGCCCAGCCCACCATGTTGTTTGCTAAGGGTTACCATATCCCATTTGACAAGATTGTACCCCTTCTTTTCCTTGTTGCCTTGCCATAGGAAAACTCTTCTTGCCTTGTTTAATTTCTTCTCTATGATCCCTGGTATAGGGAATAGACTCATCATATATGTAGGTTGGCCATCCATGACTGATTTGATAAGAGTGGAACCCGTGATTATCAGGAAGAGGTCTGTTTCCTGGTCTGATAGAGATTATCCCTGAGAAAGCTAGCAATCTCACATATACTGAGTTGCTTTCATACATAATGAGCAGGACATTACCTGCTGCCTTTGCAGCTGTCGCTTCTTGATAGGCATCTGTCACCAATAAAATCTCTGATGGATAATCTACCCCCAACGACGCTGTAATTTGTGCATAAATTTTTGTTTCTCTCTTGTTGCTACAACAGGAGAAGAAAGATGGATTACTTCAAATGACAAAAAGGACCAAAATATGAAAACCCACTGAAAGGTAGAAATTTACCCCAATGTTGTATCGAAAAATCCATAGAGATGTTTTCCCAGGTCTCCGTGTTTTGCGCGACCAAACAAAAGCCTCTGTGACAATCTGCTGCCACTTGAGTATATGTACACCTGAGACAAAAAAAAAACTAGTTAATCTGACTAGTAGATGGAGCTTATAGACTTCACCTCTGTTATGATAATGAAGAAGAAAGCATTTAAACCATGCAGCACACTGGAGCCTTTCAAGAAGAAATAGACCTATTGTTTCGATGATCATAATTGTTTCCATTTGCAACAAAATTTAGATACAACTAGTGAACTAGAGCTTACTAAAATGAGGAAAGCAGTGTACGGAAAGATGAAAGAAACCTTGATGCCTAAAGCAGTCCATTTCTCAAGAGCTGCAGGTACATCATCAAAAACAAGTCCCTCTAACTCATTGTTCTGGAACCCAGTTTGCCAAATATGTCCCCGAGTATTGTAAAGCACGAATTGTAAGTAACTATTAGATGAAATCGTATAACATTTATATCTATTTGAGGGGACTATGCGAAATTTATCACCACTGTCCTCACATGAAACTCTTTCAAGGCAGTAATCTTGCAGTCAGCTTTAATCATTGCCTCAACATTAGTGACCAAAGACACAATTACCTCCATTTTCCCAGCATCATCAGACGGGATACACACAGCAACAGCACCAGCAACACCATTTTCCAGGTCTTGTTGCACCTGAAAGAACATCACAAAGGAGGCAAGATTTAAAAAAAGCAGCACAAAGTATTCATACTATTGTATACTTTTTACATCTAAAAGCAGACAGTTTTATGTGAGGAACTCCAAATGATGTCCTAGTAAGGAGAGGATCAGGATTAAATTCCACTTCTCCAAACTCACATGCCAGCTCCCACTTACACAACTAACCCCCCCTCTTCTTGTCAGCAATTAACAAACAAAATGATCCCGATCTGATATATTTGCCATTCTTAATGTCTTTTCAAGCACCATCTAACACTGTTTTCAGAGAAAAAGAAGGTATTGTAAACATAGCTCAAGCAATAAAATTCTGAATAGAAGTACAGTATGTATACGTGTGCAAAGGTCGAGACATAATATACTAATTAGTGTTATGAAAAGAATTTCTATCTTGCTATTACAAAATTCAAATAGGTAGTCCTGATGAAAACTGTAACGGGTGTATAATGTTATCTAACATAAACTCCATGAGACCACATAAACAACCAGTCCAATAAGAAAAGAAAAGTAGCAAAAAATGTGGTAATTGAAGCACAAAATATTCCTATAAAAATCAGCATTACCAGGAAGAAATGTAGTGACGAGTCTTTTTGCTTTAATTCATATGATGCATTAAATGCCAAAGGTGGACACTTTAATCCATCCATTAACATGCCAGGGAAAACAAGACAAAATGACTAGATTGTGGATAACACTTTTAGGGGCCATTTGGCAGCACTTATTCTGCAGCTCCAAGGAGGTTGGATGTCATTCCTAGCCTGGCACAACCTCAGTCAGTCCAGATTTGGATTTCTCATCAACTTTTCAGGTTTGCTACAGTCACACCCAAAGTTCTGTTAAACCTTCCTAATGTTCTCCAAAACAGACATGTAAACCACCATTACGACATACTAACATCTCACCACAAATCCTTCCAAGAAAAATGCTCAACTCTTTTGAAGACCTTTTTTACAAAGCTATTTTCTCTGTAAGTTTACTTACTTGAGAGCGAAATAACTTAATATCCTGTTGAGTTTCTGTTGAGTCATATGTTGCATCCAAATGTATCCCCACATTATTACGTGCATAAAGGAACAGAAAATCAGTAACAAATGATATTGGGGTAGTGGTTCCCTCAATATCCAAAATGATGCACTGCTGCAAAAAAGTATGAATATCACAATGCAGACAGCAATAAGAACTCAATGGAAACACCTCAGGCATACAATCGTAAATCTTTAAATGTCAAGAAAGTAAGAGAATAGTCTAAACTGTTCAAGCGCTTACCCTTGATGGCTTTATGCTTCCATTTGGAGCAAGTGTACCTGATTTAGCATTCTGAATGGGAGCATGAGTTGGCGTTGTCCAGTCAATTCCTAATTGATGAAGTTTAATTGCAGCAGCAAAGAGGTAGAGGTAGCACACACTCAAAGATAACATGTCAATTAGAAGAGTGCCAAATGAAACATAAATCTCAGACACATAAACTTATTGATCTGAAGGCTGTTTCCATATGTACATTCTTAAATAGATTATAAGATGTGCATAGAAACTTCTTCATAGGTCATCTACAAACTCCTTCAGAGATCATCCTTAACTTACTAACACAAGTTAAGTTAATTTTATTAGATCTAAAATCTTCTACCTAACCATATCCCCCCCACCCATCCCCAAACAAACAAAAAAAAGGGTAGTGTTAACTCAGACAATGAATTTTGTGAAGTAGGGAGCAACCAGATACACTAGAAGCAACATAAATATTACTCCTGGCATCCCAGTTACTATGGTATTATTTTACTGGGCACGGAGTTTAAAAAAGAAAGGGAGACTTTTGAAACTTATGATCTAAAGCAAGACTTAGACATTTGTGTATTAATAATCTCATTAAGGATAAAATGGAAATTTTGAAGTTGAATTGTTTCTAAATATAGAAGACATTCCTTTGGAACATACTAATAGGGAAATATGCTAGAAAAAGGTAGTAGTAGTTAGTAAACACAATTAGAAGTACTGGACTGATATAATTCATGACACAAACCAGTGTTTTAGCACTGATCCAAGAATCTCCCCATACATATATACCATGGTTGCGGACCAGCACAGCCGTTGTTTTTGGGTAAGCTTTGAGCTGTTCAACATGGAAAAAAAATTCAATACTTTCATAGAGATATGACACTCAAAGGATACAATCATTAATAGATAAAGATTGAAAATTGTCAGTAATATCTTCTTTCAAGGGTGGCTAATGGCATCAGGCATCAATCAAATCTGTCTCGTAAGAAAATAATGGATATCTTTTTACATGCTTGTCAAACAAAAATCAGACGTATCCAAATATTCATGAAAAAGACCTTGTTTAGGTAGATATATCAAGCCTCACATGAATTGCAGTATAGAAATATCAAGACTGCTCTTACTAACCCAAAGTGGTGGATAGCACCTCAAGGGAAGAGTTAGTAGGTCTGAGCTCTCCGTGCAAGGTAAACATCTCTTTACCCATGCAATTAGTTTAGTTTATATTTTCTCGCCAAAACAAGATTGATTTACACTTCAGTTACCAGTCATACAGATACAATAGCATGTAATCCAAAAATAAATAAATTGTTAGAGCAGATAAAAGACTAATCTAGTGGAAAGTACAAGCATCATCATGCTGTAAGTGTTCCCACTGCTTATCCACCTTTGGCTTCCAAAGATGAAGGGAAGAAAAAGGAATCTATGACTTTTAACTATCTTTTAAGGTAGAGTATGTTCTGCAGCCAATCTTAATAGCTTGACATAACTTGTTAAAATTAAGCCAGCCGTTCGCTTAATAGCCTACCCGTTTTTGGGAACTGAGCCCAAAATAAAAATGTAAAAAGGAACCTAAGCCATTTTCTTCCATGTGTTGTTACAACTGCTCTATAAATGAGAAGAACTATTCTATAAATTTTCCTCTTCTTATAGGGGCAGGATATCTACTGCAGTATCAATACTTAACGAATATTTATTAACCCAACCGGTCTACTTTCTTCCATGTATTGTTACAACTACTTAAAAAATTCAGCAGTGAAGAGGAACTACAGACAGTGACCAGATTTTGTGATGATAATATTGGGAAATCAAATGAGTGACAGCGATACATGTATTTTGTTAATTTGCAAATGGACAACTGTTAGCCTTGATGCTTTGGTGATTATAGCCAAACAAAAACAGGAATGAAGTTAACGCACTTAGAGAAATTCCAGACAAGCATCTAAAAACTAAGTTAAAGCAGAACTCAAAACATAAACAAGTGCAGATACACAAAGGAAGGGTGTGACTTTTAGAAGAGGGAGAGGCATACAGCTTCAGTAAGAGATTCTGTGAGTTCTCTTTCATATGCAGTGTTCTCGATGATAGGAACCACAAGTTCATCACAGTAACCATGCCCTTGAGTTCCTTTTATCATTTCCATATGAGTGATCTGTCAATTAAAGCAGCAATGAATAGTGAATGAGATGAAAATGACAATAGGTTTCAGTTATTTACAAAGCAGAATTAGGTATCTTTTAAAATTTTATCAAGTGAGCTAGGGGAACTAGGTAGAGGAAATAGAGACAATATCAACTCTATACACTGGTAAAAAACAAAGTTTCAAATGCAAATTATATAAAGAGATCAATCAATTATGCCTCAATTCTAAACTAGTTGTGTCGGCTACATGAAGTAACTACATAAACAAATATATAGAGAAAGTCTGGCCTATACAGTTGCAGGCAAAGGGAAGACCCATTAGGATTACACTTCATATAATGTTAGGAAAAGCACAAGTATCTTTATTTGAAAGAAAACTTATACTCCCACATAAAAAGCTAAAATATCATTAGTTAGCATATACGGAAGTCGGACTGTATTAAATGTTTGGAGCTCAGCACTACCAAGTCCCCTTTTCTTTTTTCTTGATGACTCAAAAGGATATATCGGCATCACACCAAGATGGTGTTAACTTCACAAAAGTTTGTAGCATATTTACCTGAAATTCCTTTGCTAGTGGATTGAGCATCGTTACAAGGCAGGATTGCATTCCACGACTGTTGATAACAGGACCAGCATTACACACTCATATGCCTGAGGAAAAAAAAAGAGGAAGAAACTTACAGCCCGTGACGCGAGTGATCCTTTACCCAGCTCCTTCTTATTGCTATTTGTGACGTCGAGTGCTTAAGTGAGATCAGTGACCTGGCAGGTCCTTGGACACTGGCCCTCTATGAAGTAGAATAGTCAATCGAAAAGGAAAAAGAGAATTCGTTTATAGATCAACTAATACGAGATCACACTCTCCATTCCAAAGGAATCATGCTTTATCTGGGAAATTGCAGGCTACAACACTAATAATCATGGGTCCTGGCTGTTACTAGATTATTTAGAGAGAGAGAAGAAATTTAAAAGATGGCAACAGAGAAATAGTAAGATGATACTGAGGTCACCCTGAGAGAAATGAAATATGCTAAGCTCGTTGAGCTAGCCAAAAACAAAGAAAGGACTACAGATAACATAACGATTACACTGTGAAAGAACAATCCACAATACAACAACAACATACCTAGTGTAATCCCACAAGTGGAGTCTGAGGAGGGTAGTCGACCGTACCCCTACCTTGACTGCAAAAACAAATAGACATCACTGCAAAACAATTATCCCCCGAAAGAAGACAAAGAAATAACTTTTTTTCCTATTCAACTATGAAGTTTAGACAGCTGAGAATAACGCCAACTTTAATTATCTACTGAATTATAACCAAAAACAACAATTCAACTTCCGCTGACCTCAGTTCCAACAACTTTCCAAACTGGTAAAACTTCAATTTACAAGTGAAATGTTGATGGTTCCAAGATCCATCAATAATGGAAAGAAATTGAGTTTTTCCCCAACCTGATTTATGTGGTATTACCTTCGTAGCGGACAAAATGAGGAAAGCAAGAGTGAGATGGTTCAAATATGTGAAGAGGAAGTGCGAGGATGTACCAATGAGGAGATGTGATAGATTGGCTGTAGCAAGAGTTAGGAGAGGTAGAGGTAGGCCGCAAAATAACTGAGGTGATCACACAAGACATGGCACAACTTCAGTTGATTGAGAACACGACCTTAGATAGGAAGATATGTAGGTCGAGGATTAGGCAGAAGGTTCGTAGGTAATTGAGTGTTGTCGTACTTTTAGTAGTATAATTTATGTATCACGTAGTTTCTTTTTCTTCGGTGTGTTAATATTTGTTGTTAAATTTGTTTTGTACATTTGCTATTTTGTTGTCTTTTTCTTTCTTACTTTCCTGCGTCAGTTACATGCAAAAGTAGAAGGAAGGTTTGCGTACACTCTACCCTCTCCAAACTCTACTTGTAGGATTACACTGTGTATGTTATACAACATTCTTTTTTTTACAAAAAAAAAAGTACGCCACATAAATTTTTCTTTTCCCCCCAAACAAACACATATTCCACTGGATTCGTGCCACCTTCCAACAACAACAGGTGCCAAGTAACTCTACACCAAGGATATGTGACATCACCTAGTTTTTTTTTTTTCTCTGCTGGGATTTGATCCTAATACCTCATGGTTCCCACCTTGGCATTTTCAACACAGAAATATAGATATATATGTACAAAGTACTTAAAAATTCAATAAAGATCAAATTTTGAATCCAACATGGCAAAATGTGTAATGGATTCCGCAATCAAAACATGTTGAGCCCCATAAAAATCAAATCTTGGAATAGGAATCGGGAAATTTTACCAGATTTAAGGTGCAAGGAAAACCACCTTTGAGATCAAACAGCAGCTTTCTTTATAAAGAAGCATAAGCAAGCAATTTCTTTGGCCAGTGAATATACATAGGTTTGAGATCAAACAACAGCAGTAAACATAGTAGATTATACAATCGCAGAAGCGACACAACATATCAAATGGGGTAATATTACAGCCTATCTCAAAGTCATTAGAGGCCACAGTGTGTCTCCTCCAGCTGCTGGCAACTGTGGACGAATCAGAGGAACCCGCTTCACAATAGAGAATGCTTCGTTAAGGCGTGCAGCACGGGCTGTGAACTGAGATACATTCTTGTCATCCACAGTTACTTTGAGCTTCAATGCCTTGGTCTTTTTCTTCATCTTAGACAACCTACGAACCACAATAACAAAAGCCATGATAGCAGCAGCAGCAGCAGAAAATGTCCACACAGGGCTAACTCTAAAAGCAGCGCAATACTTGATAAGATGTATCGGCACCTTCCACCACCACACTAGGCTCTTCTTTTGGTCCCCTGCATCCCTCCTCTTTTCACCTTCAACATTTCCATTTTCCTTTTCCTGATTTTCTTCAACAGAAACTTCTTGCAGATGACTATTTTCTCCAGCACCAAATTTCACAGAATCCGTTCGAAATTCCTCACCATTTTCACTTTTCATCTCTTCAAAACCCAATTCATTTTTACCCTCACTGCCGGAATCCGACCAGAATTCGCCAGGATTCTTCATGGAAAACTCGTTGTTTTCAGAATCGGGCTCAATCCAACTCGGATTATCCGATTTTTCAGAGTCCTCCTCGCTTCCATCCGCACCAGAAAACGCACTCATATACCTGATTTGAGAGTCTAGAGAGAAGTAATTGGGTTGAATCACACCGATCGTATCAGATCCAACTTCATCGACACCGTTCGTGATTCCGGCTGAACCGTCTGGAGTTAACGGTTCCGAGCCAGATGCCCGATTCGAGGGAATCATCTCCCACTCTTGGAACTCGGCTGCCTCAACATCCATGGTGCTGATCAAACCCTAAATTACGGAAAGAGAGACTGAGGGAGACAGGTTGGGGGAGAGAAGAAATAAGGTTCTTATCCATTCTCATTGAGAGACATACGGAACCAAATTCCAATTTATTCCGGCTCCAATGCAACTATAAAAATAATATTTTTTTCATTGATAAGGTCACATATGTTGTCATTACTTCTTAACTAGAGGTATTGGGTTCGAATGGGTATAGAAAAATCCTTAATAGGAGCACTTCCCTCGAATGGAGCTCTACGCAACACTAATCCTAAATAGTCAGGCTCCAATGTAAGTATCGAACACCAAGTGGTAAACTAAAAAAAAGAAAAAAGTCCTTTACTTCCTTATCAATTCCTTCCCGTCTCGATAAGAATTACAATTTTGAAAAAGCACTTTGACAATAGGTAAATGGGGTGAACTACTATAAATAAATTGAAAATCAATCCTTGCTTTGCACTCACTCCAATTCTTACGAGTGGATTGATATGCCAAACATACACGACCTATCGAGAAGTCGATCGAGATCATGTTAGTAGAGAAAGAGCAGAAGTTCCGTTCCTCGTTCCTCAACAAAGTGTTCACTACTTTTTCGCGAGTTTCCATTTGATCATTCTATAGATTGGATGAACAGAAATCATGCAAGCTACCTCATTTAGAAAACAGCCATGCCTTTGAAAATGGAACAATGAAAACATTAATCATAAGGAATATTTCTCATAAGATAAACTATTACCATCTCAATACAACAAGAAAAAGGAGACTAGTTGACACTAATCAGAAGTCGCAACACGCAGAAAGAAGATGAGAGCTGCAGTATGAGACTCAATTGGCTCTACTTTTTTTCACTAGAGAAACGATGGATCAACAACCAACCTACTTTTATTATGTTAATGTTACACCATACATGGAAAATGTTTACAGAATGACACATTCCATCTTTAGATCTCCGAAAATGATCTGACTGTCCTGAACCCGTGATTATCTGGAAGAGGTCCGTTTCCTGGTCTGATAGAGATTATCACTTCCAAACCTGAAGGAGGAGAAAGGGCAACAATGTCAGTGAAGCATATGCACATCTTTTGGTGAAGTATTATAGCTTTTAGTATAAGAAACATCCCACAGGCTCCGGCCGCACAAATTTGTCTAGATGAGCTCTTAATTGTTGGGATTGAAAGGAGGAATCACACCAAAAAATGGAAGTTCTAACATCCTAAATTAGTAACACAGTTGTTGGCTAAGCTACTTTTTTTTTTTATAACCAGAAATTCCCCAAGGCATTGGCACATGGTTTGAAACTCGGTGGATAATCCGCACATCCCTCTTTCTTTCTCCACTTAAACACCAAGCTACTTTTTCAGCTAGTATTTGATTTCATTGAAGAGCGAGAAAGCTGGCAATCTCATATATAGAGTTGTTTTCATACAAAATGAGCAGGACGTTACCTGCTGCCTTTGCAGCTGTGGCTTCTTGATAGACATCTGTCACAAACAAAATCTCTGATGGATTATCAACCCCCAACGACGCTGTAATTTCTGCATAACTTTTTGTTTCTCTCTTGTTGCTACAACAGGAGAAGAAAGATGAATAAGTTCAAATGACAAAAAAGGACCAGAATATGAAAAACCACTGAAAGGTAGAAATTTACCCCACTGTTGTATCGAAAAATCCATAGAGATATTTTCTCAGGTCTCCGTGTTTTGTGTAACCAAACAAAAGCCTCTGTGCCAATCTGCTGCCGCTTGAGTATATGTACACCTGAGAGAAAAAAACTAGTTAATCTGACTAGAAGATGGAGCTTATAGACTTCAGCATTACCTCTTTATGATAATGAAGAAGAAGAGAAAGCATTTAAACCACACAGGACGCTGGAGCCTTTCAAAAAGATATAGAGCTATTGTTTCGATGATCATAATTGTTTTCGTTTGTAACAAAATTTGGATACAACTAGTGAACTAGAGCTTACTAAAATGAGGAATGCAGAGTATGGTAACAAGGGAAAGATGAAAGAAACCTTGATGCCTAAAGCAGTCCATTTCTCAAGAGCTGCAGGTACATCATCAAAAACAAGTCCCTCTAACTCATTGTTCTGGAACCCAGTTTGCCAAATATGCCCCTGAGTATTAGAATATGAAGTAAAGCACGAATTGTAAGCAACTATTAGATGAAACTGTATAACATTTATATCTATTTGAGGGGCCTAGGTGAAATTTCACCACCACTGTCCTCACCTGTAACTCTTTCAAGGCAGTAATCTTGCGGTCAGCTTTAATCATTGCCTCAACATTAGCGACCAAAGCTGCAATTACCTCCATTTTCCCAGCATCATCACCTGGGATACACACAGCACCAGCAACACCATTTTCCAGGTCTTGTTGCACCTGAAAGAACATCACAAAGGAGGTAAGATTTTTTTTTAAAAAAAAGCAGCACAAAGTACTGTACAGTTTTATACTTTTTAAATTTGAAAGCACAGTTTTAAGTGAGAAACACTGAATGACGACCAAGTAAGGAGAGGAAACTTGAGCATGTTGCATATTAATGGACTCAATGTATGAGAAACCACACATCTACACTGCGACTCTGTAATGGATACCCTCAAATTGGATCAGGATTAGCTTCCGCTTTTCCAAACCTCATGCCAGACACCTACCTACAAAACTCTCTCCCCCACCACCACCACCTCCCGCCTGTCTTCTCAGAAATTCACATACAAAATGACCCCTATCTGATATATTTTCCATTTCGTAATGTCCTTTCAAGCATCACTCGACACTTAACACTGGTTTCAGAGAAAGACAAAGCATAGTAAACATAGCTCCAGCAATAAAATTCTGAATAGAAGTATGTATGATTGCGTGCAAAGGTCAAAGACATAATATGCTAATTAGTGTTTATGAAAAGAATTTCAATCTTGCTATTAGAAAATTCAAATAGGTGGTGCTGATGTAAATTGTAACGGGTGTTTAATGTTATCTAACACGAAATTCATGAGACCACATGAGCAACTGATCCAATAGGAAAAGAAAAGCACAAATAAAAGTAGGAAAATTTGGTAATTGAAGCAGAAAAAATTCCTCTAAAAAATCAGCATTACCAGGAAGAAATGTAGTGATAGTCTTTTTGCTTTAACTCATATGATACATTAAATGCCAAATGTGGACACTTTTAATCTATCCATTAACATGCCAAGGAAAAATAGACAAAATGACTAGATTGTGGATAACACTTTTGTTTGGCAGCACTTATTCAGCAGCTCCAAGGAGGTTGGATGTCATTCCTAGCCTGGCACAACCTTAGTCAATCCAGATTTGGATTTCTCATCAACTTTTCAGGTTTGTAACAGTTACAACCAAAGGTTCTGTTAAACCTTCCTAGTGTTCTCCAAAACAGACATATTAAGTTGTCAACCACCATTACGACATAATAACATCTCAACACAAATTTTTCCAAGAAAAATGCTCAATTCTTTTGAAGACCATTTTCACAAAGCTATTTTCTCTGTAAGTTAACTTACTTGAGCGCGTAATAACTTAATATCCTGTTGAGTTTCTGCTGAATCATATGTTGCATCCAAATGTCTCCCAACATTATTACGTGCATAAGGGAATAGAACATCAGTAACAAATGATATTGGGGTAGTGGTTCCTTCAATATCCAAAATGATGCACTGCTGCAAGAAAGTTTAAATATCACAATGCAGACAACGATAAGAACTCATTGGAAACACCTAAGGCACATAAACAAATCTTTAGATTTCAATAAAGTAAGAGAAATAGTCTAAACTGTTCAGGTGCTTACCCTCGATGGCTTTATGCTGCCATTTGGAGCAAGTTCAGATATTTTTGCATTCTGAATGGGACCATGAGCTGGTGTTGTCCAGTCAATTCCTAATTGATGAAGTTTAATTGCAGCATCAAAGAGGTAGTGGTAGCACTCAGACTGGAAGATAGTATGTCAGTTAGAAGAGTGCCAAATGAAACATAGATCTCAGATACATCAAACTAATTGATCTGAAGACTGTTTCCATATGTACATTCTTAAATAGACTACAAGATGTACATAGAAACTCCTTCAGAGGTCATCGCTAACTTACTCACACAAGTTAAGTTAATCTTATTAGTTCTAAAATCTTCTACCTAACCATATCAACACCACCACCCCCCCCCCCCCCAAATAAACAAAAAATAAGGGGAGGAATTTTGCGAAGTAGGGTGTAACGAGATACACTAGAAGCACCATAACTATTATTCCTTTTGTCCCAATTTATGTGGTACTATTTGACTGGGCACGGAGTTTAAAAAAAGAAAGGAAGATTTTTGAAACTTGTGTTCTAAAACAAGCCCTAGACATTTGTGTAAATAATCTTGTCCAGGATAAAATGAAAAATTTTGAAGTTGAATTGTTTCTAAATATAGATAGCATTCCTTTTGAGACAGGCTAAAAAGGGAAGTACGCCAGAAAAAGGTAGTAGTAGTTCGTAAACACGATTAGAAGTGGACTGATATAATTCATGACACAAACCTGTGTTTTAGCGCTGATCCAAGAATCTCCCCATACATATATACCATGGTTGCGGACCAGAACAGCTGTTGTTTTTGGGTAAGCTTTGATCTGTTCAACATGGAATAAAGTTCAATACTTTCATAGAGATGTGTCACTCAAAGGATAGAATCATCAGATTTGGTGATCATAGCCACAAGTCATTGAATTTGCAAGTGGAAACTGTTAGCACAATGTTTGGTGATCATAGCCAAACAAAAATAGGAATGAAGTTGATGTACTTATAGAAGTTCCAGTAAAAGCATCTCAAAACTAAGTTAAAGCAGCACTAAAAAAATAAACAAGTGCAGATACACAATGGAAGGGTGTGACTTTTAGAAGAGGGAGACACATACAGCTTCAGCAAGAGATTCTGTGAGTTCTCTCTCATATGCAGTGTTCTCTATGATAGGAACCACAAGTTCGTCATAGTAACCATGCCCTTGAATTCCTTTTATCATTTCCATATGAGTGATCTGTCAATCAAAGCAACAATGAATAGTGAATAAGATGAAAAATAACAATAAGTTTCAGTAATTTACAATGCGAAATTAAATCTTTAAAATATTATCAATTGAGCTAGGGGAATTAGGTAGAGGATATAGAGACAATACCAACTCTATACATTGGTAAAAAAGAGCTTCAAATGCAAATTATATCAAGAGATCAATCAATTATGCCTCAATTCCAAACTAGTTGTGTTGGCTACATGAAGTAACTACATAAATAAATATATAAAGAAAGTCTCGCCTATACAGTTGCAGGCGAAGGGAAGATGCATTAGGATCTCACTTTTTATAATGTAAGGAAAAGCAAAAGTATCTTTATTTGAAAGAACACTCATACTCTCAAATAAAAATCCAAAATATCAGTAGTCAGCATTATACGGACTGTGTTGAATGTTTGGAGCTCAGCATTACCGAGTCCCCTTTTTCTTTTTTCTTGATGACTCGAAAAGATAATTATCAGAATCACATCAAGATGGTGTCAACTTCACAAAGTTTGTAGCATATTTACCCGAAATTCTTTTGCTAGTGGATTGAGCATCGTTACAAGGCAGGATTCCATTCCATGACTGTGGATAACAGCACCAGCATTACGCATCTGATATGCCTGAGGAAAAAAAAAAGGAAGAAACTTACAATCTGTGAAGTAGAATAATCAATCAAACAGAAAAAGAGAATTCATTTATAGATCAACTAATATGAGATCACACTCTCCATTCCAAAGGAGTCATGCTTTATCTTAGAAACTGCAGGCTACAACACTAATAATCCTGGGTGCTGGCAGTTACTAGATTATTTAGAGAGAGAGAAGAAATTTAAAAGATGGCAGCAGAGAAATAGTAACATGATACCGAGGTGAACCCGCGAGAAATGAAATATGCTAAGTTCGTTGAGCTAGACAAAAACAAATAAAGGACTACAGATAACATAGCGATTACGCTGAGAAATAACAATCTACAATACAACAACAACAACAACATACCCAGTGTAATCTAATCTCACAAGTGGAGTCTGGGGAGAGTAGTCAACCATACCCCTACCTTGGAAGGTAGTAACACTGTTTCCGATATTTCAAAATAGACATGACTGCAAGACAATTATCCCCAATAAAAATTTCATTTTTCCTATTCAACATGAAGTTTAGACAGCTGAGAATAAACACCAACCTCAATCATCTTCTGAATTTAACCAAAAACAACAATTCAACTTCCACTATACCTTAGTTCCACAACTTTTCAAATTGATAAAACTTCAATTTACAATACTACAACCACTAGAATTTCATCAAGATTCTAGAAACCTCTATACCTTCATAAAAAGAGGAGCACAATCAGAACACTTAGGAGGTTTATGCGGAGTAGGTTTAGCCAACGGCGCAGATAAAATAGACCCATCTGATGCCATAATATACATATCCTCATCCACCATCCTTTCCTTTTGCACCCCTAACAAAAAACCCATCAACAAAAAACTCAAACAAAAAACAAAAAACAAAAAAACCCCAAAAATTAAAACAGTTGGGTAAGATCGTAAATGGGTTCTTCTTACCTGAAGGAGACATAACGATAAGTTGTTGGGATTTAGGAACTGATTCATCATGAACTTTAATGGTGATGCTTCCGCCGGTGCCGGAAACCCATCCCTGATTGTAGAAATGACGGCAGAGCTCGGCGATTAAGGACTTAGTCTCTTTGACCTTGTCACCTTCCAAATATACTTGACTGTTAGTCGCCATTTTCAGAGCTCCGTTTTACAGTCAATTTGGCTGCTGATGCTTTAAGCCATTTTTGCTTTTATGTAAGAGAAGAGAGGGAATAGATTCTTTTTCAGGATTTTGAGATTAGTTCGTTTGGCCACGAAAACAAAAAATTATTCGAATTTTCAATAGTCAAAATATTTCACTTAATTAATTTGCCTTAAATATATAATTAAATTTATTTTATAAGAGTATTACCTCGAAATAAATAATCACACAATGTGAATCATATATGAACTATTATATATTATTAAAAATATTTTTCACTTTATAATTTGAAATTTCTGAGGTTAGAATTGAAGATGTAGTTGTGTTTGATTATATTTTCTTACAAATATTATTTGATCGTTTGAATATACTTTTTCTAAAAAATATGCTATGTGATTTAAACATGAAATATAATTTAATAGAATTATTTTTCTCCGAATAAACCTTCCATAATACAAATTCAAATTAGTTGGTTACTGGGTTAGGTGAGTGTATATAAAAAAAAAGGATCTACTATTAAAAAGACACATTATTCATGCACCTGTGTACATCAGCTCATCCAAATTGCGTGCACTTCCTACAAACGTTTTTCACGGCGTGGGTCACGTGGCACACAAGAGAAAGAGAATGCATTGTGACATTGGCCCCGGGCGAGGCGGTCTGATAACTCAACATTCAATCAAATGCATAATTTAATTTTGTTATAATATTAGTGTCGCGAATCCATGTACTCTATTTTAGGCTATAAATTCGCCCATTTGGGGGCAGAATTAGAGGGTGGGAAAGGATCCATTCAAACTACGTACTTTTAGTTAAAAAACTACACTCCCTCCATTTTACATTTTTAATTTATTTGTCTATTTGATTTTTATTTGATATGGGTTTTAGAAAGTGAACAAGAATTTTAAATTTTATTATGGTCTTAAACTAAAGATATACATATGTAGAATGTACCAAAATATTTTTTAATCTTGTTATCTTAAGCATGCATGCCATAATTAAAAAGTTGTTGAAAAGAAAAGAGACACTCAGAGTCGTCAAAAAGAAAAGAGATATTCTTCTTGAAACGAACTAAAATGTATTAAAGTTAAACAAACAAATTGAAAAACAGAGAAAATATTACATATAAAACTAAATTTATATTGTATGTACCTTATTGGCTTAATTAGTGATCGACGACCCTTTAAAATTGTCTATAAAATTCACTTATACATAACACACTTCAAGCCTTGTACCTGTCGGACACTTCTACAATCCAAAATATATATTTATATATTATACACTTATAATAGGGTATTTACACCAAATTATACTCATTTATAACACTTGTGATTAAAAAAAGTATATATACAAACACATATATTTATTGGTTAATGTATATAACAGGTGCCTTCTTTACCCTATTAATATATGGTACTTCTCTTTCTTTTTTTTTTTTGAGCAAATTACAAAAATGACCATATTTATAGGGTTATTGAAATTCATTAGCTATAAGTATGCTATTTACTAAAAACGACTATACTTTATGTTTGTATAATTTATTTATTTATTTATTTATACAGTGATACATGCATACTTACAGTGAACTATATAAGGTACGGTCTGTTATTATAACTGACAACCTTTTATTATGTCCCTAAAACACTCAACTTCCTATTATTAAATTACCAACTAATAATTACCTATTGAATGCATATCCAATTCATTCACAAATTACAATAAGTTGTATTTATATTCTTAAATACAATATATTCACATAAAAAATGATTATATTTCTACTATAATCAGTTTAACAAAAATTAGAATACATAATACTCCATTCTTAAGAGTTAAGTTGTCTCCATAATTCTTAAGTTTTTCCAATATGACATATGAATGCTTTGAATTCAACTGGATATTGTAATTTGCTCATATATTAATATATCAAGGATACAAGTATTTATAAAAACTTAATATATTAGCCTATCAAAAAGGGTAAAGTATAGCAATTTAGCATATGAACACACTAATTTGGATACATTTACCTTGTGAATGCACCTAAAATAATATACATACGAAAAACCCAAGTTGTTGAACAACAATTTGATACAAACCCAAAAAATAGCAAAAAAGGAAAATAATTCAATGTATAAGTATCCAAATATATAAGCATTCGACTATATAAATAAATCTAAATCTCTTTTTGGTCATAATATTTATGTACTACTTTTTTTTACAAGAATATACATATGAACACAAACTGATAACTCAAGTGTTTGCATACGAAAATAAAGTACTTACGTATTCAGATATACTTGTATTCACAAATCACAATTTCAACTTGTGTTAGAATTTCAATACAATTGGGTGATCTGAAAAAGATGGCAATGGTATACAATACAATACACGTATCGATGTATATGAGTATTCTACTATACACAAAATTGACAATTACATAAACCTTTGAATATCTTTTTTTTCCTGTTCTTGGTGTAAAGGTTTTGAACCTTCTTTCCCTTTTACTGATTTTGCATGTTCGGTTTCATCAAGCAGATTCAAAGGTATAGGGTCATTAACCTTCTTTGTTTTTCTTTCGTTCTCCGTTGCAGCAACAGAGCTTGTAATTTTGACTTGCTCTTGAGTAATACACAAATCGAAAGAAGGTAGTTCATCCAAAAATTCGTCAAATAAATGTATACCTCTTGTAACCCTCCTTAAAGTACTAATTTCCGCTATTCTAATGGAGAAAACAAATTCTTGAAACAAAAACTCTATGAAAAATAGAAGGAAAATATAAATGAATACAAATATAATCTTTATAAAAAGGAGAAAAAAAATGCAATTAGAAGATAACTGATAAAGAAAAATCACAAAAATCACTCCTAAACTCATGCAAGAGGATCATGAATTTAAAGAATTTGGGGAAAAAATAGAGAAAATCTGTGATATTGAGAGAAGGAGAGTATTGAATAGATAGTAATGAAAAGTATTGAAAATGGTAAACATGGGGAACATCACCGTAAAATGTGCCCGGCCATAATTGATTAGGCGTGTGATAATAATTTTGTTATTTAATATATTTTTATATAGATATTAAAAAACTAATTATTATTTGTATATAATTAACTTTGCTATTTAATATTTAATTGTATCCATAAAACAAAAATAAAAATAAACTGTAGCTACCTATCTTAAATGTATACTGATGTTTGCTATATTCTGAAGTTTTTCCTCTTTTTTTTTTCTCTTTTCGTTTATTAGTTGACAATATGTTTAACATTTTGAGATCCACAATTCTCTTGGGACCCCATACATCAAAGTTGCACATAAATATAAATTGCTGATGAAGAATAAAATTAAAAAATGAAGAAGCTAATAAGAAATATAAGGAGAATCTGTAAATATATTATTTCATCAATTTACAAATTCTTCACCATCAATGAATCATCTTCAAATGATGGCACAAAAGTACACAATGTAAACATCATGAAAGGAAGTTAAATTAATCATGGAATGGACAAACAAAAGCTTCTTAATTAGCAAATTTATATCCATTCCATGTTTATGTTAGTATTTATATATTATGTATATATATATAGTCGCAATTAAAAAGACGAAATGTTCACCGAGTATTAATTAGTTTATATTATTTTATATTTTTGCGATGCTCGCAAAATATATCGTTTTTATTCCATGATTGCATGGTACATCCATGATGTACCATGCAACGGGAATAAAACGTTTTAACGACGTTTGCATCGGGTGATTTTGCTGCAGCCGCGTCTATAAGGCCGAATCTTCTGCATGCGGGTGCACTGGTAGTAAGATGTGCCACGTCGGTTACATGGGATGGCGTTCTTCGACATGGCCCTGTAACTGATGTGGTCCCGGCTATTGAGGGCCCTACGGGCTGACTCTGTCGGCATCATCATTTCTTCATCCTCGAACAATGTGTCCCCGATGCGTCCTGCAATCAGTTCATCAAGGCCACCACTAGAACTGTGGCCGAGTGTATTGACTGCAGGGTCGTTGAGGTAGGAGGAGTACAACGAGGACTCCGCCACCATGGCGAATGCCAGGGTGGCAAGGAGCATGAAAACAAAGATTGGTCGAGTGGCCATCTTGAGGAATTGATGTGAGTAATGCGACTCTTTTGTTGTTTGTTTGTTTAATTTTTGTTTTGTTTTTGCCCTTCCTTTAGAATGGAAACATGAGGGGAAAAGTAAGTTAAAGGATGGGTGAAATATGAAAGTGAAATGAAGAAGAAATAAGGTGAAGCTTATTGTGGAGATATGAGAAATGGTTTGTGGTGGAGATTTTTTAGGTTAAGAACTTGTGGTTTGTGGCATTTGAATTTTTTGTGACTAAGAGTAATTCACGTATTTACGTACATAAGAAGAAGCTATGATAATTTATTTAATTATTATTAGTAATGGAGAACCGTAGCTTTTACTAGTTTTTTTTTTAAAAAAAAATTTGAGTCGAGGAATTATCGGATACAATCTTTCTATCTCACAAGTCATAAAAGTTAGATCTACGTACATTTTATTCTTTTCATTCCATACTCATGAAATTACACTCGTTCGTTGTTCCTCTTCTTATTTTTCCTTTTTCTTGGTTGACATCCGATGTTGTATTGTTTTTTGCATGTGGAATTATGGAAGTAAATTTGGAATCCAACTAACTGTGAAATTAGGAAAACCATGCCAAAGTCTAACATCCCCCATACTTGTCCGACAAGAACAATTAATAAGAATTGGTTCAATATGTAATAGGAGAAAAAAGAACTGAAAAAGGTGTGTGAAATTAAATGTTTAGAATTGTTTTGACCTCACAACTAGTCCAAATGAAAAAAGAAGAAAAAGAGGATGGCATGATGTTTATTGGGCCGCACTGGACCATACTATGGTTAGTCTATTATACTTGACCCATACATGACAACGGTATGCTAATCAAGTAGAAATGGATCATTAGCACAAATGCTATTGTTTTGAGGTGATCTTGAATTTTTAGGGCTCAAATTTGATGATTTTTAATTTTGTGATGGTCATAAGACTACACAAGTTATGCCTAAAAAGTCATAGTAAGTTATGTTGTTTAATTTCTACAAAACTTATTTCAATCAAAGCATAAGTTCAGTTTAGAATCCATAAGTTAGATGTAATAAAAGACATAACTTAGTTTGAACTTATGTCGAATGAGACAAAACATTCGTTTCAGAACCCACAAGTTACGACATATGTAAATTCTACCTAACTTATATTGGGCGAGATAAAAATGTAGTTTCAGATGCCATAGATTATGTCGAAAGAGGCATAACTTGATTCCTACAAACTTATATTGGGCGAGACAAAAATTCAAACAACCCACAAGTTATGTCTTAAGAGGCCCAAAAAAAAAGTCTTAAGAGGCACAACTTGCTACCTCTACAAAACTTATATCGGATGAGACAAAATAATACTATGTTTTTCTTAAAAATGATAAGTAAAAATGAAAATATATTTTCAGTATAATGAACAAATAAAAGTGAACGAAATAGTTTCTTAAATGTTTAAGTCAACAAGGGCCAATGACTAAAATGAAACAAAGCTACTAAAACATTGAACGTAGCTTTAAAGCATTGCTCTCAATCAATGTTTTGGGATTTGCTAATTTGCCCTCCTTTAATTGAACGTAGTTTTAAAGGTAATCACGATCAATATTTAGGGATTGAAAGATTTGCATACCTTTTTAGTTTCTCGATCATGGAAATTTAACGAATTAAGCCTTGTTTATGTCTTTTAGACAGATCTAAGTACGAAATACTCAAAGTAATACGTTTCAAGTTTTTAGCATTAATTTCTTAAAGATCGTAAGCTATATCAATATTTTTATACTACGAGCGTAGTTTAATGATAACAAGTTAGTCGGAGAAATCCGATCAAGTAACTTTTGGAGTGACATATAAACTACACATTGTATTTATATATTTTTCCATAAATTTGTTTTTTATTAAGGTAATACTTATTTTGGAATGAAGGGAATAACAACTTTTGGTGTGATCTGAAGGAAAAGTGGTGTTCTTTATTAAAAAAAAATAATTAAATTTATATAATTTCCAATAGTTTAAGTGAACATTTGAACAATTTACTCCATCACAAGTGTTACTATATTGAATAGGCAGCTATTTAATTAAAAGTAAGTTGATAAAATCATTTCAAATTTGAATCAAGGGTCCTTAGAACAACATATCTACCTCTGAGTAAGCCAATAAGATATGCATATATTTTACCCTTTCAGATATATGTTCAAGCTAAAAACACCACTAATCTGAAAAGAAAGATAAGGTTAATATGTTAAAAGGATTCGAGTAAATAAGAGGAAAATTACTATATAATCTCATATATTAAAAGTATATGTAACACACAAAATTAAAGAAAAGATAACAATTAAACACCCCAACCCAACTGTAATTCAACAATCAAAATTAACTAATTTAACACAAAAAAGAAAGAAGAAAACCAAATTAAGTAATAAGTATAATTAATTTCTATGTTAAATTATTAATCCCAAAATTAGAGTAAAAAAGAGTGACATTGTTGACATAGAAGGAGTAATTGATGCCTTCTCTGCTGATGATTCGGAATTGAGTGGTGAACTGGCTGGTGAATCAATGTCCGCCGGAAAATTGTCACCGGAGATCGCCGGAGCAATACTTTCCGGCGGAGAATTCGTTCCCGACCGCGTTGTGCTCGATGATGTGGAAGATGAAATTGGAGAAGATTCGTCGGATGATTTCGCTGTTGTTGGTGAAACGGAAGGTGAGGGTGGATCATGAGATGGAGGAGTGGTTGTTGATTTAGGTGAATTTATAGGAGCATGAGCCGTTGGAGATAGGCGTGAACTAGGATTTGGGGATATTTTCGAAGTTGTGGGGGTTGGAGCGGTTTTGGGTGCATGAGAAATTGGGGTTAGGTGTGAGCGAGGACTAGAAGGAACACGTGAGGGTGCATGGGCTTTTGGGGATGAGTGAGAACCAACAGGTGCATGTGACGACCCGGATGGCGCCTTTCCTGGTGCATGGGTAGTAGAAGGTGGGTTGGAACCTGTACCTCGAGGGATATTTGATGATTTTGGTGTTGGGGCCTTTACGGGTGCATGGACTTTTGGGGATGAGTGAGAACCAGCAGGTGCATGGGATGACTCGGATGGAGCTTTTACAGGTGCATGAGTTGTAGAAGGTGGGTGTGAACTAGAACCCCGAGGAACATTTGATGATACTGGTGTTGGAGACTTTACGGGTGCATGGGTATAACCATCAGGTGCACGTGATGATCCGAATGGAGCTTGTCCAGGTGCATGAGTCGTAGAAGGTGGGTGGGAACTAGTACCTCGAGGCACACTTGATGATATTGGTGTTGGAGCCTTTACGGGTGCATGAGCTTTTGGAGATGAGTGAGAACCAACAGGTGCAATTGAGGCCCCGATTGGAGCTTTTCCAGGTGCATGAGCTATAGGAGATAAATCAGTACCTTGAGGAACATTGGATACCGGTGTTGGAGCCTTTACGGGTGCATGGACAGTTGGAGATGAGTGAGAACCAACAGGTGCAATTGATGCCCCAATTGGAGCTTTTATAGGTGCATGAGCTATAGGAGATAAACCAGTACCTCGAGGCACATCCAATACTGGTGTTGGCGCCTCGACAGGTGCATGGGCAGTTGGAGAGGAGCGGGAATCAGCAGGTGTAGGTGACGCCTCAGTTGGAGCTTTTCCAGGTGCATGATCTGTCAAAAAAATATAGTTGATCTAAGAAGAAATGTTTTTCGGTTAAATGATATTGCATGTGAGTGCTATTTGGGGAAATATAAGCGAATTTCTTTCGGGATCCAACAAAGCCTTAATATATTGTAAAGTGACTTAGTCATTTGATCATTTCTCATGAAAGGCCTAAATTTATAGAATTGAAAGAAGTCTATGAACGATCTAGCTAACGGAAGGTGAGTGGGAACCAATACCTGGAACCACATTTGATGATGCCGGTGTTGGCGCCTTACCAGGAGCATGAACAGTTGGAGATAAGTGGGAACCAGCAGGAAGAGGTGACAGCCCGGTTGGAGTCTTTGTTGGTGCATGAGCTCCTGGAGATAGATGTGAACTTGGACTTGGAGATACATGTGACAAGGCAGGTGTTTGAGCCTTTTCGGGTGCATGTGTTGTCGGAGATAACTGAGACCCAATAGGAGCAAGTGACGCACCACTTGGAGCGTTTCCTGGTGCATGAGTTTTAGGAGATAGGTGTGAACCACTACTGGAAGGCACATGAGCTGATGTCGGTGATAGAGTTGTTGGAGCTAAATGGGAACCAGAAGGTACATGGGATGATACTGGTGTTGGAGCCTTTATGGGAGATTGATGTGTACTAGTGCTTGGAATCCCATACGACGATTCTGGTGTTGGAGCCACCCCTGGTGCATGTGTTATTTGAGGTGGGTGTGAGCTACTACCTCGAGGCACATGCACCGGTATTGGTGCCATTCCAGGTGCATTGCCTATTCTAGATGAGTGAGAACCTTTAGGGGCAGGTGACAACCCGAATATTGGATCATTTTCGGGTGATACTGGAGATAAGTGAGAACTACTAGGACCATGTGAGGCCAATGTTGGAGCCACCCCTGGTGAATGGCTTATTTGAGGTGAGTCTGAACTAGTACCCCGAGGAACATGCACCGGTATAGGGCCAGGTGACACCCCAATTGGAGCCTTTTCCGGTGCATGTGCCTTCGGAGATAAGTGAGAACCAACAGGAGCAAGTGATGGTACTGGAGTTAAAGGAGGCAGTATTGTACCAGCAACAACAATAACAAATTTTTGTCCTTCTTTACACTTATCCTTATTACCACTAACAAAATAAAAACTACCCGAACGATCAAATTCGAAAACAGAGTTTTCATCTTCCATTTTCTTGATCGGATTGTCTATATTGCACTTGTCATAATCATCTTTATTTACCTCCAACACCAAATCTGATCCTTTCTTATTCTTAAACACTGTGTCACACATACAAACACGAAAAAAATGAACAATTACAAAGATCAATTCATGAAATTTTGTTATACCAACAAATTAAACAAATGATATACTTACAAAGAGTGTCATTAACTTGAATTCTCATTAGTTGAGACCATTGATCGAACGATTCAAGAGGATTAGTAATCCAATCATCTACGCCGCCAAGTTCGAATTGATAAGCATTCGAAGAGGTAGACCAAAAAAATAGCAGAATGACCAATATTGGAACATGTCTATGTAGAGCCATGAAAAGTAATAATTTTCTTGTGTTTCAAAATGTGTAAGAGAATTTCTAACTGTGATATTATTAACTGTATGGATACAGAAAGTGTCACAAAGACACAGAGAAATAAAGAAGGGAAAGAGGTTAGAAAATGTAATGTGAAAAAAGGGGATAAATGAAATGGACTAGAAACTGAAGTTTCTGAAGAAGTGAGAGGAAATTGAAACTGTTATATATAGTCTATGTAATTGATTGTACGCATTTGATATTAAGCACATGGATAAAGGTAACGTACTAATCGTATAAGGGAATTTAATTTAATTTAATTAAGGTTGATTGTTACTAGTTAGCTTTTATTTTAATATTACTACGGCCAAATTGATTTTTAATACAATGGCCCCAACTTCGGGAACAGTTTCGCGTATACGCCACCCTCTCCAGATCCAACTTGCGTAATTACATTGGGTTTGTTGTCGTTGGACCCAACTTGGATCATTATTAGCTGCAGAATTTAATGCAGAAATGAGGGAGGAATTGGCAAAAGCCACAACAAAAGCTATGCAATAAGATGAGAACAGTTGCACCATCATTTTTTTCTCTTTTATTAAATTGCAAGGAGAGTGTTTCAACAAGTTGTAATTTGTTTCATAAATTCCAAGTGTAAGGAGTTCAGAGTCGAGACGATCCTCCTGTTTTCACGGCAGCATCACGGTAATCATATACACCAACGCCTCGCTTTTTACCAAGTCTACCAGCATCAACATACTGCACAAGGAGAGGACATGGGGCATATTTATCGTCCCCTAGACCGGCTTGAAGAACTTTCATGATTGACAAACAAACATCCAGTCCGATAAAATCTGCAAGTTCCAGAGGACCCATAGGATGGTTGGTTCCCAGTTTCATTCCTGTATCGATATCTTCTTTTGTTGCAACTCCAGTGTACAGTGTATGAAAGGCTTCGTTTATCATTGGCATCAAAATTCGGTTTACTATGAAGCCAGAGTAATCCTGAGAGCAGATAACTGTCTTACCAAACCTGCAAATAATAGATAATCAAAAATTAGTTGAAGATTTCTTCCCCTTTCAGAGGATAAGTGACTCTTCTTTTTTTCTTTTGCAAGCAGAGGATAAGGGACTATTCTTTTGCCTGTATTTTGATTCATTCCATACATCGGAAATAAGAGATATCGTATAAGCTTTGTCATTAAATAGGGATACATTTGAACCAAGCATAATAGGCTTCATGAAGAAAACAGTTCTCTTAAGACACATTTGGGCCAAACGACTTAGGACAGAGTTTTGATCATTTGTGTAAAAGTGAAGCTTTCCAGCTACAGAATGAGACTGTGTTTGGGGGCGGTGAGACTTTGGGAAATGTTATACCCGAAAGGAATGTAGATTATATATGACCGTCGTATCTGAAAGCGTAAACATCAAGGCAGAGAATTTCTTAAAGAACTGTTGAGGAGACATGCATATCTTTGTAAATGGTAGTTGCAGGGTTTCCCTATCAACTACCTCTCTGCCAGGCATTTAGTGGCACAATATGTGTCTTCTGATGTATCTGCACCCCGAATAATTTCAACCAGCTTCATGATTGGCGGAGGATTCATAAAGTGCATGCCAATCACCTGCCCATGAAAACATTTTTAAAAAAAGAGCAAGAGAAAAGACATATGAGCAGTGAATAGAGACTCCAAGCAGTTGATGGATTCGTGTAAGTAGAGTTTACTTCAAAGAGGCACAGAGATAGATACACAGAGCACATTGGGAAAGGCAAATGACTACAAGTGCCTGATTCGTTGTCAGCTTGTGTTGAACATTTGATATTCCTCAATAAATACTAGAACTTAGGAAATGAGAACAACATCCAGAAAACAAATAAATATATACTAGAAACTTTCATATACACACATAAAGAAAGAAGAAAGGACATTTTTATATGGCCTGCAATGTTTACAATCCTCCATTACCGGTGTTTTAGGAGCCAAAAGGCTATCAAAATGAATTAAACAGTGCATTCTACATAATATGCAACAAAAAGCAGCAAGCATAATTCTGTTCTATTTGTGACTTGAACTTGTAACGTCTTTATGAGCAAATCAATCCTTCTTCAAACCATCACTTTGAGAAAAATGGTTCCCTATCAGTTATTATGACTGCTGCTCCTCAAACATATTTCTTTACCCTTATTCATATCAACAAGACATTCCAATATTGCTTTTTAGCAGACACTAAAAAGTCTAGTTAGTCCCTTGTTGTTTGGTTAGCGGTGTAGAGCCTTACACCTTCAACCTTACCACCAAAAAATCCTCTTGACCAGGTGAACTGTGTAGCATCAATTAGGGGATTACGGTATGATATGTGGGTCATAGGAGGAGATTTCAATGTATGTAGATTTGAGGGTGAAAGGCTAAACTGTACTAGAAGATCTAATGCTATGTAGGGGCTCTCAAATACCATTTTGGACGTTCAAACTGTGCTCCCCTCTCTTGTTAAATGGCAATCAGTTACTCAGCCTAAGACTCAGGGAGGCCTGGGAATCAGGAATCTCAAACTCCATAATAACAGCCTACTCATGAAGTGGCTCTGGAGGTATGGACAAACTGAGGCTGGGTTTTGGAGAGACATCATCAAGGCTAAATATGGCATTCAAGATCACTGGCTTCCAAAGGAAAGCAATGAACCCCATGGTGTTGGGGTCTAGAAACATATAAGTAGTTTCCAAGATGATTTCTTCAGGGAAGTATCCTTCAAAGCTGGTAGTGGACTCAAGAACAGATTTTGGCAAGACAAATGGCTAGGGAACTCTATGCTAAAAGACTCTTTCCCCTCCTTGTTCCAGAGAGCCCCCAATAAAGAAGCAACTATAGCCCAGTACAGAGACAACAACTACTTCTGGGCTCCTATTTTCAGAAGGAACTTTCAGGATTGGGAGATTAATAACATCCTTTCCCTCCTAGAAACTCTGGAAAGCACTACACTGGTGGTTGAAGATCAAGATAAGATTCTTTGGGGTAATTCTAAGGAGAAAGCCTACACTGTGAAAGAATGCTACAAAAACATGAGCTCCCAGAATGGCATTCTTCAATTTTGGCCTTGGAAACATGTCTGGAAAACTAGGCAGCCTCTCAGAGTATCTTGTTTCACCTGGACAGCCCTGAAGAAAGCATGCCTAACACAAGACAATCGCAGGAAAAAGGGTGTAATCCTCATCAACAGAAGTGTCATGTGCAAGCAGACCAATGAGAGTATTAATCACCTTTTTTTGCACTGCCCTGCAGCAGCTAGCCTATGGCATTTTTTCTACTCTATGCTTGGCCTACAATGGGTAATGCCCTACACCATCAAGGATGCCTATGCCAGCTGGATATTGTGGAGAGTTGACAAATCCATCAAAAAGATCTGGAGAATGATCCCAGCAACAATTTTTTGGTGCCTATAGAAGGAGAGAAACAACAGATGTTTTAAGGAATATCAACCTCTTTTTGCGCACTCAAGGCCAAATGTCTAATTAGTTTATTTAGTTGGCATTTTTTTGCCACTGTAAACTGTGTGGATAACCTTTTGGATTTTGTTAGTTCTCTATCTCTAGTACAGTAGAGTAGTAGGGCCCTTTAGTCTGTTCCTCAAGTTTTTGCCAAGCTAGCTCCATTTATTTCTGTTTGGAGCAGCTTTCTTGCACATTGTGCTTTGTGACTTTGCATCTTCTTGATGCCTTCTAATATCATTTAATTACTTTACCAAAAAAAAACAAAAAAAAAGAAAAGAAAAACTAGTGCAATTGTTTAAATCTTGGCAATTTACTGAACTTCAACACACATATTTGCATATCAATAAAGTTGTTCTGTTTTCAATAAGTTTCATATGCCATCGTTCAGTCTATAATCAGTCGACAGCCAAGTGAAGCAAACCTGAGAGGGTCGACTCGTTGCAGATGCTAGACGAGTAATGGAAATAGAGCTCGTATTAGAAGCCAAAATAGCAGAGCTCTTTACAATCTTATCCAAGTTGGCAAATAAAGATTTCTTCACTTGCTCAGATTCCACAATAGCCTCAACAACAAGATCAACTGAATGTAAATCTTCCAAGCGCGATGAACAACAAAGACGTTTCATAGCATCCACACTTGTTGCCTGTTTATATCAAAGAGATCATCAAACACAAGATCACTCATCACTGTTCACATTTCTTATAAATTATTCCCAAATTAACCCAAAACAACACCTTCATAGAGTAAATAGTACAAAATTGGGAATCAAATGAGTTTTTTCACAAGAATTTTTAAAACATTCCCAAAATTTGTGATTTCATAAAATTCATAGCAACCAAAAAGTATCGTATAGTTCAATTTTGACCTTGTATTCCGGAACTCCATTACTGAAAACGTAAAACTCATAGCAAGCAAAATCTTATTAAAAACGTAAAATTCATAGCAAGCAAAATCTTATTAAAAACGTAAAATTCAAAGCAAGTAATTTACAAAAGCTTTCAGTTCAAATGGAAGGAGTAATAATACCTGAGAGATTTGTCCTTTGGTGACGAGGCGTTGAATATTATTAGAAATAGATTTTTGGGCTTTAGTAAGAGCTTCAGAATCCAAATCGTAAAGCCAAACGTCAACGCCGTTGACGGCGGCGAGTTGAGCAATTCCGGCACCCATTTGGCCGGCGCCGACAACTCCGATTCTTGTGATATCGGCCATGACTAAGAAAATCAGATCACCAAGAAGCTACCTAAGTACAGAATAATTTTGTTTTATGTAGTCGTTTATTAGTAATATGTAAAAAAAAATATAAAATGCAAGAGTATTTATTTTATAAGAAAAAAAAAAGACTTATCCTATCTTGGGTGCACACCAAATATTAATTTATTTTATTTTTGAATAAATAAGATTTATTTCTTTTGAATTAATTTATTTTCCTTCTGTATTTATGATTTATAGTAATGATAGAATAGTTACTTCCCTTTATAGTCTATAAAATATTCTAGAATATTTTCTTTCCTTCCAAGTGTAGATTTTATAAATCTTTTGAATTAATTTATTTTCCTTCTGTATTTATGATTTATAGTAATGATAGAATAGTTACTTCCCTTTATAGTCTATAAAATATTCTAGAATATTTTCTTTCCTTCCAAGTGTAGATTTTATATTAATTACAATATAAAATATATTACTTTCCTTATTTTATTTTCTTTAATTTCTTATAAATAATGATGTAGTTTTCTATTTAAATCAATTCAAAAATTAATACAATGAGTTATTATTCATTTTATCTTTAATTTTCTTTTTATTTCTTCGATTCCATAACAAGTTTTTACTATTTCTAACTCTTTTTTTCCAATTTTTTTTTTATTCTATAGGTATTTAGAAAACAAATATGATATGAAAACAAAATTATTATTTTTTTATTCTATAGGTTTTTATTAAAAAAAAAATGATACGAAAACAAATAGTAAAAGTGAAAATTGATAAACAAATTAAGATAAGTCTTTCATATTGCATTCAAATCGGATAATTTTATGAAATTAAATAGGTATTTCCACATGTTATGTATAGGGTAAGTGATATTTTTATTTTTCTTTGTGAAAATTATTTAGAATTTTCACTACTTAACTTTTAATTTGTCTTTAATAATCAAATGAAATGTGAATATCACGTTCTCCTCTCTTTGAGAAAAGCGGCACAAAGGTCTATAGGAGGACAACAATTTATGTTAGTTAACTGGTGACGAGAATCATATAGTTTGAGAGCTAAATTTAGTTTTAAGGCGTCGTTATAGTTGTTACAAGGAGAGAAAATGAGAGTTTTACTTTCATAGCAAAAGTGAAGAAGATGTGGTTTACAAACAATTACATTGTGAAGGGTTTATCCCGGGCACATAAATGCTCACCCCGAAGGATAAGAAGTGTGACAAAAGTTATAGCTATTATAGATCATCCTTTGATTCCAATTTTTTTTTAAAAAGGAAAAAAGTGAAGATCGTAAATTTTCACTTTTGTTAAAACCAAATATCATTTTAATTTTTCTAAATGGATTAAAAAATAAAATTCAAAATGGGAATTACCTATATTAAACTCCCGCCAATCTGAAGGGCTTAGAGTTCATTTTCCGCGCCAAAAATCCCCTGCTTAAAGTTCTGTCTTCTTCACTGAAAGAAAAAACCAGCAAAAAAATGGATGCCAAGAATCCCTCATCAGCAATAGCTCGAACTTTCCATTTCCCTAAACCTCAAAGAAGAAACCAAAAGAAAGTTCATGTCTTTGGCAAGAGTGATTGCAAACGAAGAAGAAAATATGAAGTCTCTCCAACCAAATTTATGGACCTTCCGAGAGCGATTACGGTGGAAATTCTTTCAAGATTGCCAATCAAGTCCATTTTTCGCGTTAAAATGGTTTGTAGAAGTTTTTACGATATATTTTCTGACCCTTTATTTGTGCTAATGCGTCACACTAGATCCCCTTTTCCCTGCATCTTGTTTTCGAATCATCACTCTGTATATTCAATTCAAAGCAGATAATGATTATAATTCTTGCCCTAAAATCAACCCCGTTGTGTTGAGCAATGAATTTCACCTCCCTGAGTTAATGGTGAAAGTGGTTAATGGCGAAACTATTTAACTTGAATCGACACTTATTGGATCGTGTGATGGATTCATTAGTATATTAGTCGGTTTCTCTCAGCGTCCAGACCAATTTGTCTACATTAGTAATCCCCTTTTAGATGTGTATGTTAAGCTTAATGTGCCCAAATGGGATAAAAGAATTCGTGACGTTGTTTATGGATTTTGTTCTAGTCAAGCCTCTCGACAGTATAAAGTATTGAGATCGGTACAGTATCGTGGTTACCCTGAAGTAACTGAACTAGGTTTACACTCTTGGAGTTGATGAGAAATGGAGAATTTTGGGGGAAGGTCCGTTTCCTCAACGGGGATCATTTGGCGATGTCATTGTCAATGGTGCTGTTCATTGGATTAAGAATCAGGTTCTGCTATGGTCAGCATTTACTCCTTCGATATCGAGACAGAAAAAGTGAAGCCTTTGCCAGCTCCGCCTGGTTTAAAAACTATAACTTGGTGCTTGAGACTCGCAAAGTTGGGGGATATTTTGTGTCTGTCTGATAGTTGTAAGAGGGAGCATCTTGATATAGAGTGGATGAAGGAGTATGTAATTTCCGAATCTTGGGTTAAACATCGAATTTCAATGAGCAGCATTAGTCGTCCTGGTCTATGTAATCCGATATATAAACCAATCGTATTTTGGAATGACAGCGAAATCTTGTTGCAAAATAACTGTCCCATAGAAGAGTTCAATTCTTACAACCCAAAAGATAAGTTTTTAAGGAAGGTTAATGTTTACCGTGGTAGCGCTGTAGTTACTGCATACATTCCCAGCTTTTACTCACTCAAGACTGTTGTGGGTGACAGGTTAGAGATCTCAAAGGTCTATCCGAAGATCGAGACAGTTTAGTAGTATTTATTTTGTGCAATTTCTACCAAGTTACTATTATGTTTTGCATATATGTTTCTTGTATAGTTAACTTTAACGCTTGATGACTTCCTACTGTTTTGAGGATGCTATCTTGTTTGACAGCAATTCAGCTGCTGCATTAGGCCCTACAGAAGTATCTATTGTCCAGTTTCACATTGGCAATTTACTTGCATTGAATCGTCTCTAGAGCTGCAATTCTTTTATTCGTTTCATTTATCATCATGTCTATTTTTATGATTTCAACGAAGGAACAGAATATTGTCTTGTTAGTCGAGCACAGTTACTCTGAAGATGTACTCTGCCAAAGCCAAAGACTGATCCCATTGACCACCACCAAAGTCAATAACACAAGCCTGCAACATATCCTCCAACATCTGAATAGTCCTCTCAGACTGATCATCAGTCTAAGGGTGAAAAGTTGTGCTGAGCTCAACCCGGGTACCCAACTCTGTCTGAATAGACCTCCAGAAGTGCAAAGCATTTTAATATTAAAGCTACAACATTGAAGTGCATTATAACTTATCATATTAGTTGGACATAAAGCGGAGAAAGTGGTGTAATTACTTGTGGGGCTTATCAATATTCTTCAATGTATTCATGTACTATATTCTGGTCTCATAGATGATTTTCGCGATGGGAATTCATTTGTAGCAGCCTGTTCTGCATTGGTGCCAAATTTCCTCCTTTGGATGTCATTTGTTGGTTGCTAATAGGTGAACAATCCGAATTCAGTGCATTCGTGTACTAAACTCTTTTCTCATGGAGTATTTTCGCGATGGGGAGTTCATTTGTAGCAGCCTGTTCTTGCAACATTTTGATACTTTGCCAATGCAAAATAGTCCAAAATGTTGTTCAAAATGAAACCCTCCCATAGCCCTTTCCCTTCAATATCAAGAAGAGTTGTTTTCAACTGCAACTTGCTTGCCAGCAGCAAAAAGAGAGAACAAAATATATCATTTTGGGTTAAAAAGAGGAGAAAATGAGTGTCTTTCCTATGCCAATGAAGTAATATATAATGCACTTACAAGGTAAAGATAGACTTGATAACTCACTTGTCTAGTATTAGCTACATTGCTTTGACTCTCCGAAAATACTACTGCACTCGTATTATTGTCCTCTGGATAAAAGAAAAAGAATATTTTAGAACGAACTAGCTCTTTGGTAATAACTTAATCTATAAATTAATAGATTTTCTAATTCATCTTCCCCGATAGATTTAGATTTATCTCTAAAGTCCATCGAATATTAGATTAGTAGCACTCTATCGGATGCCAATTCATGTTATATTACTAGCTAGTACGAAAAGTATTGAGTTCAGAAAAATCACATAACCTTAGTTTAAACTTTGCATATTTATTGAGTTATTCACCGAATAAGTATATATATAAAAAAATCAAATTTCATAAACTTTAAATTCTCGAATTCACTTCCTCTCATCTATACAACCTTTTCACTTTTCTGAATAGCACAATAAAATAGTTTATTTCCATTGTAGGTGGAAACCCTCAATTGTACAATTTGATTGGACATTAGCCACTTTTTGACTTTCTATCTACAGAAGAAAGAGCTTGCCAATAAAGTTTTGATCATGTTATCATAATCAGTATTCCTAAAATTCACCCAACACAATCTGAACCCTTTGGGTCCCCAGGGTCCTTCCAAAAAAGATTGCTGAAACAAGAGTGGGGTGGATCATCGATTTTCGATGTCAAATAAGTGAGTTGAATTGAATTTGAATAGTAATATTACATGATTAATTCAAAAGTTACTTCAGTTATATATATTTGATTGAAATAAGCTAAAATATGGATTGTAATTTATAACTCAATTCATCTAATTTTTATTAAAATTTTAAATTATTTTATTTGTTTTTATATAATTTTCTAATATCTAATAAAACTGTTTATTTTATCTATAATATATCAAATTAAAAAAATATTGTATTATTACGTAATAAGAAAGAAATGATGGGTAAAGGAAGCAAAAAGTTAGACTTAATATACTGATATTCATGTCAGTAAATTTTATTTAAACACAGTACATGAATATGATAAAATGTTTCTATTGAACACTTTAAGTTCATTTTTTGAAAAAAAAACTTATGTACATGTTTTCATGTGTTTATTATGTAGATAAGTTAACATTTTTAAAATATGACATCTCCATTAATTTTACATATTAGCCTCAATGAGCTGCAAAATTTCAAATTGTTCCAATTGAACCTGATGTGTATAACTAATTGAGCTCACATATTTACATATTTTATGTGATTAACTTAACTATCTAATAAATATTGCTAAAAATACGATATAGTTTTATTAGGGTGTAAATGTCATTACTCCCTCCGTCAATAAATCTCATTTTAACAAAAATCACGTCCATTATGAAGATGGAATATGATATAGTTTTATAAGGGGTGTAGATGTCATTGCTCTCTTCGTTAATAAGTGTCATCTTAGAAAAAATCACGTTCATGGACACGTAGGGTAATCGGGTTATTAGTAGTTGACCCGATCGACAATTTGCGTTACTTTGGTACCCAAATCACCTGCTATTTCCCGTGACTTCCGCCTACCTCGCCGCTCAATGTCACCGGCTATTTCCGGTCTTTTCACCTCCAATTAATGCTCCTACTTAATTAATTATGTATTCCTAATAAATATTTTCTCTATCTCTGTTTATATTAATTAGGTTGACTTAATACAGAGTTTAAGAAACAAAAATAGACTTTTGAAACTTGTGGTATAAAATTAGTTATAGATATTTTTGTGACTATAAATCATTTAGTTAAGGATTGTTTAATAAAGAATGACCTTCTTTCTTTTTTTAGTTTGTTTAAAAAAGAATGCCCCTTTTTTTTTGTCAACATTTTAATTTCAGCTTTCAACCTGACATGTTTAAGACCATAAGATTAAAGGGCATTTTGGTACATTTGACATAACTAAAATTTAGAACCACAAAATTGAAAAGTCTTCTTTACTTTCTTAAATTTCACATCAAGTCAAACCGGGTCATTCTTTTTTAAACGGAATAATTACAAGTCAAACCGGGTCATTCTTTTTTAAACGGAATAATTATATTTTAAAGTTAAATTATTATTAAATATAAAAATATGTCCTTTTTTTAGACCGACTAAAAGGAAGGTAAATCATATAAACTATAAATAGGGCTAAGGCTATGTACATACTATTCTTCTCAAAAAAAAATTTATAAGTAAAATTATATTTAATATGTTATTATTATTACATCTTATGTTTATCTTATTAATAATATCGTCAAAACTGAATTAAAAGAAACGTCTTGAATATGTATATTTAAAATAGGAAACAAGTTAATAGTATTTGATATAATTAATAAAAAGGAAAAAATTTTAGGCAAAACCCAACCTAGTTTAATTAATATTGCCAGTCCATAGTTTTGACTCCACAACTGTCCTTTTCTTTCTTTTGAGCTGTAATATATAATGTATCTGACCAAATTCACATTTAATTTTCCCTATATATATATAATAAAATATATGATGTTATATTGGTCTTATTATAATGTGCTCATATGAGCGTTATTCTTTGTTATTGCATCACGTACTACGACATTTGTTGAAAAAAATAATGACATTTATGATTCAAGATAAAAAAAAGAGTACAAAATGAAATGTACTTGCGTCTATGAAATTGTTTTTCTATTCAATATTGGCAACTTAAGTTGGTTTGGACAATTTTATAATCATTTAATGTATGTGTACTGTCACGTTTCTAAAGTCCAAAGTGTTCATCGAATTTCTTCTAGGAAATCTATATACAGGAATAATTGCAAGTAGACCAGCAAAGGTACGTGTGGTACTTTCCAATTTCTTGACTATGATATATATGACAATATGATGCTATGACTAGAAAAGAAAAGGAAAAAAAAGGGGGGGGGGGGGGGTTGGAGGGAGTTGAAATAAAACTTTTTTATTAGTGAAATATAAAGATATTTTGTTTGAGTCGGCAATAATCTTGTACCAATTAATCACCTGGACTTACTACACGATGCGCCTATTGAGCCACTCACGACTAATCAGTAAACAAAATGAATTGTTTGAATTTCATGCATAATAACCTGACAAAAAAACAGGAGGGGGTTCGGGGGGCGGGGGAGGTAAATAAAACTATTTATTGGCGATATTTTGTTTGAGTTTGCAACAATCTTGTATCAAAATTAATCACCTGGACTTACTTCACGATGTGCCTATTGAGCCACTCATGACTAATTAGTAAACAAAATGAATTTCATGCATAATAACTTGACCAAAAAAAGGGAAAGGGGTGGGGGGAGGGGGGAGGCAAATAAAACTATTTTATTGACGAAATATATACATATTTTAACTTACTTCACGATATGCTTATTGAGTCACTCATGACTAATCAGTAAACAAAATGAATTGTAAGAATTTCCTTCCATTGGTCTTCTTCCACGATTGTCCATCGTTGCAACCCTCCCCCTCGAGTTATTCTCCTTCTTATACCCCTGACTATATGATGTTATCCTCTTTCTCAGACTCCCTATCATTATATCCTATCTTACTTATTTAACTGTGGTTCAATTTAGTGCACTTACCTCTAGAATCACATTATGAGTTCATGTGCCCAATTTAGGTATATAAATTACATTTATTGCCAACTTAAAGGGAGTTGTTTATGTGTTTCAACCAAACTATTTAGAAAGTGTGCTGAGTAATCATTTGTCATTCCTCTTTTGGAGCCTTATTAAAAACCCCTCCATGAGTTCCATCATTAATGTTAGTGAGATATTTAAGTTTTAATGTATTTTTGTATTTTTCATCTAGTTAACAAGTGGGATACATGTTCTTCATCCAATGCCCTTTAACTTTACCCCCAAAAAGTTTATTGCAATAGGGATCGTTTGGTGGCTCATATTAGTAATGTAAAAATTAGTTAGGAACGATTTAGTCATATAGGATTTAGGTATTTATGTATTAGTCATTTTATTTTATGTTTCATATAAAAATACATAAACTCTCTTATATATACATGTATTTTTATGTGAGATTATAAATTAATAACTAAATATTATATTTAATGTGCTGAATTTTATATATATCAACAAAAATATTATCAAATTTGGTCCTAATCACCTCTCTCTGATACTTCTTGGCCTACCTCTACCTTTCCTTAAACCATCTATGCATAAGCCTCTCACATGCGGGCATTCGTGCATCTCTTTTTCACATGTTAGAATCATCTTAACCTCACTTTCCACATCTTGTCCTTCATCGAAGCCATTCCCACCTTGTCTCGGTTATCCTCATTTCCAATCCTATCTCTACTAGTATTCCCACACATTCATAGCAACATTCTCATTTTCGCAATACTTTCATTTTTTGAATGTGAAAGTTTTTAACTGACCAACACTTTGTCCCATACCACAACATACCAAAGTGTGATTTTACAAGTGGAGTTTGATGGGGTGTAGTATATGGAGAAAATGACCAAAATGGTTATTAATGTATGTGTAATGTTTTATTATGGTCCTTAATATATTTCACTTGATTGAAATAGTCATTAATGTATAAAAAAGATGTTTATTTTAGTCCTTAATGTATTTCACTTGATTGAAATGCTCTTTAATGTATAACAAAAGGGGTTCATTTTGATCTTTTCCCCTAAATCTAACAGATTTATTTCCAATAGACTCGACTAAAAAAAACTCAGCAGGGTGTTATGACCGCTTGGTACTGCGCGTGGGAAGGGTGAAGAAAATTTCTTGTCCTCGTAAGACCGCACCAAATTAATGTAGTAAGCAAGTGTGTATATGTAGGAGATAGAGACAAATAATGGGTGTTGGGACAGCAAAGTAAGACTTTGTGAATGAGAAACTGTGAATTTTTTGGCAAAAAAAAACAAATGAGGGAAAGTCAGCTCTATGTTGTCACCATTTTCAAATCACTATACTTAAGTTTCTTTTGGATTTTTTCTTGATTGACATTGTTCAAAGCCTAAAAAAAGGCTTTTACTTTGTCTAATCTTAATATAACTGTTCCTTTGATTTGAAATCTCAATCTTTGTCAGCATAAATAACAATTGTACAATCTTTTTTTTCTTTATTAGATTCTGTCCCTCTTTCTTGAAATTAACTAAAAAAGTTTGCTTGAGTTGAAAGTTGGGTTCTTGCTTCTCTTACAAGTGATGGGGTGTTGAAAAATCTTATCTTTTTCATTTTTTCTTGCTAGTTTTAGGCTTTGAGTTTTGTAATTTAGTGTATGTATTTATGATTTGGAGTTAAGGGTTTGTTAATTCACACAAGTAGTTAGAGGCTTGCTTTAATTACAAGTAGTTGGTAGGCTTTTTTATTTGAGATTTTTGAGGTGTTTTCTTGGGATTTGTGTTATTTGAAGTTTCTGCAACTGGGGTTCTCTTCTTCCTTTACTATAATAATAAGGGTGGTGGTGCCCTGCTGCTACCGTTAAGTAATCTTGATTTTTTTCAGTCTTGGGATCTGATTTGATTTTTGGTGCTAGGGGATCTGAGAAAGGTTCTTTCTTGGTGCTAATTTGCATCAAAGGTGGAAACTTTCTTCATTTTGAACAGTGAAATTTGGAATACATGGTTGTGGAATCTTGATTTTGAGCTGTTATATAAAGATTCGTATGTTTTCATCAATGGTGATTTGGGAGTTCCTGCCAATGAGTTTTCTGTGTTGGGTGTTTTTGGCTTATCTTTTTTGTACATCTTTGAGTCTTGAAACATCAGTTCAAAACTGTCATCCATATGATTTGTTGGCATTGAAAGAAATTGCTGGCAATTTAACAGATGGGGTTATTCTATCAGCTTGGTCTAAGGAACCTAATTGTTGTAAATGGGATGGGGTTGTTTGTGGCAATGTTTCTGCTCAAAGTAGAGTGATCAGGCTAAATTTGTCAAGAAAAGGTTTGAGAGGTGTGGTTTCACAGTCCTTGGAGAGATTGGATCAGTTGAAATTGCTCGATCTTTCGCACAATCACTTGGAAGGTGGATTGCCTTTGGACTTGTCCAAATTGAAGCAGTTGGAAGTTGTTGATTTGAGTCATAATGTGTTTCTTGGACCAGTGTTGAGGGTGTTTGATGGATTGGAGTCAATCCACTCTCTCAATATATCAAGCAATTTGTTCACTGGAAATTTCAGTGAGTTTGGTGAATTCCCTAACCTTGTTGCATTTAACATAAGCAACAATTCGTTTACTGGTAGTTTCAAGTTTGAAATTTGCAGCTTTTCCAAGAAGCTTAAGGTTCTGGATATATCACTTAATCATCTCACTGGTGATCTTGGAGGACTGGAAAATTGCAGTTCATTGCTCCAGCAGCTACATGTGGATTCCAATGATCTGGGGGGTCACCTTCCGGACTCGTTGTATTCAATGACATCTTTGGAGCAACTTTCATTGTCTGCCAATAATTTCTCAGGCCAGCTAAGCCCACAGCTTAGTAAGCTTTCCAAACTGAAATCTTTAGTTTTATCTGGAAATCGCTTTCATGGTTTGCTTCCTAATGTGTTTGGTAATTTGACACTATTAGAACAGCTAGCTGCACATTCTAATAGATTTTCAGGACCATTGCCCTCTACGATTTCGTATCTTTCTGTGCTTACGGTGCTTGATCTTAGGAATAATTCTTTGTCTGGTCATGTTGATCTTGATTTTACTAAATTGACAAGTCTGTGCACACTTGATCTTGCAACTAACCATTTCAAAGGTAACCTTCCGGTATCGCTCTCTAGTCGGGAGTTGAAAATCTTGAGTCTCGCCAAAAACGAATTCACCGGGCCAATTCCTGAGAACTATGCAAACCTTTCATCCCTTGTGTTCCTCTCATTGTCTAATAATACCCTTACGAATTTGTCTGGAACTCTATCTGTTCTGCAGCACTGCAGAAATCTTTCAACTCTTATTCTCACCAGGAACTTCCGTGGTGAAGAGATTCCGAAAAATGTGAGTGGATTTGAGAACTTGATGATATTTGCTTTGGGGAACTGTGGTTTGGAGGGGAAAATTCCGATATGGTTATACAATTGCAGTAAATTGCAAGTGCTTGACCTGTCATGGAATCATTTGGATGGCGAAATTCCTCCTTGGATTGGTGAAATGGAAAAATTGTTCTACTTGGATTTCTCAAATAATTCACTCACAGGTGAAATCCCAAAAAATTTAACTGATCTAAAGAGCCTCATTTCCCCACACAACTATGCATCTAGTCTGAATTCTCCCACTGGTATTCCGTTGTTTGTCAAGAGGAATCAGAGCGGTAGTGGTTTGCAGTACAATCAGGCTTCAAGCTTCCCTCCGTCTATCTTATTGAGTAATAACAGACTAAACGGGACAATCTGGCCCGAAATTGGTCGTCTGAAACAACTTCATGTCTTGGATCTCAGTAAGAACAACATTACGGGGACTATTCCTAGCTCGATTTCAAATATGGGGAACCTGGAAGTTTTGGATCTTTCATGTAATGATCTCAACGGATCAATTCCTGCTTCGTTCAATAAGCTCACATTCCTTTCAAAATTCAATGTAGCTAATAATCACTTGCAAGGAGCAATTCCAACGGGGGGGCAGTTCTTAAGTTTTCCAAACTCGAGCTTTGAGGGTAATCCTGGACTTTGTGGAAAAATCATTTCTCCTTGTGCTGCCAGCAATTTGGACCTCCGACCGGCTAGTCCTCCTGCTTCTAGTAGTAGTAGGCTTGGCCGAGGAGGAATTATTGGAATTACAATCATCATAGGGGTAGGAATTGCACTTCTTCTTGCAATAGTGCTGCTTAGAGTGTCTAGAAGAGATGCTGCTCACCAGATTGGGGACTTTGAGGAAGATTTCAGCAGACCACCTCGATCGTCTGATACTTTTGTTCCTTCTAAGTTGGTACTTTTCCAGAATTCTGATTGCAAGGAACTTACAGTTGCAGACTTGCTTAAATCTACAAACAACTTCAACCAGTCGAACATTGTTGGATGTGGAGGATTTGGTCTTGTTTACAAGGCAGAACTTCCTAATGGCATAAAGACTGCGATCAAGAGGCTTTCCGGGGATTGTGGGCAGATGGAGCGTGAATTCCAAGCTGAAGTAGAAGCCCTCTCGAGAGCTCAGCACAAAAACCTTGTATCCCTTCAAGGTTATTGTCAGCATGGGAGTGATAGATTACTGATATATTCTTACATGGAAAATGGAAGCTTGGACTATTGGCTACATGAAAGAGTCGACGGGAGCTCATTAACATGGGACATGAGGTTAAAGATTGCACAAGGAGCAGCTCGCGGATTAGCCTATTTGCATAAGGAACCGAATATAGTTCATCGCGACATTAAAACCAGCAACATTCTTTTGAATGAGAGATTTGAAGCTCATCTAGCTGATTTTGGACTATCAAGGCTGTTGCGTCCCTATGATACTCATGTCACAACAGATCTCGTTGGAACCTTGGGATACATTCCTCCTGAATATAGTCAAACATTAACTGCTACTTTTCGGGGTGATGTTTACAGCTTTGGTGTTGTTCTACTTGAGCTTCTGACAGGCAAGCGTCCCGTGGAAGTATGCAGGGGCAAAAACTGCAGGGACTTGGTGTCGTGGGTTTTTCAACTGAAATCTGAGAACAGAGTGGAGGAAATATTCGATACATCGATCTGGGATATAAGTTACGAGAAGCAGCTTTTGGAAGTGTTAAGTATAGGTTGTCGATGTATAGTGCAAGATCCACGACAGAGGCCTTCGATTGATCAAGTTGTCTTATGGCTCGAGGCAATCGGAAGTGTAAAAGAAAGATGAGACTCAACTACTGTTTCCTTTTAGACTTAGCTTCTTTTGCTTACAAAGTGAAAAATATCAATGTAAAGCAACAGAAAATTTTAGTTTTATAGAGTTGGTTATAAAACTTATAAGTGCTTTTTTTGGTTCACTTTGTTTCATACACAAAAAAAATAGTGATAGTTGTGTTTGTATACATATGCTTAACTTGGGCACAAATCCTTTACCAATATACAACTAATTACTGATCCCTCCGTTTCAATTTGTTTGTCTTACTTTTCTTTGCATCTTTCCTTTTCTGACAACTCTTTAGTTCTAGCTTTCACAAGATTAAAGGATATTTTGATACATTCTAAATATCTTTAGTTTAAAACCACAAGATTCAAAAGTCTTATTTACTTTCTTAAACACTGTCAAGTTAAAATCAGATAAACAAATTGTAATGGAGGGACTATTCTCCACTATGGACAAGTTCCTCTTCTCTGTTTCTCTAATCTGAACAGATACAGATTTCCTGGAGTTGATGCTAAGAGTTTCCTTTTATTTTTTGCTATTCCTTCAGTTTTGTATATTTGATCATTGCTTTTGCCAATTTGTACAGAGGAGGTGAATGCTGATCTTGTATTCTTATTATTTTTTTTCAAATCGTGGTGTGTGAGTCAGCTCTCGCGCGCGCACCTTCAACTAATGTCACGAGGTACCTCTTATTTCCCACCAGCACATATAACATGCAACTTCTATCCACTAAAGGCTAGGACAGCCCACTATAGCCATTCAATCCTCCATCTTCCAATCCTTAACTATTGAGGGGCACAATTCACCTGTAAAAATGTAATATGCTAAAAAAAAAGAAGGGAAAGACTTATAGTTTATCATTGAATAATAATTACTGGGAACTGATCATAGATGATCAGTTATAATTTGAATAGAAGAAACGACCTTACAAAAATATTCTCATTTATAACCTTTAGTTGAATGTGAATCGGGAACACAAAGAACAGTGTCAGAACCATATAAATTGAACGGCGATTAATTGAACACCATTTAATATTAAAAAAATCAATGTTACACCTATATATAAATTTTAAACAAAATTTCTAATTTCACCACGAATTGCGATCCTATATTTTGCATGAAGCCCTGCACAAATAGAGTGTTCATCTTGTTGACTTTATTCATACATAAATAACTTGTTGATGTGAAATAGACCAAACAAAAGACAATACTTTATCTATATTTCTTTAAATAATGATGTCTTTTTCCTAGGATCACACAATGTCAAGACATGCATGCTTGCCTAATGGAAAAAGTGACTTTAACAAAAAGATGAGTTTGTTTCAAGTTGTGCAAGTTGAATAGGAGTAGTTGATAATTGAGATGTCACATATATGTTCTCAAAACTTTCACTATCCTTGGCTTGATCATACTCCCTCTGTCCCTAATTACTTGTTCACTTTTCCTTTTTTAGTTGTCCCTAATTACTTGTCCATTTTGATAAATCAAGAAAGGACACATTTTTTTTTACCTATTATATCCTCAATTAATTATTTAAAAAAAGGTAGAACTTCTTGAAAATCTAAGTTTTTAATTCATCAACTTCATAATTAATAGGGGTAAAATGGTAAATTCACTATGACAATCATTGTTTACTTAATAATTGTGTCAATTTAAAAGTGGACAAGTAATTAGAGACAGAGGGAGTAATTATTTGTTAGGCTAAGTGATATTTGTCTATTATATATTTGGTTTAAATAGATATTTGTCTTAAGCCAACATATTTCTTTTTTTACACAAATTTCCTTTTGGATGAGATATATGTCAAATCATTGTGTATATGTAGGTAGTTAAATTAGTTACATATTGATTTACTGAATCTGTCTAAATTTAAGCGCATTAGTGATTCGGGACAAATTGATATATAGTGCTAATTAACATGAAAAAATTAATCAAATATTTATTAGAAGATTATTATTATTTTTAGTATTTTATTTATTATTAAATAAATTAAAAGTTTCATTAGTTTATTAATTAAATAAATCATTAAAAATCAGAATTGAGCAGGTTAAGTTTGATCCATTATTTAATTTATGTTGATTTAACTCATCACAATTTAGGTAATTTTTGAACCCGCTTCATTTATTAACTTTGTTAATTTTGTTCGGTTCAAATTTTTAACACGTATATTAGATTTATTTATACCCCTAAAAATGTGTTAAATTTCCTTTTTCTTGGTTTCTTGATATTCGATATTCGTATGGAAGCTTGTCTAAATTCAAATTTGCACCGGAAAGTTCCATATTGTTAGGTTATGCGGAAGCTGACAATTGCAAATATGACATAGATAAATCAGATGACAAAAACTTATACTAAAAATTAAAATATTATTATATGGTTTGACCAATTGGCCTACGTACATATTATAAAACTAATATTGAAAAAGCATAAACATGTTGAGAGGAAATTTCCCGCTAAACAAAACTCTCTAAATGACTATATTTTGGATTCTATTATGTTATGCTATGAGAATAGAGATCTTGATCAATTTATAGATCTCCAAACTTTTCCTCTAAGGAAGGAATAAATTAAATATGAAAGAGAATTATATTTTCCTTTCAGGAAAAGTTCAAGCATTTATGGTAATATTTTGAATTTCTTTAAGGAAAACATAAAACTTAAAATATGATAAGAAAATCAGGGCAACCCTAACACATATTTGGGAGGAAAACACTCTCAAACAAAGGTGATTCCGTACACAGAGAAACTTAAACTCGAAATTTCTAATTAAGGATGAAGAAGTATTTACTCCAATCCGGTGGTTAATTTCCTTTTGTATAGGTAGGGTGTGTCATTGTGTCAAACAATTGTTGGCCTTAGCATGGTTTCTAAGCTAAAGGACAGAACCGCATGTTAATTATTTACAAGCATTATATATTATATTATATAGTCTATAGAACTCTTAAAATTGAAAAAGAAAATGTTGGCAAGAAAAAGAGGTGCTGCCATTATATTGAATGTTCTTCAGAGTACTTCAAACAAAGGAATATCATTTGTGCCTTTTACTTCTGCATCCAACAATGACCTTAAGGTAATTTGCAAACCTCAAATGTTGATTTAAATTTGTATACATTGATGATAAATAATGAAAAGATTTAGCTTTGATTTAACATATTATAGCGACTCAATTGTTATTTTTGTTAAGTTATCAATTAATTGATCTTCATACTAGAAAACAAGAAATTAGCGATGAACAAAATTTTGTAGCTAAACAACAAAAATTTCAATCTAATTTCCATTTAGCGATGAATTATAAGAAAATTAAATTAGCTAGGAGCTATTTAGCCACTGATTAATTAAGGATTACCTACAAATTTGGTAACTAATTTCATGTTTTCTTGTACTTATAATCACTATATAAGTGACTTAAAATTGTGTAAATATATTTGTAATTGTAACTAAAATTATCTTATTTTATATATTAGGGGGGCGATCGACACACAAAAGAGTTTCAAAATACATATGTACATCAACTTTTCAATATTCATTGTTACAAATTAATGGTACAACTGAATATCGATAATTATTAATTCCTTCCAACCTATTTATTACTCTCTATATTAAATTCTACTATGTGACACTGTTACCATTTGAAAAGTTACTTCTTTAATTACTTTCACTTTTTTTTTGGTCGTACATCAATTTAATGAAAAAATTATTTTAGAAAGTACGTATACCTGTGGACTAAAATATTCATAACGTTTGCACGTATTTCTTAAACCTCATCTTAAATATGTCAATCAGACATTTCATTTTTCTCTTAGGGAAGTATGATGGACAATGTATATATTATGGTGACTTAACTTTGTGGTCAGTCAGGATCAAAAGTTTGGAGGTTCTAAATATTATGACAAATGTCAATTAATTTTGCTAGGAGGTTCACAAGTTAATTTATTTAATTTTCTAATACAAATACAGAAAAATTAGTGGGTTCGTCCAAACCCGAGCATGGACGAGGCATGGAATGCCGCTTAAGAAACAACTAAGAATGTCAAGGATGCTGTAGTTGATGATGCTAAATGATGAAATGAAAAAGGGATATGAGTATCCACCTACTCATAAGGATAAACATACACAAAACTTGAGGAAACGTGCAGATGGTTATGATTTAATAGATCGTCGTTAGAATTTTTATTTGTTCATTTTAGACTTTGCATGTCCTTTAAAAATATAAAATATTTTATTATAATGTTAGATAGAAAAAAGTGAATGGAGGGTGTAACTTTCAATTTCTATTTTGAGTTTTAAGCTAAAACTAATTAAATGCATGGTTCTAGTCTTTTGAAGTTTTTTTATTTTATATATGTGTCATAATATTTGTGTTTTTATATATATAAAAACTTATTCACGTGTGGATGTAAGACGACGTTAAAGTTTATAAACATGCATGGAAATTAAAAGTGATATACATATTGAGTAAAAATATGGATTAATGAAGAAAGATAAATTATTAGGTGGTCTTTTTTAATCACGATGGACAAAATTATTATTCAGTTCATGTGTTTTTTCCCCTTTTAAGAGTTTCTTTTTCCTCTTTATTTGGTGACTCAAATTTCAATATTAGTAAAGAATAATTAGAAGTGTAATTTCTTATTGGACAACAATGTCCCTATGTAGATCGTGTATTAATAGTTTCCTAACAAAATGAGGGAGGTTAGGTTGATCATCATTATTAATAGACAAAAGAATTAGGAAGGCAAACACCCATATTATTTAATTTGCTATCTTTAATTGGTCCTTTGTATTGAAGTGATCCTTTAATATACGGAAAAGGGTCATATTTGCCCCTATATTCTTAGAAAAAGGTTATATTTATCACTCGTTATACTTTTTTGATATATTTACCCTTGACATTCAACTCTGGGGTCATATTTGCCCTTGAACTGTTAAGTCTCATTTTTCTATTTTTATTATCCTATACGGCGCCTACGTGGAGATATTAAAATTTACTCCTACTTTAATATTATATTAACTCAATATTATAACCCAATATTAAAATCAATTGCTTACCCTCATCCGTCGTCAATTTCCTGTACACAAACATAGGCATCAACACTTTCCTGTAGACACTAGTTTTTTTTCGATGGATCTTAACTTTTTTTAGAGAACTTTTTGAAAGAAATTAAAGAAAAAAAATACTCTTATCATTTGATAAACATAGTTTTCTGTCCTAAAGGAAAAAAATGAAAGTTATATACACGAGACAAACTACAACAAATAATTCATATGAAAAATCCCATTTCATTATTAAATAAAAAACATTCTGCAAATTTATATGATGCCTGTGTTTTTCTAGGAAAGTGATGACTGGCGAGGAAAATATGGTACTAACAATTGGTTTTAATTGGTTAGATGGATAGTTATAATATTATTGGGTCGGTATACTAATTAAATTGAGAGCAAATTTTAATTATCATCCTACGTAGGCGCCACGTAGGATAATAAGAATAGAAAAATGAGACTTAACTGTTCAAGGGTAAATATGACCCCAAAATTGGATGTCAAAGGTAAATATATCAAAAAAGTATGACGAGGGATAAATATGACCTTTTTCTAAGAGTACAGGGGCAAATATGACCCTTTTCCGTTTAATATATAGTATGGTCCATATATTTGTCATAAAGTAATTTAAATAGTGGTGTAAATTAGGCATACTTGGTTGACGTGTTGAATTTTTTTTTCTTTTTTTAGTAGCAAAAGTAACCACTTGTAATAATTAGTGTAACAAGCTATCTAAAAAGCTAAAACAAGTACTATTCTAGTATGATTAACAAGAGGCAGGTGACAAAATTAGCTCATACAAATAGAATATGTTAATGTATTGATTAGTTATTGATTGCTTATTTTAGTCTAACTCAAATGCTCAACCAATTACATAATACATTAAAAATTATATTAATATATAGTTTAAATTGATCAATGAGAAATTTCATCAAAATATTATTAAGTTTTTGCACAAATCTTCTCTCTTTTGGGGTGTTTTTGTTAATTTTGTCCTTGAATAGAATGCTTTAATTTTTTGCCTATATTGTTGGTTTAATGAAAATTTATGGATCAAGATATTCATATCTATAGACTAATTTTACGAGGCATAACTCTAAAAAAAACTTTTATCTCCAGCATAAATTGAATAGTATTACTATGACCTAATTCTCTCGGCATAATTAAGCTTGCAAATTTCTTGTCTCGCTCAGCGTAAATTTTATAGAAATTAAGTTATATCTTTCACAACTTGTGGGATAAATCATACCATGAAAATATAAATTTATGCCCTGTAAAAAATTATTTATTATTTCATCGCATAGCATGATTATTGATTAGGAGTATTTTCTACCTCTCTTTCGCTACTTAAAGTGTTGAAGGACAAAAATTAAACACTACCCCAAAATAAAGACCCATTTATGTGAATGACTCACATATTATCAAAAACATATATATTTTTTATTTGATATATTATATATACTCGTGATAAAGAAAAAAGTAATTTTATTAGAAATTAAAAATTACTTAAAAAATGAATAAATTAACTATAACTTAATTAGACAATCCATTTCAACCCAAATAAATCACTTCAACACAATTCAGTCCCGTCCAAATAATTTAAATTGATCAATAATCTATATACTTATTAACTTAATTCATTTTGTTCGAACAAATTCAAATCAATCTAATCCAAATAACTTAAATTAATCAATAAATCTCATACTTATGAATTCAATTTATTTTATTCCAAATAATTTCAAATCAACCCGCCTATTTGACATTTCGACCGAACAACATGGTCCAAGAAATTATTCTTTCTTTTATCTTCCTCCAAGAACCCTCTTTGCTACTTCAAACATTAACTCTATGTGCTCCACGTGTCGGATTGTACTAACTTTACCGCACCTAATAACAGCTTGCTAGAATTCACCTAAAATACTACTACTTTTATGAAAAAAATTTATCAGCATTATATATTTACACAAATAGTATAAATATATATAATATGTATTTGTATATATACTTCTATCATTATTAATTAATGTTTTTAATTATATTATATTATTCACAATAAATTAAATTAATCATATTCCAGTTGAGCCCATGTATCTAGCAGTTTCTGACCGGGAATAAATTGTCCTTTCTCTCCATTTATTGGGACTTACTCCCCCGGCTTTGCTAGACGGAGCCAACAAGAAAAGTATTAAGATCTGACTGTACCACCATCTCGAAACCAAGTCAAAACAACCAGTATGAAAACTCTTTCATACCTAGATTGAGTCTAGTATATCTTCATAGTTAACATATGTAAGAGGTTCGATTTTCGACATAGATATGAAATTACTTAGCCGGACATTGTCCGGGCAATAGAGATAAGACTTCCCTATAAGATAAACATATTTTTTCTGAGCTTCGGTCCATTTCCCAGAATGAAATCTAATCAAATATTCATTATTATCATGAGGATTGACTTGCTTTAGAATTCCCCAATAACCTATATTGGACGCATCCGTCTCAATGATTTTTTCCCAAGATGGGTTGGCATGAGTAAGACAAGGCAAAGAGTTTACTCTTTGTTTAACACTTTTTACTAAAGCCGTATGACTGTCAGACCAAGGTTCTTTATAACCCTTTTTTAACCTATCATAAAGAGGAGCCAAATCTCTCAACAAATTTTTATAAAAAGGAGAGATATAATAATTTAAGCTTCCTAAAATCCGTTGTAATTGCGTTCTATCAGAAATAACATCCGGAAATTTTGAAGCAAATTCAATAGATCTCTGAATAGGCGTTATCTTGCCTTGACTGATGAGACGACCCATAAATCTTACCTCAGTTTGAAATAAACTCATCTTTAGTTTGGATATAACTAAACCATGTTGAATCACAATTCTTTTAAAGATGTCTAAATGCTTAATATGCATTTCAAAAGTTTTTGTGTAGACCAGAATATCATCAATGTAAACTATAACGAACTCCATATAGGGATTGAAAATATCATTCATAATTTTTTGAAATTCAAAAGGGGCATTCTTCAATCCAAATGGCATCACATTCCATTCGTATTGCCCAAAGGAACATTGAAAGCAGTTCTGTAAGAATGTTCCTTAGCAATCTAAATTTGCCAATACCCTGACTTTAAATCAAATTTTGAAAATATGTTAGCTTCATATAATCTGGATAGTAAATTCCTTTTATTGGGAATCGGATATCTGATCCATTTCAAATATTTATTTAAAGGCTTATAATTTATCACCAATCTGGGAACACCTCTCTCTTTTTTAGCAGCATTATTAACATAGAAAGCTGTACAAGACCAAGGGGACTTAGAATGCTTTATTAGCTTTTTTTGAAGTAAATTATCAATTTCTCTTTTGTAAAATTCGACCAATTCTGAATTCATCTGGCAAGGTCGAGACTTAGTTGGAATATCATCTTCTGAAAAAAATTCTTCATAAGGAAGAGTAACAATATGCTTTTTTCTATCCCAAAAAACACTTGGATGATCAGCACAAATATCAATCGAAAGTTGTTCAGTAATCAATTTGATCTTTTCCTGAACTTTTATAGATTTTAAAGTATCTAATATATTCATACTAAAACACTCCAATTGAAGTGTATCAACATGCTTTTGCTTCATATCAATTAAAGCACTGATTTCTTTTGATATAGGATCAGTAATAAAAGTATAACTAATTTTTCGGTGATCAGTACCTGCAGAAAATCCTTTTGCATCAATATGAGTGAAAGGATAAACAGCATTTATAAAAGGGGTTCCAAGAATAATTGGAGGGTATAACTGATTTTTTACCAAGAAAAAAAAATGCGGAATGCAGACTTTATTTTGGCAAATACTAACGTTGGACAGTTTATACATTATATCTAAAGCATGTCCTGATGCTGATTTAACTACATGAGTAGTTTTTTGAAAATATTTCGTAGGAACTAATCCTTCTTGAATGCAGCTAACATCAGCTCCACTATCAATCATAGCCACATCAATTATTGAAAAACTATTGTCAATTAAAATTGTGCATTTAACATATCATTTATGAGCAGTTATAACTTGCATCATTCCATGAAACGAATTATTTTTAGAATCAAGATTATTAGTAAATCTTTGTGGTTCTTCATCCAAAACCACACCTTTACCTTTATCACTAGAAGCCTCAGTCAAAGAATTATATTTCTCTACCTGAGATATCCTGTGATCACAAATCATTTGATTTTGTTTTAAAGATTTAATCTCCTTTTTAAGATTCTCAATTTCATATTTTAAATCATCGAAAGAGGAATCTCTTGATGGAATATTTATATTATTCAAGTGATTATTAACCTCCTTGATGGAATAAGGTGCCTGATATTCAAAGCTTCTGGATTTTTCAAAAGGTTTTGAAGAACTTGATCCAGAATTATCTGCTAGATCAATAATTGTTTCCCGAAGTTTGTTATCAGTTACCTCCTTAAAAAGTTCTATCACATTATCAGATGTAATAGTATTAACATTCAAATCTTGAAATTGAGCTTGTAATTTGTAAAATTCATCATTTTCACAAACACAATTATCACCTTTACAAGTTTGACAAGAATTATCACAAACCTTTTCATCTTCAGAGAAATCGAGTAAGTCGACTTCAACTTCTGATTCGGAAGGTGAATCATAATCGGATTCAGAACTAGAAGTGTATAACAGACCGTAGATCTTATCATGCAGATCTCCTTCTAATTCAAGAGCTTTAAGCTTTTCAAGCTTACAATTTGGTGCTATGTGACCAAACTTTCCACATCGGTAGCACTTAATGTTTGCCAAATCTTTCTTAGACCGATTTTTAGCAAACCTTTTAGATCTTCGGTAGCTCTTCTTAGCTTCCCGTTCTTCTTTAGATCTTTTTCTAGATCTTTTTTTCTTATATGGACTATCATCCGAAGAGTATCTGTGATACTTATCTTTCTTCTTTTTAGAAGTTTCTGGTAATCCAAACTGGGTACAAAAATCTCCCAATTGATTTTTCTCTTTCAGCTTATCCATCTTCAGCTGTCTAGATAATCTTAACTCGTTACACAAGTTCAATCCTTCTTGTGTACATACCCCTATCAATTTTCCATAAGTTAAGTCGCCATAAGAAATTTGTATCATGTTTCCCCTTAAAGCTTTTCGCACCCTTTCTGCAAATAAAGAAGGAAGGCTATCTATGAACTTTGCTTTCCAATAATAAACACCTAACATGAATAAATATTTACTTTATTCAATTAGCAGAATGAGATTCCACTATTCACTTACGTCTTTAATCAGTTTCAAATCAACATACTAGCAATATTATGACTTCGAAAAATAACATTAAAATTTGTAAATAAAATAATAAATAGAAGATTTTTATATAAATATATTTCTTTTATTTAATGTATAAATGGATATTTATAAGAGATCATTTCTTCTATATATAAGAGATTATTTCCTCTTTTGTGATTATTACGAAGGTAAAAAATTCTAATAAAAACATAAAAAATAATATCAGATCTGGAAATGGAATTCAAATAAGCAATTATGCTCCATCTTTTGGCACTAATGTAAAAACTTCTCCAGTATTAAGGTGATTCAAAATTAAATATATGCACCAACAAAAAAAATGACATGTCTGTAAATGACATAATATATAAACGTGTTTTTTAACATGATTTTAAATAGTATATATGTTTTTCAATTTTAAATGTACGTAAGTAGACACTTAAACTTGTATAAGGTTGAATAAGTAGACACACACATCCTACATGACAATTTGCGTGTAATATACTTGAACTGATTTGAATTATGTCATGTAGCCTGTAGAACGTGGTAAGGTACATCAGTAAAAAAAGAATTACCAATGAATTCAATTGAATTCCTTGGTTGTGATTGTAGCTGTGGTCCTCACAAGCTTTATTCACCTTTTGTCCTAGCATGCCTAACCTAGGCAACATTCATTATGTTACTAGTCTTCAACAAAACTCTCATCTCTCCTCTTTGAATCTTCATTTTCAAGAAAAAAACATGGCAACTAATGGTGTTGGTGTGGTGGTGTTGCAAGTGAAGCACTGTTGTCAAGTGGAAAAATGTGGGGTTGATTTGGATGGTGCTAAGAAGTACCATAAAAGGCACAAAGTTTGTCAAGTCCATGCTAAGGCCCCTATTGTTCTGCTTGCTGGTTTAAGGCAAAGGTTTTGTCAACAATGCAGTAGGTACTCTTCTTTCAAATGATTCTTTGTCACATCATTGTTTTTAGCCAATTTTGAGTACATTTTGTTATATGCAGCATGCCATTTTCATTCAATTAAAAAAAGTCTAAGTAGCCAGGGGAAATATGTGTAAAATGAAGGGGATTTTCAATTGGTAAAAACACAATCTTTATGTATTAAGTAAATTGTTGATCCTCTTTGACACAAGTGAAGCTTATGGTTCTTAAGTTGTCTAGAAGCATAAGCTATTAAGTGAAGCTTATGGTTCTTGAATTGTCTAGAAGCATAAGCTATTACCTTCTCATGCTGCATTAAGACGCATCCAAGATCAACCAAACCCAAGAAACTTTGAATCTCCGTTGGAGTACTGGGCTTGGACCAATTCTTCACTGCTTCAATCTTTTGGAAATCTAGCTAACTACCTTGCAAGGACGAGCTAGCTTGGGACTAGGGTTCTTCACCTTTCGATGAAAAACTACACTATTTATGCATGATTAAAATTCTTCTTTATGTAATATAATTGATCTTGAACCCCTTTAGCTAGTTATTGTACCTACCTTTTCATATTTTTTTATTACATGTTTGGTTTGCTTATTAGAAACATGTATTACATAATTTTTAAAAATAAATTATTTATTTTAGTAGAAAAGAGATTTGAAGGACCTCAAAGATATTCCCGATATAAGTGATCTCGGTATATTATTACTCCACCCTCTAACAAGAATAACTTATTCTAGCACTAATTACTAATCTTTCTCCTTAAGCTTTAAGGCAAACTGTATGGCGGCTAGAAAGAAAGACGCCCTCACCTTCTCTGGTATCAGTGAGAGCAATTAAAGTATCCCATCGACCTTCTTTTATAGATATATATAAAATCTTCAATGAGTAGAAATAAGAACCTTACTAAGAAAGGGCGTTTGTTGAGTAAGGCCAGCTTTCGAGCTCATGCACCTTGTATAGGTTGGGCGCCATATAACTTCTCACTAGATTAATAACCAAACAAGACAAAGGGATAAAACAATACTAATTTTTTTATCTCAAAACTATTTATGCTTGTCCAGCATACCAAACGACCTCTTGGCATTTTAATACATGACATATGCCTCTCATTCAGGTTCCATGAACTCTCAGAATTTGATGGCACTAAAAAGAGCTGTCGCCTGCGTTTAGAGGGACACAACAAGCGGCGTCGCAAAATACCACAGGCTGTTGAGCTGGAAGATAAACAATGCAGGCAAATTAATGGGGAAGCCAGGCCACATATGGACATGACTTTCAACCAGGAATACCATCCACACTGCTGACATCTCTGGATGAAATGCTTACTCTCTTCTGTCAGCCCCCTCGGGGCATTGTTGTTATCCCTCTATGTTGCTAATTTCTAGTCAGACCTATCGTTCGATGCTTGTAATGAAAGCAGAACTCAAATAATGTTGTAGTGGTTATCCTAGCAACAACATTCTGTTTATTTGAAGTTTGTGTGCAAACAGCTCCAGATGTTGGAACATAAAGTAACATGACAAAAGTAAGAACTAGTTCAGATTTTACATTTTAAACAAACTCCACGCGAACATTACATCATCTAACAAGTGCATATAGTCATAATTATTGGAACCTTACAACTACGCAGGATATATCATCGGTACTTCCCTTTGCAAGAGCATGTTCATTGAGATGCTTTGCAGCTGATCGTGCATCCTTAATATCTTTAATGCAATCTGCAGCTTCTTCATTTGACAGTACCTGATAATTTACTCAAAAAGTTAATCTGATAACACTAGCAACTATGTCATGCACACGAGTATATAAACGTTACAGGAACAAAACTATGTTCCTGTGAATAATTGTCACAGAAATTGTATTCATAAACTGTATTGCAATGTATCTCATATATCAGCAAAAACTAACTTTTATGAAGAGAGTAATGTTTTTTGATGTCCAAGGTACCCTCCTATTTTGAACTTCTTCATATATTCGATAAGCGATCAAAACATAATCCAAAAATAGAAGTATCTAACCTTCCATACGCCATCACTAGCCAAGATGAGAAACTCTGTACCATCATCTATGAGCTCTACCACAACATCTGGCTCTGAACTTAGATGCATCTTCAAGCTCTTGTCGCCAAATGCTCTTGCTACTGCTAACTGCCCATCAACCCGAGGAACATCACCTGAAGAGAGGAATTTTGTTTTAAACAGAAAATTCTAAACTCGAGCACAATAGAGTAGAAGCACGGGCACTCATTCCCCTGCTTCCATTCCCACTTCTGGCCATCAACGAAGACATGGACCAGAACCACATATTCGCAAACGGCTTTCAAATTATTTAGTAAGTTGAAGTTTCTCAACAAGGCTCCACATACTATTTTTCGATGGACATGAGCAAAAACTTCTTGGTTTTGGCGAAGGGGGTACTAACTCTGTATTTGCAAACCTACTACCCCTTTACCTCCTCTAAAATAACAGGATTATATGGTCGAAACAACATTCACATTTGCATCACCAACTTAATGTCGATAAGAAATTGGATTCAAAAGCAAATTTGCATATATGTTCAAAAAAGTCCATAAATGCAACCCTTCGCATATAAGTACGTAAATTAGATCTAGTAAAGGTAAATTCATTTGAACACTAAGGATGGTTCTTTCCTATCATTGACGCATAAATGAAGATACTATTTGGTAGTGACTGATTTCTTCAATGGTTTCCTTCGGACTCTATAATAAAATTACAAATTATAGTTTCGCACCTGGAAAATTGGACACGAAACCACCTCTGCCCTCGATGATCTCCCTCTCTCTGCCAGGCTCATGATCAATGGACAGCTGCTTGGCTACTCCATTTTTGTAAATGACGGCACGAGAATCTCCGACATTGGCTATAACTAACTTCTGACCATTAATCAATATGGCTGTAACAGCAGTGGACCCTCCTTTCCCCAAATCAGCAGCCTTATCCAAAATAGTTGTATCTGTTATGCGGTAGGCTCTCCTGATTGCGGACTCTGGTTCAGCCCAGAAGTTAGGCTACATAACGAAACAGAAAATGTAATGAAAGTTGATGGAATTCATTCAAGCTAAGAGTCACGAAACTGAACGCACAACAACCGGCACTAATTGAAGACTGAAGCGGCTCTACAAAATATATGTCAAACATTCAATAGTAACCCGAACGCATTACCTCATTCAGAATATTATTGAATAGGTGAGATCGGAGGTACTCGGGAATCTCATGGCTTAAATGGCCATCAAATATTGCAAATAGACCTAGTTCATTTTCGTCAACTTGCTTAAATTGTGCAAAAACATAGTCTTCCATGGTGTGATGTGATTTTCCCTCAACCATGTGATACCCATGGGTTATGTTCTTTGACATCTTGCTCTTACCTCTTCCGGTATCAGATGAACTTAAACCAACCTTTTCCTGCAGGACGAAAGAACCGTCTCACAACACATATATATATCAGGCAATTCATCATAGAACTTGGAGAAACTTCACCATGGTGGCAAAATTTCCACATAAGCTGAGATACAACAACACCAACAACAACTACAACAAAAACAGCTTGTAGCGACAATAAATATACACATTAATAAAGAGTGCTAAAGCCTTTACCTGCATTAGTTAATTGTCATTGGATCCAGTGTCGCTATAGGCTTTAGGGACATTTACAAAGAATGTTGCTACTAAAAATACATATTTGGCAGCAATTAAGCTATTGTCGTTCAATTAGTTGCCGTCATTGCATATCATCATCATCCTAGATAAAATCGGATCTTTTTTCATCATTTGAAAATTTCTGCCTACTTTGTCTAAGGAATGGTCATAAACTTCTATTTCCTGAACAAATTAACACCACACACAGCTGCTCTATACTAGGACTTCAATTTAAAAATATTTAAGAGGCAAATTGTGACACTTAGAAGCCAACTAGTTCATCAGCTAAGTTTATTTGATGTCGATTACGTAGATTTATCATAAACAGTCTCTCTATCCTACAAACGTCAGGTAAAGACCGCGTACATTCTAACCTTCATGTACAATTATTACATTGGGCATGTTGTTTGTTGTTAACAACTAACTTTGTGGGAAACATTAATCATATAATCAAAACATAATACAACAAATAGGCTTAGCAATCGTCTTTATCTTCTTCTAATTATTACGAAAAGAAGGCTAATTTAACAAGTTATTTTGAAGGGAAAGCCATAATAAACGTAAATTTTTTTTTTTTTTAAATTAGTAATTTAGATGGAGATTTACACCAAGCTAACAAATAACAAAATTCAATTATTTTTTCTGCAGGATCAAAACCAAAACTCAAGAGAGATTTCTAATTACGTGCAAATAAGCTGAATTATTTACAATTAATTAAGATCCACGAGTAATATACATAGATCAAGGTAGATCAATTATGTTTAGGACAGGGTGATTAGCAATTTTAATTATGTATACGTACCTTAATTTTGTCGATGATTTCTTTGCCTCCAGTCATGGTGCAAAATTAATAAAATCGAATAAAACAAATCAATAAAAAAATGTAGAAGAAGATTAGAATTAGAAAAGAAAATTGCAGAAGGAAAGTGACAAGTGTAGAGGGAAAGAGATGACAAAGGTTCCTGTTTTCGACACGTCTCCTCTTTTACATATCTTACTGTCTACGTTTTGCTCGGACGTCAAATGGACCGGTTGGATTAAACTAAAACAAATTAAAATGGTCTAATGAATTAGCACGTTATTAAATTGCTTAAAATTATAATATTTATAAAATATTTTGATTAGTTTTTTACGGATCAATTTAAATTAATACTCCACAAATTAAATTTAAACGAAAAAAATTATAAGACGGAAAATTAAATTTTCATTGACAAGTTGAAAATTTAAATAGTAAATTAGTTGAGTTATTACGACTTTTTTAACTTTCTAATTATTATAGCTTTATGTGTACACGAAAAAAAGGAATATATTCTTGGCTGGAATTTTTGAATCGGGAATCGGGATAGTTAGTTGTGAAATTATTTTATACCATAGTCTTGATATTATTTTATTCTATATTCAATATTGACACAGTGATATCAAGATTAGCTAGTCACCTTGAAATAAAACAAAACTACATGGCAAAGATGTTTTCTTCTAAAAACTTGTTTCGATGGTTGTTACGTGTATGGTATTGTAGTGTAGTGTATTAATTTGACGAATATAATATTTAGCTATATATTATTATGTAAATTTTTATCATTTTTAATAACATAATCAATAATTTATAGATAACACTTCAAGTTATTGATTCATGAACCGTATATAGACGTGAAACTTGACACACAGATCGTGTTTCAAGTATTTGGGGTTAGTAATTTAAGATAGTGAGTAGATAGATGAAGATGTCACACGTCATATTGCTACAGAGTGAATGAAATAGAGGCTTACACTAGATTGTTGTCAAGATTTAATGGTAAGTTCTACAAAGTGTTCTTTATACTGACTATATTATATGAAGTGAAGTGTTAGTCAATCAAGAACTCTCATTTTCAAAAGATCATGAAAGTATTACAAATAAGGATACCTAAACAGATGTAGAAGCATACCAAGAAATATAAGATTACGAATGAAGATGCGGAAAGTGAAATTGAGTAATTCGATTATGTGAAGAGGGGATGTGGGATGTTCCGATAAGAACGTGTGAGAAGTTGGCCGTAGTGGACTTGTACCTCTTTTTAGTGGACTCCAAACCAGGTCAAGGATAGTACTAACTTGATCCCAATCCCTTCAAAAGTAGCCGTACCACTCTAAGAGGCCCTGATCCAAATCGTTTTAAATATTTGGAGGCCCAAACTAAATTACTCAACAAATTTGCAAATTGGTCCCAAAAGATGGGCTAATTTACATCCTTCTTTAAAGGCGGTTAGCTAAATTTAAATTTTATCTCTGTTTTAAAAGTTGCGCATATATATATACATTGGATTGTCGTTTAACTTCTATAAAACTTTAAATCGCTACGTAACAGTCTCTTATAAGATTCATAAGTACAAGAGAAATAAAAAGGTGATCATTTACTAAATAGTCGTCCCATAGAGGGACAATTGAATTTCTTGAAATATTTTATGTATAACAAAAATTTAGAGCCTGTTTGGCATTGCTACTAAAAATTGCTTATTTCTAAAAGCATTTTTTTAAAATGGCTTATCAGAAAAGTGCTTTTGAAAAAAAACAATTTGTGTTTGGCTAATTTATTTGATAAGTGCTTTTTATAAGCAAATTGTGTTTGGCTAATCTTTTTAAAAAAGTGCTTTTGAGAGTCAAATTACGATAAAGGGCGAGTATTAATGTACTTTTAATATTAAGATTATTTTATAGAGAGAAACTAGTTTAAACATCTATTATAAAAAATTAAATTAAATTTTTATTTTTATTAAATTAAAATATTCATATTCAAACTTTCAATAAATATTATACATTTTTTGGAGGGTTTAAATCTTTAATTTTTGTTTTTCTTTTTTTTCCTAATCTTGCAAAAATATTTTTGTTACCCTTTTTCTAATTCTGCGAAATAATATGTAAAATAATAAATAAAATAATAATAATAATACATAAACGTAAAATAAAATATAAAAATTATCATATAAAAATAAAAAATAAAATTATTAAATGAAACTCACCCAAACATATGAGATATGTTAATTAAATAATAAGAGATATATTGGTATATATAAGGGATATTTTAGTCTTGAAAAAAATAATTTTCTGTTTTGCTTCTGCTTTTTTTAAAAAGTAGAAATTTTTAGCTTCTTCCCAACAGCAGAAAAACTGCTTCTGCTTCCATTTAAAAACAGTTTTACAGGTTTGCCAAACACCTAATTTTTCAAAAAAAATGTTTTTTTCTCAAAATAAGTGCTTCTTGGCTGCCAACAGCAATGTCAAACAGGCTCTTAGCTTAGGGAAAAAAAGTACTTCCTCTGTCCAATTTTATGTAGCACCCTTTCCTTTTTAGTCCGTCCCAAAAAAAATGTTACCTTACTATAATTAGAAATAATTTAACTTTAAAATTCCTCATTTACCCTTAATGAAATGATTTACAACCACACAAATATTCAAGGATTGTTTTAGACCACAAGTTTCAAAAGTCTTCTTTTTTCTTAAAATTGTGTCAAGTCAAACGGTGCCACATAAAACTGGACAGAGGGAGTATATAAAGTATGGTCATTCCATGTACCTTTTGTTTAAGTGGGCTCCAATCCAAGTCAAAGGTAGAAATAACTGACCCGATTTCCTTCAAAAGTAGCCGTACAATGAAGACTGAAGCACACTTAAAGGCCCATATCCAAATCGTATAAAATATTCAGAGGCCCAAACTAAATTACTGGACAAAGTGCAACTTTGGTGGACCCAAAAGAAGTTGTTAGGCAGACATGGGCCCCAAATGAGTCATCCAAAAGGAAAAAGTTTAGAAAAGTTATGGATATATACAGTTCGATCAACTAGTTTACCAATATGGTCAAAATATACATAACTTATTCACCAATAGATATGTATATTATATGTATATTCTGTATAAAGTATACATACATAGTCTAAGGAATTGTTTGGTGTGAGGCATAAGGTATAATAATCTGAGGGATAAAATTCAGGACTATTTTATCCTGCGCTTGGTTGGAGGTATAAGGCAACTCTGAGATTATTTATCCCCCGTCATTTATATCTTAGTGATAAAAAAAAATTATATCTTAGTGATGGGATAAGTTATCCCATATACATGGTGGAATAACTTATCCCGGGATAACTAATCCCGAAATAACTTATTCCAAATCAAACGACTGCTAAGTGTTTAGAGATGTAATTCTCCTCAAAAATTCGTGTCATCTCTTAATTTATATACTTTTTATTCCATGATCTGAAAATTCATAACAAGCTAAAAATCTTATGTAAAAATATCAAATTACGATCTAAAATTTATGCATATCAAACGACGATCAAATATTTGTGAATCTCAAAAACTATATTTGCACAAACTTTTAAAAATAGAAATAAAATCTAAATGATGACCTAAAGAAAACACAAGTGGGAGACACTAAATTTTCAAAGAACTTTTATTGTCTCTTGGATTTGGATTTATTAATGCCCAATAGATCCAAGTGGAAGTCCTCAATATTTGCTTTTTTGCTTCATTAATCAAAGAGACCAATGTTGAACTCATCATTGTATTTGTCTTGGGATTCAAAGACATCCCCAATATGTTATCACTTGAGTTTTTTGGGTCCCCCTCGTTGTGTTTTTGTTTTTTTACTCTTTCTTTGATATATATCTCTACTTTGCTTAAAACTTCTTTTACTTTACATGGAAGTGTTCTCCTAGAGTTAGTCTCTTCATCTTTCAGGTATAAAGCAACAAAAGCAAATAAAATAAAGTAGGTCTATCAACCATAGAGTGAGAGGGTATTTCTTTGGGGAGAATTGTGATAAAATCTATTTACATGTATTGCGATTAATTTTAAGGACTATTTATTCTATCATTAGTACATATATTAGATAACTTTGTCCATTAACCCTTAGATAAATGAGGGGAAATCACACATAGTTTTCGTTGAATTTGAACGAAAACCTCATGATTCTCAACTTACTTTATTGTTCACTAGATCATAATCTCATATCCTTAGGTGATCAACGAGTGAGTATTCTTGTGAGGAAGAAAATTTCAGTTTACACATAGAAGATAACTAGAAGTAATTGTTGATAATAAGTAGAATTAGTAACTCAAAAGAAACATTAATAAGGACGGGTGTTTATCTATTTTCCTCTATTCTTTATTAGTATTTGAACAATCATAACAGAGTGATTGTAGTCTTAAAGAACAATAACTACTAACGGTAAAATGGAAAAAAATTTCTTAAACTTTTAAAACGACAAATAATTTGAGACAGAGAGTAATAAAATGGAATATAATTATATTTCACTGTTAAAATCTTGAGAAATAAAAGTTCTTAAATCCTCTAGTTGGATTAGAGTAGGTAATAAATCTCAATCTCTTTTCATTGACTTTTAAGCCAACCGATCACTAATCTTGATTATGATGATCTGTATCAAATTAATAATAATAGTAAACTAGTTATTATTATATAATCTACACAACATATCAACATAATTTCATACACTAATATTCAGTAAATCTACACGCTTCCAATATGATTACTTATGCATATAGAGTAACTAAATTAATCAAATCTATAGTTGGCAACTTAAAAGTATTTTTTTTAAAAAAATTATCACATGATTTTTAGTCATTTAGACCACTAAACTTCATTAGCAAGTCCCAAACAAGGGGTCCATGTATCCCCTCTTTAGGGGAAAAAGCCAACTCTTTATACATTTTTCATATCAACAAATATTTCGTGATCGAGTATAAAAATGTTTATAATATGACCAATTTGCATCGATTGACTTACAAATTTTCCGATTTAGCTCCATTTTCAACGAAAATAATTCTAAATCCGATGGACAATCGTGGTAGAAAGAGCAATTCAGGTGACAAATTTTCATTTCCAATTATTATGCCGGTTCAGGAAGGACAAGAAATGGAATTTGAATTTTCCGGTAGTGTTTCGCCGGGATCTCCTAAATCTCCGGCGGATCATTTGTTCTTCAAAGGACGGTTATTGCCACATTATTTCCCCTGTCAACCGGTTAGTAATATAAACAGTCCGATTTCATTTTCGCGATCAACGAGCAGAACAAGTAGTGCTAGTAGCAGAGATTCGCTCTGGTCCTCGCGCAGCAACAGCACGAATAGTCGTAGCAGTTGCAGCAGCAGCGCGAGGACCAGCACGAGTGAATCTTCTGAAAGGAAATTGATAAATCAAGGGAAGAATTCAGCGTTTGCTATGTATAGGAATTCGTCGAATAATATGAATTTTTCGACTACTCTGCATACTGGAATTTCGCCAAAATGGCAGTTTATTGTGACACCAGCACCAGTTAAGAAGAAAAAACACCAATTTTCAGCTCCAGATATGAAGAAAAAGGGGCAATTTGTTTCGAAATCTCAGAAACAGAGTGCGAAAGGAGGCAAAGAGTTGAAATCGAGGAAACAGAGGAAGGAAAATGGTAAGAGGAAAGTGAGATTTTGGTTTTTGAGAAGAGTTTTCAGGAAGTTTATGTCAGCTTGCAGAGAATGTCACGCAATGGAACCAACAAGAAGAGAGAGGATTTCTAATCGGTGAAAGCTATGTTGCTCGAATTCTTTCAAAATGTCAATGGCTCGTGGGTGCATGTCAGATATTTCAAAAATAGTGTATTTTAAGAATCGAGTACGAGCGACATAGATGGAATGATTGACATTATTAATTGATTGTGTCCTAATAATTACTGGCTAGTTGTTTTATATGTGGCTAGTGTGGTTATGATTGGCTAAATTTTTAACTTTGGTAATTATTGATTTTATGATTTTGGGAGAGAACATTTTTCTGAAGTCATATAAGTGATTAAGCTTTGAGCTTTGATTTGTGCAAGGTTTGTGACAAACCTTTTCTGTCAAATAGATGTTTTGTTTCTTCATCTCTTAACTTGTTTGTCGGATATATATTGAGTAAGATTGACTAAAAGAGAAAGCTTTCAGAGTGGAGAGATCGCATCTATCTCACTAATCACCATTTAAAGATAGTATTTGACTATTTGCCCTTCCATCCGAGCATTGCTTTTTATTAGTACCATTTAAGGATAGTTTTTCCCCTTCCATCCAAGCATTGGATAGATAGAGAGGGATCGGAGGGCATAGTTTTTTATTTTTTTCATGTTGACAAAGATTTAAACAATAAAATTAGATGGTGATAGATGAGTACATGATTGAATTGATCAAGTCATGTAGGAATAAAATTCAAGTCTTCCACTTTGCTAGGAATTAGGATGACTCAGCTGCATATATTACCGCACTTCCACTTGACACAATTATAATGATAACTGATTTGTCTCACAATTGGATATTGCCGCCATAAAGACTTGTGGCTATTGCCGCCATATATAAAAGATGGTACATTTCACTACAATCACCAATAAAGCGGCTAAAAAGACGAGCAAAGCGCTGGTGTTTTTCACTCAAAAATATATCAAGATTATGAATAGAAATAGAGAAGAGAATTTTAGTAGTTTAGTTGATTAACTACATAAGTATTCACTTTTTTTATGAAAATTTAATTTTCTACGTGTAATTTCTTTTTCCTTCCCCTCCCCCTCTCCCAATACTTCTAATTGCTATAACAAAATGTTACGCTATTATAAAAAGCATATAACATAAGATGATACATAAGTCAATTTCAAAAAAACTTATCATAATGAAATATTATTATAGAAAAATCTGATCAAATATAGTGATCGAAATTCAAATAAAACGAAAAGTTACCTTTAAAAGTTGTACTAAACAATGATAAACTCTCCTATTACTGACTTGGATATAATAAATAAATTCAAATGATTTATATAAGCCATCTCTAACTAATTTAATTTATTGAAACTCAAAACTTTCTTTTCATTTATGTGATTTTCTTTTTCTTAAAGTTTTGTTTCAAAAAAAAAACCAAATATAATATAACTTATATACTTCTCATTTTATCGTTAGTGATAACTTTTTATAGTTTATAACATATTTAAGATTATAAGTTTTAAAAAAATTAAACTATATAAATAACATATCTAAAATCATAAAAAGTTTTGAATATTTTTTATTGTTTATTTAAAATTTCATGTTTAATTAAATAAATTCACATAAATTTAAACGAAAAAAAAATTGATTTCATATCTTTGGATTCTAGTAGACTTGTCCTATGTACCAAGGCAAAAATTAAGGAATAAAGAAAAGATTCAACATCAACTCACCACCAAAAGTTACTCCCATCTTCCCGCCTCCCAAAATATGCCCCATGGGCCATGACAACACACCAAAAGCCAATCCTTCTCAAACAGTCTAAAGAAAAAAGAAGACTTCATTTATTTACTTTTTTTTCCTCATAGAAAATTAGTAGATAGTTGAATTTTCTTTCGTTTTATGATGGAATTATGTTTAGTGGGAGTTTAGTAGGATTGTGTTTGTCATAGTATTAGTCGTATACATGTAGTTTAATTTCTTGCTCTTGATATTTGTTAGACTATTATCATTTGTTGTCTATTGTGTTTCTGTTACCACATTATCTCGATGTTGTTTAATTGACATAGTTTCTTCATTATCGTATCTTCACTGCATTTGAACCAGGGATCTTTTGGAAACAGGCGGTCTATTTCTCATACAATCTATCCTTCGCAGCTTCCGCTCATAAGCTAGTTATGTTATTGTTGTTGTATTGATTTTTCAACAAGTGTCCAGTACTGATTAAAAATCTTGAAGTTTGTGATTCCGAAATTTAAAATATGTAATCTATATAAAAAAAAATTCTACAAATATATAAGATTTGAATGAGTTTGACAAAATTCATATCTTTCGAGCTAGCTCTACATGACTTTGGGTTAGATTAAAAGCGGAGGATCATTACACATCCTTTAACTTTCGAATATACATCTTTTATCACTACGTTATAAATTCCTAATGACTTTGTTGAAATATCCTACAAATGGGTCCTCCACTAAAAACAACAACGAGAGGAAAAAGTAGGATCAATTGTTATTCGTTTTAGCCAGAGGTCTCGGCTTTGCAAAGAGGAAAATTTAAATTTATCAAGTTTCAATGCAGATATCGAACATTGAATAGGGAAAATAAAAAAAATAAAGAGAGAGACCAAGCAGTAATGTTATTGTAGATCTTTACATAAGAGTACTATTTTAGATAAATCTTAGAACATAAAGTTATAACTTTCAATTATTTTGAATATTTGGGCTCCTTTATTGTGTAATGTCAACTCACCAAATGTCAATAGGATTTGATCTATTATTTGTCATCACACCCTAATTTTCAAATGTTGACCCACATATGTAGTGGTTACACTAAGCTAACAAAAAATACTCCTCAACTTTGACCCCTTAATTACTCCTATCGTCCTAATTCAAATGTCGTACTTTTCTTTTTGGTTCGTCCTAAAAAAGTGTTCTTTTCTATATTTGATAAGTTTCCAATTCCAATATTTTACGTGACAAGTAATATTTAAAAATCTCTTTTTATTTCTTAAACTTCATACACAGTCAACCTAAAACACTTAAATTAGGACACGGAAAGTAACTTTTATATTGAACAAATTCTTTTTAAGAAACCATGTTAGATCCTCTAGAAATGCATGATATTTTAATGATCCGACACGAGCGCAGAGACATTTTTGAAGGAACATTACACTAATTTAAAATCTACTAGACATCCATATTCTTCCTACAAAAAAAATCATAGAGAAGCATAAATTTTCCTTCATTTCTAGATAAACTGATCAAAGAGACTACAAGAAAAAGTGAAAACATTCAATGGTCCAAAGGATGAAGGAAAATCAAACTATTAAAAAGCACTACATTAAGCAGAAAACAGAACTCAAAGCTTTTTCTTAAGTACAACTTCTCCCCACCATAACCCTGAAAAGGATCATTCCAAGAATCTCTCCATCGCATCAGGGTACATTCCTCCTTCATTCCTATATTCTCCTGGATTATTCGCGTGCTGATCGAGTGAAGTCGATGAATTAGAAGACGAAGCCATCCTAGCAGGAAGTGTATAGCTCCTCTTGAACTTGTCCATCTTCCGAACGCTATCAGGGTGGCTGTCCAGACTCAAGAAATCATTCGGATTAGCACCTCCGTTATTGTGCAAGCTCGAAGCATCTGAGTTCGGATTTGAAGTCTTTCCATCAAGACTAAGCGGGTGCTGATTATGATCCGGTTTGGTACCTAAACTATCAGGATTGAACAGGATCCTGGAATCATCATTTCTACCAGTGAGAGCACTGAAGAAAGTCAATCCATTAGGCCACTTGATATCATTCTCATGATCAGCAGTAGCTCCCATCATGTCTTCCATTCGTGGTTCGGATGAATGAGGAAGCTGAAGGAACATATGTGATTCATCTTTCGACTGTGGAATACCAAGTCTCGCGGAGTTTTGGAAGTTGGGAGAGGATAGTAGCGAAGATGCTGAAGGCATTGGCCTTGGTCCCCAGTTGAAAAGGGGAGGAGGAGCGCGGATTGGCATAGTCGGCTGCTTAAGAGGAATTGCAGATGAAGGTGAACTAGTCCTTGTTGAAGAAAATAGCTGTGACAAATAGAAGCCAGATTGATAGCCTAGAGACTCGAACATGTGCCTCATTCTTAACACGAAATGGAGGTCTTCCGGTATCTGAGAAGGACATAACATTCTTATAAATTAGCTCAACACGTTTAATTCGTGTTAAGTGATCAACTATGTTGCTCCGACTATCCAAATCGTTGCCGCACCCGTGTCAGATACTCCAAAAATGCACTACTTTTGGAGGATCTGACACGTACCGTTGGCATTTTTTTTAGAAGTCCGGGCACCATATGTGATCAGTATTTGAAAAAGTTCATTAATAACTGTTTCGGTTGCTTCCTCTGCATGCTAGAACAGTAATCACATGTCCATAGAGAAACAAAGATTATAGTAACAGCTAAAATAAACAAGATTTCTTTTTTTGGGAAAAGAGGAAATGAGCCTTACAATCTTGCAGGATCCCAGTTGCAATAGGCCATGTCCAGCTTGAATCACAGCAATAGTCTGCAACATAAAAACAGTACACTGTCACACACACATAAAGCTAAGCAAATAATGGCATACAAAACAAGCAAAGAAATCTTTATGCAGAGCAGCCTGGTGCACTAAGTTCCCACTATGCGCGGGGTCCAGGAAAGGGCCAGAACCACAAAGGTGCAAGAGGTTGTTTCCACAACTCGAATCCCGACCCCGCGACCTTCTAGTCACATAGAGGCAACTTTACCAGTTACGCCAAGACTCGATTTTGTAAATAAATAAGATATAGAGGCAATTATTGTTCTAAAGTTATGAATCTGACCTGAATCCCTGACTCAAACTGGTCAGTCCACTCAGGTGGGAGCTGCAGAAGTTAAGGTCAAAGGAAGATAAATCATCATCAACCATACAATCTTTCTCAGACCAATAATTGGCAAATGGAAAAATCAGTTCCCTAGGATAACCAAACATAAACACAAGTAAACATACAGCATCAAATGAACTCTGCCAGTAATTTGATATGTTTGGTTCACATTCAGTAGGCTCCTTGAAAACCCATTTATGACACTTATCAGAGGCAACTTTCCCCATCAACCTGCAAAACCAAAACCCAACCAATCAAAATAGAAAAAATAGTTACAAATCTTTGTCTCCTCCACCTTTTGGTTCTCTATTTATACTACTACTAGTCATCAACTAAGTGGTGAGAGAGTGTGGAGATGGAGAGTTTCAAAAATCCAATACCAACCAAATCACCTACCCAGTACCCACCCTTCTCCATAATTATATAACTGAATGGACATTTTGCTGAAGGCTTTTCTCACAAGATCTTCACCATCCATTTCTTCCAAGCAATCTGTTCCTCTACCTCTGCAGAATCCATCTTCCCACATCAACATCCTAGCATTAATCAACACAAAAAGAAAGTAAAGTTACAATCTTTCAGCTAAAAAAGAGATCTTTTTCCTTTTTTTTTCTTTTATTGACACAACTAAAAAGAGAGATTGAAGTCCACTTTCTTGAATAACACTAACTATGTCTCAGTCCTAAACAAGTTGGGGTTGGCTATATGAATCCCCACTTCTTCACTTAAGCTCATGAAGTCCAGTTTCTTGAACAACAATAACTATGCCTCAATCCCAAACAAGTTGGGTCGGCAATACGAAACCCCACAGTCCATTTTCTTGAACAACAATAACTACGCCTCAGTCCCAAACAACTCGGGATCAGCTATACAAAACCCCACTTCTTTTCTTTTTGGATACAGCTATAAAAAGAGGTTGAAGTCCATTTTCTTGAACAACAACTACTACACCTCAATCCCAAACAAGTTAGCTAAACAAAGGAGATTTTGAAGCCCATTTTCTTGAACAACAACAGCAACAATAACTTAACTCCACCTCAATCCCAAACAAGTTAGCAAAAAGAAGAGATTTTGAAGTCCATTTTCTTGAACAACAACAACAGCAACAATAACTTAACTCCACCTCAATCCCAAACAAGTTAGCTAAAAGAAGAGATATGTAAGTCCATTTTGTTGTTCCAAGAAAGCAAAATACTCACAAGCTACCATTGTCATCTCCAACTTTACAACCATTACCGCCTCTAACTCTCCTGCAAATAAGACAAAAAATGAGGACCCCAAAAGACAAGAAAAACGGAGACGAAGCATGGAAGAGACATACGGTCGAGGACGAATGGTCCAGAAGACTGAATAAGTCCACTCTGTGTTAAGACAGACGTTTCTAAGTGCTTCATGAAGGGCCATCATCCCAACTGCTTCTTTGCTTCTATCTGATGTTCCTGAGCCCACCATTTTTTCCCTTTTTTCTTTGTTTCTCACTTCTCTCTTTAATAAAAATTAAACCCCTTCTCTCTTCTCAACTCAAACTCAAATCCTGTAGAAAAATTTCTCTTAAAGATTCAATTTTTATTGTTTTTTTTAATATCTTGTTGAGCAAAAACTATACAATACAAATGCTTATGAACCACAAAGATAGAGACCCTTTTTTCTTCTTCACATTCCCACTACCCCCTTCCCCTTGTGTGTTCTACTTTTTACCTTCCTCTTGTATTAGATTACCAAATCTGACTACTTGGGTGAAACTAAGAAAAGGCAAACCAAAAAAATAAAAATAAAAATTGGAATGGCTTTATTAGTAAAAGGAGAGAAGAAGTAGTTATTTACTTCTTCCTTTATCTCAATTTAAGTTGCTTACCCTTTTTTTTTTATTTCTCACTGGACTTCGTATTCATATTGGAGCCCCATTATTTCATATCCACATTCAAACTCGAAACTTCTAATTAAAGGATGAACAACCTCATTCACTGCACTACATTAGTTGGTGGTGCTTACTTTTTTAAATCTATTATTTAAAAAAAGATTTTCTTCTTTAAATTTATTTGATTTATTTTACTTGATACAAAATTTAAGAAAATATAGAAGATTTTTAGATTTTGTGGTCTAAAATTAAAAATATGTTAAATCTATTGAATTATCTTTAATCTTGCCTTAAACATATCACTTGAAAAATTGAAATTAAAGAGTTGCTAAAAAGAAAAAAAAAGATATTTTTTTAAACAGATTAGAAAGTAGAATAGATCAAACAAATCAAAACAAAGAAAGTGTCTCTTTCTATATTTAATGAATTTTCTAATTGCAACTTTAATAAATTTAACACCTACGCACCACAAGATTCATAAGTCTCTATTTATTTCTTAAATTTGATTGATTTCATGTTCAATCAAATTAAGACATTTAAATTGAGACGTAGAGAATAACAAAGATTGTGTTAGAATAGTTTGAGTCATGGATATAAAACAACCTTTTTCAGGGTGACCTTTACTTCGTATAAGAAATTTTTCAACGTGAATTTAAATTTAATCCATCTAATTTGAATATCGAACATCGAATCAAAATAAAGAAGAAAAAAAATTGGAGATGCGTGCGTGCGTGTGTGGGGTGTGAGAGTGTGTGAAGGATATGTTTGTGTTTTGTTTGCTTTTGTGATTTACCATGAAAAAATGAGAGGTGGTGGGGACAGCTTTTATCTTCCCTCCCTAACAAAGCGCTTACACTGCACAACAGCAGGCAAAAAGGAGGCTCGTGCCTACAAATGTCAAATTACTATCTTGCCCTTCTCTTGGCTATTTATATTATTTTTTTAAAAATTAAAACTTTTTTTATTTAATCTTCAATATTTCTTACAAGTTACACCCAATCCTTTTATATGAGTGATTATTATTGTTTGAAATTGTTTTGCACGTGATGATAAATAAAAATCTATGCATTCAAGAATGTTTGAAGTTCATTCATGCACCAACCACAGTGTAATTTTATAAATAGAGTTTGAGAAAAGGAGAGCATAGAGTATATGTAGTTTTACCCGATAGTGGAGTCTGAATTTTGATTAAGGGGATTAAAAATATAAAGAAGTAAACACTTGAAAAGGTTAAAGAGGGTTCAACGTCAATTATATATCATAAAAAATAATTTTAATCATATAGAAATAGTATAATTTTCCATCGAATGGAGTTCGTATGAATCTCTAGGTCCTTACTAGCTCCATCTCTAATCTTACCCCTACTATGTAAAGATAAAGAGATTGTTTCCATAGAATGGTGGCTCAAGTTCATTCATTTATCATATGAGAAAATAAACGCCTTGTAATTTGAATAAAGAAAATGATTTATAAAAAACTACTTATTTTATTTACAAACTTTTTGTGTTACTTTTTACCAATCTTTGTGAAAAAAATCATATAGTAAAAGAATAATTATATTATAATGAAATACAAAGTCAAAATCTTTCGTCTTGTAGTAGTATCACATTTAATTTCTTTAAAATGTGAGTTGAAATTTCAAACTCAGAGCAGAGATTCATTCATCTTTTGCTGAAAAAGATAAAGGAAAAGTAGAGATTCATCTCACCTCTATGGACCAGAGGGAGAAGGAATTGCTCGGATAGTAAGCATCCCTCACTTTCTACTTTAAGGTTGTGAGTTCGAGTTATCAAGGCAAATCTCACCTCTATGTATTGATATCCTACTTACTTCTGATTAACTCATACTTGTATATAAAAAAAACTTTTATACACTTTATACCAAATCAATCATACTTCAAAAGTCCATTTTCAAAATAACAAGTAATATCTATGTCTAATATTTATACTTGTTTATTTAATCAAAATGGTTGTTATACTATTTGTCTATTACCTAGTGGGAAATTGAAGATTTGGAGGGGACATTGCCAACCCATTATACAAAGACAAACTTGTCATTTGTATTAATGTTCAAACTTAAAAGGTCAATAAGTCAGTCAAACAAGAAAATTGGAAAGTTCAAATTAAAATGCCAATCTTGGAGGGGTGAGCACATGAGTATGTCTCTTGGAGTAGAAAATTCACTATTTAATACAAGAAAGAAAAAAAATCAATTTTTTGTGAAAACATGGTGCGGTAATCAATTAATTGAAGGTTTTCATGATTTTCATACAATCAACAATTGATTTTAAATATAAAAAAAAAAAAAAAGAAGAATAGGAAGAAAAGATATATAGTACTCCTATTTACGACTTGATTTTTCAAATGATCACTTAACTAGTACTTATTATTTGAGAATATCGATTTTTTTTATTGAAAAAATGTGATTTTCTATAATAATAATTATTAATTAAGTGATCATACGAGAAATCAACACGAGTATCATTGGATAATTTGAAAATCCAGTCAACTGATACCTTAGCTATGTGATCAAAGGCATATTCACTGCATCTAAATGATTAAAAAAACATGTCATTTTAATATCGCATAACAACTCCCATGACTTTGGTAACCTAAAAAAGAAGTAACACTTCACAGCATTCAGTCAGCTCTCTTATTAATTAGATATATGAGCTACTCAAGAATATTAACTTCATATTATCGAGGATATAATTTTAGATATGAAAGAATAGAGATCGCATATTAGGATAGAAAAATAGTAATTTATAGTATTAGTCGTATTTTTATAGATTTTGCCATATATAATTTATTGTGTTTTCGATTATCATACTATTTGGATGTTTAGTAGTATTTCTTTCTTGTAGACTTGGCACTGCTTTCTTTATTTATGACTATGTTTTTTTCTTCTTTTACTTGGATTTGATACACTTGAGCTGAGAGTCATTCGAAAACAGTATCTCTATCTCCATGAGATAGTGATAAGGTCTGCATACATTCCATCCTCTCTAGATCTACTTGATGAAATTTTACTGAATATATTATTGTTGTTGTTGAGCTGCTCAAGAGTACAAAATTAACTAGTGTAAACATCTTATCAATTTCATATACAAAGTCATCAATGAGATGATTGGGATCCACCCCTGTTAATCAGACATTTCGAATTTGAGTTGAGTTTATATGAATGAAAAAACTTGCAAAACACGAATTCTAATTTTGTCCGATAAAAAAAAAACTCATGAAAAATGAAAAATAAAAAAGAAAAGTTTGATTTTGTATTAAAATAGGATGAAGGGCATGTATGGAAATTCAATGGAACACAGAATCTTTACCAGTCAAAAGCAAAACTGGTAAGGACTCTGACTCTCTGAGAGGTTTAGATATGAAATCATTATAAAAATTGGATTCTCAGTTGGTAATTATAATTAATAAATTAAGTATCATTATGATATTAAAAAGACCTTTTTATTTAATTCTTTTTTCTTTTTTTTTCAGTAAAAAAGACCTTTCTTTACTACGAAGCAGTTATCCCCAAAAGGAAGAGAAAAAAAAACTCGAAATCTCCAAATTTTATTTATTTTTTAAATCTCTAATTACGTATTCTTCAACTCAATAGCGTCAGCTGCACGTGAAGGAATCTCAAAATAGTAAAAAATAAAAAATAAAAAATTTGGAACTCTAAATTTTGCTTAGAATAATTTATTGGTCTTATTCTAGTTGCCGAATGTGATTTATTTAAATTAATATTTCAATAAATCAACTTTTGGTTTTGAAGCTAAGAATAAAAATGAATGAAATATAACTTGAGAAAAGCAAATACTTCTGAGTTGAGAAATGAAGGGAAATAAAAATTTGCATAAGTTTCTCTTTTATAAAAACAAGAAGTTGGCTTCATTGATAAAAAGAGAATACAGGGAGGATTAGCATGGCTCCTGCGTAAAAATGACATGCATAAATCAAGAAATAGCCAAGAAGAAAATAAGTTTCGCGTTATTATTATTGTTTGGCTCGACTTTCACTTTGATCAAATAATTAATTGATAACCTTTTTGTACCAAAAATATTTTTTAAAAATTCCATGACTTATACGTAAAGCCACATGATAATTTCCAAACGTTCACTAATAGAAATTCGAACATTTGCAATTTCAATTGTTGATATTTCTATCCTGAAATAAATTCATCCAAACTTTAAATAGTTATAATGGGATTAAATTTGTTCAAACAATATAAATTTTCTATCATGAGCTCGAAACTTATTTATTCTAATGTCTATTCCGCTTCCAATTGATATTTTTGAACACTTGGATATAAGCGCAAGATAATTGGTTATTAATTATAACTAATCAACATTGTACTTTAACTTATTAGCTAGTATTAGTTAATTAACATGCCTATATACGTCGATTAGGGTAAAACAATAAAAATACACGAATTGTTTATTGTTTTTTCCTAACATCATTCTGCGTCTCATCAATAATTCATTTGTAAAATATTTGTACACATTTTGGATTTCACAATCCATTATTTTGCACGTTTGTCGAGTTTCGAAAACGACGTGCATTACTTTGATAACACAAAGTATAGAAAGTAAGGATCTTTTAAGTTTTATGATTGTGGTGAAAAAAGAATAATTAATCCTCGAATGAAAAAAAAATAAGCGATCTTCTTAATATGACTTGAACAATTAATTTCTTTTGAAGAAATTAGGTTCAAGATTTATATTGTTATATGATATCATAATAGGATCTATCTGAGTTATTTTTTATCGATAATGTACCTTAAATTATTCCTACACTAAATATTCAACCTTAAAGCGTGAAATGAGACATTGAAGAATCTCAGATCAGGTGGAAAAAAATGAGTGATTTTCTTATTGAGTGTGCGTCAAATGTCAATCATTTTAAGGAAAAAAAGAAAAGGAAAAATGGTACTACAATAGTTTTCCACTCTTAAAAAAAGATTAATGTTATAATTAATCAAATAAAGCTGTAAAATTAGTGATTAAGGAGTCACGTGCACACGTGCGATGGCAGTGAGTCGGTGCATCGTTTCTCATAAAGAAAAGAGTAGCGCACGAATTGCGGAGCAGTCTATCTTTCTCCCTCGCGCGCTGCATACAAGCAAATTGAGGTTGGCAAATCCAAGTAGTCCAGGCTCGTTTGATTGGAAATAAGTTATTTCGTGATTAATTATCTTGAGATAAGTTATTTCATCATTAAGATATAAATGGTGGAATAAATAATTTTAGGATTGTCTAATACTTTCAACCAAATGCAGGATAAGGTATATAGTCTTGCATTTTATTCATGAGATTATTATACCTAATATATCACACCAAACGATTCCTTAAAACTTGAATTTTAGGATTATATTGTAGTGTCAAATTTGAAAAGAGGCTTCAAATAATTGGTAAAGTTAATGTCACGTGATTAGAAATCACGACGTTCAAGTCGTGGAAATAAGTCCTTGCAAAAATATGAGATAAAATTATGTACAATAAACTTTTATTGTTTGATCTTTCCAAACCCCGCACATAACGGGAGCTTTAGTGCAACAAGTTACCCTTATTTTTAGATTGTAGCATCAAATGATATTATTTAGTACTCCTTCGTCTTAATTCACATAGTGATGTTTGATAAACGAGTCATAGATATTTGAGTGGTTATAAAATTAATTCATTAAGAGTAAACTAAAAAGTTTAAAGATAAATTGTTAATACTAACTTACTAAGTACAAAAATTTGTTATTCTTTTTAAACAACCTAAAAAATAATGCCACATAAATTGAGACAATGAATAATTCATTTTGGTTATTACTTATTAATGTGTGTGTGTGTTTGTGTTTTGTTCTAAATAAGCCTATACTGTGTTTCTCTCTTTAATTTACAAGACCTATTTAAGGACAATTTCTTATAAAGTGAAAAAGAGATCACTCTTCATATATAATTCATATGGAAGTACAAAGATGTTAGATGTTCAAAAGAATTGTGTTGAATGTGTTTGAATCATTTAACACGATATTAGAATTAATATTTGGTAAACGTTTTATATAATAGTGCTGCCAAAGACTCTTTAGTTCCAACGTGTGGAATATTTTGTCGCAATATAAATTGTGTAATGATTTTCTCATAGCCATTTGTTATGTTTATTTGTTTATAATGCACGTTATAATAAACCATGAGTGCACGTACATCGAATTGACAAGGATTTCAGACTATATATGTATATGTATATGAAAGAAAATGTTAAAAAGTTTGAATCGAAACGGAATTTATGTTCTTGCCATACGACAAATGTATGTAGAAAAATGAGATTTCTTGTCCATTTATAAATGTCATTTTTAGATCTTTTAGGCATAAAAATAAAGATCTCTTAAGTATAAAAATAAAGATCTCTTATAAAAAGAACATAAAACTAAAAACAAGTTTGTAAAGGGTTAGAAAATCATGTCATGTCAATGTCATTATTGTCATATGTTGTGTATCTTGCATATTAACGACGAGCAACGACCAATATGCTCTTATAGAAGCTTGACCTTTTAGCAGAGACGAATCAAGAATCTTAAATTTACTAATCCACCAAGCAAAACCAAGGGACTTGAGCTCTACATATGTTAGAGTGGGCAAAAGTCCACATTGATTGGGGAATGGAATGGTAGTTTCTTTATATGGACTTGAGAAATCCTCCCCTCATAAACTAACTTTTGGGGTTGAGTTAGGTTCTGGTGCCATATTTTTATAACATCCATGGTGCACAATATTAACTACTCATGAGTCGTTTGGTTAGTGAAATGGGATAGATAAGAATATTCCATGGGTTTGAGATATCTTGTGAAATTATTTTACTCCCACATTTCATATATCTCGAGATTATTATTGTTATCCCACCACTAAACGACCTGACATTGTCTCGAAGAATGAAAATATTTTGGATGCCATACCAGTGATTTCTTATTAAGGACTTTTTAGTTGGAGGTAACGGACTAAAAGCCTTCCAGCCCACTTAGGTGATGGGCCTATTTTTGGAAATGAGGCTTATTGATGGGCTTCTACTCCATATCAGCCCATAAAGTGTCCTACTGGGAATCTTTCCTAAATTTTGGTAAGTCAATAGAATGTACAAGAAATGAGGTTGTAAAGTTTAAAAGTTTAGCCATCATTTTAATTAAAAAATATTTATTTTGAATGTATAAACAAAATTTGAATAAAAACACCTTTACCTAAAACACGAAATAATTCAACACATAATGTCGGAGTTTAAAAGTTTAATAAATGCAAGCTTGAAAACTCTATGAACGATTCATGAGATTAAACTTATAAAGGCTAAAATTCAATTTAATTAATTTTCATTTATGGGCTATAGCTTGATTAGAGGTTCAGAAAGTGATTGCTTTGCCTATTTCTCCTTATTATCTTCCAAGTAATTTTCAAAAGAACTCAAAAGTTCATATGGTTTCCTCTCTCTTAATAGGTTATGAAATTGGTCCAAAACTTGCAACATGCCTGACCTATTCAAAGTTTGTTGAGTTGACCACAATATTTTACACAATCAATGTATATATTATGTATCCATATAAATAATATGGTGTAGATGTAAGTTATATATTTGACATAATATTTATATTATCAATGTAGGTTAGTTAGCAAGTTATATCACGTAAGATCTTCTTGAAAATGAAAGGGAGATGAGAACATTTTAACTCAATTGTTAGTTACACGACACAATTTTGGTCTATTCTCGATAGTGACCCAAGTAAGTATTAGACAAGTTTTATTTCAAGTTCACAACATTATACTTTCTTCTCAATTCGTTTTGATTTTTAATCCGTTCATTATTGAAATTGCATAATTAAGGTAAATTTAAAAAGAAAACGCAATATATAATAGTCCCTCTGTCCAACAATACTTGTCCACTATTGACTTTGCACACTTCTTAAGAAACTATAAATAGAAGGGTAATTTTACTATATCACCTTTTGAATATAATAAATACGGTGTCTTGAAAAATGTAATAAATGATAAGAGTAAATTAGGAACTAAATGTAAAATTATACATTGATTTCATAAAGTGGACAAATATTGTTAGATATCCCAAAATAGTATAGTGTCCAACTATTGTTGGACGGAGAAAGTACATAAAACAGTCAAGTCAATGTTACAAATATTAGACGGAGAAAGTACATAAAACAGTCAAGTTAATGTTACAAATATTAGACAAGTTTTATCTGCGGTTCATAACATGGGATTCTTTAAAATTTTATTTTATAAACCTTAGTCAATTGCCACAAAAAAATGTGGTGCAGTGAATGAGACTGTTAGAGGTTTTGGGTTCGAGCCCTGAAAATAGAAAATTCTTGATAGGGAATGCTTTCGTCCAAATGGGATCCTACACAATGCAAATTCGAATATGATCATATTCCGATGCGGCTACTAAACCACCAATTTAGAACTAAAAAAATGAAGAGAAAAGGGTTTGATATACCCCTCAACTTTGCCATTTAGAGCTTATATACCCCTCGTTATGAAAATAGCTCATATATACCCCTACTATTATACAAATGACTCACATATGCCCTTTTCCTCTAACGGAAGTGAAAAAATAATTTTTAAATTCATTTTTTATTATTATTATTTTTTAAAAAAAATCTAATACATGCGAGGGTATATTTGATCCTTCTCACATGTTTATTTCTTTTGACTATTTTTATTCATCGACATATTTAAATTTATTACTTTTTTATGGTCATATTTATTTTTTTCACTTATTCTCTTGTAAAATTTATTATAGATGCCCCAAATATTTTTTTTGTGGATACAAAAACTAAATTACAATATAGCCGTAAAAAAATTAATTAATTAATTTTTTTTTTTTAAGTTTATTTCCACCCACACTTCTTTCTTTTTATTTCTCTTCTTTTTATACTAAAGAATGGAAAAAAATAAAATAAAAATAAAAAACTCAAATAAAAATAATCAAAGAAGTAAAAAAAACAATTTATGTGTGAAAAAGATTAAATACATAATTTTTTTTTAAAAATTAATTGAAAAAACAAATTTAAAATTATTTTTGTTACTTTTGTAACGATAGGGGTATATGTGAGCCACTTTTGTAATGGTATGAGTATATATGAGCTATTTTGTAATGGTAGGGGTATATGTGTGCCACTTTTATAACAAGGGGTATATTATCTCGAAATAACAAAGTTAAGGGGTATATCATATCTTTTTTCCCAAAAAAAAAAAAACTTTAGCCAACTGGAAAAAAGAACAAAAACTCAGAAGCAACAAATCACATTTCTCGATGTGAAATAAACTCCAGCTAGTCCGAAACTCGTAACGAATAAAAACAATCCGGTTTGACTCTAAACAAACCGGTTCAATTCACGAAAACCGGTTCAATTCACGAAAACCGGTCCAACGCAAAAATATTTTTTCTCCCAATGAATGAATTACAGAAAACGAAACAACATTCCTTCTTCTCGGTCGATCCTCTATGAAACAGAAAAAGATTTCAATCTTCGCTCAAAAAGGGATACAGAGATCTATGGATTCTCCTGCTAATTTATATATTTACTCATGAAATTACTCATCCATCGACCGTTCTGAATTTATATTCATAAAAAAGGTAAGTCTTCGATTCGGTGAAATTTTTTTAGGAAAAATCCAAGCACTTTTTGTAATATTTTTTTTCAATTTTTTGTTAATTTTTCTTCCTTGTAATAGCTGTTTTCCTTTTTGAAATGTTCAGTTTGGCACCGTCTCGCTATCGATTTAGAATTTGCTGAACTGTCATTGTTATCGTCTTCCACTTTACCTAACGAAGTGTAATCCTTAAGTTTCCTGCATTTTGGATTCAGTGTTGTTTTTTATGCTTTTCAGATCTTAAATTTTGCTTCATTTCGCGTATTTATGTGTGTTTAATTGTTTATAGTGTGAATCTTAAAATTTGTGTTATTATTGGTTAATTTAAGTAGTTAATGTTTTTTCAGATTGGTTTTCCGTGTGAGAGAGTGAGATTAAGTGGCCACATTTTATGAATTTGTTAAACATTTACGAAGAGGAGTTGAATGAGAAGTGCAAGCTAGGGGATGCTGGCTTCACTTCATCTACTGAGAGAGTGAAGGAAAAAAGATAGTTGTCTATAAAAATGGCTGATGCAGCTGCTCTTATTGAAGCTTCAGGATCCAGATTTAGTGATCTGGAGCTCATTGGAAGAGGCTCATTCGGGGACGTCTATAAAGGGTAAGGATAAAAATGTTTCATTTTGTTAATGTGTTTCCATCTTGCTTTTGTTACTAGGCATTGTGAATCAATCAGTTACATTTCAATGTCGAATTAGTTTGGGTAAATAATATGAATCTTCCACGTCCATGCCACTCATTCTGTCCTGTTTTGTGCTACTAAAAACTTAGTTTTACCTTTTAATAGAAACCGATCACGAATTTTAAATTTATCTGCAAGTGGAATTCCACGTGGAAACTTTGAATTTAAGAGAGCTGAGGTCCACATACAGAGCATTAACCACTCATTGTCTCAAACAATGAACCTATGGGATGTTATACACGTGTTTTCTTAAAGAAAAAATGGTTTAAGACTAAGTTGTCGTAAATGCTAGTTACAATTAAGCAATGGAGGTATTGGACTAAAGCCTTCCAGCCCACTTGAGTGATGGCATGTATTTGGAAAATAGGCTTATTGATAGTCCACCAGTTTTTTTATCACTGATTTGTGCCAGAGCAACTTCTATCCATATCGGCCCATAAACTTTCCTACTGGGTATTGTTCGTAAACTCTGGGTAACCAAGTCATAGTATGTTGGGTTCAAATTAATCTAGCAAAACTTTTTGGCTGAAATGAGATAGAATAATATGGATGTAAGTTGTATACTTGACGTATCACAATAAGTGCAAATTAATAGGTAGTAGCATTTCACTTTGTTTTTTTAATATACCGACTAATACTTTCTATGTATAGTCACGTGCAAGTTGCAACTGGATAACCTGGTAGTAAAATTTTTCTTTTACAATACCAATATAAGCAACTTAAATCTAAAAAGTATAAAGCAATAAATTGTTTCTTCACTTGTTACTTGAATTCTAAACTAAAAGTACATAAAAAGTTGATTCTCCAGCAAAAAAAGAAAAAATAGAAGGAAACTATCTCAAATAGGGAAATTCGTAATGCTCTCTTCCTTTCCACCGGGATAGCGGGAATACTAAAGAGTGCGACATCTCTCCGTTCCTTTAGCACAATCCATTACGTAATTAATCTTCTTTGGGATACCAGTACGGTACACGTGTCAAGATATGATCTCTGCTTTTGGGACTCAGTGTGCCCTAGTGAGGCAGGGAAAAACTTCAAAATGTGTCTTTTATGTTAACTTGGATAGCCGGAGGTTCGAATCCCTCTCCATCCACAAGGTCATAAGTTCTCTCTTGCGTTGTCTAGAACATTTCAACCCAATTGACAATTGTTACACAACACATATTTGGTATTCAATAGTGACCAAACAAATATTAGACAGATTTTATCATAATACATATTTCTACTTAGTCCGATTTGACCCGTCCATTATCGACTATACTTGCACATTTGAGGTGAATTGAAAAAAAGGGAGATATATTTAAAGGCTTGGAGTTCGAACAAATGATCAAGTCCACGTTACAAAATATACTCTAGGCTACATTTAATGATAACAACTAAACCTTAATTATAACTAGTTGATATTGCGTGTATGAATCCTTCATTTTCATTATTGTAAGGTTTTTGAAATAACTTCCTTGTTATTTCAGGCATACTTTATCCATTTTCAGCACCTCTAATTGTTTTAAGTTGTTGCACCTATGTAACAACATTTAGATTTGCCTTAGAACATAGACAAACCATCACATACAACAATTTTCTCAGCACATCTTCTATGTACTACTTGCATCCTTTGTCTAAATCTGTGTCAAAGTGGATTTGAGAAGGAAAATATTCCAGAATGGTTAGTTTTAAGACTGTTAACTGGTGTGTATGAGTAGTATTATCCGCTGAAGTGTGTCAAATATCTTTTGATAAAGGGAAGTGCGTCAAATATCTTGATATTCAAAAGTAGAAGTTGTGCCATAGAGTTTGGAAGGGATGTAAGCACGTGCGTGTCTAATACTGTAGATAACCTTTCTCACATTCGAATGATCAAATGATTATGAACAACTATAATGACGTGGGTAGCTGCTGTGGGTTTCCCTTGTCATTTAAAAAAAAAACTACTATGATGTATAGGATTTTGCAGAAATATATTCATTTTTTTCACACAACAACAACAACATACCCAGTGTAGCACGTACCTTACCCCTACCTTGTGAAGGTAAAGAGGCTGCATAAATTAGTTGATTAAGGATTTTGATATATGATGACTGTAATATAGAGGAATTGCGATTTGAAGTTTGTAGGGGAAAATAACATACAAATTCTAGTACTGGATTTCTTATTTCGTCTTTTGTAATGCTGGATTTTTTCTTCTTGGTGAGACCAGAATTCTAGATACCAGCATTTTAGCAATTACAAATCTCTTGAAGTAAGCTAATTTCTCTGCAACCAAAAGAGGGACATTTAACCTATTGCCAGTAGAAATAGGTTAAATGCCATTTTCGGTAAGAAGCTCTCTAACAGCTCGTGGGACTTGAATGCCATTCTTTTTGATAACGAACTTGAATGCCATTCTTTATCAGGTGGATAAGCAAAGCCTAGTCTGTTCTGCATGGTCCCTAATCTCAATCAGTATCTTCTTCTTTAGTTATGCAAATGGGAAATAAGTGTAATAGCCCACCCTTTGGTAAGAGATATACAATAGTATGATAATAGCGATAAATACTTCTGAATATCTGAGAAACTCATGTCTAGACTAAGTGAAAGCTATTCTAGCAACCCTTCGGGGTGGCCCAGTGGTTTGGGCTTGGGACTTCTATGTTGGAGGTCTCAAGTTCGAAACCCCTTGCCAGCAAAAGCAAGGGGTTTGCCTTCTGGGTCGAGCTCGTCCCACCGGGCTTGCCTAGTGCGGGTTACCTCTCCTATGTGGTTTGCGAGCTATTGCATAGGAGCGGGGGTTTTACCCTGTGCGCACCCAAAGGGTAGAGGCTGCGGGTTTCCCTTTGTCATAAAAAAAAAAAGAAAGCTATTCTAGCAATGAAAGTTTTAAGTTTTTCTTTGTTATTTCCACCAGCTTGACATTAAATTTTGTTGTGGAGATATCATCATGTTAATTTTCTTGATTTGCAGGTTTGATAAGGAACTAAACAAAGAGGTTGCAATCAAGGTTATTGATCTAGAAGAATCGTGAGTATATGGCCTTGAGTACTTTTCTTGGAGTTTGAAGTTATGTTCTCCATGATGTTTTTTAGCAGGAGATACTGTTCATTTACTCTCCTTCCCCATGGAGAGAGTACAATGATAGCTTATATGGAAGCTGCAATGTTGTATTTTACCCTTGTTCTGCATATTTTGTATATCATCTGGGCCATAGATCTTTTTCATGCACTTTTAAGTTATCTTTCTATTGTGTGAATAATCAGTCAATGATATAGAAATGAGACTAGATTCCCTTGGCAAAACTTCCAAATAGGTTGATAAACTATGAGCTCTGTCATCTTTTGTCAATTTTGCCAAGTAGGTTGGAAAATCGATTATTCTAGTACAATCGATACAGGAGAAAGTATATATTGATTCAATGGTAGCACAATCAGTGCAAACTATAACTAGTGATTTATGCTCCTTGCTGTTCTAATATGATTATCTTCAGGCCTCTACATATTTTTCTCTAGCTAGTTTAAAAGAATGATGAGTTGAAAACTTCTTTTTCATATATTTGTTATGGAAGTTGTTTCCAAGAGTCTTTACTTTGATCTACTTGATTAGAGCTTGAATTGTAGTGGTCTTTGTGGCGGATAGACTGACCAACTAAACATTTAGTCTCTATATGTTCTTAATTCACTTCATATAATTTTTTGATCAGGTTAAGCTGTAAAGCTACTTAATTTGCTTCGTATTTGAACTGTGCCTTTGTAAAAAGTTTAAAAGATTGTACTGGAAGTCCATGAATTCCCTCAATTTTTTTGGGGTAGTCGAAGCACACTTGACTTTTAAGGTTTTCTGATTTATCACCGCTTAGACATCGGCGAAAATACTTTTGCCATTTGTATGACCTTTTATATCTAAGCTGGGTGGAGAACATGAAACTGTTGTTTCATACAATTAAATTGCTTCATTGTATATTTCTTGTTAAGTTCTGTCCTTGTTATAAACTTTGTTACAGTTTTAGTTTAATCTGAAATGCCTTTTTATCATTGTCATTCAGAGAGGATGAAGTTGAGGATATCCAAAAGGTATGTTCACATTTTTGTGGACTTATGTTACTCATTGGTGATTATTTTAGAACATTAAGTGAGCAGGGTTTTATTGGATGACTTTTTTTCAGGAAATTGCAGTTTTATCACAATGTCGATCTCCCTATATTACGGAGTACTATGGGTCATACCTGCACCAAACTAAGCTATGGATAATAATGGAATACATGGCTGGTGGCTCAGTTGCCGATTTAGTAAGTGGAAACATCTAAGATAATGCCAACCTTTCTGCCCTAACTAAACAATTATCCTGGATACAGAGTGAATACTCATCATAAAATAATGGGATTAACTTTGACTGTGAGACGGGGTGTTTAATACAGGATATTATGTGCAAGTGTAAATATAATGTGTAACTGCTACTTAGGTGACTTCCGTGCAAAGTATTTTAAATGCGGTCCCAAAATTTTGAAGTCAAATCAGTGTAATATGTGGTCTCTACTTTCCTATATGTATTATACAACACGAGTAGCTCTAGTTTTTGTGCTGGGTATGTTGAGGTGAGAGGAAATCAATGATATGAGATAGTTTAAGGTTATCTATTACTTATCCCAGAAATAAGAGATAGTTCTATGGTTTCTCTCATTCTGTCTGCATGTACCAGCATTGGAGGTTTCCTGACTTGATCTGACATTCGTTCGAAGTTTTTGAATCTTATTCTACTTATTGAAGGAAAATCTATTTCACTCTGGTAAATCTTATAAAGGAAATAGTAAGTTTGGGAACTCAAGGCAAATCCTGCGTTGACTGGTGGGGATGAACTTAAAATGCATTGTAGGTGCAGTTACCAAATTTGGGACTTGTGTAATTGAGCTTGTGGGATTACACAGGGTTGTTCTTGTTATATTGAGGGATAAAATAATGGCCTCTAGACCTAAAAAATATATTGACTATCAATTGAATAGAATTCAGATGTGGAACTTATTTAATTGAGGGATAGAATGACAGCCTAAAAACCTTAAAGGCTTCATGATTTTAATTGAAGAAAGTGAATGCCTTTGTACCGTAGTATAACATCCATCTCAACTCACTCTATGGCCCTTAGCTATCACTAGATCTTACCAAGCTTTGGCTGCCGCTGCACAATGCTAAACATTTCTTGTTTCAGGGATCAGCTGGGCCATTGTGTCAAACGTAGAGCTTGACTTTCAAAACCTTCCTTAGCCAAATTTGTTGAGTTAGTCTATGATACTCCACTGCCAATGCTATTTTGGTTAAAAACTTATACCTCCTATGGGTTGTGTTACTTTTACTATTTGAATTGCTAAAACTAAAGGGAATATAATCACACGTCAACCCCTCAACTTTGTTTTGCTTATACCTGTTCTGCATACTTTTTTTTTGGTTGGGGTTTTGGAGATAAATAATTGCTTTTCCAACGAGGAAGAGCCTATATGCCATGAGTACTAAGAATATCTAGATATGACAACATTCCTGGCCAAGTTCATTTAATTATATATACAAGAGCAAAGATAGTTTTTTTTGAAACTGATACAAGAGCAAAGATAGATAGTGCTGTATAAATGGATAAAAGCTTGCAAAATACTCTGAATCTGGAAAATTTTGATTACTCCAAACACTATTGTGTTCTGCTCTCTCCAAAGCTTCTACAATCAAAGTACCTTGCACCAGACCTAAGCATTTCATAGTACTGGTACAGCAAAGTGCAATTATCTTTTTTTGTTATTTAGGCTAACATATCTGTTGTTGTTCAGCACCTCCAGCCACAATGTTACATTCCAGACCACGTATTACACATGTGTAGTTTTTTTTAAAAAAAAATATATTTTTGATGAAGGAAAAATTATAGGTGTGTTAGTTTTGTTTCACTAAGACACATTGGTCCACCAGAAGCAAGATGTCAGCCATGTGTTCGATGAACTCTTCTCTGTATACTTACCAAGACTTTGTTTATGCAGATTCAACCAAATCAGCCATTGGATGAAATGTCTATTGCATGCATTTTACGTGATTTGCTTCATGCTATTGAATACCTCCACTCCGAAGGAAAAATTCACCGCGATATCAAAGGTTCATTGTTCTCTTTGTAGCTAAATATTGATAGCCTGGAGATATCTACTTTGGTATTATCCATGGGCCATTTCTACCTTACTTTTTTGTCTTCAGTTTTATTTGCTAAAATGTTGGCCAGAGCTTTAGATTTTGAATCAATGGGTGGGCCAAACTTGACAATCAGTTTTTGCCGTGAGGATACCACATTTTGGAATTAGATGCTTCTTGGTGTTAAACTGCAGCAGTTGAGATCTATTTATATAAATTATATTATTCCTCGGAGTTGGAAGTTGTCTCAATTTTCTAACTGCTTCTTCTCTTAGTTGCTAACAAATTATTTTCAGTTTGAGGCCCACTACCCCCTTTTCAATTTTGGAAATGACATAGATCATAGATCTATAAATGTTTTTACAGCGGCTAATATCTTGCTGACAGAAAATGGCGATGTGAAGGTATATTATGTTTCAAATTATATCTGAGAGGAAGGTAACTATTGGTTACTATCATGTCGGTGTGTTTCTTGTTTTCTGATCTGCTCTTCCACAGGTAGCAGATTTTGGCGTTTCTGCACAGCTGACAAGGACAATCTCTAGGAGAAAGGTACAATTTGCTATACTTGTGGAATTCGTTTTTTGACAAGTAGACTTTTTGCTCAATCACATTGCTGAGTGCAGTATTATTTCTTGTTGAGTAGTTATAGAGGTCTTTGGGTTACATGCCATATGTTTGCTGGAAGTTGCATTGGATATTGTCAGTTAGAAGTAAGATCAAGTCAGTCAAGTTATGCTAATGTAATTAATATTTGCAGACATTTGTAGGAACACCATTTTGGATGGCACCTGAAGTAATTCAGAACTCAGACGGATACAATGAGAAGGTATCTCTTGAACTGCTGAAATATATTGAGTCCATTTCCCTTCATCTAATTGTTCCTTTCTTCCTTCTTCCGGTTCCCCCGTTTAGCTCTTAATCTTAATTCCTTCAATTGCTGATTGAAATGATTCTTGTTGAAACTCCTGTATTAGTTTTTCTTTGTATACTCTAGCTTAAGGTTTGGGCCAACTACTAAGAGTTTTATCTTCTGTACAGGCCGATATTTGGTCACTTGGTATAACTGCAATTGAGATGGCCAAAGGAGAACCCCCACTTGCTGATCTGCACCCCATGAGAGTACTTTTTATCATACCTCGAGAAAATCCTCCCCAGGTTATACTTTTGTCGGTTCAATATTTAAGATTTTCGATTACTTTGTTTATCCACTTATGATTTGCAAGTGTCTTATTTGGTGATACTCTATTTATTTTTTAAAACTGAAATATTAGAATTTCGTGATACTTTTTTGTTCTTTAAGTGGTAGTGTTTACTGTCTTTTCTGTTATTGTGCAGCTAGAGGAACACTTTTCTCGTCCTCTCAAAGAAATCGTGTCCCTGTGTTTGAAGAAGAGTCCTGCTGAGGTAGGTTCCACTTTTTGTGCTGCCAATCCCCTTGTTTTTCTCTCTCTCTCAACGCCTTTGTTTCCTTTTTGTGCCTGACTATTATCATACTTCCATGTGCCTGCAAGTGTTCCTCCATCCATGCAAAGAAAAGAGTTGGAGTTCTATTCTTTTAAGTAGAAGTTGGTCCAAAAAGAGTCAGCACTTTTGAACCACCAGGGCTTTCAGTATACAGCAACTACACCTTGGTCAAAAATTATGGATCTTCATCGATTGTGTCACTCAATCTCAGTTCATCTAGACCAATATTATATAAAAAAATAATAGAAAGTTCAAGAAGTTCTCTATATTTTAGGTAAATAATTTTAGTAACGTGGGAAAAACTCCCGCATTACGAGCCATATGCCAAAAATTAGAGAACCTACGTAATAATATTAATATGGTTATCTACAAATATCACCTGATAAGTAAACTCTACATTTTTATTTGGATATAAATCTCTAACATGACTAAAGGCTTCTAGAAAACATAACATATGACATGTTCCTAACTAATTTGTATCACCTTTATAGATCTTTTTCTTCTATTGTGCCGTATTTTTCCTTGAGCCTTCATGGTTTCCAGAAATTGTAGATATTCCGAGAGGACTGAGATAACATCCTTCTATGTGGTTTTATGTCTACCTCGTTCTTTTTCAACTCCTTCACTCTTCATTTCAACCGTCTTGTTTTGAATTTTTGTGTAGCATCTTCTTCTATCATACCATTCTCTTGGAAAATTGAGCATAGATAAATGAACTTTTTGCATTTAGGCATTAGAATCCCATTTAATCTCTCCTCAAAATTGCTCTTATGTTGTTTAAATTTGTAGTGCACATATTTTGTCTTACTTGTACATATCCTAAAACATTTACTCTTGAGAGTTCTTCTCTGCAGTTCAAGATTCCGGTTGACACCCTGGTTTCGGCAATTTAGCACAATATCTTCGGTAGATAGTAACACCATAGGACCTCAATGTTGGTTGGTGTTAATGCTCATCCATAATTAGGGTAACCAAGTACGAGCTCGATGCCGATCCCTAGTGTGCGCTCACGGTTATGAAAACTTCATTGTATCTCCTACTATTCTCACACTAGTGACGACTCCGTAAATATCCTTTATAACGTCAATATATTTACTATGAATTTCTTTCTTCTCCAATACCCTTCAAAGGATTTGCCTGTGCTCTATGATATGCTTTATCTAGGTCAATTAACACCACGTATATATCGTTTTTCATGTCGCTATAAATTTCTATCTGTCTCTTGCCAAAGAATGTAGCACGTTATGGAACTACCAGTCATAATCCAGACTGCTTCACGGTTACTCTTGTAGTGTCCCTAAGTCTATCACTCTTTCCTAAAGTTTCATCTTATGGGTCATAAGTTGAATGCCATGATAGCGCACGACTTGAAATATCTACTGTGTACACATATATTGGAATTAGGGTACTCTTCCTCATTTGTTGGGTATCTTGCCACTACTTATTATAGCATTAAGTAGCTTGATAAGCCATCCTACTCTAATCTCTCCAAGACATTTCCAATCTGTATTATATACAAAAGTGTGACATTGGGAATAAGCTGAAAAAGTGGCGTGGACAACCTAGGACTACTTGCTGACAGCTGTGCTAAATAATTTATCCTCCATTGTTATTGCTTTATTTGGAGAGAGCGAGCCATTGCACAAATGTTAAAGCATTTCAAGATGTGTTCGTGATGGTACATCTAATATAGGTGCCTATATATCCTTAGATGCATAGATAATATTACCAACTCACTTGACACATTCTTATGAGTCACTTCATCCTAAGGGTCTAAGAAGGAAAGTGTTTGTGTATGACCTATGGGTTTCTAATAATCATTAGTCTTGGTGTTTGGACATTTTACAATTGGTAATTACTACAAGCACCTCAAAATTTGGGCTCTAGTGTAAGCCAATTTAAGACACTATGGATGGTCGCTAGTAGAAGCATAATGCTGTATGAATGATCTACACATTTTAACCTATGCCTTTTTATTCGTCTTCTATCTCTGCGAACACTGAATTTATCAGGAAAAAAAATCTATGCGACATTGCTTTTCCTGATTAAAGTTATCAAACTCTTATTGGGTTGGGTGATATATATATATCTTGGTTATGATTAGGTTTGTTTCTCTTATTCTGTACTTTCTATTGATCCTAGAGGCCAAGTGCAAAGGAACTGCTGAAGCATCGTTTTATAAGGAATGCAAGAAAAAGCCCCAGACTGTTAGAGAGAATCAGGTGCATCCCTGACATTTTGTGCACCTACACATATTCTTTGCATGGTTTGCTTTGGTAAAAGTAGTTCAAGGCTTTGTGTGTTGCCATACTTGGTATCATTTGATTCTGTAATACTCCATTAAATAGATATATTTCCACGTTCCCAAAATAATATCTACTTCTAAGGTGGTAAGTTTTATCTCATGTGAACAAAATTAATCGAGTCCCACTTTAATATTTCACAAGATGACTTTAAGACCAGAAGAGCAGAAAGGTCCTACCTGCATCTTTCCCTTCGTTAGCATTAAAATATTCATTGTTCAAATTTTCTTTCTCAGCAATTGTTCCAAAGTCAAATGCATAAAATTTTGGGCTAAAAAGGAGAAAATAATATGTCCTGTAAAAAGAAGGGAGTAAATGATGCATTGGTATACCATTTTTTGACTAGTTAGTGGGTAGAATTTAAGGATTGTTTGCTTAATGATACAGGGTCAATCAATGTGTTCTTCCCAAAAAAAATTACGTGTGTTTCTTGTAGGGAGCGCCCCAAGTTTCAAATAAAGGATGATATGGATTCTCCTAGGAATGGACCGAAACCTGTAGGGGAAGCATCGGGCACCATTAAGGTGACAAGAGATGTGGGTACTGAAGACACTGTTAAAGTCAGGTTAGTGAAATCTCTAGGTGAGCTTTACTGCTATCTGTGGTGATTCTTGGCTGAGTTTTACCTTTACAGTGGCCAGGGAAAAACCCTAAAAACTGCTGGATGGGACTTCAGCATTGGAGGATCATCTAGTACTGGAACTGTCCGAAGTGTGAAACCGCCGCAGGTTAGAGATAGGAAACCAGAAGTTCCATTGAATCAACCTGCTTCAAGAAAAATTCTGGACAGTGGTAGCAATTGGTCCTCTGCTTCTGGAACTGTCCAATATACTTCATCAGAGGGTTTCAACCAAAAAGATGGCGGAGATGCAAACATCGAGAAAGGAGATTATACTCGTGAAGATGTATTGCTTTGTTCTCTATAAGTGTATTTTTCTATATGAATGTGCATACTTACATCTGTGTCTACCTACTTCATATCCTATTTCATATCCTTTCCTGAAATTTAGAAGCTTGTACGAAGGAGAAAATTTGATTACAGGTCCAAGTTGCAGGAGAACGTATGTATACTCAAGATATCCGAAAATACAGTAATTGATTCTGCGATGTGGCAGCATGTTAGGCTTTTACTGTCAGGATGACCTTATTTAGGTGGTTTTACAGTGCTATTCATGCACTAAAATATTGTGACACACTTGAAATAAAAGGTGGATGAATCTTGTCATCTTCAACAAGTTCTAGTGTACTGCACTATTATCCAATGAAATAGCTACATCAAATGCATCAAGCTTGTGCAAATTCTTTCCGAGGCTAAGAGAAATCTCTACTTAACCTTAAGAAAATAATATAAAAATTAAAAAGGAAAGTAAAGAGCTCTATTGTTGGCATTCTAGCATGTTTGAGCTCTATTGTTGGCATTCTAGCATGTTTGATCTTGATATTTTAAGAATCAGAAGTATTGAAAAAACTGTTCAACATTGCTCTTTGCATTTTATTTTTTCTGCTAGTTTCTTCTTGCGACACTCTTCTAATCGTCAATTTACAGGAGGAGTTGTCTGTGAGTGGTACTGGAACTGTGATTGTGAGATCTCCAAGAGGATCTCCTAGAGGAATCCAGTCTGCTTCCCTATTCAGTGACCAGAGTTCCCTGGTATTGTTAGCTTTCCTACCAAAATTTCTTTACACTCATCTGCCAAAATCTTTTTGGCGTATTTGCCATTGACTACTGGTGTTAATTCACTTTGCAGTCCAGTAGCACACTTGCTTCTTTTGAGGATGCTTCTTCCAGTGGCACTGTAGTTTATCGTGGACGTCATGATGACCCAGATTCTCCTCGAACGCCAAAATCTAGGTTAGGAATTCAAGAGAGGTCTTCAAGTGCATCACTTGAAGACAGCTCAGCAAACCTTGCAGAGGTATCTCACTTCAGAATTCTTAATTCATGCTGGTTTCCATCTATGGGAAATTTGTCTTCATTAAAATATGCTAAAATCCAACAACATACCCAAGTGTAATCCCACAAGTGTGGTCTGGGGAAGGTAGTGTGAACGCTGACCTTACCCCTACCTTGGTAGGTAGAGAGGTTGTTTCAGATAGACCCTCAGCTCTAAAATATGTTGAAATCTGTGCAGGGGCATATCTAAGGGGGGTCACCGGGTTCACGTGAACCCATGCTCTCCTCCCGAGATCATATATAATAGTGTTATATTTTTTTTAAAATATTGAAATATAGATGTGTGAACCCACACTCGGAGTATCATATTATGTGACGATGATTGGGTGCACCTTTTTAAGTGAGGTTAGAAATTTGAATTTTTTATATATATATGTGTGTGTGTGTATATATATAATCATGTATTTACAACGCCATATACTACATGATACGATATATATATATATAAATCAAATTTACATCTTCGATCCACCTTTTTATAATAGTGCACCCATCATCTCGAAATCCTGGATACGCCTCTGATTATCTGTGGGTTGATTTTTGTACTACTAGACTTTGAACTAGGTATAGGGATGGCCATAAGGATAATAAAGACAGAAAATGTGTTGAACTTTTATCAAGAAAGGATCATATATAAAACCTCATTCTAGCAATGGTTTATTCACTAGGCTGGGATTTCTTCTTACATTTAACAAACTTGCATATTTTTTCCTCTCATTAGTTCTGATTTATTAATCTAATTATGTTAAAGTCCCTCCAATATGACATCTTTCCATGGTTTGTTTGCATAAGGCTTATTAGATGTGAACTTTTTTAGGCCAAGGCTGCCATGCTAGCAGGACTGAAGAAAGGAAATGTTAGAGACAGATCAAAATTGGGCAAGGTGCAACGTGATGGGCTAGAGAATAAAACAGAACAATCGACAATGAGCTCTGATTCTTCTAGGTACATAAGTTTTTGAAGCTGAAAGATGGTCTGAAGTTGGTTTATCCTAGTTTTATCCTTTCTTCCCTGAAGCACCATAATTTTTCCAGGCACTCGCGTGATTATCTTGATGCACAGAAGGTGTTTTCAAGATCACGCCATACAAGTGATGAAGAAGATGGTGCGAGAACATATCCTGCACCTTCATCTGCCACCTTATCTGTTCTCCTTATTCCTTCATTAAAAGAGGTATGACTTGAGCTTTAAGTTACCTTAGATCTCTTATGGGTGATGATTTATGGGAGTCATGCTAGATGAAGTTGAGGTCTGTTGAGCTATGCTTGTTTAGCTTGTGATACATTCTTATCTGTATGCATACTAGAGTATGTGCTGCTGATCCTTTTTCTATCACAAACCTTTGTTGTAGGCCTGATTTCCTGCACTTTCTGGGGCTTTAAACAGTGCATAGTTGAAACGGAAAGGGTTCAAATTTTTTTGGGGTAAAAAGGTTTTTAATAGAATAATGCCATTGAGTTGTATTAGTATGAAAAGGGCTGAAGAAAGATGAGAAAATAAGGCTGGACAATGGTGGCAAAAATCAAAAGTTCAACTAACCATAAGAATCAATTCCTAGGTGGCTTAGGCATCACTACTAGGTTAGAATTGCATTAAACAATCCAAAGAGAGTGTAACGATAATAGGACATCTGTAATTGCTGATATGTTTATAATTGAGCGCACTACAAGGGCACTGGTAGACTTCTACTAACTCATCTTTACAAGAAGTATTCGTAGATGAATTTGGAACCAAATACTTGTACTTGTATAAAATTAGAATATCTAGACTAAGATATTGATTAAAAAAACTCTTGGCTAGACTAGGATAAGAAAGGGATTATCGTATCTAGACTCATAAAAGGACTTAAAATCGGCTATTTGGCAGATTTTTTTTAACTGCAGTAATTCAGAAAATTTCCGCAAAGAACTATTATTGCTGGAAAAAGCTAGATTTCTTAAGCTGAAATTAGGAAAAGCCTATTTATTGTTGATTGCTGACTAAGATGAACAAGCCTTCATATTATTACTTTTAATCTAAATTGTCATTGAAATAGTGGTGCTATGGTCTGATGTGATCTGAGATATCTTGTGATCGAAAAATTGAGAGTGAATCTAATAGATTTGACCTGAATCGTTTTATCTATCAAGAAACACATAAGTGACAGTTTGCTTTTCGCCCAACGTGAAGGCAGCCGATCTTCTACCAGATGTGGAAGCAACCACTAATGCTTGCATTAGGGTAGGCTGTCTACATCACAACCCAAGGGTGCGGCCCTTCTCCGGACCCTGCATGAACGCAGGATGCTTTGTGCACCGGGCTGCCCTTTTTTTACTTCTATCAGGCTCAAAAGTCAAAAGCCTAGCACATAATTGCTCTTCTGATAATTTTCTCACCTTCTCTTCATCTATCTTGGTGTGTAGGCTGCTACCAGTGAAACCGATGGTTCACTCATGCAGGCGATGGTCAGCTCCTTTATGGATATGGAGCGCATGAAGGCTGGTTCTTGCGATCTGTTCATGACTAGGTTGCTCCAGCGACTAGCAAGGTTATTAGTTATTCCACACTATATGCTACCCTTGAAATATAACTTGAATGTATTTGTTAATAATAGTTTGTCTCAAGAGAGTTGAATCCCATTGCAGCGCAAAGGATCCGTCTTTGAAAGATCTGCAAGACCTGGCTGGTCGCATCTTTTCAAAGGGAAAGATTGAAACAGAGAGTACAAGTAGCGAGTCTGATAGCAAAAAAAAGCAGCAGAGTAAAGAGCTTAATTCAAATGCCAATTTGAGTCCACTGGCGAGGTTCTTGCTTTCAAGGTTTGTCTAAAATGCCATCAAATATTAAGTTCTTGTAGTGCTGTGAAAAAATTACTGAGGCTGAGGCACCAAATAAATTCCTCATCAAAACATGCCTATTTTTAAATTGCGAGATGGGAGACTGGATATAAGAATTTACATCTATTCTTCCTCCGTTTTATGACTATTTTGAGCCTCTTTTGTCTAATGCGGGACTATTCATTGAGTGATGTCACAGTATTGGATGGAAAATTATTATGTTTTATATATCTAGAAATATGAAATACATATTACGACATGCATCTATCTAACTAACGTTGAAGCATTTGCTACGCATGTCTTCCTAAACAAGTTCGACCTTTCAATTGCAGATGGCAAGGGCATGCTTCTCGAGATCAAAATTCCTAAACATTGAGGTTAGATTATTGTTTCAAAGTTTTGCCTTCTCCAATGTTGTTTGTTCCTGAATTATTTTTGATTATGTGTACATATCATTGTGAGGACATCTGTAATTTTCGTCCTCTGATTCAAATTTTTTTGGTGTTTTTCTAATTGAAGATTTTTTTTTCTGCTTTTGCTTTGCAAATTGTAATTTAAAGTTCTATTTTCTGTTAGAATTTATCCTTTTATTGGGCGTTTTTATTGCTCGATGTAATTGTAACAAGCTTTTCATGTTTTTAGTGCTAACCTCGGTGTTGCGACTTCCTGAAGATGTTGTAAAGGACACTTTGACATATTGTTAGTTAACTTGTTGATTTCAGTCTCTATTCATCCTTGTAGCTTGTCTTTGTTTTCTTTTGGATAATCATTGGATAATCGTAGTGGACGGGCCAACTTGGGCATACCGAAACCAACTAGTTTCGGGTACGCACAACCTCCCACCAACGCAATATTGGGTAACTGTCCACCAATTGGACAGATGAGAAGAAAAAAAATTCAAACCTGAGTAACTGTTTCTTATATCAAAAAACTCACATATATATATATTTTTTAAAAAATGGTCACTATTATGGTGAGAGGTTAGGCAAGGTTTCAACCTGTATGTTAATTACAAAAGTTCTTTGTTGGATTGTTACTTCATGCATTCTCTCTTCTTGTTCAGCTAGGTCGAATTGGGGCACACACTTGGGAATTGGGATGAGAACGACTCAACCCACATGTATCATTTGATGAAAGTGTTCGGGGCAACCATCAAACTCCAAAGCACCAGCCAAGGATCGTAATTATTTTTCGAACGAAAAGGAATGTTCAGTGGTGAAATTAGCTCGCGATAAAAATTAGCCATACCCTCATTTCTGATAAATATATTGTCAATGTGGATAGGGTAGCGTGTAAAAGGATTAATGTATGTGTATGATTATAGAAATATTTTTCTTTTAAGTGTAAAAAAGTTAAAAATTAAGTTATATTATTTTCAAATTCAGAAAGCTATCATTTTTTTTTTTAAAAAAAAGGGCTTAATTGAAATTGATGCTTCATGGTACAACTGCAGATGAATTATCATTCAAATGACTTAAATACATAAATATAGCTCTTTTATTACAATTGTATACTTGAACAATAACATCACCACTATGCACTCATAACCGCTTCAATCTAATATTTTACGATGGTTATTAACATGTTACTCAAATATATGATCAAAACCTTCAAACATAACAACAATTTTTGAGTTATTAAATAAAGTTTCCTATCTATTTTATCTTAACTTAGTAATTTTTTTTCTATATAATCATATATTATTCCATTGGAAGTTGGATACTTTTATTTCTAGAGTTTCCTTCAAAGGACCAAAAAAAGAAGAAAGGCTTTCTTAAAAGTATGTACTCCTATGTGATATTTTAACGGCTTTCCTTTCACTTTGGTGTCCACCAATCGTACTAAAATAGTATGTGGCGCAAAATTAACACAAAGCTTAACTTTCATCCCATGACAATGATATTAAGTTCTCTTCGCGGTCATTTCTTCAAACACCTTTCGTGCACTACCAGTACCATAATCACCGGCCATTTCTTCACCTTCCGCCGCGTTCACAGGCTAATTCTGTTCATTCATTTCTCTGAATCCGCTGCTGCGCAAAGATACCAGCAGTGGAAGCACATTCAGACCGCGGCTAAATTTTCCACGTTATCTTCTTCTTCTTCGGAGACTCCGGCTAGTGATTCATTCACTTCTCCGTACCTCTCTGTTCGCATTTGCTGTCAAAAGGATGCTGCTGTAAGCGCATTATGCTCAGTTTACTGTTTTCTCTTGCTTGTTGTGCTAATTTGACGTGTCTCTGTACATACTAGTGAACAATTTTTTTTGTGATAAATTGTTATATAAGTTGTAGTTCATGATGTTGAGAAGGCTATTATTTTCAATTTTTGTTATACGAGAATGTTGAGTTTCGAGCATTAGCAGAGTGCCAAATATTACTACACTAGCTAGTGCGTTATGGAATAGGTGCGAACTTGGTGAAATACTACATTTTTTGCAGAACTTTTAAATTATGTGTAGTTTGAGTAATTGAGTCGAAGACGTGGATGCATTCTTTGTGCGAAAATGTACTTTTGCCATTGCGTATTAGGAAATTTAGAGGCTGAAATTGTCATGTAATCTCCTGTTGTGTTATGTCTATTTAGAGCTCTTGTAGTTCGTTCTCAATCCCTAAATGGACGGTAACTGTGTAATTCAATGCAGAAATTGATATGTCAAATTGAGCTTGAAACTTGTGTTTCTGTTTTACTATCAGGATATACTCTCAGAGGCTCTTTTATGTTTTGGAGCCAGTTCAACTACTGTGGATGAAGAAGAAAGCAGTGAGAGAAGTGATGAGGTAGAATCTCATTATTCTATTCATTAATGATGTTTTTTTAGGTAGGACGAATCAAATTGGCTTTTGATGTTTTTGAGTCTGTTTCTGACTTCTCTTTACAACTGAATATACGTAGTGGTTCTTTGTTATGCATCTTGTTGGAGAACTAGTAGCATAACTTGCTCTTCTGGGTAATTTCAATTTGAGGTGTTCAGAGCTGTTCAACTTTCAGTCGCATGAGGTGGAGTTTATCATTATGAAACTTCAGTTAGCATCAGCACTTACTCTCTAAATATGTTTGACTGGTTTCTCTCAAACATTTCATTTGTATTTATTAACTTTTCCTGTTCTCCTGCGTGCAGATAATCGTTACTTCCATCTTTTCTGTATGCAAAGATGTGAAAGATTGCATTTCACTTGCTGCTGATTCTATAGGGTTGCAAGAGATACCTAGTTTTGAAGTTGAGATGCATGACCACACTGATTGGATAAAAGCTACACAGGTCAACATTCTTTCCCTTACTATTGACTTTTGAGTAGTGAAGTAACATATGAAATCTTATATTGATCTTCCACCTGCATATTTATGCCTAGCAAAGTATATGCACTGATAATATTGGTTTGAAAAGGGCCTCAAATCTTCTTTTGTCTCCAAGACTAATAGAAACCAGCAAGATTATGATCAATTACCAAATTTTAGTGTCTTTATGGGCAGAGGCGTATCCTTGATTTCGGAAGGATGGGTGCACTATTTCAAAAAAATGCATCCAAAGATATAAATTTGATCGATTTGACCTTTAGATTCTTAATATGAACCATTAAATTTTAAAAATTATAGGTCAAAAATATATAATACTACTAGTTTTAAATTTTAATACACACATTTGATTTAAATATATTAAAAGTTTACAGTAAAAATTTTTAGGAATTTCTAATGTAACATACTTGAAAATTTTGGAAGATTAAAGCAAAAAACAAAAGAAAAATTAGTTGAAATGTCAAAAGTGTTACCGATAACCGCTTGGAGAGGTGTTACTCAAAAAAAACAAGATAGATATAAGATTTAAATTTGTATCTTCACTTAAAGAAGTGCACTCAATCATCATCGTATTGTTATATGATAATTAAACATGGGTTCATACATCTATATTTAAATATTTTTTTAAAAATATAACACTACTATATGTAATCTAGAGAGGGGAGCATGGGTTCACGTGAACCCACGGAACCCCCTCTAGATACGCCCCTGTTTATGGGCATGCAATCAAGTTGCAGTCCAGAGTCAATATCTGCAAATTTCAAATGTGCTACTTGCCAACTCTTCTTTCTATTAATGGCTATTAAAAATGAACATGAAACTGGATACCTTTGTGTCTTGTTTATCATGTCCATTTCTTGTTAAAAAGCATGAAATGAGAATGAGTTGTCTTGAAAATGCGGATGACCAAATAATGATTATCCTCTTAAAAGGCCCCTTTAGATAATCGTTGACATTTAACCAGTAGTTTAATAACCTGGCAAATCTTCCTGACCTTTGCATGTTTTAGTGAGTTGCATTAATGATGAGGGATCTAGACGGATTGGTTCTTTGCCAATCCATTGGAAGCTTGCATGTGAATGCGATGAATTGATGTTACGATGCCGGTGGATTTCTGTATCTCTTAATTTCAACTGCGTGTTTGGAAGCTAATAGAGCTTCTGACATCATTCTGTTACCAAGTCATGGTGTCTATATGCAGCACATGTTATCATCTTGATGACTGGTTCAACCAGCTGAGTTAATTTAGATCTTTCAACCATTGTCAATTAATTGCAGGAATTGTTTTGTCCGGTGGAAATTTCTGATGGACTCTGGGTGGTGCCTGAATGGATAACTCCTCCAGTATGATTATACCTCTCTCTCCCTTTGTTCTTATCACATGATTCAATTGGTTCTACACTCAGGCCCACAGTTCAAAGCATTATGTTGATATTCTATCCAACTTTCATATTATAGTCTCATGATTCTGCAGTCTTCCTTTTTTTAGTTTTCTTGGTTGTCGGTCATGAATCCCAGTCTGCACATTGTCGTCTTTCCTCCATAAGCAATAATTCATACATATTTATAACATGTGTATGTTCTGTAGATATATGTATAAAGAGCGTGTGCTTGAATTGTAGGATCTTCAAGCAACAAATATAATCCTAAATCCTGGTTTGGCGTTTGGAACTGGGGAGCACCCAACAACTAAGTTGTGTCTCCTCCTGCTGCGTGATTTGATAAAAGGAGGAGAACTCTTCTTGGACTATGGAACTGGTTCGGGTGTGCTAGCTATTGCAGCTCTTAAGGTACTTGGGTTTTCATTCAAACCTTACACTGCTGAAGCTAATGAACTGATTCCTTATAAATGAAGTTCCACCTAAAACTTATCCTTTACTCACTGAATCCAGGCCTTGCTCCTCTCTGTCAAAAGAATTGATCTTGCTAGTTTAATAACATAATTAAGGAACAAAGTCTGACACAAAAAGCACGATGAACGTCAAAACTTCTGGCACTTGAATAATAGAGATGTGAGTCTCAAACTAAATCCTTTGAACTTTATGAAGTGATAGGTCGGAAAGGTTGGCAGTAGCTGTGGCAAAGGACCAGGAAATGTACTGAACTTAGAATTGGGGTGGTGGAGGTGACAAATAGATGAGGAGCAGTTTTCAACTTCTATTTTCTTCTTTTATTGCTGGATCATTTTTGGGATTTTAAGGGCTTGCTTCTTTCTTTTGATTCTGTGGAACCTCTTCCTTTGACTTTTACTTTCACTTCTTAACAAGTGGATGGAAGTTGAGAAGATAGATTTAGGAAGTTTTGGTTTTGTAGTGGATCAAAGTTGGAAGAGAAAAAATGTTCAACGTTTAACCTGATTCAATAAAATAGTTGGAGAAGCACAAACATTAGTACTTCGAACAAAACTTTGATTTTTCTTGAAAAAACATTTTTTCAAAAAATGCATTCTATGAACTATAACTTGTTAACTGTATCTGAAAGAAAATCAAAATTCTTAATCTGTAGGAGATTCCATCAAATTCACGGGCTGTCTACTTTGTCCACAGCTTATATCTGATTTCCTTCTGAAACCTAAACATAGTTTTTTGAACTCTTTATTTAGTATCATGGTGTTGCTAATACCTTCATTGTCAAATATTTATCTGCAGTTTGGTGCAGCTCTTTCAGTTGGTTTTGATATAGATCCCCAGGCAATCACATCTGCTCAATATAATGCTACTTTAAACAACATTGGACATGAGGAATTGCATTTAAATCTTGTTCCTGGCAAAGGAATTCTTCCCTCTGCAGATTTTAGTTCAAGTATGGACATTGACCAAACTGCCTATGATGCAGAAGTTCTAAATAAGAGGGGAAAATATGACATCGTTGTGGCAAACATACTATTGAATCCTCTGCTTGAGTTGGCAGATCAGATTGTGTCCTATGCAAAGCCTGGCGCAACTGTTGCTCTTTCCGGGATCATATCTGAGCAGGTATGGACATTCAGTTTTATAGTTGAACTGTAGAGTGAATAACGCTTGAGGAAACATTTGATAATTGATTTGCTGGTACCGCGAAGAATGAGGGAAAACTATAACAATAATGCTTTCATTTGATGTTAGCCATTATTTGCCTAACATCATCATCTATTACCCATAAAAGATAAACTAACACTCTATACTTGTATCCTCCTTTTTTTGCGTCTGAAGTTAAAAGTCCATTTCATAGCAAACGATAAGAGTAAAACATGTACATGACAATACTCTACACTACCATCTTTTGATAGTCAAGAGTTTCTATAACTTCCTTTGCTATTTGTTGTTCATGGATTTTCAATGGCGTGACTCTCGGTCTCAGTAATTTAATACTCATCTAGTTCCTGAAATTTGTATGTATGCTTAATGATTGCCAATAATTTCCTCTCAATTATTCAATTCGTCCTTTGGCATTTTTTCCGATGAAGTTACGAACAGTTACGTATATGTTTTAACAAAATATAATGTATAGCAGTATAGGTATGTAAAGAATCACGTGCATAAGAATGAGACTACAACTATGAATGTAGATTATTATTATATATGTGTGTTTTGTTCCTGTGAAACAAACGAAAATTGTAGATTACCTATTGCAATATTTGCATTCTTGATTTTTCAATGTGATAAAAATCTTCTGCAGATTCCTCGCATCGTAGAAAGATATTCACAATACCTAGAGAACATTACAGTTTCAAAGATGGATGACTGGGCTTGCATAAGTGGCTTAAAGAAATGACATAACAGCAGCTAAAGGAAAACAGAGATTCATTTTCTAATGTTGTGGAACTTAAGATTCTACCAAACCAACGGGACTCAGATGTAGATCGAGCCCTGGAAGTCCTCTCCTCGCAGCTCCCTGCGTGAACTTTGCATGTCATTCGTCTTTCTGAGCGCATGGCCAATTATTCACCTCTGTTTATTTGGACAGTTTTGGAAACCGTTGTGAAAAAGTCACCTAAAAGAGACTGCCTCAAATCCCCAAGTTTATTGGTTATTTAGTTTGTAAATGGCTCTGTGAACGATATTTAGTCTATTGAAAACATCCTCCACCTCCTGTGGTAGGGGTAAAGTTTGTGTACACACTATCCCTTTTCATATCCCACTTGTAGGACTACACTGGGTATGTTGTCACGAGGTAGAATACATGTGGGCTGAGGCACATTCTTGTAATCAAGTTATGAAACGTTCCGCTCATCACATCCCTCTAGACCTAGTTGCAATGTAAGCTCCATCTACAAATGAATAAGACCCATGAGGCTTTAAAAAGAAAGGGAAAATATTCATTTTTCTAAAATTCTCCAAAAGTGACAGTAACAAAGGATTACAGCAACATTTAAGACGTTCCAGTCGATCACCAAAAAGTGTGGACTGAACCTGCTAAAATTATACAATTCAAAACACACATTTAGCAGACTGCAGCCAATGGAGATAATAACCTCTAAAATCTGTTTTCAATAACTATGGAAAATATTAACTTCATCCAAAAAGAACGACACGGAAGAAAATACGAGAGCTTTATTGTGAAATGCTTAAATTTTATTCTTTTTTCTGTTCTACACAAGCATATCTAAAGATATCTTTGCCCATCAGCATTCTTCTGTAGGATAAAAGAGCTCATAGCTTCACAGGCAGGAAAATGTTTTTTGATACACAAGCATTCGCAGCATAGTTGTCCCAGGAACTTCTGAATTCAGCCAACTAGCACTTAAGTCCTGACTCAGTACATTGCAGCAAGCCAATTTGATTAATAATCTACAAATGAAACTAAGTTGGCATGAAAATTTAACTGAGCCACATCACCGATTGATTTTCCTCCTGGACAGAGCAGGAGCCCTCTTGGGGATGTAGACCTTGTAGTTTACCTGGTGAACATCATCATGTGAAGATGAGGTCAAACAAATTGGAATCAGAACAAATTAGAGATGTCTCAAGGGTATTTGAGATGGTAAGAATACTCGAGCTTCGTAAATACTAAATATATAAGAAATCAGAATATGGAATTTCCCATCATCAGTCCATCTACACTTGAGAGATGTATTTTATGTGAGAAAGATGAGCTTCAAGTGACTCTCAGAGACAGTCTAGTTAAAGAAATCCAAAAGTCCCAATAGGTGGACTCTTTGCACACATATTTGTTTCCTCTCTTCATTTAAAATCAGGTAAAAGTAAGTTCACTGAGAAATTAGCCGAAAACCAAAAAATAAATACAACGCCGCAATGTATATTACCATATATGTTTGAGGCCAGAGGTCAGAAATATGAAAACATATGCAAGTTCTATCTCTAACGATAAAATTCCAGTAGAGTAAATTCTTGAAAGTTTTACCAAATACCAAGCCTGGGAGAGAGAATAGTTTGCTCCCCAGTCCCCACTATCAGTGTTTGGCTATTGCTAAAAGAAATCTATAGTTAGAACTACTGAGTAGTCACTATTACTTCATTACAACTGATGATTTCTATCAATATCTCTAATACTCAATCATTTAAACAATCAGAAACAATTTAAAGAATCTAAACCAAACAGGCCATTTATTTATTTACTTGTAGGATTATTGATCAACTGTGGACTTGAAGAATCCCAGCCTAACATGCATAAATAATGAAATATGAATATAATACCTGTACCATCTCACCACCCCTCATTACAGACATGGTCTTTTGTTCGAACTCAGAGGCATCCTTGGTTTCATCTGGCTGGTGTTTTGAAGTAAGTCCATCAGATGTGGATATGACACTAGAAGTAGTTTCTACAGAAGGACGGATGCTGGCATTAACAGCTCCCGTGTCTAAGTTATCGCTGGTCCCAGTGCTAAGAACTCCAGGTCTCAAGGGAACTGGTGTTTTAATTATGTTACTCTTGGAAGCCAATGGATTTTCCTTTTTATATGTCTGTACTGTGGTACTACATAATAGTTTACCAGGTTCAGGTTCATTGCTAAGAACTGGTCCAGTGGTATGGTTCTCCTGTTCTGGACTCTGTGAGAGTGCTGATCTATCAGCAGGTTGTGTAACACTTGGCTCAACGCAGCCACATCCTTTTCCATTATTCTCTTCGACTGGAGTATTTATCTCAATCTCTGTGGAATGAGAAAATTCCTTAGCAGTTACAAGCTTGCTTCTACAATTTACAACTTGATTTAAAGTCAATCCATCGTTTTTCCCCTGCTCCAGAGACTTGTATGGTACAACCTCAGTCTTTGAAGGGGATAACTGATTAACATCACTGCCATTCTTCTTTTCCTTGGCACCAGATTTTAAATTTGTTTGAAGCTCTTTACGGAACTTCTGCAAGTTCTCCAATGCCTTTTTCCTTAAGACAGTCTCAAGATCCTCAACTCCTGTATTAGCAATATTATCAGAATTCCCATTCTCACCTCCATTATCATGACTTACTTCTTTGACTTTATTTGGATGAGGATCCAGACCACCATCAACTTTTGTGGGGCCAAAAGTTTCACTATTGGGAGGAAGTGAATCATCAATTATCAAATTTCCATCCTGCATTGTTTGAATGGACGGGAAACAAGAACAAGATGCTAATTTCCCTTTAATTTCCAGGTCATTATTGTCATAGTTTCTGCATGAAGGACAATCATGGTGCTTATTCAAAATCTCTTCTTTAAGCATATCTGGTCCCTGTTCGTCACCCTCTTCCTCACGTGTCTTTTCTGGAATAGTAATAACAGATCTTAAGCGCTTAGGATTACTCTCTTCCACATATTCCTTCTCATGGTGAGTAGTATTACAAGAACATGAATGATGGTTACATAAAGAACAAACTGGCCCCCCACTTCCGCTCCTTCTGCCAGTGCTTGGCTCGTTACGAATTTTCTTTTCTTTCATCTTTTTTCTAGACTTAATCCTGGGAATCTGAAGATTGGTGTCCTCATTACCACTATTAGTTTCATTTTGGCAAGTGGAAAAGCTCTTAGAATCTCTACCTCTGGAGCTAATACTATTTTCACGTGGGCAACTAGAACAACTTCTTGAGTCGCTGTTCGTGGAGCTAATACTAGCATGTCTCTTTCGCTTTTTCTTCTGCACTTTTCTCCCATAACCAAGACTCCTTCTATTTGACCTTTTTCTTTTCTTTACAGGGGGTGAACCCTCACTGACATCTCGGCTTGAGGATCTTCTCCGAGTTCTTTTCTTCACACGTTTCATATCACGTGAGCGCCTGCGTCTTTTCCTACTATAATCAACCTCTGAATTGGAGGACAAAGACTGTGGAATGCTAGAATAATCAGAGGAAGCAGAAGATGACGAGTCATCCTCAGAACTGGATAACTTCTTGGATTTGTTTCTTCTGCTTTTTCTCTTCCGTATCTAACCACACAACACATGAAGATGTATAATGAAGGATAATAAATTGGAATTGCCAGCGACAAGATGAGAATGTATTGATAAGAAAACAGGAGGTAACCTTACATTGTTCTAGAGAAAGCATACCTAATATTAATTAAAAATATAATGTAATTTCTCATGAAAACATCTCCATGAATATTTGGGTATTAAATATATTCAATAAAGAGTGTACAAAGTGTGCTGACATGATCAAGCATCTAAAGTCATTCATAATTCTTTCTTCTGAGTGTCAGTTAACGAATTACAAATTGAAACAAAAGAGAAATATATTTAATACAAGAGCTTAGATATCTGTTTTTCCATGGCAGCTTCTAAGATATACCCAGTATTAACAGGTGCACATAATTGTTTCTTTTGATAAAGAACTCTAGATTTACTCCACTAAGGTTATTTTAAGGACAGTGCAGAAAACAAAAAATACAAAGAACAATAAACAATTCACGGAACTCTAACTATAGTGATTCAAATGACTATGCAATGTGACTTGACACTCCCACAAGCGATCATGAACTATATCACATGAAGCGTTACCATATTACAGATTTGTATATGAACGTATTTTTTACATACTTACATGAAAATAATCCCTTCTAAACAAACTGGAAGGAGTAGGACTTATATTCTCCCAGTTCATAAATGTCAACTCATATATGTATTGTACCCAAAATAACCAGCCTTTTGAACTACTTTTTGACCCTTGTTCTTGGAAAACAGTTTCATTTTAATTTTTAGCACAGCTATCTTAATTTTTCCCCAAAAAAACTTCCCCTGATGATACACACATGAAAAGACCCAAAAATTAAACCAGCTAATAACATATGTTGCTTGGACTTATGTTCAACAGAGGGTACAGATAACTTATGTTGTTTGGACTCTTCAAAAATGCTGCCGTGTGTGTGTCGTATCCTCCAAAAGAAGTGCATTTTGGGAAGATCCAACACAGATGCAACAACATTTTCGGAGAGTCCGAGCAACATAGCAGATAACTAACCATTAGTTTTAATTCTCTTCCCTATTACCACCACCAGTAAAAAGGGAACTATTACTATTGGTAACATTACAGAAGGACATTAACAAATATTCCATAACATCACAAAAATTAATTCAGTAAACATAAAAAACATAAGCCCTTAAAAAGCAAATTAAAGGATAATTCTCATAGTTCAATGATCTTTTAAGATTATTGAAAATAAAAACCTTAAGTTGACTGATTTTATTTGATACAAAACAAAGTTCAATGACTTTAATAGATAAATTATCATACTTCAATAACATTTTAAGATGATAAACCCTAAAATCCTAAAATACATAACTATACAGAGACATAAAACGAAAAAGAAAGAAAGCAACACACCATACATGAACATTATACATAATACTGAGCAAGCAAAACGAATGTTATCATGTGAATAAATGAAAAGCATCGAAAAGCATACCTTAGAGGAAACTTTGAGCTTCTTCTTTTTGGAAGATTTTTTCTTAGATGAAGACTTGCGTTCTCCCATGGTGTTCGGATTTACTACTTCTTCTTCTTCTTCTCCGTTAACAAAATTGGAATAGCTAAAAGCAAACCGCAGATAAACGAATCGATAATTGCGATCAAAATCGGAAAATCTGCAGATTGTAAAATTGGATTTGGAAGAAGGAAAGGAGTTTCGTTTCGTTTGGTGAGAGGATCTGGATGGTGTCCAACACACTCAATCCCATAGATATATAGTATCCATTATCATAGCAAACTGCACCTGCTTATCTTTTAACTTGTACTTTACCCTAATATGTATGTACTTATTAAGCCGTTTACGTCAAATTTTCAATACTTTTCTCATTCTAAAATAAAATTCTTTTAATATTGAAGAAAATGTTTTTCTTTTGTTATTTTGGAAATTTTCATAGAAATTAATTGCTTGCAAATTAGAGATATAAACTGTGAGTATAAGGCAAACTTGATGTGACGAGTTCGATTGAAAAAGAGACCTAGTGAGCGACATTCCCTAACATTCTTTTTGGAATACCACACTTGCTACACCAAACTCAAATGAGTGATTGGGTGGGATTTGATCCCTATTTGAATATATATTTAGTTCTCATTCTTAGAGTGTGAGCGAGTACATTTTTAATGAAGTATACTTGTACTATTTGAAAATTAAAAATCTTTTTTGATATTTTTGATTGAATATTACGCCTATCATTTTAGGAGGGCATAATACATTAAAAGTGTCATTTAACTTAGCTTCATCTGACATCTATAACCTCCAACTTTGATTGTGCACTTTAACTTGACTTCAACTGACATTTATGTCCTCCAATTTTTGATCTGCACAAGTATGCATGTGAACTTATATAAAGTTAAACAAATAGTCACACACGTCTTACATGACAATTTTCATCTTACGTGGAATTGGACCTATATTAGGACTAAATCGAAACGGTGATGTGAAGTATAGATTAAGCAGTTTCAAATGGTACAAGGACAAATTTGTGGAAAACTATTAGACATAAAATTGTTATAGATTTTACACAAAAAAAAATTCATCTTAAGAAGAAATGTTAAGTCGAGAAGTTTCTTTCTACATCTATACAACTTTGAGGGAGTAGCAATTAAGCAAAGTAAGATTTTGAGATAGTAGAGGAGTATAAGTTTGATCAAAATTGTGATAGAATGGTTAGAATTCCTCCGCTATTAATCATAGATATTAAGTTCGAGCTCTTGAGAATAAACATGAGCGCTAACCTCAAAAAATGATCCTACAATGCGCAAATCCTAGTTTAATCGAATCCTCAGAAAAGATAGTACATAGGTAAAACAAGGCATCGCAAATAGAACATAACAAATTATAGAGAAAGCATAACAAACCATACTGAGCAGAATAATATAATGAACGAAGCACAAGAAACAACATGTAAGACCACTAAAACATTAACTTTTAGTCAACCATATTGATTAAAAAACACTTCTGCAGCAACTTAGTTTCTATATCCACAAACTTGAGGAGGTCTTCGACAAGATACAACTATTCTTTTTCTAAGTCTACAAGATACAAGTATCGGCAGATTGGTACACTAAGCTCTCGCCATCATTGTATTTAACTACAATGTAAACAAAAGCCTATGCATCTTCACCATCACTTGTGTTAGCACGAGTATCAATGAAGAATTCAGAATCAACTTCTCCATCAACGATCTTGCCTCTGTTCCACACACATTAGCAACCACATAGAAATGTTATGTTTGGAACACTTAAAATGAGCATATTGTTTTTTACGATAAAATGTTAATGCGAATTAACGTACTTTTTTTTTACTATAAAAAAATTAAAAGGACAAATTTCCCTTCTTTGTACTTCTGGCATTTCTCGTGGACTTTCTCCTGTTTAAACGAGACACAAATATTAGTTGTAAATAAAACTACGCGTGATTCATATCCCCCAAAAGACAATAAAAGGAACTTTTTGTGTGTGTGTGTTCCCATGGTTGTGTTGTTTTGGCTCTACGTGTCGGTGCCTATAGACAAAGAAGAAGAAGAAGGAATGAGAGGGATTACATATTTCCAGCCAAGAATCTGCCCACAGCAACAGCAAAATATATCTGTCACAGTGTGCGTTCCAGAAAGCATCGTCCTCTCCTCGCTGGTTCCAAAAGTTATATTCACCCTGAATAACACAAAGAAAGAAAGGTGAAAAATTCCATCGTATGAATTGGAAAAGAAACATAGTCTGATCAGGCCGGGAAAGGATAAAAAAAATAGAAAATGGAGCTAACAACAAACATCTCTTGCACAATCAAGAAAGCCAAGTAAAGAAGACCACTGAACTAGATTGTGCCCTTGTAAGAGATCAGCACTTACAGACCATGACATAAACTAATAATCCATTCAACCCCCAATTAAAAAACCAGCTTCTGCTGTAAGACGATTCAGCTTAGCTTCTTGTCAGAAAATAAGCTTTAAACATAGCAACATCTTTAAAAGAGCAAAATGGTTTTCTACCAACTACAGCCACTCAGAAAACTCCAGTCTACACCAAGCAACCATGCAATAAAAGTACATATTCCATCCAGCATGCAGCATTGTCTTCTGTTTTGACTTGCTAGGTCGATATCTCATTAATGAAACTATGAAAATGAACTATAGTTGCTGATGACAACATACCATCTGGACAACCAGGGAAACCGGAGTCTTGAAAGTAGATGGGCAAGAAGAATGCAAGCATGCATACATACGTATGTATGTACAGTACGTACCTTGGACAACTGAGTAAACCTTGTATGCAAATGTGGCCTAAGTCAAACAGTCATGCTCAAATGCACATAATAACTAGTTGATGCTGATGTTGAGCGAGCCATTGGAACTTGCAACTAACAACATCAACTACATACCTAGTATAATCCCACAAGCGGGGTCTGGGAGGGTATTGTGTACCCAAATCATACGCCTATCTTAGGAGGTAGAGAGGTTGTATCCTATAGACCCTCGGCTCAAGGTAAAAATATATCAAAGCAGATTGAAAAAGAAATAACCGAAGTAAAGAAATCATGGCAAAATACTATAGAAAGTATGACAAAGTATTTTGAATCAAAGGTGAGAAGTTCCTATATGCCTCAAGTGCATTTCTTTGCAATATATAGGAACTTCCGAAATTTAAAGGATTATTAATAAGAACAAAGAATGGTTGCTACTTGTCGTTTTGGTGGCTTGCACTTTTTCTTGGTATTATTATTAATAAAGCCTCTACCATTTCAAAAAAAAATGTCCGAACAGGGATTATCATACATTCCAAAAATACTTGATCACAAATGACTTTCTTTTGAATAAAAATGACCATATGGCCTATAACTCACTGAAAATAGACGCAACAAGTTGTCAATGGTCACGTGACACTTAACCAATTAGGAGAAACACCTATCCACTGCGTCCGAATGATACGCCAAACATATTAAACATCACTTTCTCCCGATAACAGATACAGTAACGTACAAGCCCCAAAAAGAAAACAACAGTTGTCACTCACGAATGGATGCAGGTTTATCAACAAATTAAATCACTTGTGAAACAAAAATACTGATTCATGAAATAGCAATGTATAGTATCAATCCGACGTTGAGAATAATTAGAGGTCACTCACACTTTATTGAACAGGTATGCTTTTCCATTGCAGCATTGAAAAGCCTGAATAAATAGCATAAAGGAGATTTCGTCAGACATAGTTAACCATTGCAAACTGAAATGCAATTTATGCAGCAAAGACGAAACACAATTTTATCATGCAATATACCACGACAAAGCAATTAAACTGACAGTTCACATACACTGAGATAAAAGAAACTTATCGAGTTCCAACTAATTAAAGTTTCATTTAATTTTAATTGCTTAGAGAATTCCAACTTACATCACCTATTGGCGTTAGACAATTCTCATGCATATATTTTACTTACGAGTGAAAAAAGGAGTTGTTTTAAACCAGGGGTGGATCTACTAAGGGCCGAGGGGTGGCACGTCACCCGCAAGCCTCACCCGAGACTCGGTATATATATGTATAGAAAGTTTTTCCACTGGCAAAACTCTGGAAATTCCTTCCTGGTTGAGTAAGTTCGACAATGCTTCAATTATTTTGCTTGCTGCACCGGGCAATTACAGGAGTTCGGCATTTCACCTATTCTCCTCATTTTTCTTAGTAGTACTTCTTTATGATTTGTTTGTTTTATATAATCTTATTTGATTTTTTATCTTTCTGCCTTCTTTCTTCCCTAAAAATTTTTCTTTCCCTCTAAAAGAGAAAATATCCTCCCTACTTAATGAAATATTTTGATGCATGAATTCTTCGGATGGCTTGCTCGAATCTAGTTAATACCTTTGCTAATTTAGACAAGGGTAGAATAATGAACATGGCAAAGTATTATCCAAATGAATAACAAATTTAAGATTTGTGCTACCAACTCGATATTTTCCATAATACACATGTGATGTGGTGAACCTATTTTCTCCTAATTGCAAGGAATTAGTGATCTCACAAAAGCATTGATCTGGAAAAATCTTGTGGGAGATTTATTTACTTGTGAAATCGACTTTGATTTAATTGTTGCTACCTCAACTGTGGAAAGAACATTCTCATATATAAAGCAGATAAAAATGAAGTCTGGAATGGTATTGATGATCAATATTTAAATGAATGTTCAGCTTGTTACATAAAGCATGGAATATTTTCCAATGTAAGTAATCATGTTAATCATTGGCCATTTTTAAAATACGAAAATTCGTCGAGGATATTTCTAAGTGACTAATGTATATTTATAACATTGATAATACTATTGGAAGCTTTATGCTTTGCACCAAGTTGCCATAATTACTACATTATTCCCATCAGATCGATTTGTCCTATATAAATAGAAAGAAAAAAAAAGACAAATAACTTGAACCGAAGCCTAAAGTTGATCAAACGTGTCACGCCCCGAGCGTATACCCTAGGCGTGGCCGGCACTCGAAAACCATTGTTGGTCCCAAGCGAACCTCTATGGCCTGGTCACTCGTTCAATCAGCGGAAAACTCATTATAAGCAAGAAAACATACTTAAGTGGGCAACTCAATCAATCATCGTGAGATATAGCTTTTAAAAAAATGTAACTCATGATATAACTCAAATCACAAACTCCATATTATAAAAGATAGTTTTAAAAGAATAAACTCTGACAGAAACATCAACTCGACTCCAACTCTATCTATCACTGTCTATGAAACCTCTAGTCCAATCATAAGAAGGTGCCGAGACAAGCCCGCGGCTACCTCAAAAGAAAATACTCAACTAAAAGCAATTCAATAAATATGATCCCTCTGAAAGCAAGGAGGTCTCACCACTATCTTGGAAAGGAAGATCTTAAACGAAGCGCCTGTTGAGGATCTCTAACACCTGTATCTGCATCATGAACGATGCAGCGTCGAAGACGTCAGTACATGGAATGTACGGTATGTAAAATAGCTGAAAGGGAACAAGCTCAAGGATACTCAACATCATGCCACTCAACTCAGAATAAAACATGCAAGTTTATAAATAACAATGCTTTTCAAATCACTCAATCACGTGCAATTTCAATCAATTCAAATCATTTATTATTTTTAGGGAGTTTCTCTAACCGACAACCATCACCTATGAGCTAGTGATGATACAAAGCTTTGCACTGCCGTTGCTGCAGCCGTCCAATACCTTAACGGGGTAAGGGACGATCAACCATCATTGGATCCACAATCAACAAGTCCTCTTTGGGGACAATAAGGAAATATCCGAATTAACGCTGCGATCCTATCCTACACTGGCTACGTAGTTCATAGGGCTGGAGTTATTTACACTCTTATCCAAATCGGTGCTCAATACTACTCCCCAAATCAATTCATTATACTCATATCTATCAAGTAACACATTTCAAATCATTTCATCAATTCTCAATGGACCTATCAAAAGTACTCAATCTCATCTCAACTCTTCATATTCTTTCGTTTACAAATCATATGCTTTCAAACCACTCATATCTCATTAAAACTCTTTTCTCAAAACCATTATTTATGCTCAAAACTCATACTCATTTAGACTCAATAGAATATGCTTCAAATCAGTTAAAAATCATACTTTGTTCAATGAATGAAAACCATCAATTCCAATTAAAAAATAAAGCATAGTAAACCATGATCATTAACTCAATTAGGGTTCATGGGAATGTAGCCATGAATGACAATCTTAAGAAGTAAAAGTGGAGAAACAACAACAATCTCAATGCATAATTCAATAGATTTCAAAGAACAAGGAATCAACTCAAATTTGAAATTCAAGGAATTAGGGCTCAATTCAAGTTATACTTAAAAATTGATAGAATTTAGATGTAGGGCGCGTGGACGAACTCAATACAACGCCGTGGTTAGCCTTACATACCTGGAACGATGATTATCTAAGCGGAACTCGAAGGTCTCAATGAAAGCTCTTGAAACCCTAGTTTTTCTCCTCTTCAATCTTGCTCTCAATAATTCTAAATGTTAATGAGAGAAAAAACATGTTGGGTACTGATAAGGGACTAATTTTAGTCCCAAAACGTCTGGGTTTTAACTATAAAAGCGTGAGAAAAGATGAAAACATCCCTCTTTAAAACTGCTGATTTGACCTACGGGACCACCTACGGTTCGTGGTTCGACCTACGGACCGTAGGTACCATCCGTAGGTCTTGGGTCCTCAAAAATTGAATTTCTGAGCCTTTTTGACGACTTGACAGAACCACCTACGAGACCTACCTACGGCTCGTTGTTCAAACGATGGAACGTAGGTTGGGTTCGTCGGTCACAGACTCAACAACTCTGATATGACAGTCTCTGGTAAAATGGTCATAACTTTTTACTCCAAGCTCAATCAAAGGTAAACTTGGTGGCGTTGGAAAGAGGACTCAAAGACCTTTAATTTGATATATCATGGGCCACCTAACTCATTATGTGCTGGGAGATATGATCATTTGAAGTTGACCTAAGTAGATTCTTATGTCGAAACTTAATCGATAATGACGCTTTCAACTCAACTTTGTGATAGGGGGTTCTTGTGACCTTAAGTCACATCCAAATCCATTCGAACACCAAAGAAATGAGCTTTACTCATATGATCAATTTAAGAGTCATTTGGTACGATTTTGCATGCAAATAAAGAATGGATCGAGTCTTATCTTAGAAATTTTTGGGGCGTTACAAAACCAATCAAATGTTTACTCTATTTGGAGTAGCTAAATAGCAAAAACGTCTATGTTCAAAGAAATGTGGCACCCCTGAACATCCAAATCCCAAATCCACCTTTGCTTTTTAACACATGCAATGGAGAAGAATCTACCATTGAGTTCTTATTTAAAACGGTGTGTTTAATAGCTCCCGCGCTTAAACAAAAGATGAGGGTTAATGTATGTTAGCAGCCAACATAAAACTTGTCAGCTTCATGAATTTTTTTTCACCGAAACTAAACACTTTGTATTATTGCCATCAACAACTACAGAATTCAAATGTATCCTTAGCATCATGTACGATCCAACTTGAGAAAAACTTCTCCCAAGAGATCTCCTTCAACTAAGAAATAGAAAATCTAGCTGAACTATGAACTATTTTGTTCAAACATCTATGAATATACGTAAAATCGATATGATCCAACATGCTTGAGAGCTTTCAAACGTCTTCACATATCACTTCTATCTCCCATGAAGTAGTCACTTATTTCTGAATCATACCAACAACATTTTTTTAGAGTCAGATAAAATCTTCACACCCTTCCATCCCTTACTAAATCAACCATTTTCCTAATAGTTAATTCAGATTCATGATGCAAAATTCGTAAAATTTAAAACTTCTAAATTAAACAGAAAAGCATTACATTTGCACTAAACAACACAAAAATTACTCATTTACTAACTATAGAAAAGGTGAGATTTTTACTTGTACCCAAAAGTGATATATAACCATGTGAAATGAAAGATCAAGATTTCCTAGCTTATCTAGTCATTCAACCAAAAAAAAAAATTTTAAAAAGAGAAGAACAAGGGGAAAAAATTGTACCTTGGAAACAAGTTCATCAGCATGGCCAAGTTGGGTTTTGCAGGATTTGCAATTGTAAGTTTGTCTTCAAGATCCACCAAAAATAGTCCCCTCATTTTCACTCCACACAATAGCGCAGCCCCAATTCCTCAAAAAAACTGAAACCCTCTTTAAAAAAAGATGGAAAAAACAAGGTTTATTTGAGGGGTTTAAGGAAGAAAAGGTGTTATGAGGTTTTAGAATTTAGCCACAGCACACACAAGTGAAGTGTCAAATTTCGGAAAACAAAGCAGATCGACTTATTATTACATGTGGCGCAGATTATGTTTTGTTAACTTCAAAGCTACTTTTAGTGCTGTTATTAAATGTATAAAAAGGAGATACAAACATTTCATTTGGACATGGCTCTGAAAAAGTATATACATTTTGATCATAATAGTTGTTCAAATTACTTTTTGTTTCTCTTAAAATGATTGTAATACTTTACTAATTAAACTAGAAAATCTAAATCTAAAAAATAATAAGTATTTTTTTTCAGATGCCTGGTATTTTAAGAAAAAAATAATTTGTTAAAACTCTAAATATTTGGAACCTTATGTAGAATATGCAAATGTATTTTAATCAAACTCAATTTTATTTGAGATACTAGAGTACCATCTTCCTCCGCTATTAATCATAGATCTTAAGTTCGAGCTCTTGAGAATAAACATGAGTACTGCCCTTACAAAAGATCCTACAATGCGCAAATCCTAATTTAATCAAACCCTCAGAAAAATAGTACATAGGTAAAACAAGACATCAGAAATAGAAAATAACAAATAGTAAAGAAAGCATAACAAATCATACTGAGCACAATAATGTAATAAACTAAGCACAAGAAACAATATGTAAACCACTAAAGCATTAACTTTAGTCAACCATATTGATTAGAAAACACTTCTGCAGCAAAGTGGTTTCTATATCCACAAACTTGAGGAGATCGTATCTGCAAATCGGTACCCTAAGCTCCCGCTATCACTATATTTAAATACAATGTAAACAAAAGCCTATGCATCTTCACCATCACTTGTGCTAGCATGAGTATCAATGAAGAATTCAGACTCAACTTCTCCATCAATGATCCTGCCTCTGTTCCACACACATTATCAACAACGTAGAAATGCTATGTTAGGAACACTTAAAATAAGTATATTGTATTTTACGATAAAATGTTAATGCGAATTAACGTAACTTTTTTTTTTACTATAAAAAGATAAAGAGGGGGAGAAAGTAATAAACCTTTCGAGGACAAATTTCCCTTCTTTGTACTTCAGGCTTTTCTCATGGGATTTCTCCTGTGTAAACGAGATATAAATATTAGTCATTAATAAAACTACATGTGTTACATATACTGTGTGAGTTTAACTTTTATACACCGATTCATGTCCCCAAAAGACAATAAAAGGAACTTTGTGTGTGTGTGTGTTCCCATGGTTGTGTTGTTTTGGCTCTACGTGTCGGTGCCCATGGACAAAGAAGAAGAAGGAATGAGAGGGATTACATATTTCCAGCCAAGAATCTGCCCACAGCAACAGCAAAATATATCTGTCACAGTGTGCGTTCCAGAAAGCATCGTCCTCTCCTCGCTGGTTCCAAAAGTTATATTCACCCTGAATAACACAGAGAAAGAAAGGTGAAAAATTCCATCATATGAATTGGAAAAGAAACATAGTCTGATCAGGCCGAGAAAGGATTAAAAAAAAGAAAATGGAGCTAAAAACACAAATCTCTTGCACAATCAAGAAAACTGAGTAAAGAAGGCCACTGAATTAGATAGTGCCCCTGGTAATAGATTACCACTTACCAACCATGACATAAACTAATAATCCGTTCAACCCCTAATTAAAAAACCAGCTTCTGCTGTAAGATGATTCAGCTTAGCTTCCAATCAGAAAATAAGCTTTAAACATAGCCACGTCTTTAAAAAATCAAAGTGGTCTTCTACCAACTACAGCCGCTCAGAAAACTCAGTCTACACCAAGCAACCATGCAATAAAAGTACAGATTCCATCCATCATGCAGCATTGTCTTCTGTTTTGACTTGCTAGGTCGATACCCCATTAAGGACACTATGAGAACTTGAACTATAGTAGCTGATGACAACTTACCATCTGGACAGCCAGGCTAATCCAGGGAAACCCAAGTCTTGAAAGTAGATAGGCAATAAGAATGCAAGCATACATACGTATGTATGAACGTACAGTACATACCACGGACAACTGAGCAAACCCTGTATCCAAATGTGGCCTAGTCAAACAGTCATGCTCAAATGCACATAATATCTAGCTGATGCTAATGCTGAGCGAGCCATTGGAACTTGCAACTAACAACAACAACTACTTACCCAATGTAGTCCCACCAGGGGCGGACCCACATTGGTTCAAGTGGGTTCAATTGAACCCACTTCGTCGAAAAGTCTTGTATTATATATACATAAATTATTTGTAAAATTGTGTATATAACAAAAATGAACCCACTTTATATACAATGGAAGGGCGTGGATTAGTTGGCATATGGGTTCAATTTCACCCAGTAAACCCAAGTTCAAATCTCAGTCAAGGCTTAGTTTTTTGTTCTTTTTTGTATTTTCAAGTCTCACAATTTTTTGTTCTTTTTTGTATTTTCAAGTCTCAAGTGGTGGGTCCACGTACTAATCCTTTTTAAAATTAACTAATAAATGTAGACTATTATAGTTCTAGACTTCTAGTTCATGTGAAATAACAATATTAATATTCTAAATTTGTTAGTAAAGTTTTCTTTTTATGTTTGTGTTTGAGAATTATTTAAAATTGTCTTAAATTGTCAATAATTTAGGCTATATGTTTATAGTTTTTACATATTCTCTCCGATTCATATTATTTGATCATTTTCCTTTTTTACACGCATATTAAAAAATCATAAAGAAGAAGATAATTTTACTAATTCACCCCTTAAAAATTTCTTGTGAATTTTACAAATAAATGTGAACACTTTCAAAAAGAAATAATTACAAGGATAATATATGAAAATTTTGATTAATGCTTCCTTGATTTAGTAAGGTGGACAACTAATATGAGACAACTATTTTTAGTTAGATGATCAACTAATATGGGATGGGGGAGTAGTACTTAGTTTTTTTTTTTTTTTTTTTTTTTGTAATATACAAAATTGTGTATTTGTTTTCCTTTTAACTTAGTATATAAGAAAGTTAGGTTAGTGCATTTTTATTTATTCATTATTTTACTAATTTTTATTTATTTATGAATTTCAAAATTGCTATAGTTTTAGTCTTATTATATATAAGAGTAATAAGTAGCTTCTTAAATTGAAAATATGTGGAAAATTTTCTTGTAAGTAATTAAAAATTTAATAGAGTATATTTTTTTTGTTAGGAATATCACCTCAAAATAACTTTTTAAGAATATAATTAAAAAAATGATAATTATTATTATTGAGTGTCGTCATGGTTATCTTTGTAACTTGAACCCACTTGAAAAATATCCTAGGTCCGCCACTGAGTCCCACGGTGGGGTCTGGGGAGGGTAGAGTGTACCCAAACCATACGCCTACTAGGTAGAGAGGTTGTTTCCTATAGACCCTCGGCTCAAGGAAAAAACATATCAAAGCAGATTGAAAAAGAACTAGAGGAAGTAAAGAAATCATGGCAAAATACTATAGAAAGCATGACAAAGCATTTTGAATCAAATGTGAGAAGTTCCTATATGCCTCAGCCCTCAAGTGCATTTCTTTGCAATAGCCATTTATATCTATAACCCCCCACCCCCAAAATTTAAAGGAATAATAATAAGAACAAAGAATGGTTGCTACCTATCCTTTTGGTGGCTTGTACTTTTTGTACCATCTTGGTACTATTATCAATAAAAACCTCTACCATTTCCCAAAAAAAAATGTCTGAACAGGGGAATATCATACATTCCAAAAATACTTGATCACAAATGACATTTTGTTTAATAAAAATGACGATATTGCCTATAACTCACTGAAAATAAACGCAACAGGTTGTCAATGGCAACGTGACACTTAACCAATTAGGAGAAACACCTATCCACTGCGTCTGAATGTCACACGATGTAAATTTAGAAAAGCACCCAAAGATATCCATAGCTAATTAATGATTCAAACTAAAATGCATCTTGCCCATGAAAAGGAAAGCAATTCTTTATCATCTCTTAGCATGAACACATCTAATATGATTGAATACTAGTTCTGCTATAGTAGTAGGTGATAGAAACTCGTTTTCCGCCTTTTTTATTTCTCTTAATTTTAAAAAGAATGCTTTGGTGCCTTTTTTATGGGGGATAGTTTTTAATTGGCTTTGTAAAACAGCTTTGTGGATAGCTAACTCATTAATCCCACAAATTACCATGACCCCATCCTGAAGATGAATCTTCTTAGCAAGTTTCGATTTCCCAACAGGGCTAAGGCCTGAAATCACCATTGAACACTACCTTTCCGACTCTAAATTATTTTCACTCTGATGCTTCAAATTTTATGAATCTTTCCTATTTTGGGACGTCTTCTATAAATTTCCACATGATTCTAAAGTTGGAATATAATAATTTAACCAAATTGACTTTCAATTGTGAAGAAAATGATAAAAAGAAAATTTTAGCAAAGGTAATTTCAAATTCTCCACACTAACAGTGGTATCCACTGCGTCCGAATGATGCGCCAAACATATTAAACAACACTTTCTCCCGACTACAGATACAGTAACATACAAGCCCCAAAAAGAAAACACCAGTTGTCACTCACGAATGGATGCAGGTTTATCAACAAATTAAATCACTTGTGAAACAAAAATACTGATTCATGAAATAGCAATGTATAGTATCAATCCGACGTTGAGAATAATTAGAGGTCACTCACACTTTATTGAACAGGTATGCTTTTCCATTGCAGCATTGAAAAGCCTGAATAAATAGCATAAAGGAGATTTCGTCAGACATAGTTAACCATTGCAAACTGAAATGCAATTTATGCAGCAAAGACGAAAAACAATTTTCTCACGCAATGTACCACGACAAAGAAAGTAAACTGACAGTTCATACACTATGAGATAAAAGAAACTTCTTGAGTTCCAATTGAAGTTTCAATTAATTTTACTTGCTACGAGAATTCCAACTTACATCACCTATTGATGCTAGACAATTCTTATGCGTATATTTTACTTATGAGTGAAAACAGGAGTTTCTTTTAACCAGGGGAGGATCTACTAAGGGCCGAGGGGGTGCCACGTCACCCACAAGCCTCACCCGAAACTCAGTATATATAAGTATATATATATATAGAGAGAGAGAAAGAAAATTTACAATAAATAGTTAAAGTGCCACCCATTGAATAAAATAATACATGGTGCCACTGGCAAAACTCCGGAAATTCCTTCTAGGTTGCATGAGTTCGATTCCAGCCCTCTACAGTACCTTAACTATTTTGTTTGCTTCACTGGGCAATTAAGGAGTTAGGCTTTTCACCTATTCTCCTCCTTTTTCTTAGTAGTGATTCTTTTAGACTTTATTGTTTAATTTAATCTTGTTTGATTTTTTTAATTATTTTTTGTTTGCCTGCTTTCTGTCCCCAAAATCTTTCTCTTCCTCTAAAAGGGAAGACAACCTTCCCTGTTTAATGAATGTTTTGATGCATGAACTCTTGGGATGTCTAGCTTAAATCTAGTTAATTCCTTTGCTAATTTAAACAAGGGTAGAATAATGACTATGGCAAAGTATTATCCAAATGAATAACAGATTTAAGATTTGCGCTACCAACTCGATATTTTCCATTATTCACATGCAATGTGGTGAACCCGTGTTCTCCAACTTGCAAGGAATTAGTGATCTCACAAAAGCATTGATCTGGGCAAATCTTGTGGGAGATTTATTTACTTGTGAAATTGACTTTGATTTAATTGTTGCTATTGCAACTGTGGAAAGAACATTCTCATATATGAAGCAGATAAAAATGAAGAGTGGAATAGCATTGGTGATCAATATTTAAATGATTGTTCAGTTTGTTACATAAAGCACGAAATATTCTCCAAGGTAAGTAATGATGTTAATCATTGGCCGTTTAAAATACGAAAACTCATCGGGGATATTTCTAAATAAATGATGCATATTTACAATATTAATAATATTATTGGAAGCTTTATGCTTTGCGTCAAGTTGTCATAATTACTACATTATTCCCATCAGATCGATTTATCTATATAAATAGAAAGAAAAAAAAAGAGACAAACAACCCGAACCGAAGCCCAAAGTTGATCAAACCAACCAAATGTTTACTCTATTTGGAGTAGCTAAATAACAAAGACGTCTATGTTCAAAGCAATGTGGCACACCGAACCTCCAAATCCCAAATCCACCTTTGCTTTTAACACACGCAACAAAGAAGAATCTACAATTGAGTTCTTATTCAAAACTACGTGTTTAATAGGTCCCGTGCTTAAACAAAAGAGGAGGGTCAATGTATGTTTAGCAGCCAACATAAAACTTGTCAGATTCATGAATTATTTTTCACCGAAACTAAACACTTTGTATCATTGCTTCAACAACTACAAAATTCAATGTACCCTTAGCATCATGTACAATCCAACTTGGGAAAAAACTTCTCCCAAGAGATCTCCTTCAACAAAGAAATAGAAAATCTAGCTATACTATGATCTATTTTGTTCAAACATCTATGAATATACATAAAATCGACATGATCCAACATGCTTGAGAGCTTCCAAATGTCTTCACACATCACTTCTATCTCCCATGAAGTAGTCACTCATTTTTGAAATCATATCATTCGAGTCAGATAAAATCTTCACTCCCCCTCTACTGAATCAACCATTTTCCTAATGGTCAATTCAAATTCATGACAACGAATTCGCAAAATTTAAAATTCTGAATTAACAAGAAAAGCATTACATTTGCACTAAACAACATAAAGATTACTCATTTCCTAACTATAAAAGCTGAGATATTTTTTACACGTACCCAAAAGTGATATATACCCATATCAATGAAAGATCAGGATTTTACATAGCTATATCTAGTCATTCAACCAAAAAAAATAAAGAAAAAGAGAAGAGAAAGGGGGAAAATTGTACCTTGGAAACAAGTTCATCAGCATGGCCTAGTTGGGTTTTGCAAAATTTGCAATTATAAGTTTTGCCTTCAAGATCCACCAAAAATAATCTCCCCATTTTTCACTCTGCAGCTCAGCCCCAATTCCACAAAACTGAAACCCTTCTTTAAAAAAAAAAAAAAAAAGAAAATTTATTGAGGGGGTTTAAGGTTTTAGAATTTAGCCCACAGAAGTGGTGTCAAATTCCAGAAACAACAAAATAGAAAACCGACTTATTATTTACATGTGGCGCAGATTTTGTTTTATTAACTTCAAAGCCACCTAATCCTATCTTTTAGTGCTGTTTTTTAAATGTATAAAAAGGAGCTATCAATATTTTATTTGCCTAATACATAAACATGTTCTTCAATTTGGCTTATGCAGACATCTATGCCTTTCAATTTTGAATATGCATAAATAGACTATTAAACTTGTATAAAATTAAACAAATAGATACATTCGTTTTACGTGATGTCCTATATGATAATTTTGTGTATTACCTGGCGTCCTATGTCTATTATGCCACATAGGACGCGTGTGTCTAATTGATCAATTTTATATAAATTTAAGTGTTTACTTATAATATCTAAAATTAGAGGGCATAGATATCAACTTAAGACAAATTAAAGGATATATTTATATATTATGCCTATTTTATTTGGACATCGCTTTGCAAAAGCATTTACAGTAATATTTTTAATCATAAGTATACTTGTTTATATTACTTTTTGTTTCTCTTAAAATGACTCATTTAATTAGTAGTAAAGTAATACATTACTAATTAAATTAGAAAATCTAAAACCAAAAAATAATAAGTATTCTTTTTCAGACGCCAGGTATTTTAAGAATAAATATAGCTTTTAAATTAAGTTACATAACCTAATGCTATACACAAAAAGGAAAGAGACTCATACAGTGACGAATTTAAGACATACACTTTAACAATATGTAAATTTTTTATAATATCAATGTGTTTTAACATCCCGAAAAATGTCTATTTGAAGATGTATTTCTCACGAACTCTGAATTCTAAACAACATACCCATTGTAATCCCACGAGTGGAGACTGAGAACTCTGAACTTCAAACATCAACGTCATTATGTTCAAGAAGCAAAATGAAAGTACACAATTTTTTAACTTAAGAACATATGAGAAGTAGAAATTGATTGCACAACAAGGTCATATACAATATCAAGAATGAAAAATATCTGATCATGCTCTAGGAAGCTGAATTCTCCACAAGATGCCACTGCTTTACATTGAATACGAAAAATGTGGATTGACATCAAGCTGTGGCTACAAGACCAGGTTCGGCGACTGGAGCAGGAACATACCAGCCATGATGGATCTCGACTGCTTTCTTTCTTCTAGCAAGACGAGATTTTCTTCTCGCGCCAGTGTTCCTGTGGAGTGTCCCAACTTTAACTGCTTTATCGATTGCGGAATATGCCTCTGCAATCAACTTCTCAACTGAAACAACTTCCTCTGACTGTGCATCGGTTTTCTTCTTCAATGTCTCCAATGCTTCCAAAACCTAGAAAACAACAATGGTTAGGTTCCATATGCTGAGATGAAGAAGCCTGTGATAGCTTATATCTTTTTCTCAATGTGTTTATACGCGTTTCTGAAAATGCCTCTTCTAATCTTCCTCTAAATTATTATTCCATGCTGTAAATGCAGCCAGGTGAAGTCCATGAAAGTTGACTTATGCCCATAAATCTATCTTTTATCAAAAGATCCATGAATCTGTTGGGTTCATTTCTAAGGTCGTGCTTATTGGAACTTAATCAACATTACTTTATTTAACGATGACTATAAGTTCATTACAAACTTCTCAGAATAGCGAATTTTCTCACTTGATTTGCTCATCACTCTCAAATACCATTAAATCTCCGCTAATCAGTCAAGTACAACCAAATCTTTGTTCAAGTTCCAGTTTCCGTTCAGAGAGAAACAGCTCTTGTTAGTTAATGAACCTTCTTCTCTTATTATAGTCTGCGATTTTTATCTCATTGTCAATCCACTTTGCCGGATGGTGCAAGGGCATATCAGAGTAGCTTCTTACATCTTTTTATCTTAAAAACTAAGTAATACAAGGGCTATCTAAGAATCTTCAATTTGTTCAGTCATACAAATTCTGGGATCACCTAGCCTAGTGCATCATGTGTCTATATAGCTGGAGGTAACAAAAGACAAAACTATGAAGGGGAATTATCTCCACATCCTGAATATCAATAACCCCGGCAAACAATATTCCTCTTCCAGGACTCTGAAAATTAGGAAAAAGGTGAACAGAAGGAAACCAAATGAATGCAAATTTGCTGACTCCATAAGAGAGCTCTAATAACTGCCAAATAGGCCTAAACAGTTGAAGCTACGACTCAGCCTCAAAAGCTGGAGTTTGAAGCCATGCTGACTGCATAATCATGACACTCCACTGCAACCCAAGGCACAACACTAGTCTTTGAGGTAATTGTTTTTAATTTTTCATCTTTATCCAAAAAATTAGGATAGCTTTCACATTATTATCTAATAGATAAGATTAGCTAAAATGAAACTGAAGGTAGTATTTGCAGCTTCAGAGAGTCGTCTAAGAAGAAGACATGACTGAAAATGGTATTTTGCTCCAAAATTTTAACCTTCACTCCTTCAGTACCTTAGCATATTCAAGAGACATCTCTAAGAGCAGAGAGTAAGTGCAAAAGGTGATTATTTGACATATGTATAACTCATATTTTCATGAAGGACAACAAAAGCCATGCAAGAGTTGCTAAGAGCAAATTCCCAATCCTAATGCATTACTATTTTATTGAAATTTAACTCGGTTTATTCTCTGCAGTTCCAATTTTGACCCTACTTTTGCCTCAAAGATCCAAACCCATCAGCAGTTTATTGTCTCACAACAGTTACGGGAAAAATAGTGACTAGGACCTTAAAGATCAAAAAGGAAGAAATCAGATTGACATAAAGGGGACTACTACCCCAAATCTGCACTCATCCACTCACTCTTTCATTGTTGCTTGAAACAATTGAATAAGACTTGGTGTACCATATGACACACATCCGAAGATGAGACTTAGAGAATGTTAGACATGCACTCAAATAAAATAAATAAACAAACATCAGAACTTAACAAAATCTCAATGCTAAATCATTTTATGGGGCAAGTTCACATAAAAGTAGGCTCTATGTAAAATATAGCTCTTCCTCAAATTGAGTTTTCTCTATTTCCATAGAGGTCCTATCAAACTCCATTAACACTTCAAACTACAGAGACAACAAGCAGCATCATTGAAGATTCTATGTGCCCATTCATACAAAATTCAGATAAAGAGGACCAACGGAACAATTTTAAATAGTCAAAGAAAAAGTTACTCAGACAATCCATCAAAATGCTTGCCGTAATAGATTACTGACTAAACAAGTACATAATTTCATCGAGCTTCTACAAGTATGTCGAAGGGAGAGCGGTTGACCGATTCATTATCTCATGGTAGAGGGATTCTGCACATAATTCTTGCTCCATTTCAATGTTCCTTTAATTATCTACAGAACTCATTTCAAATCTTTAGATCAACTTCAACCAAACTCAGAAGCAAGGAGGGGTTTCTTTACCTAGCCTATCTCGACACCACAAATGAAACTAAAAAGAAAAACACCAAAAGCAAAATATCAACTGCACAATAAAAACCACATTACAGAAGAACTCAACAAGCATATATTATATAGAAATATTAATAGGAACAATGCAAAACCATTGAAGAGAAAAACCACATTACAGAAGAACTCAACAAGCATTTATTATATAGAAATATTAATAGGAACAATGCAAAACCATTGAAGAGAAGTAAATTCCCAACAGAAAAACAAAATAATTGAGTGTTCAAACTAATTGCTAAACATAATTAAACCCAAAAGTGAAAACAACTTACAGTCTTAATCCTAGTCCTAACTTCAGATTTTTTAGCCTTGTGGTAAATTCTCCTCTTTTCAGCTTGTCTTGCCCTTTTGGCTGCAGAATCCGCTTTCTTTGTTGGAGCAGCTTCACAAACAATGGAACGACGAAATGGCATTTGCACCGGATTCAGTGAAACAGTCCCTGCAATTCAAAGAAAATCACTAGCGCCATAAAACTCTAAATTCAGCCAACCAATTTGAAACTAGTAAATACCCAAAAAAGAGTTAATTTCTCATATTCTCACTCAACTAATAGTTATTATTTCCGAAAAATTGGAAAAATCAAACTCCTCCTTCTCCCAGCGAAATTCCCATTCCTAGATGCTAGCTTAATCTTTGAAAAATCAAAATAAAAGATAAAAAGGGATTCTTGAACTGATGGGTTCGCTGTTAATGAAGTTCATACCTTTAGAGAAGAGATTCAGAGAAGTATTAGAAGAAAAGCTGAGTGACCTAAATGTATCAGCATGTGGTCCATTGAGAGAAAGGGTTTTGAATTTTGTAGTAAAGCTCAAACGAGGAGAAGATAAGCAAGCTCCAGCCATGGCTCTTTCTCTGTATTTCTCACACTCTCTACAGCAACAGCAAAAGCTGAAGAACTTTGTACTAATTGGTATCTCATCTTATCCTCAGAGTCTTATTTTCTTTTGATTTTGACTATGGGCTTGTGTTGGTGGAGGTTGATGAGTTATATGGGCCAAGTTTTACTGTCCCAGCAAAAAAGAAAAGGCCCACTAAGAGCAAAAGAGATGAGATCAGTCCTTTACAAGAAAGGCTATTGAGGTGAGTAGTTTTGAACTTTTGACCTCGTTTGATACATTATTAAAATAATAAATTTTGATCACCAAACAAGACTTTAAGTTGTGATTGTGAAGGCTCGCCCACGGAGTAAGCAAGGAATGAAAGTTCAAGATCACCCATTTCCAAAGTTATTGGGCGTCCTGCTATTGCTGTGAACTAAACTCTATTTAAAATATATTTACTTTTAAAATTTTATTTAAAGGTTAATACAAATTTTGGACTCTGATGGTACTTCTTTGTTTCAGCTCACTTCATTCTCGAAAGTCTGAAGTTTAAAAAACAAAAGATCAAATTCAAACATATGGGTCTGAAGTTGACTTTTGTCAAACCCTAACTTTTGATCTCAAAAGTCTGAATAAGAACTTTAGACCTGGATATCTAATTTTTATAACTTCAGACCCTTAATTTTCAACTTCAGTTCCACAAGTCTAAATTTAATCTTGAGGCTGCTAAATTTAATTTTTGTTGTAAACTTCTACTCTTCCTTCAATTTAAATAGGTATCATAACAACAGATATATGTGCCTATCGCTCACAACATATATTTTATGCACACACCAACACACAAGACACTCTTGATTTTACATATAAAGCATATGTAAAGCAACAATGACAACAATAACATACCCAGTGTTATCCCATTGTAGGGTCTAAAGAAGGTGGGGTACACAATAGAGAGATTTTTTCCAATAGGACCCTCAGCTCAAGAAAAGTATTTTCAAAACAGAATTGAAAAATACGACAGATGAAAAAGCAGAAGAGGAGAAGTATTAACAACAAAATAATAAAGACACCCAAAGTGTCAAAGTGAAGAGAACAACAGAAATAAAATACAATTAAAATAGCACATAGTAGAGCCAACCAAGATTCAACAGAGATTTTTCAGCTCAAAGTTGGCTCATCTAAGCAAGCTCGAGTTCAAGTATTTATCAATTCGGCATGACACAAACATAAACCAGTGAAGTCTCTTGAATGAGATCTTTGGAAGTGCACAACGCCAGTGAACTCTGAATTAACTAAACCAACTTTAGCAGTTAGCACCAAATGTCTAGACATCTAGTATACAATCTTTGTTACTGAATGCCTACAGAAAAGGGGACATTTTACAAGGGAGGTGAGCAAGCGAGTTGATCCACTATGGACTACTGGGGGTTAACATCTTAAAGCTGATACGTCATGGCTGAAAATAGCACTTGTAACTTGTAAGATAGTTTCTATGATGTTGAGAAGACTAAAATCTCTGCTCGGTCATTACTGCAGGTTGTGCTTCAGAAAGCTTTCTTCCTAGATAAGGACCTCTTCTGATAGCTTCCTCCAGCTGCAGGAAAGCACATTATTATATTACACATGTAGGAAAGCACAGTCAACGAGAGGAGAAAAGGAAAAGAAAATGAAGAATCTTTGATCAAACTAGCACTATGTCACTTGGCTGTCAGTCCTCGGTCATCTTAAAAGACTTTTACTTGGACTAAAAGATTGAGTTCATGAAGATTTAACTTGGACTTTCTGTAAATTATATCTCATTTCTTTCATTCTCCTATTGCTACCATCGTGGCTACTGGCAAGTCTCAATTCTTAAAATTTTTCTATGCAGTTGACAATATAAATAGACAAAAATTCACTTAATGAAACATCTTACTTCTTCAATAAATAAATAAATAGGCAAACGCGCCAATGTGATCAGGCAGTGTGTTGGTTGGTCAAGAACTTGCACGTCCAAAAGATGTAAGTAGTGGAAATGAGGATGTTGAGATAGATGTGTTGGCATACTAGGAGAGATAGGATTAGAAACGAAGATATTCGGGACAAGGTGGGAATGACCTCCATGGTGGACAAGATGAGACAAGCGAGGCTGAGATGGTACGGCCATGTGAAGAGGAGATGCACATATGCCTCAGTGAGGAGGTGTGAGGTTGGCCATGGTAAATTTGAGGAGTGGTAGAGGTAGGCGGAAGAAGTATAGACAAGACACGACACACCTACATATACCAAGGGTAAATTTCAAGGAAGCATGGCTCGCTTGTTAGGCTTTATGTATTTTCTTTTCTATGACCCACATAGGCAGGGTGACTACCACATAAAGTGAAACAACTGAAAAGCAGTAATTAGACTCTTTCCCTGGTTTTATGCTCATTAAAATAAACTTCAAAGAAGACATGACCCTAGATAGGAGGATATGGAGGTCGAAAATTAGGATATAAGGTTAGTAGGTAGTAGAATGTTGTCTAGTTTCCTTATCAGTATTGTTATTATTACTCTTACTCTTCAATTTAAGTAATACTTGTTGTTTCCTTTGCTTCAGTTATCATATTTTTTGTTGTTGTTACTATTCCCTTCTCAATTATTTTTCAGTATGTCTTCTTCACTACTATATTTGTTTTACATACTTGATCTTTGATATGCATTACTTGAGCTTAGGGTCTATCGGAGACAACCACTCTAACCTCACAATGTAAGGTTAAGGCTGCATACACACCACCCTCTCCAAACTCCACTTGTGGGATTACATTGGGTATGCTGTTGTTGTTACAAATTCACCAGCGATACTTGCACAAAGAAAAGTAAAATGCAAAAATAGGTTGAACACCTGACATGCTTGTCTATATTTATAGTAAGTAGGTATAACTATATGTATATACCACGGTGAAAATAAGGACACATCAGACTTCTATAACAGGGAACTCTAGCATTGAAGACCGATCCCATCTCAGATCCACAATGAACCATTAAGTAAATCTGTATAGATTTGAACACAAGTAATATAAATCAGGAAAGACGCACCTTTGTAGCTATACCCGAAAGTGCATCGTCAGCGATCAGTTTACTAGATGAGGTGAAACCTTTGTAGATTGACTGGCAACATTTGTGTCTAGCTTCCATACCTGAACATTAACCAACTTCAGGAAAAGCCAAACTGCTTCAGAAAGGCTCACATTTATTTTCTCAACATATAATCGCTCTTCAGGAGGTTAAACCATGTCATCAATGATACTTATGACGTCATTTTGGGAAAGAACCAAAGCCCCGAAGATACTGGGTTTGGCCCCTGTGATTCCAGCTGCTGCATTTTTAGCCCTTCAATTCATTCTCTTAAAAGCTACATGTTCACCCTTTATCTACGGGAGTCATCGAGAGTTTTCTTTATATAAAAAGAACTTGTGATGGAAACAGAAAGAAGAAATGTTGCAATTGAAACCAGGTTACTTTTGGTGATTCTGAATCTCTATATAACTGGAAAGGAAGTTCATGCACGTAGCAGAGTTAAAACATAAATATTCTCAAACTTTAGAAATATATGTTTGTAAACAAGAACATGTATTATGCAAAATAGTTACAGCTTTACAATAGAATACATATAAATGAGGATGCACACGTCTACAATTAAGGCCTCAATGAGGGTGGCCTTTCAATCTCATCTGTCAAAGTCCTGCTTAGCCAGGTGAGTTAAAAAATCAATAGCTGATAATGCAACTTTGGTAGTACGGAGATATGGTAAGTTATACACAATATTTGTTAATAGAATTATCAGGGTAAAGGATGAACAGATAATTAAAACAAGAAATACACTAACTTGCAGTTTCACATGAATATGGGCCAACACAAGGTTGAATGAGAAAATGCAGTAGCACAGAAGTCCTTTAGGTGAAGACACGATTAATCAGAGATAATGCCAAAAAAGTGTCATCAAATGACTGCATGTAGATATGCAAACAGCAAATACGTGTACCCATAAAAACAATGTTAGTGTATACTGTCAAGCAAATTGGATATTAGCATACAAACCTATCTTTTCTGTCTCTGCAAATGCATCAGTTACTATATCTATTATTTCTCGTCGGGAGATGACCTCCATCAGGCACCAAGGTCGCATCACCAACCCAGTTATCACTCTGTAGCCCTGTAAACGTAAGAACATGACTTTTACTAACTGTGAGAAATTATATGGTGTATATTTAAACCTGCCTTTAGAAGTCCAATCTGTCTACCTTCATGTTTATGAATAACAGTGATGAGCATATGTTAACACCAAAAAGAAGAAAACGGATACCAAATTGAGCAAGAAAATCCAAGGAAGATGTCCAAATCACTAAAAATGTGAAAATTTAACAAATAGTAAATGAAGTCACCACAAGACAATACTGAAATACTAACTGAAGAACCATAAGACAACATAATTTAACCAAACAAAAAAACAAATTAAAACTTTCCACAGATATAGCGAGGTAGGAAGGAATAGCTACGTGCCTACTTCAAATAGTAAATTTTAAGAGGATAATACAAACAAGGAAACTTTCATCAAACAGGTCCTCTCTGTGAGATGATATAAGTCATTAGCTGCAGAGATATATCTCACCGCCTTACGAGTTTCTGAATCCTGTTGAAGAACTGATAAGAGGAGACCCTGTCACAAGGAACAATTCAGATAATTAACCAAGGGTTAAATAAAAAAAGACCAGAAAAAAACCATCATATCAAGAAATTATATTACAAAAAATTCAAAGAAGAATTTGAAAACATATAGATGGACGAAACTTCCAAAATCTGCTTATTTTAAGAAGTGTGTTTTTTTGAAGTTTTTTTTTAGAAAAGTACTTTAGGAGAGTAGGAGTATCTGTTTGGCTAATCAATTTCAAAAGCATATTTACCAATATTAATGCAGTAATTGAGCTTGGTCAAGGTTCCAAAAATGTTTTTGGGGAAAAACTACTCTTTTTAACTTCTGAAAAATAGTTTCTACTACTACGAGCCTGTTTGGATTGACTTTAAAATTGGTCAAACCTACTTTTAAGTCATTTTTAGCTTTTAGAAGAGTTAGGCAAGGTTAAAAATAACTTAAAATAAGTTTAAAATGAAAAAAAGTTAAAAACCAAAAGTAGGTCTCCCCCTACTTTTTATTTTTTAACATAAAAGTCATTTAAGTTTGACTTTTTATTTTTTGACTTAAAAGTTACTTTTTTTAAGTCAATCCAAACAGGCTCTACTACTACTCAAAAATACTTATTGTGTAACTAAAAATTTGGCCAAACACCACAACTCTCTAAAATAAGCACTTTGGGCTGCCCAAAACCTTGGGCAAACAGGCTATTAATGTTGAACACAAGTCTAACAACAGGTTCATGCACATCAAATCCCAATAAACTCTTCAACCCACCAGGGTAATGCATTTTACATGTTTTCCTTTCTTTTATAATCCATTTGTTTACCCTCTCTTTGTCTCTCAATCCCCCTTCCCTTTATTGGGAACATGCAGTTCTGGTTGCAGGGTTTTTTTATCATGAAGCCAGTCGTCACACAAAAATTGAACTCACTGAAGGTGTCAGCTTTGAAGTCTTGGATGCTGCTTCATAGATCAGGCGCCGAAGATTCTGCTCTGCATCACCATCCAGCAATACATCATTTTCTGCGCGAGTTTCTCCAACAATGTTTGCAAGAGCATGCAATGCCGCCTGTTTTTTGCATTCAAAGGAAGTCTCTAGTAAAGATTATGCCGGCCACAAATTTCTCACTCTCTTTAAATCATGAAGTCAGAGTCTGCATGAGTTCCGCACGGAATTTAAGCAATAGATAAAGATATTAAATGGCTCCTGTTTGCTTCTAGCTGAATTATATTAGAATACAATAATAAGTTGACATCATCACACAACATTCATAAAATTGAGGTTGTGTAAAGGACATGGATAATATAAGTTAAAGCTCACCACCCCCTAAGGAGTCTCAAATTCAATTTTTATAGCAGAGTGGAAATGTCAGCAAAAAAAATGTGCTTACCAGCTGTTTACCATGCTGTTGCCGATCAAAAGCTGCATAAATCACATGTCTTCCTGCAGGTTGTGCACCTGAGAGAAGTGATGCTGCCCCTTTGCTGGCTGCAAGATGTCAAGGCCGAGAAAACATATTCAATTACACCGTAATCTCTTAACCAAGTGAACATGGGTTGAAGTGGCATGTGTCACAGTGAACTACACAGTGCCAGAAAGAAATTCCAAGGGTCAAACATGCAAAAAAAAAACATGTTTATACAGGAACCAGTACTATCGAGAAACATAGGCATATCAAGAACAAGAGGACAGACTAAAGAATATTTGATGAGAGGATAGAATATTAGCTCAGCATATATGATGATATCTAGTAGAAAGGACGCTAGAAGAATGAGATCAGGATCAATTACCACAACTGGCATTTCCCTACAATTATAAATCTGCAACCTAGTACTGATTTTTCATTGCCTGAATACATTAATACCTGAGAATAGTTATGAAGAAACTCTAATACTACAAAAACAGGGCTAGTGTCCAGAATGATAAAATATGCATACAAGTCGGATTACCATCACGTCACATGGTTATACAAAGCATATGAATCTTTGTGCTAGTACATCACTAGGTCATGACACACCATTCTAGCCCATTAAGCATTTCCCCACTCCGTCATCAGACCTACAATTTTTCTTTTTGATGAAGTGAGAAGGTTTCATTAATAGCATCAAGCAGATGCATAAGCGAAAATAACAAAAGGAAGATTGAGATTTGAGTCTGCTCATGTACAAAGATTATGCTATAACTGGAGAGCTGGCACAATCCAAAAAAAGGTTCAAATTTAGCCAGTTAAACAGACTAAGTAAACAATTGGCGTTTAGAGATTGACTTGGGAGTTGAGATTCCATCAGATCACCTAGGATTCCTTTATGAACAGATGCACCGAAAAATAATAGCTGATACCATTAACCAGAAATCTTCTAGATAGGTTTACTAGCATCATTAGACCAACAATTCATGCACAATAATGAGCAACAACAGCATCACGTTAGGTCCTTCCATGTGACATGGTAATCCATGGCTTTTCTTCATTTTTAATGATGTCAAACACAAAAAAAATTGTGATTAAAGGGGAAACAAGAAATATACTGTATAAGGGGTAAGGAAAAGACGAGATTGCAGTGGGTAATTGCCACATTACCACTTGAAATGCTGGAGCACAAAAAGTAAAGACAAAAAGCTTAGGAAGAAATGGGCCACTATCCCGGCTTGTATATGGTGGACTATTTGGAGAGAAAGGAATCAAAGATGCTTTGAATGATTAACCAACCCAATCTGGAAGATCAAGTTCAATTGTTTGCTTCTTGGCCTAGTCTAATCTTTTGTTCTTCTTTTTATCTCTTATTTTGGAGTTGATAATGTTGTACTGTTTTGACATCAATGAAAAGACTTTTACCTTCTCAAAAAAAAAGGAAATACCAGAGGACAGTTCAACACTCTCTTACTATTGTCATGCACACTTACAGTACACACACTTTGTTCAGATACTTAAAAAATAAGTAAGAACTAAAAGTTAATCACCAAAAAATCAACAGAGATCTCATAAGTACAAGGTGTGATCATTAATTTAAAGAAAGCCTAAATAAAAATTGCTTCAACTATTTAAAGTTTTTGTCAAAATAAATGTAGTTCAAGGTATTCTTCTGTCAAGAAGATATTGAGCTACATCACATGGTCATAAATATAAAGAAATTAAAAACTTACACAAGCCAATTTGTCCCAATGCTTCAAGAGCACATTCACATTCATCTGCATTTTGACTTTCTAAGAAATTGAATCTTCCATCAATGCCAGAAATAAGATTTCTACAACCTGAAAGTCATAAAAAGATTTCAGTCAAATATGATGTTGCCCATCTGCCAAAGTGTTATTATGCAGTAGAACAACAAAAGATAAGGTAGGATATATATTACAACAAACGATGTGGTACCAGACAACTTCATAGAAAACATACCACATAATGAGACCCTATCCTCTTTTGATACGTATTGAGTTGTTAACTTAGACATCAATGGAGAAGAAAGGAATACCAACAAGGAATTAATTTGCTAGATTATGTATATAACCTTCCTAGTTCCTACTTAAAATAAATCACAAATACTTAAGATCAACCAACATCTTATTAACTGCAGTTGTATACCAATTCTACCGTGTCTCTAATACTCAATCAACATACCTACAAATTGTAAAGTTGATAAATTCCAAACAAACAATTTTGGCTGACAATTAAGACTTGGAAGAAGTATATGCGAGTATCACCAGATTCATCGATGAACACAAAGGCATTCTCCCTAGCCATCAGCCTTCCAGTTATCATCATTGCTCTTGATCGCAAGATCGAATCAGCAGAAGCATCACTAGGTAAGATAGACAAGTGAAGGAATAAATATGACAGTTAGAATCATTGAATGACAAGAACATCAAAAATCATAAGCAGCAATTCTCATGTGCAGACCTAATAATAGAAGTAAGAATTTGAAGAAGCTTAGTCCTTGACAAGAACTCAGTGCTGTGTTGAACATCAGCCAACTTCATTCACCCAGCACATACAAGAAAAACAAGTATAACATCGATCAGGAACAAATTGGAGAAAAGGCTATTAAGTGATTGTAGAATAAAAATATAGCAGCTTAACAAACAAGTACACACCCCCAAACTAAAGGAGAGTATTTGATATATGTCACCACTAGATCCTCTATAGCTAGAGAAAGAAGAATGTATTCAAGAAAAAGCTCTTAAATTTATATGGAAACTTCCATGTGTTAGCCACCTTTCCTCCACATCACATGATGATGCAAAGTTTTGATAAGGTGTTAAAAGGCAGACAAGGAAAATTTGGCTTTGGGTAATACCTAACCCTAGTTTTCTGCCTTGTCTTTTCAGAGTATCTTACCTGTAATTTTCATTTTCTTCTATGTTTACTATAGACTATGGGACCACATCTCAGAACAGTAGGTGAAGGCACAAAACATAAAAAAGCAAGAGAGTAAAATTTCTCGATGGCAGGGGAAAAAGAGAACATCAACTCATCAAGTGCTAGGCGTAAAGACAGTTTTGATATTCTAAGTCATGGTCACATCACCAATACTACTAGATAGTTATGGTTCAGATTCAGCACATGTTATTCTGCAATCAAAAAGGTTTGTTTTGCATTTTCTTTGTGTTATGCCAAACAAGTTAAGAGTTGATACTTTGCATGAAGAATCTTTTATGACATGGCCTTCCTGAGTTTTTTCCAAACAAATAAAATCCCAGTGATATATTCACCACTGCTGAACAAAACATGCAAAATTTATAGCTGATAAGACCTTATGATGTTACAAGCAAAATGCAACTGCCATGGTCACATGCAGAGGAAAATTTTATAACTAGCTAGAAGCAAACCTCATATAGGAGTTCCAAGCTGCTCAAAGTGACTAATGTATCATTTGAATTGCTAATTTCTGTCTCCAACAGGCTAAGAAGATTTGAGCTGTAGACTCTTGACGCCACAGAAGTGGAAATGGAGAATAACTTCACTATCAAAGCTAAAACTCTAACTCGTCCCTGAGGAATTAGCAAAATAAAAAGACCAAGTACTAGCAATGAGATAATAGAACAGTTGATAGAGGACGACAGCAGCATACCACAGCTCAATGAGGTTCAGATGAATCAAGAACCACCACTGACATTGGGTTCCACTTTAATTACTTTATTTCCTCTTTCTTGGGCCTTTTTTATTTTAATTCTAGGGGGATGAGTAAGAGAAGTTCTATACTCAAGAAAGACACAACAGGGCACCAGCTCAATTGCATCCAGAGCAAAATAGATAGATGATTATAATTTCTGTTCGAGAAGAGAACACATACTATAGATATTAGCATTTTTGGACTTATGTCATGTAGATTTTATGTGCAATTGATGCAAGTAAAACTAAGTTTGGATTTGAAAAGAAATTTCTGAAGTATATTATCTTATAATAAACTATAAAGTAAAGTGAAAATGTTAGAGAAGCTTCACCAAATTAGAAAAATAACAAGTACGATGGTCAAAAGAATAGGAAACCTAGTGCGGGAAACCGCTATGCGCGGGTGCAAGGAAGGGCCAGACTATGTTCGGTCAATTTTATGCAGCTTTGCATTGCATTTTTGCAAGAGAATGTTCCCCCGACTTTAAGTCTGACCTCCTGGTCAAAGGGTAGAAATTCCTACCATTGCGCAAAGGCTCCTTAGTAATATGTATAGATTAAGAGTGGTGTCTTTTTCTCATAGGTTCTTTATCTAAAAATAAGTTCATATGCTATAATTAATTGGATAGCAACTAAAACAATTTATCTCAACATGCCATCAAGTAAAGCACTAAATTCAAAAGAGAACTGCTCATTGGACATGTTTTTTCACACAAATTTCAGCATGACTGAAAGCGAAGCACTAATTTCAAAAGAGAGCTGTTCATTTCATACAGCACATTGTCTGTCAAAAGGCACACATAAATTTTACCATTCATCAGAAAAAGTCATACCAGAGGTGAACAGTTGGTTGCCAAGTTCACGAGGTTTGTTGCTTCATTGCCGCTTTCAGGAAATATGATATCCTTCAGAAAATTTTATCAAATTCAACAGAGATCCTTATTTCCAAAATATCTGGTCAAATTATCACCACAGGCATGCAGAAATGTATGTGCATTGACCAAGATAAAAAGCAGAATACTACATACAATGCCTTTCGAATGGCTAGCCAGTTTCCTAATTGCATCTGTAGATGCTGCAGCAACTTCCGCATCCCTGACAGAAGAATAAACCCTACATGACTACAAGCAGAACCGATTTCTAGAAGAGGAAAAAGAAGTGATATTGGGGTGCATACTTTTATTATTGATGTGTGCTAATCACATGTTATCATCAATACTGAGGATATAAAATTCTACTTTAGGAAGTCACAACAAGCATATGGTGCAGCAAAATCACACAGATGCCTCTCCACTAGGATGTGAGGAACTAAAGAATGTTGTAGTAAAAGATGACAGGTCCCAAAACATAAGCAGCATGGCGTTACAAAATCAGTTCACCCGCAACCTCCACATGGGGAGCCCAAAACCGACTAGTCAGCAATTCAGGAGGCAATAGCATGCAAACAAAGATACATCTTGAGGGCAAGGCTCAGAAAAAAGTTTAAAAGGTAAAAATAAAGTAATAGTTCTCATGCAAGATTTTGTCATTGACAAGAGATATTGTCACACGTATCAATGTTTTTGTTTCCAAGAATAAACATAGAATCGCAACTAACAACACATTTGACAATGTGTTCGCGAAGTGAAGATGTAATACAAGAACCATTCATCCACATGACCCGATATTTTTTTTATTTTTTAAAAGAAAAAGTGAATCAAAGAAGCAGAATTGGAAAGAGGTTATACTACCTGGTTGAAGTACTTTAGTAGAACATATCATGCTAGAAGATAATATGAAATGACAAAAGGGAACAGTTAGTTACCTAATCTAACTCCAGAACAAGTTATTTTTCTAACTCATGACCACACCATATTCTCTTAGATTGAACCCCATATGACGGTAAAAGGGGTAAAGGATAACATGTGATGTCCAAAAGTATGCAGGCAGAAGCAGAAACAAATCGACTATCAAAGAAGCACGTGAAGTCAAATCAACTACAACAAAAAGGTCAGCCCACAGCAGGATCAGTACATCCAACAAATCCATCTCCACCGAGCAAAAAAAATTATAGACCGTTCGGCCAGTGATTGCATATAGTAACAAGTTGCAGTGTGTCTTACCCATTGATGATGCAATTAAGCAAAAGTTGATAAACTCCATACTCATGAATTAGCTGTATAACAATTGCTTCATCAATATTCTCCAACAGGCAAGATACCTGTACATGGTTACTACTTCATGAGAGTCAAACTTGGAGACCAAAAAAGATTGCCACATTCATGGTTTTCAGCAAGTCAGACAAAGATAGCTAAAAGCTAGAATGACATGGAGCACACAATGAGGAGAGCAAAATGGAAAATAGATACAACAATAAGTGAATTCTCCAGCACGATAAGAATGTATGGTAACATATATTAGAACATTCAGCAATTCCAATAACCACTTCACATATTCTGTTTCTCATAAGAAGAAAAGTCTAAATCTGCAAAGTTGTCAATTATCAATCCTGCTTTTTTCATCAAAAAGATTAACATCAGTCCTGCTTAAAATATACAGAGACACATATACGGAAATATGAGAGCTGCTAAATCCATTTGTCATCACTATTCAGTTCTCTCATACACCCACATCACCCTACAGAGTTAACTACATGTTTTCCGGATAATTAAGCATCCATACCGAAAGGGTCTCAATTGGGTGGAAACTGAAAAAATAATAGGAGACGAAATCTTAAATTTACCTTAAGAGGCACATATTCTAATGCTTAACAAAAAAGACTTGAAATTATCATAGAAGCACTTACTGATTGGCATGCTAAATGTTTGACTTTCTGAGACTCTGCACCCAGACCAACAATAACAAATGGCTGCAACGAAGCAGAAAGCAGACGAGGCAATTTAGAAAAAGGTAATGATTTACTGCAAAATCTATAATGATGGACATGCATAAGAGTAAGTATAAATTTTGCACAGAGATGGATAAGGGGATAAATTATTAATGTACATTGACCTACAATTGACTAGCTCTATAAGACCACACTAAGGATCCCTACACAGATAAATTCAAAATCTGCTTCCTCATTGCTATTTAAGATCAGTTCTCTGGATTTGGTTTTGGCTCAACATTGAGAAGCCTAGATTTTCTGAAAGATTTGAAAACCCTTTTTAGGGGAGGAGTTAGCTGTTAGGACAACCCTATCTTTTGGATTGTTTTCGCTTTGGGGAAAAGGTTTTGGTTTTGATTTCTGAAAACCAACAGATATTGTTATCAAAATGCTTCCTTCCTAAACACTTATACTTCCTTCCCTATTTTTTTAATTCCATTTTTAAGCTCCTTTCTTGGTCCTTGTAGTCTTAACAATAAAGGAAAGTAAAATCAGTGAAAATACTGCGTATATAGTTTACATGTTTACAATGAACATACTTTTGTAAAAGAGTAAATTATTCTTAACCACTATTAATCAGGATCCTTTTAAATCAGTCATGAACAGAAGTTTACATGATTATAAGATAAAGCTCCATTTGAATAGCTCGAAGCAGAAAGAACAACAAGAAAATGAACCTTTTATATTCCTTGCGTTGCTTTATAAAGGAAGTTGTACCCCTACCGATATAAGTTGGTTTAAATTATAGTTGTCTATATCTATCACCCAACAACGCCCAACTTCCTTCATACACACAAAAATGAAGACTAATAACAAGTGAGTGTTGATTAAATTTTCTAAAACTTCCTCGTTCATTGTGAGTAAGCTTTTCTCCTTTGCACTCTACCAGGTAGAACCTAAACACATATAACTCTAAAGGGAAAACTTATCAATCTAATGCTTACACCCCCCATAATATAATGGTCTAAACTGTAAATAACCAAATAGTTTATACATACTTCACCACACACATGTGATACCAGACCCACAAAAACTCATTCAGATATGAAGATTTGAATTTAGCTTATTTAGTAGTACAAGCATTATTGTCATACCATGTAGTGTGGGATGAGTGAAGCTCCATATCTTGTTTTGAAAAGCCTTTCTAAGCAATCAACCAAAGCACTTTCTAGGCCAGGGTAATCAGCTTTTGTTTGCAAAGCACTGCAAGCAATTCAAAGTTCACAATCAGCAAGCCAGTAGGAGCACTTCCAAAAAGTAGAATACCCCCTCAGTCCCAAAAATACACAAACAAGTTTCTTAGACTTGAACTTTCTCAAACATAGTTTAAATTCTCTTAAATGTAAGACATTGCAATCTGTAGTACTTTTATATAGTTTAAACATTTCATTTCAAAAAACAAATCCTACCAAATCTCTACAGGATTAAAGCATTAGCCCTTGTAATTGGAAGGAGTTTGCATAGTTTCTAACTCTGCCACATAAATTTTGCGGGAAATTGACAAAACTAAATCTCTCTACGCTAGATGATATGGTAAGGCAAAATTCAAGCCAAAAAGACTCCATTCCAAAATTTAAAAGTTGAATACCCCCTCCATTCCAAAAAGACTCAAACATGGTTTCAATTCTCTTAAATGTACTCCTTCCGTTCACGTTCATATAACTTGTCACGTTTCGATTATCGAGAGCAAATCACATGAACTTTAATCAACATTTTAAGATGTATTTTTTCACCCAAGGATTGTAACTTATACTAGTATTTTTTTCATATAGTTTTCGAACATGTAAATTTAAAATTTAAGATATTTAATTAATCTAATTCAATTTAACTCAAATTGACTCTCAGGAAGCAAAACGGAGGGAGTAAAAGATTGTAATCTATATTACTTTCATCTACTTAAAACATTTTATTCCAACCAAAAAAACTATACAAATCTCCATAGGATTAATCGTAGCATTTGGAAGGACTCGCATAGTTAGTTTCTAACTCAGCTATATATTAGGACGAAAACTCATGTAGAAAGCGCTGACAATACGGAGAAGAGAAAACAGAAGATACTTGATAATGGCTGGAAGAGGAAATCGATTGAGAAACTCTTGAGCTGAAGCATCGGAATGAGCGCCTGAAAAAAATAGATGATACACAAATTAACCAATTGCTTATTTACCAAAGAGGAGAAACAAGTAATAAAAAAAAATCAGAAATACCAGGATGATACGCAAAGTCAGTAGCTGCTTCCAGTAACTGCGCCGGATCCACAGAGTACTCTTCCTCCATTGTTAGTGTATCAGAGAGAAAAAAAAAATTGCAGACGGTGAAGAAAAAGATGAGAGTACAAAAGAGGGCTAAAAAGAGATATACTGAATCGGTTTTTGAAACTTTTTGTTTACTTGCACAACACACTCACGCACACTGTGTGCAGTGTCGTTTACTGTGCTTTTTCTTCTCACTTTTGTTCGTAAATTACCCTATCACTAGGTTGTTTATTTTTTAAACACGATATTTGTTGAAATCCGATTAATTTAAATTCGCTATAAGATTCACTACTTAAAGGATTTAGAGCCCGTTTGGATTGACTTAAAATAAGTAACTTTTAAAAAGTTATTTTAAAAATAAGTAGTTATGTGTTTTTGATATGTTTGGCAAAAAAGTGTTGAAAGTCACTTTTTTCATCAAAATGTCTGAAATACCCTTAAAGTTGTTAACATTATAAAAGAATTAAGGTTAAAAAAGTAATATACTTGATCAAAGTAGAATGATTTATAAGTTAAAAAAATATGTAGGGGGCACCTTACTTTTGACTTATTTTAAGTTATTCTTTCATTGTCAAACACTCTAATAAGTCAAAAACTGATTTAAAAGTTAATTTGACCAATTTATAATCTCATCCAAACAGGCTCTTATTCATACCCAAAAGCTCCTCATAAACCAAAACCAATACAATAATAAGTTCAAAGTGTTAGTGTCCATTATACTATGATCTTTTTTTTCTCAAAAGAGATCTTCAATCCACTTTACTATTATTTTTTTTAATTTTCCACCCAGTTTCAGATATTCACATTGAAGCCTGACTAAATTAAAATTCACTCGAGAAGTAGTCGCGCCAGAAAGCTGATTAAAAATGAAGGGGTACTTATTACTCCACCGCAACCCTTCTCGGTCACTTTACTACTTTAAGAAAAGAGGAATGGTAAATGTAGTAATTGGGCCGCTAGTAAGATTAGCATGAATCTTATTGGACCCTAATTCTTGCATGCTAATATAATGGGCTTATATGAGCAAATTTCTCAAAAATTCTTTTGCAACATGTAATTAAACCCAATAATGTTAAAAATTAATTGTTTTGTTCACAAACATGTAAGAATTAAAACTAAAGTTATTAAACTCAAAAAATTTCTCATTTAAGATCGGACTTAAAAATTCAAGATCATCCGCCTTCAAAATTATTACGTCAAAGCTAATGGCCTAATGAAATTAACACCGTATGACGCTGCAGGCCAGTAAGTCACGCAATAGCCTCGACGATAACACGTACGTTAAAGGCCATGTCGTGTCTATTTTCCTATTTTGAGTTCGCCGCTCTATGAAGAGACTGAATAGTTTACATTGCTTTACCGTTCATACACATGAATAAAGCAAGAGAAGAGTTAAAAGTTTATATTTTTATTTGATGAGTTGACCTTTAAGATTTTCACAATTAAATTTATTGTACCTTTAAAACTATGAATTTAAAATTTAATATTATTATTTTCTTTATCCACTTGTGATACAAATTCTATCTGAAAAGTCAAGGATTTTATAATTTTTTAAAAATATTTTCCATTTTTTAAAAAAATATAAAGAATTGTGATTAATATTATTCTTTACGTATAACAATATATTCGATGTAATTCTATAAATGAGATCTTAAAGGATAGAACGTCTCAAACTTTATTTTCGTATTTTAGGATAAAAAGATTATTTCTAATATACCTCTGACTTAAAAGAAATGTAATCAACGTGAATTGAAAAAAAAATAACAACAAGAGAAGTCATGCAAAATGATGAATAAGATACTAAATAAGGATAAGAGGACACTAGCCTTTTGCCTCTTCCATATAAAAGTATAACACTCGGTCACTATATACTAATCTTTTAACTCTAAATCTCGACCTCTGTATATTTCTATCCAAATTTATGTCTTTAGTAATCTGAAGATATTTCATGTCATGTATATCTAAAATCTCCCACCACACAGTCACTCCACCCCCACCCACACCCTCCGTCTTTTTCTATCTATCTCTCCTAAAAATTGTTATAGTCAACCTCTCACACCTTTTTACTATAGTCATCGGCTCACCATCTCAATTAAAAACTTAAAACTTCTGTATTGAAACTCACATTAAAAATTAAATAATTTGATTTACCTACTCCAAATCATCTCGCACTAAATAATTTACATATATATTTATATTTGGAATTAAAAGAAATATCGAATGTTGAATTAAACTAAACAGTAATGAGTAGAGTGCGTCAGAGAGAAATTGAAAGGTCAGATATTGACAAGAGGAAAGGAACAGAGAAGTGAATGGGAGATCCCATTCATGATTATAAGTTTCCTACCTAAGGCAAATCTCAACCCTTACTTTTCTCTCTTTGGACTTGTGCATTTCCTTTTTTCCTCACCTAATATACTACTCGTCCTTTTCTACATTTTAAAATAATATTTCATGTACGTAAAAGAGTAAAATATGTCCAATCTAAGAAAGTAAATTATTAATCCCTCACCAACGTAAGAAGGTCGTAATAGAATGGTAAATATATTTTCATCCTTAATCAGAGGTTTTATGTTCAAGTCCCTCTCTATATGGAATCGTCTTTGTTATAAAGCATTTACCCTTCAATGTGGGATGTGAATCCAATTTTAATCAGATTCCAATGCACACAAGTAGGACCCAACATAGTAAAACATTGATAATGTTATTAAATATTTACTAAATAAGAAAATGTACATTGAAACTAATTGAAAAGAAAAAATATGTCATATTAAATTGAAACATGCAATACTTTATAATATGATTTCATAATTAATCACGAGATTGTCATTCGTATGAAGTACATTTATCTATATACACTTCAAAATATGGCTTCAATGTATTGTTGCAATTATATGGAGCTTACGGGTGACTTCCATCTCCAATACATGTCATTTAATGATGAAGTTAGAAATTTCATCAAGAATATTTAAGAATTATATAATTTTCGAAGAAAGATATCCACTGATCAGATCACCATCCACCCAGCCTTATCCCAACGTGTTATTTTTGAAATGATGCAATATTGAACACACATTTTGTTGTTAGGTTAAAATTGATTTTATTAAGAACTTCACCACACACATACTGCAGAGTTGCCGTACATAAAACACCATATATACGTTATTATATAAACTGCCACAAAAAAACATAACGTAAATAAGTTAAAGAGAAAGCAGTGTATTTAATTTAATTTGTCTCATTCTCAAATACCGACAATATTCCATGTGGATCCTAACTCTTAGTCCACATAATTTAATTAGCAACCGTTGTTGAAGTATATGACCATCTCAGCTGTTAAATAGAGCACAAGCACGTGAAAATCCTTTTTGATATGGTAGTGATTGAAGTATGTGACCATCTCAGCTGTTAGAGAAAGCACAAACACGTGAAAATTCTTTTTGATATGGATAGCAGTTGAAGTATGTGACCATCTGTTCTGATACCATATTGAAGTGTGTGACCATCTCATAGAGAGCACGCTTTTATTATTTAATTATATTCTCAACAACAGTAACCCCATGCTATATGAGGGTAGAGGTTCATACGAATTTTTTAAGCGAAAAATTGTAATATTTCTTTTATGATTTTTTTTAAAAATATATATAGTAGATATTGAACGATTACTTGCTTTATCATATTTTGAACGTTACAATGAAAAATTCTGATTTCGCTACTAATATTAACATGATGCTAGAATGAACAATGTTGAACCTTTCCAAATAGTTTCTTTATACATTACTTTTCCATATCTTGAATCCACTAGTTAAAATCCTACGCCACTAACTTTGACATAATACTAAAATGAACAATAGTAACAAACACGATCAATATGCATGGTACTTTTAATTTCAAGTCAACAGACTAAAGAGTAAAGATTCTAGACGACAGTTATTGAATATAATGTTACTCAACATAGTTCAAGTACTAATAAAAATTAAGCACATGCTAATTCAGTAATTATATGTAGAGCACGATAGTAATACGTTAAATTTGCAATACAAAAATATTGTCATCGTGCAATCTTATTTCAAGAAGTTTGATTTTGAAATATGAAAACTTCAGCATATCATAATATTTGTGAGGCCAGAAACTTTTGGAGCTTATATTAGTAGTTCAGTGGTTGAAATCACCGCTGTTCAATGATAGTCTGAAAATTCTGAAACATTAGGACATAAACTATAATCACGTACGAATATAGACGAAGAAATAATAACATGCATTAAATTACGCCGAACGTTTACAACAAAGTGGCAATACTACTAAAGCTGCCACACAGTACATTCCATACTGAACAACCAAAAGCAAACATTAACACACTAATTACTTAATTAAAAGCACTAATTAATTAAAATTAAGCACCTGCTAATTCAGTAGCTCCACATACAGTCAAGTTCAGATTGTTCAACTTTCTGAGTCTCCGGCACGGTCCAATTACCCATCGGATTAGTAAATCCACCGTGCATGGCGGAAGTTCCGCCGGAGAATAATGGAAGCTGGAGATTCTCATGGAGTGATCTTAAGCTTGGGAAAGTGGAGTTCCTTGTGTAATTGGTGAAATTAGTTGGATTAGAGTCCAAAATAGAACTGAAACTTGGAGTTGGCTGTAGTGCATGCAAGGTGTTTGATGAAATGTCAAAGACAGAAGTTGGATCGAAAGTTAGACTTTGTGTTGTTATTGTAGCAGTAGCAGTTGTGGAGAAACAGGGCACGTGCTCCTTCTTGAAGCTATGATGATCGCGATCGTCGATGACGACAGCGGCGGCGGAAGTGGCGGTGGTGCTGTATGGGGAGGAATCAAGGAGCGGCGGAAGGTGTGAGACGGAGGACGGTGAACTTACTTCCTGGTACATGTTAATGCTTGAACTTAACCTTTTTTTTCCACCACCAGTTGAAGTGGCGGTACCATTAGAACCAGTACTTTTTTGAAAGACCCGCGAGATAACCCACTCGTCCTGTAGTTGAAAAAATATGAGAAAATATGAGAACAATCAACATGTAAAAGAAGATGCTGGAATTTTAACTTTATAGATTCTAGATTTTAAAACTACGACTTCTAACAAATAAAAAATAAGTAATTGCAACAAGTGTTTGGTCATAGATTATGAAAAACTGTCTTCAAATATATATTTAACCATGAAATTTTTTCAAGTTTCAAAATTTGGATGAGTCCAATTTTTGATCTTTTGAGAGTTCCACTCAGACTAAAAACTTATTCCAAATAAAATAAAATATCCAAAAGATACCACTACAAAAACTCGATTATTCAAGTTTTAAGTTTTAATTTCAAAACCCATGATTAAGGAGGAGCTAATATACATATTAAATGAACTTCTTAACAAAAATACATTGTTGAACGAAAGTTACTAGGTTCATAGAACACTCATCAAAGCTTCTAACTTTCCCACCGAAACAAATAAACAACATTTTTTTGCGTCTAAAAAGCTCATCTTATTACAAGAGGAAGGTTTATAATCTAACAAACATTAAGCACATTATCATGAAATTGAAAAAAATATTGTACTATCAAAACGCTAAAATCAAAATCGAACAGACTGATGATATTACGTATGCATGCTTACACATTGACAAGGCTTAATAAAATAAGCTTGAAAAGAGATTATATTAAATCGCTATCAACATGACAGTATATTATTCTGTAAAGTCTTAATTACTTTGATCATAAACCATAATAAAGGCAAATGCTTTTTTCGCCTTTACTTCTTTTTCTGTTTTTTCCAGGCTATGAATACTTCCGACTTAATCATAAGCAATTGAGACATAGAAAACGAAGTTTCACACAACTTTCTGCTTCAGAATCTCTGGCTCTAGCAGTAATATCAATGATATATTTCTGCACAGAATATCTCCAGTAAATCTGATCTCTTTAACTCAAAACAAAAAGTATGAGTTGTAACACAAAAATATACAGTGAAAACAAAGTTAACATTAGTATTTTTCATCAAAATTCATTAATGTATGTGTATCGTTAACCGACAAAAATTTCATAAAAGAGAACAAAATGTTGATAGTAAGCAGTACCTTTGAACTCCTGGAGATATAGTGATAGGCAAATTTGCCATCAAGACGATACTCATGCATAACCCAATTACTTTTTTCTCCTTTTGGAGCTCTTCCTCTATAGAAAACTAGGGTTTTCTTCATACCAACAAGTGCACAAGTTTTTGAACTGAAAATCTCTCTATCTTTTCCAGTCGCTTTCCAGTAACCCGCTTCAGTAGCTCTGTTAGTCCTCAGCCCTGTTGGATACTTCCGATCACGTAGACTGAAGAAATACCATTCCTTTTCTCCCATCTTCGCTTTCCCTAAAAAAATTATAAAAAAAAAGTTCTGTTTTTTTAGGCTTAAATCATCAACGATCCCTTAAAATTGTCCTCATATTTCACTCACCAAAGTAATCATAATATGAAGAAAAAAAATGTTTTAGCAGTTGAAGCTGAAAAAAAGTATTTAAGCTGAAAAAATGTGTTTGATCGTTGAGAAGTTAAGAACTCGAAGTCTAAAAAACTTCGAAATTTAGCACACTCAAATACTAGATGAATTTCTTAAAAAGATATTATACCAGGAAGTTGCCAAGGTTCGCATTTGTTGAGATCAACTTCCGCAATAGCTCTAGCAGTAAAGTTGCAGTCCAAAACCTTCTTCAGTAAATAGTAAGTAATAAGCTCTTCATCTGTCGGATGGAACCGAAATCCCGGTGGTAAATGCGGATCACCGCAATCAAACTGCATCTGATGATAATTCTCCATAGGAAACACAACAGCAAAAACACGAAGAAATTGAAAAACCTATTACCAATTGTTAGTGAAAAAGTTTTTCACACAAAGTAAATACAACACATTATGCAAAAGTTGAAATTGAGTATTTGAGGGATTTGAGGGTTATATTATAGGAGAGATGGTAGTGTACGTTTGGTTCATGGGAATTGCAGAAAGATTAGAGTGTGAAGAAATCATAAGGATGGATGATGTAGGTGGGGAAAAGGAAAAATCTGTGCAACTGCCCTGTCCTGTTCTGTTTTTTTTTTTTTAATATTTTTATTTTTTGGCTCTGATGATCTTTCTGTACTGTACTATGCTATAGGCTATGCTAAGGCCCTTATTATCATATCGATAAGGCTAGAGAGAGAAAGAGAGAGGAAGAAAATGGCCATTTTGAGTAGGGGTTATAGAGACTTGTGAGTTGTGTGACAACTACTAACCACACGAATATGGGTAGGGCGGGGTAGGGGGAAAGAGGGTGATGTATTTATTTGTAAAATTTTGGTTTTAACTTTTGTATGGTAATGAATAATTTATTAAAGATTTAAATTATATATATTGATAATAATGTGATACGTATATTTTAAATATCATGTTGAGTGATTTGGTAGCTGGATAGAGTTACACAGATTTATTGTAATATAAAAATTGATTATGAGAGAATTTATGTATTATTGATTGCGATTATCTTATAATTAATTTATACATAGTATATTAATAGTTTTGTGTGTTTCTAACGGGGGCAAAGTTAGATAGAGTCTAGCGGACGTTTATTTGAATGTCCTTCGGTGAAAATTTACACTTCGTATATATAATTAAAATTACTTTTTATGTATGTATATAAGATGTTGAACTCCCTTATTGACTTCTTCGTGTGTTAACTTTTCACATTTTGAATCCGTTGGTGGAAATCCTAGTTTGCTATTGATTTCTAAATTGTAAACGAAACAACATACTAATTTTATATATGATTAATTTACCTTCTAAATAGCTATCATGTCTAACGTGGTATCACTAATACAAAATCTAATATAAACATAACTAACTACCAAACAATCCCTAAGTGATTAAGGGTAATTTAAATTATAGTTACTTGTAATTATATTCTAATGTTTTGATTGAGTAAATAATTTTAAAACTATCAATCATAAAACATCCCCTCAAAATAAGAATTTGAAATTCAAATAAAATCAATTTAGAAAATTTATATTTCTCTATTTTTCATCATATTAACTTGATCTTCGATTAATATTAATAAAATAACTAAAAAAGAAGTTCTTAACCATTATAACATTGACCCCATTTATAGGAATTTGATGTCGTTCAATAAGTTAATATAGCAAGGGTCCATAAGATCATTTATGCTTTGATAAAGGCAACCTTATAAATCCATTTGATAAAGACACATATAATAAACTTCATTATAGACGGCGACGTTGATTCTAAACTCTCTTTCTCGTCTTTGTATTTTTTTCGTCAAATTAATCTCATTATTTCAATTTTTAACTTGAAATATGTAATTTATAGTTCGAAATATATTTTAGAAATATTTCAATAATCGTGTTTTTGCGCAAAACACAATTTAACTTTTAATTACCTTCTACATTAACTTGAAATTTTACCTTTTTTTTTCAAATATAAATAAATTAATGTCCACCCCACTACCTACTCTATATACTCTATACCATTAGATAACTCATAATAACTTGATAATCTCAATAACATAGTTGGTTAATTATCTGACATTTCACTTTATTGATAATGTCTCAATCTCGTAATCTCTTCCTCTTTTTCCCTTGCTTTACCATCACTTTCCTTTTTTTTTTTTAAAAAAAAAGATAATTGATAACAAGAGGTCACCACACCTTCGATCGACCATAGGACTTATTTTACCCTTACTAAATTCATTTTATTGAAGCATACACAAAGTAAAAAGCTTCTTCTCATCTTGCATTCTTTTGATTTGAAAGTTTCAGAATCTTGTCCGTGAATTTTTATAACCAAGGAAAGCCTCCTATACTAATACTATATGCCATTTGATTGAAACAAGTTTTAATGTGTTGCTCACCATTATTAATTATCGTCTATCTACGTAAATAATTTTAAACTCGTATAACTTGACAAATATTATTTATTTAAAATTATATAAAATAAAGTTTTTGCAAGTAAAAAATGTGGATGGATTGGTTGAATTATTGGGGTTATGCGTGCGTGCGTGAGGAAAAGTGCAGGTATTGGGAGTGTCAGTGAAGTAAATGAAAGGGAAGGAACAGAAAGTAGTTTTAAAATAGGAGAGTTAAATAAAAGAGTAAAAAAAAAAAAGAGGAGATTTTACCATCCATCCTATAAAGCTGCTTCAAATCTCTTCTGTCAGCACACACACTATATATATAATCCAATTGACAGAGACAAAGGTTAAAAATTCATCCAAAATACCTGCTGCATCCCACTCTTTTTCCTACTCCCTCATCTTCAATTACTTACCCTCTTAGCCTCCTCATCATTTATTGGTACTTATATTATACAAGACATCTTAACATAGTTTTTTCAGAATAGCAACAAAATTAGTTTCATGTGATCTACACGTCACGTATTTAATTTATAAATTAAAATTAGGTATTGATTGAGATTCGTTCATTTTTCTTAGAGATTTTGAGTTTGAGCTTTAAAAATAAAACATAAAAAATTATGATGGGATCACTGCTCTCTTAAATAAAGCCTACAGTGTGCAATACAAATTTAGTCAGATTCTAATATGAATATCAATCATCGAATGAAAAAATTTATAAGTATCGAAGAGTTTATGTTAGGGTATAGAATGTGTATATTATATCTCGTTGGGGTGTGATCTTTTTCCTGAACCTTGCTCGAACAAGGACTATTTTGTGCAACTATTATAGGTAGGGCTGCGTATCGGTCGGTTTGGTTTTGAAGTTTATCGGTTTGACTTATTGGTTATAGATTTGTAGAGATGCTAAACCGTTAAAGAACCATTAAGATATTGACTTATCGGTTATCGGTTTAACCGTTAAGATATGACACAAAAATAAAAGTCATTAAAAATCACTTAGAAACAAGGTAACAAACCAAATGAACCATGCACATGAGTTCACAAATAACATTTTGCTAAAAAGCAAACACTTTTACATTATAGAATACCCAAGAGTTTGAGACAACAAAAAATAAAAGTAGGAAACTAAACTCTAAGTCAAGGATTTTATATACAAAATGATAAAAATATAATTATTTAATTTACTATCGGGTTATCGGTTAATCCGTTAAGAAAAAACCCCAAATCGTTAAGAACCGATAACCCGATAACAAAAAAATCAAAACCGTTATCAAAACTGCTAAACCAATAACTCATTACTGATAAACTAATAACTTTTTTTCGGTTCAGATTATCGGTTTCGATTCGATTTTGAACAGCCCTAATTATAGGGATATCTTAATATTTTTATCACAAAAAATAATCTCACTCGGCTATTTGTAAGTAGGTTGTACGTGTTGTGGGTGTTTATTAATGTTTAACAAGTATATAATTAGTATGTATATATTATACATAGATTATATAGTGACCATGCAGGCTACAATTTATTAAAAAAATTAAAAACTACGGTTATTTTTGTTGGACTATTGTATAGTTATAAAACTCCAATATTCATTAAAGAAAATGAAAAATAAAACCATTTAATATTCTCATGAAGGTATTAAGTCATATAATAATAATAATTTACTATCATAAGTGGATTGAGTGATCCATATTGAAAATGACAAAGTTAAAGTCTGAAACAATTAATGACCATAACGAGACAATCCGTGAATAAAATGCTAGCCTGCCCAAGTTGCTTTCAAACTAATTGAAGACAAATACAATAGAATATTTTTGGGTATACAAATAATGCATTAATACTTTTCATATTATTAACTTTAGTAGTAGAATTATTCTTGTACTCCCTTAATTATTCTTCGATTCTGGTTATTAATTGTTATATTCTGTATTTCAATAATTGTATTATTTTGTTGTTACCGTTCCTTCTTCACTTTCGTATTTTCTCCTTTCAAACTGTTTTGAAATGCTTTCTATGAGCGATGGTCTATCGCAAACAACCTCTCTATTTTCACGCGGTAAGAATAACTCACATATAAATTAAACTAAATATGTTATTGTCGATGTTGCGGTGAGAAATTAAAGAGAAGCGTTTGTATGAGTAGAAGAGCATTTACAATGAGTTGCCGTTATTATCAAACAAAACTCACGGTGATCTAGCAACTTGCACTGCAAACTAGGAAACTCCAGAAATGCCACGGCCCCCCATGCTTTAAAGCTGCTCTTTTTATGGTCAAGTTTTTTTATCATTCATATTTCTCCAACCAGTTGTAAAAAAATAAAAAATTACTATATGGTTTTACAAAATTTTTATTGGTATTTAACCAGATGATAACATAATTATTTATTTGATGCAAGTAATTATTTTCACTAAAGTCATTTAGAATCTAAGATAAAGCGCTTTACGTTGAAATATTGTCATTAGTCGCTTTGAAGGCAAGTTGGAGAGAGTTGCTCCAGGTTGACTTCTTGTGGAATTATTAGGGACGGAGCCAGAAGATCAGATACAAATTCGATCGAATTTAATAGCTAATTGCTTAAATAGTTATTTGTGTTAAGAAATTAATTTATTAGATTTGTAGAAATATTTAGTTTAAAATTGAGTTATTAATACTTAATGTAATTATATTGAAATTCAGAACCTATAAAATTGAAATAGTAAATATACCTTTGGAGCTCGTGTATGTGCAATGAATTGATCATTTGAACACCCTTTACCGAAAATAAACACAATAAATGTTAAATTTCTTTACTCCTTTATGCACTTGTTTAGTTTCTTATATTTTGAATTTTCTTAGTAAAAAAATATTATTTCAACCACTATTATCATTCGGATAAGTGGTAACAATCAAATAAATTTTGTTTTGTGTCTCCTTTCACTTTCTTAGGATACATAACTAACTTCCATAGGGCGAGAAAATTATCTCAACCATCTCATTAATGCTTTGTGTATGCCTATCAATAATCGAGCCGGATCTGGTGTACCATAAGGGATTTATCTTTTCTATCGATTCATGCGGATTGGATCCAAAACATGATATGAAATTATAATTTCTAATTAACATTTGGATATATAATTTAGGTCATTAATAACTTGAGTGTGCACACGTGAGATAAAAAATGATATCACATAAATTGACACAGAAAATGCGTTTGATTTGGATGAGGATGGATAGAAGGAAGATAGTTAATAAAGAATAGTTTCATGCATGGATCTCATCATCAATCAAATCCATCACTCACTATCAATACGAATAAGTAGAGATAGATGGATGGATGGATATGATTTTCTTAGAGACTCGTCATGAAGAAAGATCAGATTTTCATATATACAAAATTATAAAAAAAAAGAAAAGAAAGAGAGTAGGTAACAGGCTTTATATCAAATCATCTCTTCAATCTGCATGCACCTATTCTATAGCTACTTTCTCCCACTTACTATACTTACACAATTACTTGCTCCCAGTACCAGTAATACTATTTTTAATTTTGATTATGTACAAACAGATGCTTAAACTTGTATAGAGCTGAACAACTAGACACATACGTTATAATTGACATCCATGTGGCAATTCACATATGGTGTTTGACATCTTATGTGTATTATATCATATACAATGTGCGTGTTCATTTGTTCAATTTTATACAAATTTTTTGCCAACTTGTGCACACCTAAAGTAGCAAAGCATAAATACGAGCTAACATTAATTAAGTTAAAAAACATATTTATCGAAAATTAAAATTTTACTATGTCCTCATTGGTTTATAAATAATTCAACGCATTAAAAAATAATTATAATTAAATAAATATAAATAAAGAACTAAGTGATAAAATATTTATTGATTTTTTAAAAATTGAATAAGAAAAAATAACTACTTATTTTAAAAATAATAAATAAATAAAATAAACTAAAGGAATAGTATATATTGATATATAAAAATGGAGCCATCTTTTCAATTGGCTACTCAAGCCTAGCTATCCTTCACACAGTAGTTACCATAAAAAGCCAAAATATCTTCTTCTCTTCTTTTTTTGGTTGCTGCAAAATTTATCAACTTCAGAATTTTTACCTTATTCATGTGTTTATTTGATTTTGATTTTTGATGTGAAATTTAGAAAAATAAATAAGATTTTAAAATTTTATGATCATAAATTAAAGATATATATAATATAGTAAAATATTTTAAGTTGAACAAAGTATTTTAAAATTGAAATTATTTCTCAATATGCATTTCACTTGATAAAAAAATATTAAAATTTCAAGAGGATTTTTTTTTTGTATTTTAAAAAGGACCAATTGTTAGGCCACATTGCAACATTGGACAGCTAAGTTGGTACTTTTTATACAAATTCAAGTTTCAACAAAAAATTTAACTACAATTCATAACTAAACAACTTGAAATTAAATCGTTTTATCGAAAATAGTCTCTATACTTAAGAATGAATGTGTATACAACATTCTCCTTGAACTTCACTTATTAAATTATATCGGATATGTTATCGTTATTATTCAATTAACCAATTGGCTTAACTTCAACAATGCAAAGTCATTTTCTTTACTATGCATTTTGTTTTTCACCGTTGCATGAATTTGGCTTCCGACACCGGTGAAAACAGTTGACTTTCTTTACCTTTTTTTTTTCTTTCTTTCAAATAGTAATAAAATCCACTTTTTTAATTTCACAAAATACTTTATTAAAAAAACAAAAAAACAAAAAAAAACCCAAAAATCGAGAAAAATAACTGTACGAGAAGATGAACAATGACGGTAACCTGAAGTCAGCCGCCGCCCTCCAACTACGACGTTTTATAATTATTTATTATTATTATTATTTCAAAAAATAATGTTCAGAAAAAATATATATTTATTTTCTGTTTTGCGTGAACAATTGGTGAATCCAATTTTCTCGATTCTCACTCATAAAATTTTACAGTTTGATATTTCAAACAAAAATAGAAATAAAAGAAAGTAAAAAAGAAAAAGTAGTGGATTTGCTGCCATTAGAATCAACCATAATAGGAAAATATTCACCTCTCATTTAATACAAAGTTTTCCCTATGTCCAATAAAAATACGAAAAAAAATAAAATTAAAAAAGAGATTTTTTGTGATTAAAAAAATGAGATATAATCTTAAGTGGATTAATTATCAGAGTATTTATAAAACATTAATCAGTCTAAAATTTATAAGTTATTATAAATGTTAGATAATAATTTAATATTTTATCGGTAAGATTAAACAATATATGAACAAGTATTAGAATCGAGTCTAACGTTATCTGAAAGATTATTTTTTCAAGAGTTATATTGACACATTTTTTTAAGATAGAGATATTTACGTAAATTATTGTTCATTATTGTCGATATTGGGCTTGTTGTAGAACTTGGGCCTTACCTGATACCCAGCCTTTTTCCTGGACATACACGATATCCAGGAAAAAAGTTGGTCCAACTGCTTTCCAGTTTGTTGTCAATTTCTAATGAGGTAGGTGCGGAGCTAGGTAGAGTCGAGGGGTTCATCGAAGTTATGCTTTTTTTATATAGTTAAAACTAATTTTTATTTATATGCTGAACACCCTTGGACTTTTTCTAGTGTTTACTTCTTCGTATTTTAAGCCTGTTTATTGAAAATTCTGACTCTGCAACTGAATAAAGGAATCAAATTACAAATATTTCAAATCATTCTCAATGTTCATGGTTGACTTATTTCCCTGTTTTGGGAATTGTAACATTCATATTCAAATTTTTTCTACCTTGTTTTGGTGCAATATTAACTTGCAAAATGTTTTTACATCAAAGTAATAATGCAGCTTTTTCTCTTGATTTTTGATTATCAGTTTCAAGTTAATCTGTGGGGGAATGTGTAGGCAGCTAGCTGTCCCTAATTACTGAATAATTTTTAAAATTCACTGCATTATAAAGTGGATTTGTTAATGAAAATTAAAGCTGATGGAGATTCCCTGCATAAGTTGCCCACATATAACTGAAGGATTAATGGCTGTAATGGGTAGTATTCATATGGTTTATATGCTTCTTTTTTTCCAGGTGAAGGAATCTGTCACTTCTAAGTGATGATATTGACTTTCAAGCTGGCAAAAAAGGAATTTATTCTCTTCTTCTAGGTACGAACTAAGGAGTCGTTCGGTGTGAGGCATAAGGTTTAATAACTTCGGAATAAAATGCAGGGTTATTTAGTCCTGTGTCTGCTTGGAGGTACCAGGTAGTCTTTGGATTACTTATCTCACCATTTATACCATAACGATGAGATAAGTTATTCCATATTGACTGAAAAGCCGTTGGTCGGGAAAGTTGATCTATAACCTCTCTTACGAAAAGAGATACTATCCGGTGCACCAACTCAACCGCCTTACGAGTATGTTTGCTAATAGTTGATTGGTTATATTTTATACATGCAATGACTATGGTTATTTCAGAGCATAGTAACATGGAAATTACACTAGAACTGCCAATATAGATGCCAATACACCTGCCACATTTGTATTCTACATATACCTTGAGCAACTTACAAAAATAACTATAGTTTTAGGGTTATTAAATTAGAATAGCTATAAGTATGATATTTATCAAAAATGACTATAGTTTATGTCATAATCTAGCTGTATTTTAGTTTATTTAATATATTGATATAGTTATACTTGTAATACATTAAATAAGGTAATTTCTATTATCATAATTGACTGTCCTTAAATTACGCTCCTCAAATTCTCAACTTTCCATTATTAAATTAACAATACATAATTACCTATTAAAGAGTTTTTATTTGCTTACTGATTGTTTTTTTTTTGTTAATTTAATAAATAAATACTCGGGTATTAAAATCATTATGAATAAAATATGTACACATTTATGTGAACTAATGACCAATTTTATGAACCAAAAAAATCCTTTCATATACAACTTTATAAATCTGTAATTCCATTATAAACAAACTAACTTATGTTATTGATTTCCGATGATAATAGCTAAACTAAAACATAAATACTAAAATAAACAAATACAATTAACTAACATACAAATACAAATGAATATATTGGTTTAATATATATACATACAAAAATAATGGATATTAACTAAATATATACAAAAAGTACATGAATATTAATCAATGAGCAATACAAATGAATACATTGATTTAATATATATACATACAAAAATACATGAATATTAACTAAATATACACAAATAAAAACATTGACCAAGTGAAAAATATAAATACTGCAATATATATATATATATAGTTAACTAAAATACAAATGAATACATTGAATTAAAATATATTTATATAAAAATACATGTATATTATTAACCAATGAGCAATATGAATACATTGAATTAAAATATATTTATACCAAAATACATGTATATTAACCAATGGGCAATGACTAATTGAGAAAGATGTTGAACAGACAAGACAATGTATATATATGAATTGGAATGAAATTTGAAAAAATAATAATATTGATTTAGGGATATAGAAAGAGAAAGCTTTGGAGATGGTAAACATAGGGAACAATGACCATAAAACATGTCTGAAAATAAATGATTAAGTGATAGTAGCATATTTGCTATTTAATATTTAAATAAATCTATAATAAATAAAAAAAAGTATACTATAGCTATATGTCTTAAATATATAAGAAAGTTTGCCATTTCCTATAATTTTTCCTAATAGTTTTAGCTAAAGATTTGAAGACAATCCAATGAATGATAATAGTATGTTTTTAACATTCAAATATTTAGTACACATGACTGTTGTTGTTACCTTTTATTTATCACCTCACTAAGCAAAAGTTTAAGTATACATGATCTTAATATGACAATACGTGGTCGTAGAGACCTAATCTACGTATAATACAGAGTATCACTGAGGTTAGAAGATACGACGTTCGAATATTATGGACCTCTAAAAGCACAGTCCGATAAACTTCACCTCATTCTTTTTCCGGTGAGGCAGGCTAGCCAGGGGCTACTAGACTTGTCCATGGATGGCTTCACAAGTTAGCCGATGACAAACAACCAGACTGCAGCATATGAAGCACTCAGAGTTCAGCTGTCATTGATCATTACACCGGGTATGTTGTTGTATTTTGCTGAAACTTCTCAAGGAACCTCATTTCTGTTTAGGTTATAGAACTATTTGGATGCAAGAAATACTTTGATTTGGACTTGATAGTTTCCTTATATTCTCCACATGCTGTGAGGACAGTCGCAAGGATATAATCGTCCACCTCAATGCCCTCTACTTGCATACGATACACGAGCTTCAATGCCTCTCCACAGCAACCATTTTTAGCATAAGCAACAATCATCGCCTTCCAAGAAACCAAATTCCTCTCGGGCATGTTATCAAATATTTGAATTGCCTCAGGAAGACGTCCACATTTAGCATACATATTGATCAACGCACTACCCACAAACACATTGGACAGAGCAGGTGTCTTGCTTATGGAGGAATGGATCAGCTTCCCTCTCTCGATATCTTCCAGCTTTGCACATGCTTTCAGGGCTGATGAATAAGTAAATGGATTCGGGGCTACACCGTCACCTAGCATCTCCTTCAAGTATTCAAGAGCCTCGTACTCATGTCCTAAATGGGCACAACCAGAAATCATTGCAGTCCATGAAACTACATCCCTAATAGGCATGTCCTGAAGGACATTATGTGCTGCAGAATTTTCACTGCATTTGCAATAAAGCCACACTAAAGTACTTCCTAAATAAATATTATCTTGGAGAGAATTCTTGATAATTTGTGCATGCACTTCCTTTCCAGTTGGTAAAGCCCTAAGTAGGCCACACGCTCGAAGGACGCTTACCATAGTCAAGTTATTTGCAAAGATTTTTCGCCTTTTCATTATCCGGAAGAGTCTTATGGCCTCTTCCGAATGACCATTACGAGCATATCCTGCAATGATAGACGTCCAAGTCACCGTGTTCCTTTTCCCCATCCCATCAAACACTGTCCTAGCATCATCTATCTCACAACACTTCGCGTACATATCTACCAATGAGGTGCCTATGAAGACGTCCATTCTAAATCTATTCTTAATAACTGCAGCATGTAGTTGCTTCCCGAATTTCAATTCCCTCTCCTCCCCACACGCATTCAGGATACTACAGACAGTAAATTCATTAGCATCAAAACCATCAGAGAACAATTGCAAGAACATTAGCAAAGCTTCCTTCCCTCTCCCATGCTGTGAACAAGCAGTGATCATAGTTGTCCAACAAACTACATCAGGGCGTTTTATCACATCAAATATGCGGAAAGCACTTTCCAAATCCCCACATTGCGCGTAAAAAGACACAATCGAACTATCTAAAATCAAATTACTAAATCCACCCTTTATAACACCAGCATGAACTTGCTTCCCCAGCTCAAAATCACAACTCCTCCCAGCCATGCTTAACACACACACATAAGTCTTCGAATTCCACAACAAACCACGTTTCACAAACTCCGCGAAAAAATTCAAAGCTTCATCATCTAACCCATATCTCAAATACCCATTAAGCATAGCAGTCCAAGAAACCACATTCTTCTCAGGCATATGATCGAACACCTTACGAGCATCATCCAAACGCCCAAATTTCACCAACACACTAATCAAATTATTTTCAACAAATATAGTACTACTTCTCAAACACTTCAATACAATCGCATGTAGTATTTTAACTTCTTTTAAACTAGAACTAGATTGAAGCAAACGACCAAGCAAACTTGAGTCAGCTACAAAACTATTCACTGAAGCACCGGAACATGAAGAAATTTCATCGTCCGGTACTTCCAATTGACTAACTAATTCATTGCCTCCACAAAAACTTGCAGAAACATCAAAATGAGCTGAGAAAGACGGGTCTTTGAAAGAGAAACAGGGGGGTTTTTTGTCATCAGTATAGCTTTTACATTTGTGGGTTCTGAAGCGGTTCGTGTTATCTGAAGAGTAAGATGGATGAATTTGAAAAATTGTTGTTGGAAAGCAAATTGAAGGTGAAAACATGGCAGCAGCAAGAATCCAGCTTTCCCACCCAAAAAAAAAAACTTGCAGTGTCGTTAAGAGTCTAAATTGCCAAGAATTGATAACTCCACAGTAAATTGGCTCAATTTTCTCAAGAATGAAGAACCCCAGCTGATAAATTTCAGGAACAAGCAAGAAGGAAGAACAGAGCAAAGCAGAGCAAAAAATTCTGAAGTTTCAACTAGGCGTGGGGACCTTCTTTTTGGTTTCCAAAAATATCTGTAATTACTGCTACATTCATCTAAAAACAAACTCTCTGGCCATTTCGCCTCTCTCGCTACATCTCGCTTGCCACTCCACCTGAATTTCGCTTGCTACTCTGCCTCTTTCACTTTATACAAACACAAGAAATAAATTGTGTTTGTATTTGTATAAAGTAGGAGAGACTGTACATACTAATGTAAATACATATTTATACGTCATATACACTTACAATTATACAAATATAAATCGTCTACTGCCCACTTCTCTTTTCCCTTACTCTATCTCGCTTTATGCAAATACAAATTATACAAAATACAATGTATAACTTTGTTTTTATAAAAGCGCGAGAGAGATTTGATATACAAATACAAATGTTTTAACTCGATTTAATTGTATACAAATTTAAATTTTATGCAAATATACAAATACAATAATTGATATATATACATAGTAGTTACATATATATACAATTATCTGACCGATATACATATACAATTCACCTCTTTCCACTCTCTACCCTCTCTCGCTCGCCTCTCTCCTCTATCTCTCCTAATCTCGCTTGCCACTCTAGCCTAACACAAAGAACATATACATATGCAAACGAAATTTTTATAGACACATATACCCGATTTATACAAATCAGATGCCTGCGATTTTATACAATCAGATGCTCTATGTTTGCTATAGTGCACAAATAGCAAAACTGTAGCTATGGAACGCTAATATAATTTTTATGTTTGCTATTCCTAAAATTTACTCTTTTTTATTTGCATATGGTAAGGAAGGTTATAATCAATTATTTCGGTATAATTGAGATGCAAATTTAATTGTGTTTCTTTTCAATTGTGATATTATTAAATTATGTGTAATTTACATAAATTCTATAGACGGGAGGGGTGTATCCGAGAGAGGGATATGAATGTATTAGTGAGAGGAGAGTGATGTATCCGAGAAGAGATTTTTGAAATTTTTTTAAATGATAGAGAATTTTAGAGATTATAATAAAATAAGATGTGTATTTAAATAATTTTTTCTTAAATTATTTCAATAAAATATTAATACTCGTTATTTCACAAAATCAATACATAAATAACTTTATTCTTCCTATTTTACCTTGAAAGTTATTAATCTTAAAAATATATATTTGACCAATATAGAAAATTAAATTTAATTCATGTTCATTGGTCTAATTAATTAATCAAAATAAATTAATTCATGTTCATTTATTAAAAATTTGACTTTATAGAACACTAAATTAGGGTACAATAATAAAGTTACGAAGGGAGTCCCTACCCTCTCTCACATGCTAGAAAAAGAGCCTTTTGAATTCCAATTTTCAAGCACACAGAAGAACAAATTTTGTTGAAGAATAATACTAAAATGGAGTAGCTGGACGGCAACTCTGTCTTTAGCATCAAAACCATTTATCCAAACTCCAAAACAATCCAATACCAACTACAAACTCTAAGACAAAAAATTGATTCTTTACGCAAAAATATCAAACCAAATGAACTGCTTCTGTTTTATATGTCATATGTTTTCTGCTACTATAAAATTTTGAACCTTCTCATTTCCTTCACCTCAAACTGTTCTTTTGATCAGACATCAGGTATTTCCTCTTTCTCAGGATCGAATTTTGAAAATTTATTTTCAAATATCTGTTTGGTTGTAGATCTTGAAAATCCGTCTTTGAAAAAATTTCAAGTTTCACTCGAAAAGCTTTTAATTTTTTCCAATAAAATGCATGTCCAGATACAACGAACTCAATTTTTCAAGTTTCAGATTAAAAATCTATGACCAAACGGGAGCTTATATTGGGTTTTGTTCCACTAGTTTTATTTTGATGATTGCTATACATAACTTGCTGTTTGGTGTTTGTCATATGTTTTTCCTTTGAAGCAGCTATGGCAACAGAGGCTAAGAATGGGGATGATTTCTCAGTTCATGTGTTTTCATCTTCTGCTGAGGTGAAAATTGTGAAATACCTCTTTAATCTCTAGTTTGATTAGATGCTTTTTCGGTTGTGTTATTGATTTGTTTATGAATTATGATAATGTACTAGTTTCCAAAGAGTGATTGGTTCTGGAATCCCATAGATGTTGGACAATTTGAGATAATAGGGATTAAAAAGAAAATTAGCAATAATAAAATGTTTAAAGACAAATGTAGGGTGAAGCCGTGAAGGTTTGCGTACATCCTATTCTCCCCAGACTACACTTGGTATGGGGATTGCGTACATCCTATCCTTCCCAGACTCCACTTGGTATGGGGATTGCGTACATCCTACCATCCTCAAACAACACTTGACATGGGGATAATAACACTAGATAAGTTATTGTTGTTGTAAAATGTTTAAAGATTTTATAGGTGATAGTTTAATGATATAACATATGAGAGGGAAGAAAAATTATTTTGCTCCTTTTTGTCGATTACAGAGCTAGTATAGTATGGCACCCATGACTGAGGGCGGGTCAAAAAGAAGGGTTGTCAGGCTTCTGAAGAAGAGGTTTATGTTACACATTAGGCTAATCTCACATCGAAATGTGGGAGAAAAGTTAAGAACTTTATAAGGTATAACCAAGTTCACATGGTGCACGCATTTTTAGGCTCAATGATTGTGTAGCCTAAGGACAAATCCATGAGTTTTGTTGGGTCAAAACAGACAATACGTGTCATGAGCTTAGGTTTAGGCTGTGACTAATGGTGTAAGAGGTATCCTCCTTGAGGAGCTATTTCTTATGGAAAACTTCAGTATAGTTGCTTTGTGCTCCAAAACAAGTTCGTGTTTAAAACATATGTAGTTCTCCTCCTTCAATTACTAGTAGTTCCTCTGTTATTAGCTAGCATTTAATTTATGGACATCATTCAATTTTGCTCATAGCTAAGCATTCAGTTTTAGCTCATAGCTAGTAGTATTTCCGTGCATGTCTAATTGTTAGAAGTCAATGCTAAAGCAAAATAAAATGAATCAAAGAAAAGTTCCCCTGTATGTGCAATTTTTCGACTATTGCCATCGACAGTCGTCCACATTTTTAGTGCATCATGACTTTGGTTAGATGTTTTTGCTCAAACAGTTACTTGAGAAGTTGCACGAGAAGTGGAATTCAGTGAAGCAGCAACCTTATCCGGCAATGTATTCTAGTGTCTATGGTGGAATCATTCTTGATCCAGCAATGATGGTTATTCCAATGGATGATCACATGGTGCATCGAGGACACGGCGTCTTTGACACAGCTATTATTTTTGATGGGTATGAATCTAGTTTACTTCCTTGAACAACGATGTTATGATTTGTGATTTGATCTCTAAAAATATCATCTTTGTGTTAGACTCCGTGAATAGCGTGCTTCAATTCCTATCAAACTGACATTCAATGCATTCCCCTATCAAAACAACAACCACCACCACCCAGTGTAATCCCACAAGTGGGTCTGGGGAGCGTAGTGTATATGCAGACCTTACCCCTACCTTGAGAGGTTGAGTTGTTGTTTCCGATAGACCCTGGGGTCAAGGACTCCCCAACAATAAAAGAAAAGAAAAAAAGTGCCTAGGTCATTAAGTAGCAATGATATGGAAATACATATTCTAAAATCATTTTACATATCATGCATTCTTAGTGTTACTAAAGTTACAGATTTCAACAGTTACTAAGCTATAATAAGGTGGTTGATTCATCTAGCTTCTCTTTGGTTTTCTAATGCAGCTATCTGTATGAATTGGATGTCCACATTAACCGCTTCCTTAGATCAGCATCCAAAGCCAGGATCGTGTCTCCATTTACATTTTCAGAACTTAAAAGCATTCTTATTCAACTTTCTGCGGCATCAAAGTGCAGGAAAGGCACTCTGAGATATTGGTTGAGTGCAGGGCCTGGGAACTTCTTACTCTCCCCAGCTAAATGCCCGACATCTGCATTCTATGCCGTGGTGATTGATGAAGATTTCGCGCAATGCAAAGAAGGGGTAAAAGTGATAACTTCTACGATCCCCATGAAATCATCTCTTTTTGCTACTATGAAAAATGTGAACTACCTTCCCAATGTCCTCTCTGTAATGGAGGCCGAGGATAAGGGAGCATTTTCATCTATATGGGTTGACGAAAAAAGTTATATCGCTGAGGGTCCAAATGTGAATGTTGCTTTTATAAATTCTGATAAGGAGCTTATCTTGCCTAGCTTTGATAAAATCTTAAGCGGATGCACTGCTTTGAGGTTTCTTCAACTTGCACCCAAGTTGGTCGAGCAGGGACGTTTGAAATGTGTTAAAACTACGGACATCACAGTCGAAGATGCCAAAGAATCTACTGAAATGATGTACGTTGGAAGTACACTTCCTTTATTGCCTATCATCATGTGGGATGAGAAACCTATTGGAAATGGTACGTCCAGTTAACAAGTTTTTTCCTCACTTCCTTTAAAACAAAGTTGTCAACGAAAAGCATGCTTAATATGCGATATACTACTCCCTCACGCGTTTCAATTTGTTTGTCTAATTTTAACTTGACACGGAGTTTAAGTAAAAAAGACTTTTGAATCTTGTGATCTTAAACATATCATGTAGAAAGTTGGAACGAAAGAGTTGCCAGAAAGGGGAAGAGGCATTCTTTTTCAAACGAACTAAAAAAGAAAAGTAAGACAAACAAATTGAAACAGAGGGAGTAAACGGAAGCTGGAACCCGTTGATATTAAAGTTAGCTGGATATCGATAATTTGCAACTTGGAAGCGTAGGAGAGATGAATAATATTGTTTATTGTGACAGGTGAAGTGGGAGAATTGACGATGGCACTCTCGGATTTACTTTGGGAAGATATGGAAGCTGGTCCGGAGTCACAGAGAATTCCAGTTCCATATGCATAAGAAATCAATCTCAAATTGAAGAACATGCTGATAGAGTATGATCATTCTGTTCTCTAAGTAGCGGGTGGTAGCAGCTACGTGCTTCTTGGTTCTGTGAAACATAAATAGGTCATAATAAAGTTTCTTTTGTGTTGAGCTTCTCCAGCATTGCATCATGTTGCTTTTCAAGAATTGACTACCTGAAGTGAGTCAACAAAATATGTTGCAATGTATTGGTACATGAACTTTTTCGAGTTTTATGTTTGGAATAAAATTATTACACAAAGCTGAAAACGATGCCAGACAGAGTGCTGGATGGAACTCTAAACTTGTAAGATGAAAATGTGGTATGTGGTACAAAGAAAACTTATTACTCTAGTTCTAATAACAGGGTCCTTTTATGTGTATGAAACGTATCTTGGAGTTCGTACTTATGCAGGTGAAACTCTAGGATCGTATTCTGGAGTTTAATTTGAACTTATACAAATGAAACTCCAAAACTCTGTCATGAAGTTCATAGACGAATCTAGAATTTAAAGTTCATGAGTTTATGCTACGATCTTAAGTTAATATACAATAACCCTTGGGTTTATATAAAAAAAATTGGGCAAAGTGTTACAAAAAGTAATTTAGTGACTTCTAGTGTAATAAAATAAAAGTTAAGTGTTTTAATGGAATTTAAGAAAAATAATAAAAAGAATAATTTTTTTAAAATAACCGTAACGCTCAAATCGTTACGATATTTGCATCGGTTAATGGTGAAAACCGCCAACATTTTTTGTGCAAAAACTACAGTTAAACCAATTTTCAAAATATCAACTTTTATAAATTGCTCTTCTATATTGTTTTTTCCTTTCCCATTTATGAAAAGGTTAATAATTTACTTGGTGCAAAAAGGTTGAAGAAAGAAGGAAATAAAATGGTAGATTATTATCATTGCAAGCCATTGGCATTCTTGTTTGCTTTGCCTTTTGCTTTTATTGCGTTATTTCTATCTCTCGTCGGAACACTCATATGGCTCCTCGGGTTCGTTTTCTTCTCTTCCTTTCTCTCTCCTTCGTTTGATGTAAAATTGTCAACAACCATTTACCCACTTCCTTAGAGTCGCTAAACTTTTTTTTATTTGCCCATAGAATGTCACTATAGTATTATTTAAGAATTTTTTTTTTATATAATAAGTTACTCAATTTTGTCTATGTATTGTATAAGATCATTAAACTCACAATATCGATACTTATCCAACCAAAAAGTCACTCATATAGTTTAGTTTCATGATACCTGATTTAGGTTATTCATATAGGCACATTATCTAGTTTCACCCAACTATATAAATGTGAATAACTCGTGAGAGAATTTTAAAGAGTTTAAGTTTTATTCAACGTTATAAAAGATGGAGAGTGTAATTAATAAGTTCTTATCATAAACATTATTAATTTATTGATAAACGTGAAGTAATTAACCAACTTGTTAACTCGTGATAAAATTTATTGATGTTATTATGCCGTCAATGTATATAATTATTTAAATTCATTTTTAGAATATGATTCCCCTAACCATTATTGTGTTGTTCTTAATTTGATATTTTTGTTATGAATATAATGCAGGTCCTTGTTGAGTTTTTTGTGTCCTTGTTGTATTTGTTGTGCCGGAATTGGAAGAATGGCCGTAAAGATGGTAAAGATGCCTGTTAAAATCATCATATGGTTCATTCAAAAGATCCCTTGTTGAGTTCAGATTTAATTTCTCAGATGCCAGATAATTCAAATACAATAGTTTTTTTTAATTATTATTAGAAAGTATTTGGTAACACAAAAGTCATCTCAACTAATGATAATATAGTCAAGTAACTTTTTCTGATACAATATAAAGTTGAGTGAGATAATTATTATTAGTTGAGCAGCTTTTATGTTACAAAATAAAAGTTAAAAGTGATTTTCTGAAATAAAAGTGGTTAGTTAAGTGCTCCGAAAAATTAGCTGTTTGGGCATATATAGGATTTTATATATATATATATTTAGTTATTCTTTCATCTAGTTAGAACCATTATCTATTCAATGGTGCTTTATATCCAGAAAGTTTTTTAAAAAAATAGACAACGGGTACCCAATTCTGGGCATTCTTTTTTTAAATTTTTAAAAATTATTATTATTATTTGTCCAAAAATAAAAATAAAAATGTATGGTTCAAGGAAGAAGCCAATCAAACAAGTAGACATTCTAACAAGTCATGTGATGGATACTTTTGTTTAATATTTAATCATAAATGATTGATTTTATATATTCCTCACCAATCCTAATCCAATATCCACCACCCCACCCCCACCCCCACCCCCCATCCACAATATATTCTGAAAATGTAAGTACTTTAGTTTTTGTTTAAATTTGAAATTGTTTGATTTCTATAATCTAATTGGATCTTTGAGGCAAATTTAGAATTTAAATTTCGAATTTTTAATCACTTGAATTACTGTGTCTGAAATCAATTAGTTGACATCTCTTCATATATCGAAAGTTATTATTATGTAGATAGATCAATTTTTTTAAAAAAAAACATATATTAAATGTCAAATTTTCTTAAAATTTTGTTCAAGATCTTGAATTTATCAGTAGTCATATCAATAGCACTAAATATAGTCTTAGGTGCATGCATGGACAAAGATTTCAACCACTACACCTTACTTAATCTGAAGTGAATGAAGGTGTCCTTCCACCAACTTACATTTTTGACAACTATTAATCCAATTTAAGAGATCAGAATGCATGAAAAGGGACTTTAAAATCTACAACAAGTGTGTTCATATTATTTTGACTATCAACCACACTATTTCATTTTGTTTATCTGATTTTAATTTGACACGAAATTTAAAATAGTAAAAGAAGACCTTTGAATTTTATGGTCTTAAACTAAAGATATACAGAATATATCAAAATATTCTTTAATTTAATGGTCTTAAACATGACACGTGAAAAATTGAAATTAAAGAGTTGCTAAAAAAATGTTATTCTTCTTTAAACGAACTAAAAAGAAAAATAAACTTAAACCCATGTTGATATATATATATATTGAATTTTGAAACTACATACGTACCACAGGAAAGCATTAACGCTACAATAAATAAAGGATTTTGTGGCAATTATTTAGCAATAATAATAAATATGTATTTAGAACCAACACTTTGTGCAAAAGCCGATTAACACTGTAATGACTCTAGATACAATGACGTTAACTCAATTATCACTAAATTTTTCATGACAATAAATATTATTACTAAAAAAATTTATTATCTCTATATGTCTATTTTATTATAGTGTAATGGTCATAACATTAGTTTAGATAGTTTTGTTTAATTTTCTCGCTGTTCGCTTTCTTTCTCTAAATAAAATAAAATAAAATGTTGTAGTGGATCATAAAAAGATGTCCAAGTACATTAAATCAAGATTGGAACTAGATTGATATTAATATTTTTTTGCTAAAAATATAGGATATTGTTACTTTATTTAATTAGCAACTCCTTAGTTCGTAATGGATATAATTAAATACTATAATTACATATTAAAATTAAATAAATAATACTGTTCTTTGGTCCTAAGTCCTAACATAGTAGGACCAACTTCACGTGAACACACAAAGCTCATTGCATGAGAAGTCAGCCATATCCATCTCTTCGTATATTTCTTTAATTTATTTTATTTAATTTACATAAATCTTTTGAAGCTTCCCCATGTTGATTAAACAAATTAATACTATGACAATATATAGTTTAATATAACAACTTGGCAGAGCTATATGTGAATTCAGTAATTTTTATTTAGACTGGTCACTTACACTTATATTTGATTGTACATTCAGTTATTATTATATATTAATTTGAGATCATTATAAAATCTCGTAAACTTCAAGTCATGCATCTAGCTTTAGAGTTACATGTTATATATATATATATATATATATATATAGTGGCAAAATCGGCTCATTATTAGTAACTTCCCTTAATATCGTCTAGTTGAGTTAGATTGATTATAACTTGTTTATTGATTTGATTTAATGAATTGAAATTGAAACGACTCATCAAACTATTTATTAATTTGACCTAACGAATTGATTTCTATATTCAAACATACAAAATCAACTATTTATATATTGAAATTTATGTAACGTAACTTACACAAATAGTTTACTAGAAAAAAACTAAGGAATCTCTTGGAAACATTTGTCGATAATAATACATTAGCTTTCACATTTTTTCCAGAAAAAAATAAAGGGAGGTTGGATCATTATGAGCAAATTAAATTATGACACTTTAATTAACTATCTTGATTTAATCGATTTTGATCCAAACAAACTTTAGAGTAATTTATCATGATCCGTTTATTGATTTGACCCGTTTTAATATGCAAAAATTTAAACCCACACCTCCATATCTCACCTCTATCCTATATATTTGCCAACAACAGAAAACCATTATCATTTCATTTCAAAGTCCCATATATACTACTCTTCCTATAGTTCCATCATTTTTCCAACATGAATAGTTCCTTCAATTCCCAAAACTTGCAAAAATACCCAAAACACAACAAAAAAAGGCTAAATCAAGATCAAGTTAGGGTTTTAGAGGCGAGTTTTGAGTCAACTAAAAAACTCGACTTAGAGAAAAAACTCCAATTGGCAAGAGAATTAGGGGTTCCACCTCGACAAATTTCGATTTGGTACCAAAATAGAAGAGCGCGATGGAAAAATCAGAGCATGGAAAATGACTATAATGCCCTTCAAATCAAGATTGAAAATGCATTATCTGAAAAAATGCAACTTGAAAAAGAAACTGAAATTCTTCGAAGAGAGTTGGAAAAAGCAAATGAAATGTTGATTGGACTAAAGTCAGGTGCACAAGGGCAAATTAGGGAATTTACACTATCTAGTTCATGTTGTGAAGATTTGATTAGCTATAGTACTACTAAATGGGTACATACTGATCATGAGGTTAATTATAATTTGCAATTTGATGAACTTTATGCTATGATAGGTGTGGAAGAAGGGACCAATAAATGTTGTTCAACTTGGTGAAATCAAAGGAAATCTAATGAGAAAAAAATCTCATATTCTCAATTGTACAATGATCTTTCTTGTAGACGTGAGACTTTGTTCACCCACCTAATAATCTCTCAAATTAAATTTTAATTTACATGAGCCATCAATATGATTCTTGGGCTTTTCTAGAGATTTAATATGTGACATCCACATCATCTGAATGTTTATGATCACCCAAGTACACATGCTAGCTTTTTATGGTATGTGTGTCTCGAATTAAAACTACGAGTGAATGCAGTAAATCAGCTCGCAAAACTGGGAAAGGAAGAAAGTCAAGCCCATGTATGCCGGCACGCCGCCATCACTCTTCCATCTAGTTGTCTTGACAAATTATTGACTTTGATATCAGTTGATAGGTTAAGTCAGTCCAAAAATATTCTCAATATGGTATGTGTTTTGTGTCAAATTTGCTCGATTTTCCTAACCTCACTTCATTTAGAGTATCAATACACTTTATATGTATATCTTTTAGTAATTAATTTTTAATGTGAAACTTTGTTCGAGGAGTAGTTATGAACCCTGTAGACCATCCCCATGGGGGTGGTGAAGGGAGAGCCTTCTAGCGTGAATATTGTTTAAAATGATTTGAGGGAAGAAACAGCATAAATGGAACCTCCAGGGCCTCTTTGGAGTACATACAAAATATATGCCTAAATATGCATTTTCATAAAAATACTTTCTGCCTCGCGCTTCTACTACAAAAGGTCACTTTTTTCCCTCCAAATTTCAGAAAAAAGGAACAAATAAAAGCCAGTGTTTCAGTTCAAACGACGCCGTGAAAGACTCAGAATGGCGTCGACGTCCGGCGCAGGCAGCGGCGTAGCTGCCGGAAGGATCAGATCTCACACATCGGCGCTGTATTCCGACAGTCAATCCCTCATCCTTGTATCAAGCTTGCGCTCGCAACTTCTGAAATTCAACTCTAAATTTCAATTTTTCTCGTTGTTAATCGGACTGCTTTCGTTTTCTATTGCAGGAAATTAGGAAGTCTGTGAATATGATGAAAGATATCGCGGTCCATTTGGAGAGAGATGAGAGAACCCAAATGGTACTTCATGATAAACCCTAGTTTTATGTTCAATTTTTTTAATTCTTAAATGTTTCCCTTGTAATCAGTGCTATGTGAGAGGTACATGTAGTATTGAACGTGAATCTCACCTTAATTTTTTACTTTTACATTGGTTAGTTTGAATGCTAATAATCATCTTAGTTTGTGCTCCCTTGGTCTCAATTTATATGGCACTGTTTGACTTGGACTTTTGAAATTTGTGGTTTAAAACACTCCTTGATCATTAATATGACTATGAATCAATCACGGAGGGTTAAAGGAGAATTTTAAAGTTAAATTATTTCTAATTGTAGTAAGGTGACATTTTTTTTGGGATGGATTAAAAAGAAAAGCGTGTCACATAAATTGGGACAGAGGGAGTAGTAGTTTTGGTAATTTGTACTTTATCTTACTCTGTCCGTCCCAATTCCAAACTGTTTTTGCTTTTACTTGATGTGTTTGTCAAAAGACCTAGCTTAGGTTCACAAAAAGCTTTTTGAAAATAATCTACTAGACAAGGTTTTCTCCAAAAGAAATGGTAATATTACTATTTGGAGAGTTGATGCAATATTTCTTTGACGACATAATTCCTGATAGTTTTAACTTTTAAGTATAAAACCGTGATATATAGTAGTCTCGATGTAGTGTTCTTTTAAACATAATTTTAAAGAAGTTAAGAAATTTATGTTTGAATTCACATAAAAAATTAGATGTGCTTACACTTATACTGCAAATCTCTCATTCTTTTGGGACGAGGGGGTAAATTTCTAGAAATACTACCAAATTGTTAAGCTTTGTTAGCAAAGACAAAACAGGTTGAGAATAATTTGTTGCTGAAAATATATATATTTTTTTTGATAACCAAGAAGTCCGTCTGTGACCCGCCCTTTGGACCAATCACAGCCTTCTAAACTCGGTGGATAATGGGCCCACCCCTCTACCCTTCTCCACTTAAATACCGGGCTTCGCTTTGCATGGTGTGGGGCTTGAACGTGCGACCTAAGCCACAAATCCTCCACCTTTTGCCACTCGAGCTAGGCCTTGGGGGCAGCTTTTTGTTATTGAAAGCCAAAGATGGAAAGTTGAACTGGGAGAAAGGAGTTACTTCAAATAGTTGTTGCATGAGATGGTTAACTAATAACAGGCTCCTGCATCTTGTGTCTTGGCATTCTTGTTGATTCCCCTCTCTTTCGTCTAGCTATTTGCTTACATTAGAAGTTTAAACAAGTAGTTGATATTAACAACCATCTGTATAAGTCACACTTGTGGTTAGTTTTTGATAATAATCATGTTTACAGTCCATTGTGTTTCTTTTGACATTTGGTACCGGTGTAATCTGCAATAGGAACTGAACCTCTAGTTAGAAATTGAACAAAATACTGGTTGAATGAAGCTTCTTTGAAAGTTATGAATATCCTAACTAATTGAGGAAAAACTGGCATGATAGTACTCGATTCCACCTATCAGAATGTAATGACTGATGATAGAACACATAAGGTTAGTTTCCTCAAAAAGTTTAGGTGAATTATATGTTTATAGCTAGCAGATGATGCGTTATCCTGTAAATTGTTGATGTTAACAAGTTAACAACTGATTCAAATAATGTTCAATATTATCGGGAACCATTTCTTTCTTGATGGAATGTAAATGAGTTTGGCTTATCCTGTTGCAGGTAAAAGATCTTGAAGATGGTGTTGTTCAGTTGTTGGCAGCATCTGATGAGTGCATGCATCTGTCTGAGGCAATTCAGTCTATAGGTGATGAATTAGAGCCTGGGCCAGAGGTGACTTTTCATTCAAAATATATAGATTGATCTTCTGCTGCTCAGCTTGGACCGTTAAGATTTCAATTATATGCATTCCCTATGTCATTTGTCTGCAGCCAACGAATTTTAAGAACAAGTTTGACGAAGAAATTGCAAAATCAAAGGCTAGATCATCATCTCACACTCAGAACCAGTCTTTGTTGAGAAAATTCCGGGAAGCCGTCTGGGTATGTTTTTTTTGTTAGTTTACAACTTTTTGCATTCTTTTTTGGAAGAAAAGTTATCTTACTTATATTGAACAAGAGCACAGAGAAGAGAACTCAACCCTCCTGTGCTGAAAAAACAACAAAGAAAAAGGGAAAAAGGAAAAAGAGTGGTAAAGAAGATGAAAGAGAAAAAATAATACTCCCTCCGTTCCGTTTTATGTGGCACCATTTCCTTTGTAGTCCGTCCCAAAAAGAATGTCACCTTACTATAATTGGAAACAATTTAACTTTAAAATTCCCCTTTTACCCTTAGTGAAATGATTTACAACCACACAAATATCCTAGGATTGTTTTAGACAACAAGTTTCAAAAGTCTTCCTTTTTTTCTTAAACACCGTGCCAAGTCAAATGGTGCCACATAAAATGGGACGGAGGGAGTAATAAAGAAGAGAGAGATGGTCCCAGCAAAAGGGGAGACTTTTTCCTCTTGAATGCCTCCATCTGCTTTCTCCATTTAACCATGTCCACTGGATGACTATTTCCATTTGGAATCTCCATTTATAGTTTTGATTAATTTGTATTCTAAATTTATTAACCCGTCCGTGATATTATTTAGGGGCTCTGTTGAGTAATTTCCTAAGGGTAATTGAGCTCTTTCTTTTTTCTGCAGCATGTTCATCACGCTGGACAGCCAATGCCAGGTGATGAGCAGGAGGACATTGTAATGACCAGTACACAATGCAACCTTCTGAATATGACTTGCCCATTAAGTGGAAAGCCCATTACTGAACTTGCTGAACCAGTTCGTAGGTATGGCGAATATCTTCTTCCATATCATATTTATCTAGGTTTCCAATGGAGAGAGTGCTTTAGGCACGAGCATTTGTAGATAGTTACCCATGAAAGTGTTTTGCATTTGCATACACATTCGCTATGATCTATTTTCCTGCTTTGCCACTATACTAAGGTTCATTGCCTTGTGTATTCTTGAGTCAGATGCTATAACCTCTATCCAATTCACTGCTTCTGCATCAAATGAGGCTTTTTATCACTTTATTGTAACTAACTCTCAGTAGACTGTTGAGCCTAACAATTGGCTTTATTATAGTTTCTTTCGGTTATTAAGTTGTAATGCACATTGGAATATATCTCTTTTTTCCAAGGCACATCAAATTTTGTTAGGGTGCGGGAATGCTTCCATATATTCTCTTCTCCCCATCTCAGAATTTTATACCCAATCTCATTTTTTTCTTGCATTCTTAGTTTTCTACTTTTAGCCCAGTAATCCTGTGTGTAGTTGTGTTATAGCAGTAACGGGCTGATTTTTTTTCAGACATGTTCATTTAAATATTTGGTTTACATATTTCGCTTCCTTTGCAGCATGGACTGCAAGCATATATACGATAAGAAGGCTATTATGCAGTACATGAAGTCCAAAAGCACACGTGGCCAATGTCCTGTTGCAGGTATTTGTGCTTTTCCTAATGAAAATGGGTTCCTATTCATTCAATAACTAAATGCAAGTTAATTTTCTTTCAGGTTGTCCAAAAATTCTTAAGGCGCAAAGGGTGTTATGTGACCCTTTCTTACTTATAGAAATTGATGAAGTCCGCTCCATGAGTAAGCAAAATGCTAGACCTGACGCGATAGAAGATTTTACTGCACTTGATGAAGATGATTGAAGATTTTGAGGCCCTCCTCTAGATATTCAGGGCTCTACTCATGAATAGCTTATGTTTTTTGTGGAAAAAGAAAGCCTTGTTTTAATCTTTTGGAAGTTTGGGACGCAACTATTTTGATTCTCTTTTCCAGGACGGGGAAAATGAATATTTTCAAATTCTTAGATATGAACAGCTTGTGCATACTTGTATAAATTGCAAATGGACCATTTTTCTTTCACAACTCTTGATCCATCTTTGCACCTCAGGATGTGACCTTGTAGTCAGTGAAGTGGATTGAAAATCGTGAGTTTTTAGATTCAAAATCTCATTGAAGTGTCAAATAGAGACATTTCAATATAAATGTGTTGTTAGCTTGAGATGAAAGAATTACAGTTTTTATGTTCCTACATGGTTTTACAATACTATACATAATAAGTTAATAACAGTATTTTGATAAACTTCCATAAAGAGATACAATCTGGAACAAGATACGTTCCCCTAAAATATAATCTCTCAAAGTTCAACAACAATTAGTTCATAAAGTTAGGTAATCAAATACAAGTAAACAATAAAATTACTTTGTATGGTGTATGGATAACGCATATAGCACCTCAAGTGCAGCAGCAGTTGAAGAAATGATACAGAAAATAGACACAACGACGAGTCGAGTCACTGATTGTTCAAGATAAAAAAAAATCAAAATCAAACTGAAATAGAAAGCCAAAATTTTGATTTTTACATCTCGGAGTTCAACTTCCACTATTACATTATAGTTAATAAAAAAAAAAATTCTGGCATATGCCAATCAATCAAGTGGTTTTTTTTCTCATTACTATCCACTCTACAAGAGAACAAAGGCATAATGTCTCAAATTTACAATGAGTAGAGACATCCTTCTCGTCTAAATTGATCAGTACACCATCTCTAAATATAAACTCCTGAGACAAATTCTGAGAAGATTTGCATTTCTCAGTTTGGACACTGCTTTTCAAATGGCAGTTGCATTCTATCAGCTTGCTTAACCTGTTCTCTAAGTTTCTACATTCACACAAGTTAGTTTCCTTGCATTCAAAAGATTCACTGTACCTTTCTTGTACTCGCTTCTCATCAAACGAAGTTGAATCATCAGCCAGCAACCATACCCTCAAAGCTGAATGAAGATTTGCAGCTAGCGAGGCCAGAAAGTCATAAGCATTCTCTACTATAAACTCGGCCTTTTTAAGTCCCCACTCGTAGGAAAGCATTTTTTTCAAGGTGTGCTGAAGGTTCAGCAGGCACTGAGGACAGCACCGATATAAACACACTATGCTAGAATCAGTAGAAAGATTGGAAGATATATTTGAACATTCAAGACCTATGCTATTGCCAATCGACTTTTGGTTGCTATCTCCAATTTGAAGGTTGCTCGGAGTGGACAATCTGCCATTTGAGTTGGAACACAAAGTATAATTAGAATGCTCATCAATGCCACACCTGTCCTTGGAATAATTACTACCATCCTCTTGAGCATCATCAATATTTAACTCCATGAGCCCATTAGATTGTCTCTTAGATACACAATCTCCAATATTTTCTATATCTTTGTCAGTATCATCTGGCATGCATGAATTATGATTAAGAACACTATGCACAGAACGGGTAACTTGCCTAGAAGGGGCAGAATGGTTTACAGCCACCAAGTGGGGAGGCTCGTGTTCTACAGCTCCAATATCTGGAAAATTAGAAACACCATTTGCTTCTGGATTAGCAGGCGTACAATTTTCAGCAGTTAGTTCTGGACGACTTGTTTCCAATGTTTCTGCTTTGTCAAGGGATTCTTCTAGCTTGCAACCTCCCTCCCTCAGAGATGTATTCTCAGGAGCATCAGCGCTTTCTGGAAGTCCAGCACAACCAATTTTTGGGTTTGCCTCTGCAAGTTGAGAGTCTCCCCCTAAACTGAAAGTAAATCCATTTACATTAGATGTAAGGCTGGCAATAAGAAACCAAAGAAAACTGTACATGAACTTCAGCTAGAGCAAACCTTACCTCTGCAACGAATAAACCCAGCTATTAACCATGTCATCGAGATAAGCAACTTGGGATAAAATGCGAACAAATTGATACCTATCCCTCCCATTCTGAATTTTATCATTGATCTGTTCAACCAGAAGCTCGAGAACTTTTCGAACCTCTGCAGAAACTTCTCTGACGGATGAGTATTTGCCTCTGTATGCCAACAATCCAATAGCTATCAGGCCTCGCACCATACAGTATTTCTCTTTGCCTTTATCATTGTTGGATGGAAGGGTAACATTTCCCGTTGAGATAATAGGACGAATAACACAAGAATTGAATGGCCAACCCTTCCAAGGTCCATTTATGTCAACACAAGGACCATCTCTTAACTTGGATGTAAACCAGCAAAGTTCAGCAAAATGAGGATACCGCAGAATTTGATAGCCAAATGTGGTAATTGCTAACATCAAGTTTGATTTCCCTTTTACATTTCTACTGTTGGCTATTGCAGAGGTAGGAAGTGGACATTGTTTATTCACATGCTCAATTGTTGATCTAAGATCTGACCTCTGACATTCTATGGCAGCATCGCCCTCAGATTTATCACTAGCTTCATCATTGCATGTCTGCAAGTGGACATGGTTTGTACGATGAATCAGCTGAATGAAATGCTGAGCTAAATCTTTTGACAACTTTGCGGCTGAGGAATCAATCAGACATTCTTGATCAAAATTTCTATCAAGCTGCTCAGAAAATCTAGAAACTGAATCCTCCAAGGGAAATGGGATACTGCTGTTCAACGCCTGACTTTTAAAGAACTGCCTCACTCTAACAGGGAGTGCTTCCAATGGTACATCAGATGTAGCCTGTTTAAGGGAAACAGGAAAAGGGTGTGGGGTGCAAAAGAGTTAGTTCTTTAATTAAAGTTGTAAAGTACTTGCTCAATCTAGTATAGTCTTAAAAGAATTAAAGAGAATCATATTGTATGCCACAAGCGGCTTTCTTGTTTCCGCATGCAACCTTGCTGATATAATATGACAAAACATCAAGGTGTATTCCTTTCACATAATATTCAGAAAGATATAAAGGTCCCAAGGCAAATTTAAGGACAAAAGGCACATACCAGAAGCATCACAGATGTGGCCATGCATATACTTTCCACTTGCTCAACAAAGGAGCTCCACAGATAGGAGGCTCTTTTGAGAGCATCTCCAGCCTGGTCAGCACTATTGTTAAAGCTCCTTTCCTCGTCTTTGCCTAATGATTCAGGGTTTACTAAAGAGCAACCATCCTCTAGACAGACTAGGTCAGATGTCTCCATGGCCCATAAATCAACTCTTGGCATAAATATCATGCACTTCTCCACACTAGCACATCTCACTGCACAAGAGATACAAATTTACTACTTCAGTAAGATGTTTAAAATTAAAAGAATCAATTTTAAAACAAGTAATCCCTCAAGCATACCAGCATAGTTTTCAGGGGCCTTTCGTGCACACAAATAACCTTTCTTTTTACAAAAGGCTATGTACACAAATGACCATTTAGCACCCTCAAAAAGACCAATTATATATATATATACATATATATATATATATATATATAGAGAGAGAGAGAGAGAGAGAAGAAAAAAAATACAAAAACCAAAGCACCTACACCACAATGATTATAAAAACTTTATGCGGATTTCTTTGGCTCACAAGATAAGACGTGCTACATGTTATTTGTTACAATCACATTCAACCATGATGGCTATACTCACCACAATTTCTGTATGGCACTCATTGTAACAATACAGAACAGTTATAAGTACCTCAAAATTCAAATACTTTTCACGTGATTTTTGATTGCAAGCACATTTAACCAGAATAATATAGCTATTTTCAGAATGATTTTAGAGAACCGTTTAATGTGAAGGTATTAACGATGTTTATGGTGCTAACAAGTTCGGAAGATAATGTGAGAGGAAAACTTTCACAAGATGGAGCCCATTAATAAGGAATCTCTCTTTAGAATGGAACTGAGCTGTCGGGTATAGAAATACTTTCAGAACTGATATCACAACTTGGAGACAAGGTATCCCGAACTCATAAAGGCAAGTTCAGTAGACGTTTGTACTTCAAGTAAGCACTTTGAGCCACTAGAGTGGGATAAATAAAACAGAGAAGGAACATACTCAGTATCTGCGATAACCCCTGAATGACATCTCCATGTCCTTCTTGAGAAATAGTAGCCAAATCCACCTTCTGGACATCAACATTACCAACAAAACAATGAAGAAGAGAGGAAGCAAGATGCCTTTGGCCAGATCTTGGATTTCCAGAAATTAGTATTCTAAATCCCGATTTCTTTCCGGCCATATGAAAGATATTCTTCATCAATTTAGGCCGAGCCCCTGCCCACTGCAATTTTGATGGTTGAGAATTAGAGAGACCATGAACAATGCCATCATCGACAGCATCAAAACCACCAATATTAGCATCTCCATCCAGAATGTTGGCACGTACAAAGTGATTCTCAATCTGATTGATAACATCTGGTTCTTGAAGCAAATCATTAACATAGGACTGCCAATTATTGCTTGGTAATTTCTTCTCAACCATTGCAGAAAGAACAACATCTTTTACAAATTCAGCAGCTTTGAAGAGTAGGGGCGGTAACCAGAGGCGTTCGTCCAGATAAAGGGATACAATCAATCTACTAAGGGGTTGCAGCAGACATGGGGCAAGAAAGGTGTGTAGAGGTGCTGAAACCACATCGTTTGCAGACATTCCAGCTTCTCTACGTGAACATGGAGGTGGGGCACATGTAAGAGCCTCTACCCAATCCCTCTCCTCCACCTTAAAATTGGGAAGAGGGGGGCATGCAGCATTGGGCACCTTCACAACTGCAGAGAGTCGCTTATGCAAGGGAAAGCTCCTTTTTAAAGCAATTATGGCTGCCTGAGTACACAGAGCCTGCAAATCAGCACCAGCAAAGCCCACTGTCTGTCTAGCTATCCACTTGAGTACTGGTCCAGACACTGGCTTAGGCCATTTCTTTGTATGCAATGAAAGAATAGATTCTCTGTCCTTAACAGATGGAAGTGGAAAATAAATCTCACGATCAAACCTACCCGGACGCCTTAATGCGGGATCAACAGCATCCGGACGATTTGTGGCACCTATTACGACAACTGAACCTCTAGATTTTAAACCATCCATTAGAGCAAGCAAAGTGGACACGACTGAACTATGTGTCTGGTCTTGCTGCCTACCACGGCAAGGTGCCAAACCATCTATTTCATCGAAGAAAATGACAGAAGGTTGAGATTTCTCGGCTACCTGAAAAAGAAGTCTTAGCTGACGCTCAGCATCCCCGACATATTTTCCCAAACAATCTGCCCCTTTACGGGCAAAATATGCTATTCGTTTATCACCACGTGCACATGAACCAATTAGTGCCCGTACTATCAAAGTTTTACCTGTTCCAGGATATCCGTGCAAGAGAACTCCTCTAGGAGGTGTAAGCCCCAGAGAACTAAAGAGCTCAGGATAAAGAAGTGGTAAGATGACAACCTCTTTCATACATTGGATGACATCTTGGAGCCCCGCAACAGAGTCCCAACCCTGAAACTGTATACCAGCATCGGAGTTTGAGCCTCCAATATATACAGGCGCGATTCTCAATAGATCTCGATGAAGTCTCTTGCTTTCACGTTTCAAAAACTCCTCATCCTCTCCACAGTTCTCTAACCATTTTTCCTCTGCATCAACATCCTTTCGCAATGCATCATTTGACAACTTTCTCAGCTCAAACTTCATTTTTCTAGCTTTCAATTTCTTTATACGTTGCAAATGATTACTTTCATATGGTTGGAAGAGATGTCGGTGATCTGTACAGGCAATGAGGAATTTACGATGGTCAAAGATGCAGCCATTTGCCCGCGCACAAGGCTGCAAAATTTAACGCATGCTTAGTCAAAATCTAATATTACAAAGACAAAAAGTGAGGTAATCAAGATATACAGATACAATTAAAAAACAATGACCAAAAAGTAAGTAAAAACTATATTTAGGCATCAGGAGATGCCAATGGTGGTCTATGCTGAGCTTTTGAACTATGAAATGATTCAGGAAATTTAAACTAACCAGGTGATAAGTTTTGGGACATCTATCAACACGGCAACCAATTGTTGCCCCGGGCCTTCCACAGCGGCTGCATTTTAAGACCCTTCCCCTGCAGAGCGCTGCCCTAACGTTTTTCAAGCATCCCAAGCCAGCAAAATAAACCTGAGAGAACAAGTAGAAGAAGTATTGGATCCTTGCCCATGAAACTATTGACTTGGAATTGAGTGCCCAAGCAGGAAAAGAATCCAGATAGTAGGAATGCCATATACCAATAAAAACTGAAATCAAACAGTTCAGTCTGTTGCTTATTTTATACTAGTATTTCCATCACAATGCATCCCACAGATGATAATAGCAAGGCCTAATAACTTTATAAACACACCCTTGAGTAGTAAAAATGGAGAAGAGTCAATCAATCAATCAACTATGCCTTGGTCCATCGCTAGTTGGGGTTAGGTGAATTTTCAATATCCATTCCTACCTTTTTGGACAAAAATATTTATGAAAAGAAAATCAATGGAGAAAAGATTCAAACCACACAACTGGTAAAATTGTCTCAAGTAGGCCATGGAACTGATAATTAACTTCTCATCCATGCTAAGAGCAACACACTGACCAGTATTGTAGTTCAAAAAACCTTATTCTTCCCTTAAGAAGACATGCCTATTGCACTTTTTTTTTTGAGAAAAAGACATGCCTATTGCACTTGTTTCAAATCATCTCTTCCAAATTCACTAATAATTTTTTTTTGATAAGGAATAAGAAATATTGAAAGGTAAAATGCATGTTCATTCTTTTTTTCTAAAACAAAAATTGGAAATGCTTGATCTTTGTTTTCTAGTATGCCCAATTGGATGGGGCGGTTGAATTTCAACAAGTATTTAAAAAAATCATACATTAAGGGAAATACAATTGAGAAGGGAAACGGATCATACCTCTGGACTCCATACAGCACAATGCTGATGAACCCAAATCCCAGCTATACCATAACGATCATTTATGGGCCCCAAGAGGCGCCCAAGCCAGCCAGGTTCATCACCAAATCCATCCCACATGTCATAGTTAGGTTCATCAGAAGCAGAGGACCCACTGTGTGCTTCATCATCACTGGCAGCCCCATAAACTAGCTTTTTTGGAGGTTTACCATCAGTACCTCCTCCACACAAACCACAACGTCTTCCCTCTCTTATTCGCCGCTTTCTCAGAGTACTATCAGAAGCACATTCTTTCTTGACCACCTTCTCCATTTCCAGAGCTTTATCACTAAAAACACCTTCATCTATTTCCTGGGCATAATCAACTCTGTCAGCTTCATCTTCAGCTTGTTTCTCAGTGCCTCCATCTTTTTCACCATTAGGAAGTAAACCACCTTCCACAGCATCCTTTTGGTCATTCACCCCAACACTCACTTCATTTCTACTCTGCAAATCCTGTTCCAGCATACTCGCCTGGTCAGTCACGAGGCATTCTTCTGGCTCTACACAAGTCTCTAACTGAGCCTTGTCTTTGTTATCTAACGGCAATGCCGCATTGCCATCCTCAACTCCCTCCTTAAATCTAGTTGTTGAAATGCCGTCATCTGTTTCATCCCTCACTGGTAGCAGCTCCTCCTGGTCTATCATCTTACAATCCTCCACACCACCGCCTGTATCAGTTTCTTGCTGCTCGGTAACCATTACATTTGAAGCATTTATTCTTCCAGGTCTCTTTGACTTAACTATAGTTGACTTTTCACATTCACTATCTTCTTCTTTATCCAACTCTCCAACCTCTAACTCTGTTTCTTCCTTCAGCCCGTCAACATCCCGAAAAAGCTTCCTTTTACCCACCGGAGACATATCTACACTATTCCTCACTCTGTTAGTCTTTCTCTTACTCCTAGCTCTCAATCTCAATCCCCAAGCACTAGTGCCTTCTTCCAAATCCTTGGAAGTCGAACAAGGCGACTCCACCTTCACCACATCTCCTTTCTCCACCCTGCTACCACTTCTCACCCCACTCCTATCAATCTTCTGACGCTTCCTCGCAGGAGGAGGCGATGCATCAAGCACAACAGGAGCTTTTCTAACCCTAGAGCTCCTCCGTAGCTCAACCTCACTCTCCTCACCATTCCACTCACTCGTTTCAACTTTATCAACACCAGTATGGTTCTGATTATACGTTTCTTCACAAACTTCATCTAGCCTTTTATGCTTCTTCCTAGCCCTAGAATACACCAATTTCGTATCCGTCTCACTCCTCTCAACCGACGCTATCCGCGAAAATCGCATGACAAGAACAACTACCAACCTCCTAATATATATCTCTACGTTAATTTAACAGCCCCTACACCTATATAACAATATATCCTCGTTTCAACAATCAAATCAAAATCCCTATCTAATTATCATCCAATAAACACCAATGACGATCGAATTTCCTCGTTTTTTCTTCAATTAAACCTCTGAAAAACCATAAATTAGCAAAAACAATACAACTAACCTTCGATTGATTGATCAAAAACCACAAAACCAACGGAAAAAACACTTGAAAATCATCGATTTTCCTACTTACTCTTTCGATTAGGGTTTCGTTTGCTCCATTTCTCTCAATGATTTTGCTCTTTTTTTGCTGAAATTTCTGAGTTTCGCTGTTGTGAAAACGAAACAACGAAGACTGGGGGCGGAGGTATATAGAAGAAGGGTTCTCACTAAAAGCGTAGTGAGAAAAATCACCTTATATCCACGCGCTTTAAGCGAACGTGGAAATCACGTACAGTAGGTGATTTTCATTAGAGTTGATTTATGGAGGTGGAAACACGCTCTTGGTTGATGCGTGTGGGTTATATAAAACGGAGTGATTTTGCAAATTTTATTGGTATTTCGCACCAAACGTTACCGCCAAATAGATTTTCTTTTCGTATATAAAGGGTGTTGAGTTTCAATTTTTTTTTCCACAATTACGGAAAGTTTTTTTAAGTATTGGGAGGGTTGGAGAGAGCCTATATAACTAAAATAAAAGGAAATATGACCAAATTACCCTTGTTTTTTTGTGAAATGGTCTAAATTTGCGTGTTGTTATTATAGTTGAGTTATACTGTTATCATTACCAGATTTATTTAAATATATCGTTATTCACTAATGGTTAAAAATGTTCAATGCGTGAGAGTGTTTCTAACAAGAATAAAAGGGGAAAAGTCCAAATTACCTTTGATTTTTGTGAAATGGTCTAAATTTGTGTGTTGTTAATATAGTTAAGTCAAATATATTGTTATCATTATGAAATTTATTTAAATATATCATTATGAGATTGTTTTTAACAAAAAATATAAGGGAAAAAGTTCAAATTACCCTTGACTTTTGTGAAATGGTCTAAATTTGCATGTCGTTAATATAGTTGAGTTTAATTACCGTTATCATTATGAGATTTATTTAAATATATCTTTATCCACTAACGGCTAAAAATGTTTAACGTGTGTGACTATTTTACGAGGAAAACTAGTGTCATCAAACTATTGAAGTTATCTAGATTTGTTGCTGAATTTTGTGAAATTGTGTATGTTTCATTTTTCTCTGTCACAATCTATCTTCGCTTGAAATCAATCATTAACATTGTAATTGTATTTCTCCACTCTCAAAAACACAATTTGAAGACCATAGTTACTTTACCATCACTTCATTCTGACACTCAAAAAAAAACACATAAAAATTTCTTATAATTAAAATTGCTCAATTCGAAGGATCTCTTTCACTCATTCATTCTCTTGACACCACTTTACTTTAAAACCACCAATCCTCAACCATTATAACAGCATCTTCACTATCACAATATTGGTGTAAATGATTAGAAGCTAAATATTATATACCTAAGTCTGTTTTAACATCAAAAGTTCGATGTATATCTCTTATATCATTACTGATGATTTAAGAAAGATAGCTAATTGTTCCTTGTTTGAGTTCCAATTAGAATGATTTGAAGCTTGAGGGTAATTAATTGAAGCTCGAGAATAGAGACCTTGTCCATTAAAGATTTTAAGTGTTGAAGAAGATAAGAGACTCACATGATGAATAATTTATATCATTAGTTAACAAGGAGAAATGTAGATCAAATTTTTAATAACATGTATATTTAAGCCTAACGGTTAGTTAAAAAACAAATTTAAATTATTCTGTAAAGTTCAGAGAATATGTTTATTTATATTGAGTAGAAATTTCGTTTGTTTTTTCTTTAAAAAAAAAACTGTTTCTTAATCCAATAGCACGTGGTTATAAATTTTGGACAGAATCTTTTCTTGCAAATGTACATACGCAATGACAAATTAAATAGTGGAAAGCTATGGTACCAATACCTTTTGCCGGCAAAAAGGAACATGATATAGGAAAACATGAAAAATAAATAAATAAACAAATAGAATGAACGAACAAAAAACTCTTGAACTTTCAAATTAAACATTAGAATAGGCTATATTACACAAAATAACTTTAGCTCAATTTGGGTTTAGTCCTCTCCCACAGGAAAAAGGAAAGATCTTTTCGCACTGGATTCGACAGAATCAAATAACTTATCTTAAAACCAATAAGCAATCTTTTCTAAAATTCAGAATCCATAAACTTTAAAGATTCTGAATCTGTCTCTACTTTACGCTACATATGTTACGATATGCCTATTAGCTAAAATAGGTACATGAAAAAGGACAGATAATATCACTGTTGATTAAGTACTAAAGTGCAACTCCAAGAGGCAGCCTTGGATTAAAAGGAACTCTAACTAGTTTTTAGCTCAATTAGCTGTTCTTCCCAGTTACAAAGAACAAATATGTTAATAAATGCATATACATTTGATGATTGCAAGAAGAAAGGGGAAACAATTATCAAACAAGAACAAATCGATAGAACCAGCCCAACCAACCAAGAAAAATTTACGATTTTCCCAGTTAAGAACTCCACCAAGCTGGTGCATAGTCTAACAATTGAAAGGAAATGAAATTAATGTACAAACACTGATGCAAGTCTCCACCAATAGTCTTTTTTGTTTACCTTTTTGGTCTTGGCAAGGTCGGGGCGCATGAGTGGGTGTGATGCTTCGGAGAATACAACAGACCTCAACTGAAACTTGAGAACATTCGGTGATAACATAATGGTTCAGCAGGAACTAGTTATACAATGCGATCCTTAAAAAGAAATTCAACTTTTTCAGGAGAACGGGGGTTTCTTTTAGCTGTTAGCTGCAAAAGGGCACCATCAGTTAGCATGTGGTGTATTACTCTTGCTATGTTGATTGAATCATCTATTCCAAGGTGATGGCTTCCAGACAAAGGAATCTGGAGTTCCCTCATCATCGAGAGCATTCCTGGCGCCTACCATCAATGAAGTAAAACCATACTTGCGATTATATATTTCAATAAGTATACAAAGAAGAAGAGGAATGTAAGCGAAAAATTGAGAAAATCTAAAATTCCTAAATCAATCAGAAAGAATGGCATTTTTAAAATTTTGCATACTCACCCTCCTCTTGTAGAAGTTCAGAAACACATCCTTCAGATTAATCCATTCCATGAAATACGGTGGCAATTTCATCCCTGCTACGGTACACTGTTGGGGAACTTTAGTCTTCAGATCCCAGTTCCCACTGCCATATAAAAATTGAATTCAGTCACTCAGAGGTACTTACTCACTCTGTTAAATACTACCTATTAAACTCAGTATGAACATTAGCTTATTGGGCTTTACTTTTAAAAATTATACCCAGCAATGCAAAACCACAGCAAAATATGTCATACACCCTCCGCATTTACATGGGATCAAAATACAAATAGTAATTTCAAAATACACAAATATGAAAGGATGGGTTTAAAGGCAGCGTTATTCTGGCATAACATACAAATCATTAACTTCATGATATACCTTAATATTAAAATGTAATGCAAGTTGTGCTTGTGCAGTAACAATGAAGATGCATGTGATATCAAATAGGAAGCTCTAAGATGGGCTAGTACAGCTAAAAACAGGTAATTCTCCGGTTAGTGACAAATGCAACACAAGAAAGTAGCTGTAGCACCTTTTAGGATATAAGCATCTCCAAGCCATCCATATAGGACACAACAAACCCAAATGACTTTCCCACCCATTTAAATTTGCATCCTTAACTATAATATCAGATAACAATTTAACCATCAACTCATACTTTCAGTTAACCAGTAGCATTTATTTAATATTTCATACTTTCATAGCAACGACTCACCAAGTAACAAAGGCAGCATTATTAAGACAGCCACCCAGTTCATTTCTCCACAACTGGCGTTCACCTAGCCAAACTTCAAACTGCTCGATAACTTCCACAAATGGTATAGCTGTATCATGCCAGACACTGCATGAATTGACATACATGCAAATGAACAAAACATTAAGAGTCAGATCATTAACAACTGTTGCAAAAATGATGCGTGCTTCCATGGTTAACGAGGACAAATAGGAATTAATTTCCATCAGCAATTAAGCATGCATAGTGATCCAATTTTTATCTTCCTCACCATTGTCCTTCACTAAAACATCCAAATATACTTATAGTTATCTTGATGATTCAACAACAGGTTTGGATCTTGCAAGTATGTTTCCTATAGCTACACTCCTTGATGCCAGTTTTCTCGTGAATATATCTTATTAAGAAGGTAACCTAGCTTATAAGAGTTGGAACATTACAGGGTGTGGGAGGATAATGTGTCCACAACTTTATCCTAAGCATACATGCTGCTTCCATATCTAAACCTGTGACCTTGATGCCATAATAAAAAGCTACCACAAAGTAGTGAAGAACTCATTCTGATGTTCATGGAAAAGAAGGAAAGATAATGAAGACTTTGAAAACGGTACAGCAATGCCAACAATAGACTCAGCACACACAATTGAGACCCATAAGAGACACGACCCATGTGATACAATTACACTGCAATTCTTCATATAAAAGCAAAAGAGCAAAGTGCATCAATCTAATGTAGTAGTTACCATACCGATCAACTCCAAGCTTTCCATATTTCCCTTCTATATATTGATTTATTCTTTCTTCGTGCATTTTTGTTGGCCTTACAAACCTGTAGCAATACCCAAAAAAAAAGAAGAAAGAATTAAGATGGATCTAGACAAATAGAACGTAAAGCTGCATTCCCAACATTGAAACATAGTCTTTCACTGCCGTGAAAAATGTTTAAACACAATAATCTAACAAACAAGTGGCGGAGACAGGAATTCAAACAAGGGGATTTTAAAAAAAAAGAATTCTCATACTTGGGGGATTCAACAACTTATATATATGCTAAAAACAATCATTTTTGCCTATTTACATAGTTTAATTTTCAATGAAGGAGGTTCAATTGAACCCCCTTGCAATCTTATGCCACCGCCCATGTAACAAACCTTATTACGCCATACAATCATAATATAGACTTGTTCCACTTCATGTTGTAGCAATATGATATGACAGATTTCATCGAACAGCTTCCAGTTAAAGGTGGCAAATACATACCAAACTGCCAATATTACACACGACAAAACATAAAATAAATGAAGCTTGGATGAGTTTCTCGGAAAGGTTTATGCCACCCACTGAATGCTAAGAATGGGTCGCAGACTAATTTAATGGATCTAGTTGATCAGCAACACAGTTTAGAGAAGAATATTATGTTAATAAGGTAACAAACTTCCCCCTCCTTCAATTTTGTGAAACCCTAACAGCCCATGGCTTGTTTCCGGTTTCTTTCTCTGCTTCCTAAGTGAATCAAGCCTTGTCCAGGCAGCTAATTCGCTTGCAAAATTTTAATGCACACGTAGCTCATCACTCCCTTGCAGTTTTGCGTTTGAAAAGTATATGTGACATTCCTTCTCAAAAAATTGTAAAAAGCTTCGTCGACTCTTTTTACAATGTTATTCTCATTCATCCCCCTAGCAATTATCATTTTCATATTCAAAGACAAAACCTCCCAAAGAAAATTTAATAGTTACACTAGCATCAGAAGTGCATCTTTATGAATTTTCCTGCCTGAGACCTACTTATGTTTCTCTACAACTATTTTATCAGTCAAAGTATTATTGAAGTCCACTTCGATCATTTTATAACGTGTGCATTCTGGGAAGCTCTACTCTCCATCCATAGGATATCCCACTCCACATAACATCAAACAATCCTAAACCTATTCCATCCTATCTTGGCGAAAACAACAACACCATACCCAATATAGTCTCACAATGTGGGTTTGAGGAGGGAAGATGTACGCAAACCTTACCCCTACCTCAGAGGTAGAGAGATTGTTTCCATAGACCCTAGTCAATCTTGCGAAAACAATGCAACTTAAATAGGTCCTTAAGAGTACCCAAGCCAATAGGCCATTATTACAACTGAATTTGTGATTTCACAGACATACATAACTATGAAATGCTAGCACAGCATTTCATCCTTCCAATAATAGCTCAGGTAAATAACACACTTGACATTGTATTTAACAGGACAGTAAAGCTAAGATATCTAAACTAACCTATGGAACAAGTCAACCACATCCATTGTTTTGGCATCAAAGAGGAGAACAGGAAACTCGAGAATCTCAACTTTACCCTCCAAATCAAGCACCAAAAAGTACTCAAACTCCTGCTGCCGCAAATTCTCAAGTCTCGCAGCATTTCGCATAAGCTCCAAGGAGCAATTATGATTAAACTTATCAATATGCATAGGATCATCCATCTATACAGTTTCGAAAACAAATTTATCAATGTCGAACTCAATTGAAAAGCTAACAACAGAGGTGTGTAAGAGAAGTTTGAATTGTATTACCTTAGTGCACTTACCTTGAGTAAAATAGAGACACATTGGTTTCCACCGCGTACGGCCGGGTGTAGGCTGAATTAGGGAAGAAGTAGATTCTTCGGTTGTAGAAAGAGAGGCGGAGATGCTGATTTTACGGTTCCATTGAAGTGGAGAAGAATAAGGTAGCGCCGGAGAAGAAACGGAGAACCGCCGGAGCAAGGGGACCCTAGAAAATCCCATAGCCATGGAAACGGCACTTGAGGAACTGAGTTACTGAGTTTTGTTCTGCTAAGAAGAGATGAAGGATATAGGGAAGAAATAAAAGTATTCCAGGGGAAAAAAAGAGGAAAATTTTCAAAAAAATGACTATATTTTGGGTTACATGAAAATTTATGGTAACAATTTGAATATTTATTAGGAAAAATTAGGTAATTACACGATTTAAGATAACATAATATCTTAAAATTTCAACTATTTGAATTAATTATAAAAATTTTCTTTTAACTGCTTTCTTAATATCCGGATAAATCACTCCGCCTTTATAGATACATTACAACTTTGTTAGTGTACAATGTATTTGGTGCAAGTGTTATATTTCAAACCTAAATCAGTATAAATTTGATTTATAGTTATGTATCGTACGAAGGAACAATGTATCCACGAGTTCTGAAAAATCCGAGATTATTGTAATTTAAGAAACTTTCAGGATAAATGTAATTAACGGTCAAATTATTGAGGTTTATGTACTTTATACTATTTATTATTCATAACAACATTTTGAGATGTTACTACAAAAATTAGTGAAATTGGGTGAGAGAAGAGATACTAGAAAGAGGATGAATATAGTATACATAAATACAATCTACACAGTAGCAGATCCAGAATTCTAATTAAGGAGGTTTGGAAAACCTCTAATCTTACATTTAGGAGGTTCAAAATTAATATATAGACATAAAAATTCTTTAAAATACCTTAAATATATAACGGATTTTTTTAACTGAGGGGGTTCGAACCCCCACGGGTTGCTCTAGGTCCGCCCTTGAGTCTACGTATATATAAATAATAAAAAATATAAGAGATTGTGTTTATTTGCTCTAATTTCACTCTATCCATTCATTCTTGTATATTAGTTGTATTCATTAACTCTAATATCACCTGTATTCATTAGCGCATTTAAGTTATACCAACAAATATATTCTAGGCATATACACATATACAAAAAGATATTGAAACTATATTTATTCATTTTTACTTTGCTTGTACTCATTCGTTCGTTCTAATTCCACTGTTATTCGTGAGCGCATTTAATATGTATCAATGTATACATTCTAGGTGTATACAAAGACACAAAAAAAATACATGAAATGTATTCATTTGCTCTAGTTTCATTTATACTCATTCACTCTTATATCACAAATATTCATTCACTCTTATATTATTTTTATTCATTTGCGATACTAAAACGCAGAAATACAAAAGAGAGCGCAAAATTACATAAAAAAAGGAAAAATATGTACAAACACTCCTATTTACATGGGGGTTGGACAGGCCCGTTGGACAAAGGTTGAGGCCTCTGAAAGAAACGAATGACAGCTTCCAAGGCCTCAGAAAGTTCAGAATATGGGCCAAGTTAATAATAATGGGCCATAACTATAGTGATACGGCCCAAATACAAAAAAGAAGTAAAGGGACAACATTGCTTAAACAAAAATTTGGAAAGAAAAATAATTTTTACTTCAACAATGCCTATTCAATGAACCAAAAGACTAGGCAACCAGTACTTGGAATATAAACAAAGAGAAATTGATATACTTCATTACTATATATATTATTATTACTTATACTTTTTTTTAAATTACGTATTTTATCACTAATTAAGAGTTTTCTATCATATATTGAGGAAGATACACCTAGATACATGTATCATTGCTACCAAATATACTAAAATAGAGAGAGACGAGCGAGAAAGTCATGTATCTCAGATACATATAAATCACACTAGATACACACGAAATACATGTATCTAGCATGATTCACATGTATATGGGATACCAGATACATAGGAAAGTGGCGAGCGAGATTTTTATGTATCCCAGATACATGCAAATTCACTTGGATACAGTGTATCTAGAACAAATTACATCTAGTTTTGACTCATGTATCTCGAGATACACGTATCTAGACACACCAAAATCTGATAAGATTCATAATATTACAAACTAGAGTAGATCTAAGTAATTATCTCCTAAACTAATGAGATTTATATGAATTTTCATTTCTTTTACTTCACCAAACATCAATGGCTATTCAATGAACCAAAAGACGAAGTACCCAATACTTGGAATATAAGCAATAAGACCAAATACCACAAAGTCCAAAAAATAAATCAATTTGGTTTACATTAGTGCATCTATTAAGGTCCCAATACATTTCGACGGCTGCACATGCTCATACTGCCACACATACTAGACCAGTAGCCAGTAGACACGGCCTAAATATGGTAAAATATTATTTCGACCTGAACTTCAACTATATAAAATTTCAGACGCAACATATCTTAAACTTATTCAAAGTAGGTAGACACGTAAAACTTTTTAAAAATTAGATGCATATTAAATAACGATGTCCAAATAAGATTTTTGTGAATATTTTACCAATTTATGGGAAAGGGCAAAATAGAGATCCAAAAGTTGGAAGGTAATAAGAGGACAAAGTGTAGATCTATTTGAGATAGGCAGTTGGTTGAGGCCCAAACAAGACAAACTGGATCTAGAGTACACTTGAGATCTAAAATTATGATTATTCTCGTGGCTCTAACTAAATTTGGATAGCGCACTGCAGTGCTCCTAATAAGATTTTCTTCATATCCAGATTCGATCACAATCCATATTAGTCACACTTATATAGTTAAATTGTAGTTAAGTGATAAAAAATATTATATCCAAAATGTATTTTTTGCATAATTTTTTTAGTGGAAGTGGAGGAAATACTATAACTGCTAATTTCATGTCCAAACAATAAAAGAACATAAGCTATCTTTTATCCACAGATAAACATGCAAGTTTTTACGGTCGAACGGTAGCGATAGAGCAGTAAATATTCCTTCATTCTCAATTAAAAGATTTTGGGGTCAAGCTATGAGTTCAAAGCCATTTTTAGTAGGAAATAGAGGTAGAGTTAGAACTTATTAAAACTTATAGGTTCGGAATTCTAAATTGTTCAAGTTATTGAGTTTTAGATTAATTAACAATTCGATACATATTCAATGAATTTTTGTAACACAAATATGAATCTTGGATTAAATCTATTGAATTCAGCTGAACTCTTCCGATCCAATATAAAACATTTTATCTCCAAAGAATGACTTTTGATGCACATTTAAATCAATCGTACTCTAAACAGACATTAGACATTGACCGAGAAACAAAGGAACATGTAAGTTTTTCATATGGTCATGAGCAATCCAGCTAACTATACAACCTAAAGGACATCTTTGATATGATTGAAGAAAATTAAGGTCTCTTATTAAACAAACGTCAAAGAATCACCATCATCAAATTAGACTTATTCCTTCTTATTAGGTTGTCCAACTAAAATAAAAGTATATTATTATTAGTAAACTTAGCTGTTACATTAATTATGAAAAAGAAGTAAACAATATTCTAGGGAATTCTAAGATTTGTTGAAGCAAATAATCAAACAAAAAAAAAAGTCCATCACATGGGATGTGCTGGCATTAGCTATTTTGTTCATAAAAACTTACTCATATTTCTTTCTTTTTTTGTTCCAATTAAATGCATACACCTCCCTTTTCTCTTTTTTCTATCACACAAATTTATTTTGTAATTTCATTTCTTTTCCTTTATCTCCCTCATACAACATTTACACATATCTTTTGTCTTTTTAAATAATTATTATGTCTGTTTTAGTTTACGCGTACTTTAATTAATTTTATAAGTACGTATTTGTTATCTTTTATCAACATATATATTGAATTTATTGAGTCATTATCGCTTAATTATGTCCCATTTTTATGTTGATCTTTAATTTTACCCGTTTTAAAACAAACAACTCTTAAGTGAGGCATAAGTTAATATATTTATATCATAATATCTTACAAGTTATGTTCCGCATGACTAAAGACCTTATGTCCCACTAGACATAAGTTCAACTGCTGAAGTACAAAAAATAAAAAATCAGCCTATTTGAAAGGTAAAATTAAAGACTAACTTATTTGAGTGACAAAACATACAATTTAATGATTTTTTACTTTGTCGAATTTTGAACTTAAAACCTCGTGATTCATTACCCATTCTGTTGATGCCATATTCATGTCTTTTTCTTTCTCTCCCTAATAAAACATTTACACCTATCGCATGTATCCAGATTTAAAATTTAAAGTTTATATCGATATGCTACTTAACCAATTAACGAATTATGTTATTGAGTTCATCGAACTCGTACATCCTCCCCTGCCACATATCTCTGTTTTTTTTTAAAGTCTTTCTGTCCACACTGTACTGATTAAATACGCAACTATTATAGATGCACATGACACCCAATCACACAACATGGCCTCTCTAATCAAACCCCATTTGACAGCTTTTTTTGCTCTCTAAATAGACATATAAGAAATAAAGTATAAAGGATACCTCAAGAATCCCATGTGGGACTCTTTTAACTTATTTTTTGTGAGGCCAACAAGTTAATAAAAACTGTTAATTTAGAAATTTTGCAATAGCCATGTATGTGTTTGATGAAATGTCTGTTCCAACTTCTCCAAAAAATGACAAAATGGAACCTGGAATGCTACTTGAAGAAAGCTGGTTTTTTGGAAACTTGCTTGATAGAAAATCAAGAATGTTGAGATGTTATTCTGATCCTTGTTCTTCTTCCAAGAAAACAACCCAACATTTTTTAGCTGGAAAATCTATGGAGGAGACATTTTCTTCATTACAGAAACTACCACTAGGGGAAAAATTGAATCTTGATTCAAGAAGAAGCAAACCAAGATTACATAGAGCATCATCGTCATCATCAGAACAGAGGTGTAATTTGCATAGGGCACCTTCTTTGCCTGTTTTTGTGGATTATAAAGAAGAACCACATGATGAAGAAAGTGATTTTTCTATGGGAAAATTGATTAGACAAGCATCTATAAACGAAGTAAAAATTTCGCCTCCAAAAACATCACAGAGGAGTAGTAATCTGCAGAGGGTACCTTCTCTGCCTGTTTTTCAAGAAAGTGAACAAATTCATGATGTAAAAAGTGATTTTTCACATACTTCACAAGTATTGTTACCAAAAACATCACAGACCAGGGTACCTTCTTTGCCAGTTTTTCAAGAAAGTGAACAAATTCATGATGATGAAAGTGATTTTTCTATGGGAAAGTTGATTAGGCAAGCTTCTATAAGCAAAGTAAAAGTTTCACCTCAGAAACATACTTCAAAGGTCAATTTACTAAAAGCATCACAGGGCAATCTGCGGAGGGCACCTTCTTTGCCGGTTATCGCAAAAGGGGAAGAAATTCATGATGAGGACAATGAGTTCTCTATGGGGAGGTTGATTAGGCAAGCATCTTTGAACAATGCAAGAGTCTTGCCTCCTAAACATACTTCAAAGGTATTGTTATACAATTACTTACTTCCTGCTTAAAATTGCATGTTTCTCTTAGTTTTTCTTGAACCTAATTGATTTCGAGTAGCTTTTACTAGTATGGTTTAAACTATATGCGGATGAAACTTTTGAAGTGTGTGATCATCTCATCGAAATAGTTAAGTTGTTTGAGAGTAGCACTTTTATTTTTTACTTAATTATATCTTCTCAACATCAACTGAACTTAAATTTTGAATATACATGTGAAAAAAGAGGCTAAATTCCAATAAATACATAACCATAATATCAAAAGTACACTCATCAATGCTAGGAACGTTAAAGGTTGAACTCATCAAGTTCAAATTCTGAATCCGGCTCTAGTTTTTGTTTCGTAGCATGTCATCAATTGAACCGCTTTAACTTCTTGTTATATTATAGGGTCTCGCAAGAAAGCTCAAGGTGTTAGAGAGAACACACTTTTATTTTACTTTACTATATCTTTTCGCAACATCAAGTAAACTTGAATTTGAATATACATGTGAAAAAAGGCACTAAATTTCAATAAAATCCATAACTATAATCTCAAAAGTACACTCATCATTGCTGGGAACGTTAAAGGTTGAACTCCTCAAGTTTAGAATTCTGAATCCACCTCTGAATTTTTATTCAACTGAATTTGAATTTGAATATACATATGAAAAAATGCACTAAATTTCAATAAATTCCATAACCATAATTTTTAAAGTACACTCATTAATGCTAGGAAGATTAAAGATTTAACTCATGAAGTTCAAATTCTGAATCCGCCTATGATGTTTGATTTGTAACATGTCATCAATCGAACCACTTTAATGTGTTTGTTATATATCAGGGTCTCACAAGAAGTCCAAGCATATCTAGCATCACAAAGCACCATCCAAGGAGAAAACAAGATCAAGAAAGCAAGAATAGAAATAGTTCAAATGGCTTAGAAGTTGAAGATTTGCAAGGTTTCAAGAACTTAGACTTGAACAACGAAAAGAAGGATTCGATCTCAAAATTTGCAGACACAAGGACTCCAGACTCGATCGAGAAGAACAAGAAGAAACCAGTTGATTTATCAGATTTAGACAAGATACAAAGACAACCTTATTCACCAGAAGATCACATGAAAGAACAGATTAAATATTGGGCTAGAGCTGTGGCATCGAATGTTCGCTAAAAGTGGCTAGTTTTGCAATTTTTACTTTAGGATATAAAGCTCATGATCTTCTAACTCTCTGATTATAACAGAAACATCCTCTGTTTCTGCATCTCATAAGACAAATAATTGTTAATTACAAGACTTGTTGTATAATCAAAGTATTCATTGTGGGAATAATTTTGTAAAAAAAGATTTGGTGACTTCTATATGAAAAAATTGACTTTTTTTGCAACATTTTTATGTAGTTGCATCTCATTGTTAGTTATAACATGTTTTTTTTGTGATTATGAGAGCATTTCTGAATTTAGTTCATTTTCAAAGATCAATTTCAGTTTATATAAGCCTAGTTAATCTTACTACATGTTGTGAAATATAATGTGCTAAAGGTTAATTACTTGTTAAAATGTGCAAAGATCATTTGAAACTCTATTATTAACATTTCATTGCTTAAACGATCACTACAACAACAAAATATCCAACGTAGTACCACAAGTATGGATGAGGTGTACACAGACATTACTTCTACCTCTGTGGAGTAGAAAAGTTGTTTCCTATAAATACTCGGCTCAAGATTGCTTAAATGGTCACCAACTATTATACATTGGTGAACAAAGTTATTGTTCTTTCTTTTATATCAAAAGAATAATTATATATTTACCCATCTTTTTTATTGACGTGACACCTTATTTTTCTTAAGCTAAAACATATAAAATATTAAATATAACCTATTTTAACTAAAGAGATTCTAGGACCAACTCGTAAAATCTCTTAATATGCTAAACGTATGAGAAAAGGAGCCAAATATATTTTTGGGTCCCTATTCGGGTTATTTCGATGCACAAAATATTCCGTATTCATGTAGGGTTTGGGAAAGGGACACACTGACAAGGTATGATTTAGACCGTTTACTCTAGTACAAGTATTAACAATTGTTTTTATGACTCGAATCAGTTATCTATAGATCACATAAAGATAATTTTATTGTTGCTTCAAGACTCTTCTAAAAAAAACAAAAAAGAGAGAGAAATTAAGAAAGAGATAGTATTAAATTCAGCCAAAAAGTTTAATATGACCTATTGCTTTATCTTTTTCGATAATTAGAAATGTAAGATTCACGATCTAAGACTAAAAGGTTGTCATATTAATCCAAAAAGAGGAAAAAAGGCAAATAATGTATGGAAGAGAACAGCTTAAATCATGTGTTTTTGTGAGTTACTTTTTATTTTTAGGTAACAAAAATAGAAAAGTTGTGGATACCTTTTTTGGCTTTTGCTCATTTTTGTTGCAAAGTAGATGTTAACTTTTTATTTTATTTTAGGGCATGTAGGTAGTGAATCGAATTGATAGTGAAAGCCGTAAAAAAGGTGAAAATGATCTAAAAGTTAATTTACTTGAGATTTCATGTGTAGGAGAAATTCAGAAATCTACAAGAAAATGCTAAAAGCGAAGGGAGCTTTATGGGTTCCTATTAATATTGAAGTGTTAAAGTGCGAGCCTGCTGGGAGCGAACAAGATTAGATACAGTTAATTTCTAAAAATAACATTCGTTTAATTTGTCACTATTCACTTTTTTATTTTTGTACTATAATCTTTTTTAATCAATGACATCTTAACTTCCACATTTTCACAACAAGAGGTGTTTGCTACGTCATGAAATTATTTCTCAGACAATATCAGTTTTCCTTGATTGGGTCAGGTATGATTTTTTTATTTGATGAGGGTTGAGTTAAATACTTTCTATATTTTGACTTAAAAATTCAGGTGTCATGTCATTAAGAAAAATGGTCGGATATATGGTTTTTTGAGTAAGTGTCCTTTTAAGTAAAATAACCAAAGATCAACTTTGTCATCCAATGAAGGGTTGTTATATATTGGTTAAGGCCACGTTATTATTATCAAACGATCTTTAGAAATTTGTGTTGATGGTACCTTTTCAGGACAATTGTTACGTTTAGTAAGTGATCATCTTTTTATTTGTCTTACAATCAATAAACCTTTTAGATCATGGGCTACAAATTCATTTGAGCAAATTGAAAATCTTATGAAAAAGCGTTAAGATGACATCTAATATTTTGTCAATGTTAAGGGCTATATTTACAAAACTTTCAATAAACAAAATCCAAATGACAACTAAAAAAAGAAAAGGTCATTTGCATAAATCAACCATGACATTTGCTAATGTAGTAGGCCCAGTTATTTCTGGACAAAAAGTTAAAGGCCCATGCTGAATTTGTCTATTTATTTTGTTAGTCCAATGGACTAACTTTGTCTGCAAAATGCAAATTTCATCCATCTACTATCAAAGAGAAAAATAGGCCACTTGTACTTTTGTTGCTATTTTGTGCTAGTCTTTAATTTTATCATTCAAGATAAATAATTTTTTTCGGGACATAAGCTTATATTTTTACAAATTGTGTCTCGAGCCTTTTAACAACTTATGTCTTACTAGACATAAATTTAATTTTAAAGGCAAAAATTAAAGAACATTCTATTTGAAGGACAAATAAGAAGTGACCAGAAAAAAGTCATATGGTGCATATAATTCGAATATTCTTCAAGATTGATCATGTGAGACCTTTTGGAAAAACTATTTAGATTTGATTCAAAATGTTAAGAAATTTATGCTTCATCTAAAAGATGAATTAATGTTGAATTTTGGGCATAGTTTAATCACTATAAATATATTTATGACTAGATATAATAGATTCACCATAGAACACTCATCCACAAGGATTACGATAGTCCGCTAAGTATTTCTTCATCTTTAATCACAGATCTCAAATTTAAGTTTTAGGTATGAAATTATCTTTGTTAGAGAACGTTTTACCTTCCCTATGAGACTTTCCTGCACCAAATATGAATTTATTCAAACGCACTATAAATATTAAACACCAAATAAAAAATATAAAAAACTACTAACCAAGTAATAGTATATATGTAAAAGAAGTGTATCAAAATTACTTACAAAACTTGTTTTATTTAATTTAATTTCGATTTCTTAACATGTAGGACAGCCTGGCAACTAGCTAGGTGTTGTTTTTATTAGAAAAAAAAAGTAATTAAAGATTTCTCATTTAGTGTTAATTAATTTGGTATAATAAATTATTAAATCTCGAGTACATAACATTAAACAATAGCCTGGGAGTTGTTTTTGTCAGAGAAAGTGAAGAAACATACATGATCCTTTGTATCAGAAAAACAAAATAATATACTACTAAAAGTGTTACATTTGATTAAATGAATTTAATATATTAAGGTTTATTTTATTATAATAAAATAATAAAAGCAAAAAATAATAATAAATAAACTATGTTGTGGACTCCTATAAATTCTGTCCATCATAATTCATACGTATTTTGCACTGGAAATTTGTGTACGTTGGTTACCAAAAAAAAAAAACTTTAATAAGTACATAGCATTTTCTCGTATGTCATACGTTGTACGAATCTAGATAAAGTAGATCGATATAAATATACATCACAGATGTTTGATGATGAAATTTCAATCCATCCTCTAACTTTGACATATTCGTTTTAATTATATTCGATTATATTTTCTGTAGGAAATAAACCAAGAATCGGATTCCTAAGTAGTTTAGGATTCCTTACTAGTTTAGGATTTGTTATTTATGGTATTTACTTATTTATGTTTAATTAGAATTTGTTAATTTTATAGTTTCCTAGTCCTAGTTTACTTTGATTGTTAGTCCTATAAATAGGAGTGCCTTATTACATATTTTCAATGTAGTGAGAGATACATTCATATACAAAAATACAAGAGTCATTGAGTTATTGAATAAAACCTCTTACAAAATCATTATGTTGTGTCTTTCACTTATGCATATATTATTACCTTGGGTAATTTTATTTCCTTAATTTTCTAATTAAATTTTCGATATCTTTTTAACGAGATCTTAATCTTTCTTCTCATGTTAATAATGTGCATTCATATTGAACTTCAACCAACAAAATATCTTCAATTTTTTTTTAAAGTATATATTTTGAATTGAAGTAATCATTTAAATATCTTGTATGTACAATATCTGTTTGAAGCTCAGATTAATTGCATGTGAAGTAGGCCATGAGTACCAGAATATGACTCCATGATTAAGGAATTCGAGTTTCAATATGCTATGAATGAAATTTTATAGGAAATATTTTAGACCTCACTTGTCGTACATAAACAATATAATTTAAATTTTACGAGTTCAATATTCGAAATTTTTAATTTTTGTAAATTTTTATATTGTATAAATTTATATGTCATATTGAATGTATTGGATTCAGATAAACTCGATGATGGACTATTGTACGAATCAAACTTATAATAACACCTCCTTTTCAAACATTCACTTTTACGGATTTCGCTTTTTTTCTTTTATATCTTTTTGTTTTTGTTTTATTTGTTTCCTTTATTGAGATATATTGCATGGTTTCGATTGGATTAAGTTTCTTTATGAGAAAATAATAATAATAAAAGTGCATAAAAGTGAGCACTTGAGAAAGCAAGACAATCACTGAAAAGAAAAAAAGCAATATAATCTAAGGTTGGAAAGAAATATGGGAATCTCTGACCAAAAAGATAATTTTTGGTCGGGTCATAATTCCTATATTTTCTTATATGATTACAAGTACATTTCAATTTCAAATAAATTAAATTAATAAATTATATAAATTTTTATAATTTTATTTCATCACATCAAATAAAAGTGAAGATAAGTTAATTGATTGAGACTAATATATAAATTTAAGTTAAACAATCAAAACATAGAAAGAGATATTTATTCACTAAAAACCTAACTTAAAATGGCATTACCTATTTTCATTGGAAAAAACTTATGAGTAATATTATTTACACAAATATTTATTTTAGGCTGTTATTTCGTTTTTCTCCTTATTTTGAAAGTTATATATATATATATACCTATTGAACTGACAAAAAATTAGAATGTCCTTTGAAAGATAATGTAATTTTAAAAATAGTCCAAGTTATATAATATATTTCTCTTTAAATAGATGAAAAAAAACATTTTAAGTAATTGAAAATTAAATATTATATGTCATATATCACAACAATCAAAATTAAGTATTTGGACATGCAATTTCATCTCATGATCTGAATCATGAAATAAAATCGACGTTTAAACATGCGATTTCATCTCATGATTTAAAAAAGAAGAAGCTTAATTTGAAATTTTCAAATCATGATTTCACATTTTTCAAATATAAAAACTGACCCACAAGTTTATATTTTGTAAAAAAAAACATTTTACATCTACCAACCATTTATTTCATATATTTTAAGTAATTAAAAATTAAATATTATATGTTATATATCATAATAATTAAAATTTAAAATTATCAATAACCGAATTATTAAAAATATTATTAACCCTAAGAGGTAAAACCTTACAAGAATGTTTTAAACTTTAATACTGTTTGTGGTAGAAAGTTGATGAAATAAATAGAGAGGCTCCTTGTCACATGACATTTAAACAAGCCACACATAAAAATACAAAAAAGCCAGCTGTCCATTTAAATATCTTTTCGACCATATACTATTCCTACGAATCTTTTATAATTCGGAGAGAATAAAATGTACACAGATTTTATCTAACGTAAATATAATTAAATTTCTGTCCTTGCATTATTGTTAGTACTCTGATAAATCATGTTATCATGTGGCTATCCAGATTGCCCCATCAAAATTAGTTCAAGACACAAAACTATAGTTCTAATAATTACTATTAATTATAGTACTTATTGAAATTTTGGCTTTGATTGTTCATTTTAAGGTTCAGTCAAATATTTTTTTGGACATTCAATTATGAGTCTTTGATTCATATAATTACGTGGAACTACTTAATGAATTATAGTACATAGATTGCACGATCTCTCCATATGCTTAAAGATTGACATTATTGCTTTTTGTTTAATAAAGTACTATACTAGCATTTCATTTTTTTAAAAAATTATTGAAACAACAACAATAATATACGTAGATGGTTTTCGACTCAAAAAAGAAGTATCTGAAACAGAGTTGCAAGAAAATAAAATATCGAAATAGCAAAGATAGAAAGTAAATAAAGCAACAGACAAAGGTGATATTGTAAGATCAAGGTTGTGTTTGCTATGGAGGAAAATATCATAAATGTTTTCTTAAAAAAATCGTTTTTGGGTGATGAAAATTTTCGGAAAATATTTTATTTAGAAAAACAAGTTCCTTCGAAATGATGAAAATGAAGTTTTTCTATATCATTAACTAGAAATTTCCGTTTCAACCCTGAATTGAAATTGCCTTTGGAGAGAGTGCCTTACACCTAAATAAATTTGAATTAATCAGACTTCAAACTGTATCGGAGTCGGAAAAAAACAAAGAAAACACCAACGGAAGGAGGGTGACATCTCATCAGTATATCAGAAAAAAAACATTCCTATAAGACCTATCCTCAGTCCTCATCTTCTACCTCCCCAACAAATTGATGTTAATTCAGAGAACAGTAGCCATTATCACTTAGACCAATAACCTTGATATATATAACGAGGGTTGTCGTAGAGTGATAAGTACTTCATAGCTCTTAATCAAATGTTTTAAATTTAAGCATGAATATGAAGTCGCGATTGTTAGATAAATGCTTCCTTCACCCTTAATATAAAACTTTTCGACGTGAATGTACTGAACACCAATTGGAAAATCAAAAACCAAAAACCAAAATTGACAATTTCAACTAAAAATTTTCATTTAAAGAAAATGTACAAGCTAGATACACAGTGCTAGACTACTGTATCCAATAGTAACAAACAAATCGGGTCAGCTCAAAACCCGACTCCAGCTGCCCCGACGCCAAATGTAGCCGACCGGTGAGGCTCAATTTTTCTGTTCTTCCAGCAACAATTCTCCGGTGTCAGCTTAGCTGCCGCAGTCGTCATTGGCTCCGACTTGCACCTTGTCAGCACAAACGGCTCGTAAGCTGCTGCATTCACTAGTTTCTGTTCAATCATGGTAGCCATGGACATCCCCGTGGCCGCGGGTAAAGAACACGACGATCTTGGTGGTTGTAGTAGGTGTTTGTTCCTGTGTTCCGTAGGTTTAGTGTCAGTGCTCCGCCGCCTTTTGGGTTGTTCTTCAGGAATCTCTTTCTTGGGTGGTTTAGCGTGTTGTTTTCTTTCGGGTAACCATCTGAGAAAATCCCTGCTACACACCCATGTTTCTTTCGAAACTTCCATTGATAGCTTCGGTTCACACATCATTAGTAACAAACACTCTGGCAAAACGGATTCTTTTTCTTCGTTTTGTTCAATTTGCTTCACTTCTTCAATGCTTTCATCATTTTGCACCGCTTCTTCTTGTTCAGATTCTTGTTGGCGCGTTGTGGAATTCATTTCTATGTTACCCATCATTAGTATTTCTTCGATTTCTTTCATTACGGTTGATTTGAATCTTTCTTCTTCTTCTTCCAATGCAGCTTCTTCAGTTACTAGTTCTAGTTCTTGTTCTTCATCCGCTATTGGGATACTTCCTTTATTAGAGTTTTCTGACAAAGATGATCGCCTTGAAATAGTCAGTTTTTCTTCTCCTCCTTCCGTAATCTCTCTAATATGGATATCTTCTATGTCTTCATTATCCTCCGTTTGATTTACCAATTGCACGGATTGTTCAAGATACTCGTCTTCTACTACAAAACACTCTATTTGGTCATGTTCTTGCTCGATTTCTGCTGCTAATTCACTAGTTTCATGCTTTTGCTCCTCTCTACTTTTTTCCTCTATTTCCATGACCTTTGTTTCCTCCGGATTCTCTTCGATTTCATCTAGATCTACTAAAACACTAGCTTCACCTGGCATTTTGCACAATTTCTTCGTTGCTTCAACTTCACTACTAGGTTCACATTTTCGACAGTCTACTACATCCATATGCTTAATTTCTCCGAATTTTTCCAATTCTCCAGCATCTTCTTCTTCGTCTTCCTCGTCATAATGTTCATGTTTCAGAACAGGTGAGTCCCTGAACCGATTAGTAAGGTCAGCCATTTTCAAAGGATCGGATCTACATCTCATAAGAAGCAGAGCATTTTTCGGCGGAATACAAATACTCACTCTACCTTTCTCTCCATTACCTCCACCGCTTTCCATTTCAACAATCTCATCCTTAAATTCAATATCTTCAAAGACATGTCTTCTTGAACTCCTCATTGTACTACGCCTCGCCGCCTCCAGCTCTGTTCTTTCTTCTTCACCACTCGCCACCACCAACTCAATATCTCTCCTTTTTCCTCCTTCCCCATCTTGCACTGCTACTAACCATCTAGCAAAAACCGCCCCACACGATCTATGTTCATTGTTCTCCCCTCCTTTCTCTTCCTTTCCCCTTTCGTTCGTCGAAAAACACGACGAACGACAGGGGAACAAACAGCTAAACTCAGCACCAAAAGCCCTCAAAGCTTCACAAATTGTTAATGGAAGATGAACCCACCTTTGATTTCTATGAGAAACGCATTCTTGTTGCTGATAATGCACACTCGAGTTCCCTTGCGAGTATCTCTGATTCCTTAACAATAGCCTATCATCTGTTTGATTAAATGCCTCAGTGACTTGCTCTATTTTCCTAAAACTCACTTCACCGCTTCCACTTCTCCTTTTCGACAAACTCCGTGTCTGTTTCACCTTCTTCTTCGTCTTCACTCGAACTTGACCAATACAAGTCACCTTCGGCGAAGTAGGTTCCGGGTTTTCAAAACCCGACCCGCGTTTCTTCCCGGTGGTCGGAAACATAGGAGAAGCTTGACCCCCTTTTATACTACCATTTGCTCTGAGTCTCCGGCTAAGAGAAGTCGGAAGAGAAAGAGGCCCATCACGTGCACGGCCAGGACTAAGAATTGATTTAGAGAATTTCATTGAAGAAGAAGACGAAGAAGAAAGACGAGAAGTAAAGCAAATAAAGAGCTCACTTGTTGTACTATTGCTTGTAATGGCTGCTGTGCGGTGATGGGGTCTGGTGTCTAAGTCCATTAAGCCCTAAAATTGACGTGGAGCTGTGATATTTTGTTTTCATCAGTACAATACAGTGTAATAGTAAGCCATGGATGCTAGTGGCCAACTGTGAAGTTACAGAAAAATTGAAGAGAACGAGAGAAAAAGAGTGGGTCCTGACCAGAAAAGGGTTGTGCGTGTGTGTGGATTATGGACTCGTGTGGCCAGCAGAGTGATATGAAAAAAAAAGAGGAAGGGGAATAAGCACTTCGTATTCCGCCCTTCTCCGAACCCTGCACATAGCCTTGGAAAAATGAAAAGGAGCTATTGGCTCCACCCTCTTTAGTGTTCCATTTGGGGATAGCTCCTTATTCAGGATTCGAACTCAAAAAATATGATTAAGAAAAGAGTAATTTCATTTGAAGTGTCTTGCCCTCTTATGATGTAATCACTAATCAATTTTTCTAGTTTAGTTAATGTAACATTAATAGTGCAAAAAAGTAGTTATGCTATTACATCACAAAGTTAATTGCAAGTGAGTAGCATATCTAAATCAACATTGAATTTTGGCTGTCTGAAAAATGCAAACTGAAGTGCAAAATCATAAATACAATAATTGACGAATTAAATGTTTGCATAAGAAAGAAATTAATCAATTAGAAATGAAAATAGAAAGAATAGGCGAAATAAAGATTATCGAGCCTTTAAGCAACAAACAATAATAATTTTTTGATTATTAAGAAGATTATTTAAATAAATACTACTATACATCCAAATTCATTCTTGGTTGCTTCTAACTCCATAAGCCTAAACAAACAAAAAAAACATATGCTAAGGCCTTTGAGCTTGTGATATTGTTTAAGTTGATTCATTCTAGGATTAGTAGTAGTAGTAGTAAAAATCATTAAATCTCTCATTTCCCTATGAAGTGTAGTAAAAATAAATGTTCTAGGACTGAGACAAAACAAAAAACAAAAAAGAAAAAGAATTGAGCTATAGCCCACAGCCTAACAAAAGGTTTTTCCCTTACCAATAGCGTTTGTGGTGGAATGATTAATATTCTTTTATTCTTAATCAGAGGATTCTAGTTCGAATCCCCCTGAATACAAAATCGCCTTTGTTTGGGAGCAATTTATCCCACTGTGAGACTTCTGACCGTGAATTCAAATTTATCAGGGTCCGACGTATGTACCAGACACCTAATGAAAAAAAAAGGCTTTCTCCCTTATTTTTACCCTTAGATAATTGGGTCATTGTGGACAGAACATGTTTTACACAAAAAGTTTTCAAGTGATTTTGTCAATTAGTTTCGTACGTTAGCTTCATGACTTTGGACCACCCAATCATTTTCCAACTTTTGGTCCCATTTAACACTATCTGTAGCTCGCATACCACATGGTTGATACTTTCATTTTTTTTGTTCTTATCATATTCAAGAACTAATTAAGACATTGATGAAATGATGATAAGGTGGTGTAAATGTTTTACTATTATGTTATCTATGATTAATCCCTCCATGAACGTGGCCAGATCATGACTTCACGAATTACTAATCCAGCTGCCAAACAGAGGCGTATCCAGAATTTCGAGATGAGGGGTGCACTATTGTAAAAAGGTGCACTATTGTAATATGATACTCCGAATATGGGTTCACACATCTATATTTCAATATTTTTTAAAAAATATAACACTATTATATATGATCTCGGGAGGGGAGCCTGGGTTCACGTGCACCCGGTGACCCCCCCCTAGATACGCCCCTGCTGCCAAAAGGTCAAAATTACCATATGTTCTACTAGGATTTCTATTATATGGGTGTGCATGTCTTGGTCGATACGATACAAAATTATTATATCGTTAATTTCGATAGTATATTTGGTATTTGTACGTATATCATATATATAGTAAGGTTCTTTCAATGCTCTAACGCCTCATATTGGAAATGGAGCAAACTTTCTCATGTACCACTATAATAAGCAAACAATTCAACACTTGAAACGTACTATAGTTTCAGGTGATGAGGAACTGACGCAGAGGTGTCAAACCTTCCTATCAATGTGAGCTTTTAGACAAGATCAACCTATTATCCATTAGTGACTTTTATTTCATTCGTCATCATCGAATCACTAAGGCTGACTTTTGCCCCAAAATGGTTTTATCTTGTAGTCAAGCTCCCTTCTGATTTTACACTCGAGGATCATTTTCTGCCTTATCCAAAGAAATATTTTCACGCCTATGCCACATAGGAATTGTCTAGTAGATTCATAGTAAATAGTCATTGATTTAGTTGTTTTTGTAATTTATTTTAATTCCAATATTGATCCGACGCAACTTACGTGTGATAGTCGTAGTATCAGACGAGAGAAAAAATGTAATCCCCCAATATCATAGATTACATTGTTATCTTCTTGCAATCAAGTTCCCTTCTGATTTTACACTCGAGTATCATTTTATGCCTTATCCAAAGAAACATTTTTCACGCCTATGTCCTATAGAAACTGTCTAGTAGTATTGGATGTCTATAAAAACAACTCAAAGTACAATATGACCTATTTGTCAACTATTGATTTTGCACACCTCTTAAAGAAACAATAAATAATAAGAGTAATATTACTATATTATCCTTTGACTTTATTAAATTTAATGGTTTGAGAAATGTGTTCGATGATAAATAATATTTAATAGCAAGGGTAAAATAGACACAAAAGGTATCTTGATTTTCTAAACTAGACAAATATTGTTAGATAGCTATTTTTAGTACAGTGAACAACTATTATTGGATGGAGAGAGTACTTTCCTCTTATTTTGACTAATTAGGGAAATATTGTCCTCTTGCAAGTAAATCTATTGTGAAATTACAGAGTGTAGGCTCCACCATTTCTTTTTCACCTGACATTTTGTGCTTGGATTAGGTGGCATTTTCGTTATTAGATCAAATTTTAGTGTCAAATTATGGACCGATCACATGGGGAGTAAAGATCGATAGAGACGAGGTGACACAGAAAACTACAAGAGGTGCACGTGATATGACTAGTGGACTCCTCCCACGCGCCACTTGTGTTCGTGAATTACAATCGCTATTTTATTTATATATTATTTTTAAAATTGATTTTCAATTTGTAATACCTAATACTATTAATTATTGGTTTTTAACAAATGTGCAAAGTTCAAAATAAACGAGCAAAAGTGAACAGTCATTTAAAACAAAGAGAAAGCCTTCTTCCGTTCACTTTTGCTTGTCATATTTGGATTTAACATACATGTTAAAAAAATAATAATTGACATAACTATTTCATCACACTATCCTTGTTGATTGATATTTAGTATCAAGTCTTTAGATCTGTTTGGTCATGTAAAATGAAATTCTGATATGAAATCATATGAGATGAAGTTGGAGTATTATTTGGACACACAATTTGAATTTTTAAGTTGTATTTTGCTAATAAACACAAAATTTCATAAGTTGTGAAAACTATCAAAATTACCTCTTTTTTTAAAATACAATCTTACCAAATAAGCAAAAGTATTATTCAAACTTTAGTTCAATAAAAAATAAAATTGAACATGAATTATAATGTATTACTCTCTAATAAAATTGAACATTATTAGTAACTATATCATCAATTCATCATGTTCATATTTCGTGAATATTTTATCACTCCTTTAATATTTTCACAAAAAATTATGTATAAATTAATAATTTTTTGACAAAATATAAACTTATGAATCAATTTTTATATTTAAAAAATATAAAATTATGATATAAAATTTTCAAATTAATTTTTTTGAAGAATTTAGAATCATCTTATGATTTGAAATTTCAGAAGATAAAATCGTATGTTCAAAAAAATATGTTGGGAGTATGGACGCACACAAAGCGAGGGTGGGCAAATTGTTCATAGAAAGCTGCGCAGTAGTGGCGCGTGATTTACAAAAGGTCTGTTAAAAGACGTAATTACATGTACTAATTTCCACTATATTAAACCATAAAAAGAACTAAAATAATATTTGGTCGTCAATTTTTTACTATTAAACAAAAAAGTATAAATTTTGATTTTCACTTTCAAACTCTCTTCATGAGGTAAGTGGAAGTGAAAAGTACAAAATTTACTTATTCTCAAAGTTATTATGTGTAATTTCCTAGATTTTATGGACTATGAATATTAAAATAGAGCTAGACTTTCAATTTTATAGATTCTAAAAATTTTAGAATGACGATTTTCATTTATATAAATATATGGTCAAGTAAAACTTGTTGAGTTTGGTCAAACGCTTATCATTACAATAAAAATGTTTTTTAGTGGCAATAAATTAAATATGTACATTAACAAAGAGTGTTAAAACATTTCTTAACATTAATTAATTATCATTAGATTCAATGTCATTTTAGGCTTTAGGGACATTTACATAGAGTATTAATTGACACTAAAAATATAAAAAAAATACAATTTTTATACTAGTGTATATATTTAGAGAGAAGCAAAAACCTTAATACATTACAACAAAAATGATTTTAGCGACATTTAATTAACGACAATAGCTATTACCGTTGATTAAATGCTGCTAAAGATCATTTTTATTGTAATGTGGTAAGATTTCTGCATCCCCCTAAATAGATACACTAGTGTAAACATTATATTAAATTATATTTTTTAGCTATTACCGTTGATTAAGTATCGCGCCTCCCCTAAATATATACACTAGTATAAAAATTATATTAAATGATATTTTTTTAACTTGTTATAATAAGTCATTACTTTATTTTCAGCTTTGCTAACTGTTTATAAATGATCTAATATTATTAAAACATTCTTTATTGATGTATAATAGTTAAGCAATGTTAAATTATGTACTTTTAAAAGTTGTGAATTGGCTTTCTTGTGTGTGGGGATGGGAGTGGGGGTGGGGGTTGTTAGTTTAATTTAAGTCAAGGATTACTTGAAAAGAAGGGCTTTGACCAATATTTATTACATCAGAAAGGGACAAAAAGATAATTGAGTAATAAAGAGACCTTATAATATTTATTTATAGTTATTTGATTAGAAATGAAGAAAGAGTGGGTTGTCAACTTGCAATTAATTAGAACTAGATAAGGTGGTCCAATCCAATAAAGTTGAAACCTTCAATTTAGTGAAGTGAAAGTGACTTTTTTTGTCTTTGGGCTTTCCTAATAAAGTTTCAAAGTCAAGGTCCAACCTTACGCCCCTTGATCTTAGGAATAAAATCCAGCCCACTTTTACTTGGTCCTACTATAGTACAAAAGATCCATTTCCTGCCTCATCAAGGCCTTCATTTTTTTTGGTTAGTGGCCTCGGCAGAGGACAAGATGAGGAGGCGAGGCTAAGGTTGTTCAAACATGTGAAGAGGAGACGTGTGGATTCATTCCTCAGTGCAGAGGTATGGGAAATTTACTTTGGGTAAGTTTTAGGAGAGGTAGAGGTAGGTCGAAGAAATATCAAGAAAGGTGATTAGATAAAACATGAAACAACTTCATCGTACTAAAAATATGATTTTAGATAAAAGGTTATGTAGGGCGCGAGGACCCTATGATCTATCAACGAAAATCCTACAAAAAATCAATTGAGCCTGCCTTACTCGCTCCGGGAAGTACTTCTTCGATGCCGCTCACACAGTATTTTAGTAGACAATTGTGCGTTGCCTAGATTTCCCTAGCTTTCCCTTTCATATAAGTAATAGTAGTATTTAATTTACTTTTAGACTATTATCCTTTAATATTGTTACTACTTGTTGTTTTGGTATTTTAATTTCTAATTATTTTGTTGTAGATATTATGTTATTCTCTCTTTTTTTTTTCATTTTCCTTTTGTGCTCATATACAAGGTTGTTTTGGTACACGGGATAGATTAAGCAAGGATATTCATCTCAACTTTCATATGAGAAAGGAATCTCATCATTTTAGTACAAATGATGGGGATAAAATAATCTTGAGATTAGCTAATACTTCAAGCCAAACATTGAATAAAAGTCAAATCTCAATTTTTTTTTCAAAATTCTTATTCTTATCCAATGTACCAAATGACGTGATAACATCACATGATTTAAGTTGAATAAAATGAAGTTATACGTCCCTGAGTTCTTAACCTGAATTATTAAACTATCTATGTAAATAGTATAGTTTGAATCAAAATTTATTTCGAGCTTGCAAAATTTATCGTGTTATCCTTAGAAAAAAAATTCCTCACAACATTTGAGGTCTATGATGATTATTTTCTCTCAAAACAGAACAAAATACTTATATCATAATAACAGTACCTCAAACTCCAATAGCGTTTTGACATTGAACTAATTAAATTTGGGCTGCATTCACTTAAGGTCCAACCTTTAAGCCCCTAGATCTTAGGAGTAGTCCAGCCCACTTTCACATGGTCCGGTCCAGTCCAGCCCAAGGCCTTTATTCCTTTTATTATTATTTTTCAACTTATTATTTTGTTGTTAAATTTTGATAATAGATGTTAGGGAAAGGGAATTTATCGCACAAATATATTCTCATAAAATAGTCCCTTAAATTTGGATATATATGAACTCAAAATAGTCTTTTAAATATATAGGAGAACACTTAATACTCTTCCTATTCAATACATTATTAATATCGTCTATTATTTAAAAAACTCAAAATAGTCTCTTAAACATAAATTCAAAATTGTCCCTTAAAATATGATGAAATATTAGTAGTCTTTCTATTCATATTGTTCGAACCATTGCTTTCAACACACTGTTAATTAGTTAATGACGATGATAACTTAAATCCAAACTAATCCATTAAGTTTGAAGGAAAATGTTAAATCTTCATTTAAATATATGATTAAAAAGTTACGATCCTCCTAAGCGAACATCGTTTGATTAAAAAAAATAAATTCAAAACTCAAGTCTACGTTTAAACATGAGGGATTATTTTTAATTTTTTAATAATCATCGATACTAACATTGTTCGTGTAGAAGGACTATAAGTGTTCTATCATATATTTAAGTAATGATTTTAAGTTTTCTTCAAACTTACGGGACTATATATTTTGAATTTTAGTAATTATTGTTACCAACAAAGTAACAATGTAATGATAGCAATGGTTTTCAGCAATGTATTGAATAGGAGGATATTAATGTTCTATCATATAAAAAAGGGATAATTTTGAATTTATGTCCAAATGGAAGGGACTATTTGAAGCTTTTTTAATAATCGATGATATTAAAAGTGTGTTGAGTAGGAGACCTATTAGCATTCTACCATATATTTAATGAATGATTTTTGGTGTAAATCCTAATTTAAGGGACCATTTTGAGTTTTTTTTAATAATCGACGACATTAACAATGTGTCGAGTGAGAGGACTAATAGTGTTACACCCTATATTAAGTGATGATTCTGTGAGCTTGTCTAAACTTAAGGGACTATTTTGACAATTTGACAATATTGAGTAGAAGGATTATTTTATTTATAGTAATTATTTTTATTATGAGCAAAATATTTTTGTATTGTCTATTTTTAATGTAAAAGAATTTTCTATTTCTATAATACATGTATAAGTATTTGAAACTAAATCACTTGGAATACATAAAGCACAAATATATTTTAAATTTAAAGATTTTGAAACTTCATGATGATGATGCATTAGGTGAATTAGGAAATTAAATTGTGGATATCACTAAGATATTTAAGATAAACTCAATTTTGTTTTGCTATTTTTTTATTTTCTATGTTATTATAATATTGCGTTAGTATAATTTCTTAATTTATCAACTATAGTCAAAACAAATCCTTCACTGTTACTACAAAACAACATAAGAAAAGAAGAAGAGAGCTTTAACTACTCAAATCCAACTACAACAAGCAATGGGAAGGAAGCAAAAAGTTAGGGAGAAGAGCAAAAGAGTTGGAAGACTGAAAAGAAAGATGGAATGTTCAACATACCGATCATGAGTACGAGATCTATTTAGCATAAATTGTTTTCAATCTCTGGAGCAAAAATTCGACCACCTGAAGAAGGATTAGATCGATGTGATATAGTCAAAGAAAGAGTGAAACTGAAAAGACGCTTCCCAAGTAACAATGAAAAAGATAGAAAGAGCTTCACCTGTATAATCTATGACATTAGTACAAAGATCTCTCAGAGGAGAAACAATTCCAGCTTGGAGTTTCATTGACAGAAACAAGATCTAGTCAGGAGTACCAGATCTATTTAGCATAAGTTGTTTTAAATTTTTGGAGCAAAAATTCGACCACCTGAAGAAGAAGGATTAGATCGATGTGACAGAGAAAAAAAAAAGAGTGAAACTGAAAAGACGCTTCCCAAGTAACAGTGAAAAAGATAGAAAGAGCTTTACATGTATAGTCTATGACATCAGTACAAAAACCTCTCAAAGGAGAAGCATTTTCAGCTTGAAGTTTCATTGACAGAAACAAGATCTGGTTAGGAATACCTGATCTATTTAGCATAAAATAAATTGTTTTTAATTTCTGGAGCAAAAATTCGACCACTTAAAGAAGAAGGATTAGATCAATGTGATATAGTCAAAGAAATAGTGAAACTGGAAAGACGCTTCCCAAGTAACTGTGAAAAAGATAGAAATAGCTTCACCTGTATAGTCTATGACATCAGTACAAAGATCTTTCAAAGGAAAAACGTTTCCAGGTTGGAGTTTCATTGATAGAAACAAGATCTGATCAGAAGTACCAGATCTATTTAGCATAAATTGTTTTCAATTTCTGAAGCAAAAATCCGACCACCAGAAGAAGAAGGATTAGATCGATGTGACATAGTCAAAGAGAGAGTGAGACTGAAAAGACGCTTACCAAGTAATAGTGAAAAAGATAGAAAGAGCTTCATTTGTGTAGTCCATGACATCAGTACAAAGATCTCCCAAAGGAAAAGCATTTCCATTTTGAAGTTTCATTGACAGAAACAACGGAGGATTTTCAGACAACAGCGGCTATTTTATAGAAAGAATACAACTTACTCTTATATGATTTCTAAAGCTATATATAGATTAATTAGGTTTTCATATTTGAATCGGGTCTGGTGTTGGGTTTGACCCTTTAGACTTAGCTCATCATCGTTTTTTCATTTTCACAAATAATCAATAAAATGGTCCATGGACAACAAAAATCATTAAAAAAATATTGAAAAAAAAATTAAAGTCAAAATATTATATTTCTTCGCTTTGTTTGTCTAAATTAGTTCATACATCATGTGGGTATGTATAATAGTTGTCATACGTCGATGAAAATTAATATTTATTGTATGAGTAATGAGCTTTTATTGTTAATTATACAATATCAATAATAACATGTTTGTTGTAATCGTACATGTCACATGTAAATTTTTTCTTAATTATAAAATAAAAACCATAAATAATTTAATTTAAAAATATCTAATTAGACATGATTTTATGATCGAAAAACGTAATAATTTTCACACAATATCATATTAATTTACTTTAATCAAGAATATATATATATATATATATATATATATATGTGTGTGTGTGTGTGTGTGTGTGATGTTTTTTTGAATTATTTTCAGCGTAATTGAAGTTTAAGAAAAATTAATTTCTCTTTTTTGTACTATACTCTTTCTCATGCTACTTGGTGAGAATACTTGTGAATTGCACCTAAGAGGAAACTAGTCTCTTAAAGCAAACTTAGACTCCAATTACACATAGTGTAAATGTATATAATTAAGATACTATTTTCTTGATGTGTAACTATTAAGTCATAATAAGCTATTTATAATTGGAGGTTGATTGTGCAAAAGACAACGCATAATTAACATGTGCTAGAAAGAAATTATCATTTTTCGTGTCAAATATGCAAATTAAAGCAACACCCTTTATGCATGTTTAACAGGTGTCATCTATGCAATCCTTCTATTGCATATGCGACACGTGTTAGACATGCGTAGTAAGGATCATGCGGGCTAACATGTGTTGTACTGATTAATTCATATCATGTTTTTCAATCACTTTATCGTGTATAGTCTATAGACACATTCTATTAATGAATTAACCACTTAATTCTTCACCTTTCATCAAAGTGGAAAGTTATTTTATCATCTTAAAATTTAGTTCATAAATTCTAGTCAACTTTCTTCTATTAGCCTACTTATTTATTAAACTCAATTTAATTATGTGGGACATATATTAATATTTTATACAGATCATCTTATTTCTAATTCATAGAAGTAAAGACTTTGCTTTCAAAATATCCTCGACTCAGTTACACGTATATATATCCTCGACTCAATTACAAGTATATTCAAAGTAAATTTAAAAGGAATAAATAAATAAAAACATCGCAAATAACAACGAAATCGCTCTAAAACGTGTTACGTTAATTTTTACATCTTGTAATTGTGGCAATTAGTGTTTCAAGAGCCGTATGAAACACTATAATATGTTCAACTAAAGCAAATTCAGGCTTTGAAGTTTGTTGATTTTCAATTTTCACAACGTACAATCTCAAATTATTACTACGATTAAATAGCTATACTAAACTTCTTAGTATATATATAAAATTCGAATATAAACTAATAAATTAACGTTAATCCAAATTTATAATGATGGATCTCGTTTATTCGTTTCAATTTTTTTTATTATTACTGCATGATACTTAATCAATAATATTTGTAATTCATAAATTTGATAATCGGCCATGTTGACAATGTGTTGAGTTATGATTTTCAACCATAGTTTATTCTCCTTGCACATTGTTCATTGAATAAGTTTTAAGATAACTAAGATTTAAACATTTGCTTTAAAATTTCCTCTTATATTCAAATAATAAATTAGAAAATATAAACAGAATTAAATGTCATTTATTTTCTTCTTCCTAAGAATATCAAAAAGATGAAGTAGAGTACTAGAATTTTAAACATTGCTTTAAGATATAACGACAATAATAATGATATATTCAGTGTAATTTCACTAATAGATCTAGAAGGGATGGTAAAGGCAGAGCTACAACATACTAAGAGTGATTAGACGAATATCCTTCGTCAAAAAATTATACCATATATAAGTAAAATACTACTAAATTTGGTATCACAATTTGAACATCCTTGATACAATTGAGTAGGAATGTCCAAATGAGCCCAAATATAGGTAACCCGTCCAATCCGCTCAAAATTTTATGGGTTGGGTTCAAAATAATTTGAATTGAGTTCAATCTCAACTCATTCAAGCCTTAACCCCATTTAAAAGGAAAACTTACCTAACTGCACACCTTTTTTTAACCATATTTTCTGTTTTTTCCTACCGTTTCAAAAAATATCAAAAATTCCTTCTTTTGCTCCCATCATCCTCTTTTTCGGATACATCAATTTGAAATCTCATACCCAAGATTTTCCTTTCTTTTTTCAAGCCTCAAATCTCTCCACAATTACCTCCATTGATCTATTTTTGAATTTCAAATATTTTCTCTTTTCAATTAATGATTTCAAGTTACTCAAGAGGTAGATCTTTTTCCATTACTTTAATTTTTGATTTTTTAAAATAGTTTTTTCATCTTAAAAAATTGCTGATACATATGGATGAAGGTTGATATTTCAGTATGGGGCTTACCCAATTAGTTCGAGAAGGATACATCATCGACTTCTAAAACGATTGTGGAAAAAACGCTCAAAAAAGAGGGAAACATGGGTTCAGATTTTTAATGTATCTAGTTGATTTTGTTTCTTAAACTAATGTATAATGCCTTCGTTTCAACATTATGATACATTACATTTTTGTCATACACAATGTATCGTGTTCAAATGTTAGTTTTGATACATAACCTTAATTAGTACTGATACTTGATACAAATATACATATGGGTTCAAATTTTTAATGTATCTAGTTGATTTTGTTTCTTAAACTAATCTATAATGCCCTCATTTCAACATTATGATACATTACATTTTTATCATGCACAATGTATCGTATTTAAATATTAGTTTTGATACATAACCTTAATTAGCATTGATACTTGATACAAAAATTCTACCAAATGTATCATTTATCATGTATTAGGTGTTGCTACCAAAGAAGAAAAGTGTTTAATATATATTTTTAGCAATTATCCTAACGATCCATAAATAACTTAAGTACCAGATACCTATTATTGCATACTCCTAATAATTAAGATCTAAAGTAGTGAGATTTATGTATCAATGTATTTGATACATAGTCACTGCAATGTATTTGATACATATTAATTGCAATGTTTCATATTAATAGATACTCTATATTATATGTATCTGATACACATTACTAGCCATGATACATTCATACAAATTATAGTTACTTACCCATTAGTTGGTAACGATCCATCCATACAAAACAATATTACATGTATCTAATACTTAATTAATAATGATCACACGATAATGCACAAATCTAAAACAAAACACATTACGGACAAACATTACCTCTCTAATGTATCTGGTAGTATTACACTACTTAGCAATTTACGACTTATGTTAGGAATAGTAATGTATCATGTCTTATATATCTAGATCGAAAACACAAATCTAAATTATTTTTGGGCATGATACCAGAGCATGTATTTGATACCTACTAACTATCACTCAATAATGTATTGATCTAAAATCAAACACCTTATAGACAAGATCTTTACAGCCTTCTCATATATCTCGTTGTTATCGTGAGTTTGGAGATTCTCAATCTTGTCCAATTCGTCACATTCATCAATCATTTGTTCATACAAGTTGATTCCACCATTTGCCCCAGCTTCTTTGTCCACCTCGCCACCTTCAGTATATTCTCAAGCCCCTCCAAGCATACTGTAACGATTTTGAGGTCTAAAAAAATTAGGAGATTACATAGTGACTTAATGCAACCTTGACTTGCAAAGAACTTCCAATAGGTTAAACAACAAATCCCATTAAAAGAAACTGATACACCATTAGCATGAAAGACAACAACAAATTTTGTCGAGTAATTTCAATTTTTCACGTTTTGGGCTGCAATGGCGGCTTTATGGAGTTGATGACAATTTTGGAGAGAATTGTTTGAAGCTGGACGGATTTGGGAGAGAATTGAGAGAAAAAAATATTGAATTTTGAATTGATTAAAGTTGTTACAATTTGGTAGAGATTGATATCAACTTAATTAGCGTGATTTGGGGAACTCACATTCAATTTAACGATTTCTTTCCTTTTAAATCGCAACTGAATCTGCTTTAATATATCAGATTTAATAAATTTTTTATTTTAAAAATAATCATAAATTAATATTACTTATTAAAATAATTCTTAATTAGAGACCTGTTATAAATCTATTGAATAGTGGATTGTCCATTGAGTTTATTCATGAATTAATGAAATTCATGTATGTATATTTCCAAGGTGATATGATCCATTGTGGATAACTATGTACCTACTTGTTTGGGCATTTATCATGACGACCTTTGGGGTGATATCTCAACACTATAAATAGAGATATCATTCACCATTGTAAGACACACTTGAATAAGAAGAAAAGTTCTCTCTTCCATGTATATTTCTTGTCTTCTCCTCTTTATATTAATATTGTTCTGAGCTTGATTTTATAACACGTTATCAGCACGAGTCTCGCACTAAGTGAAATAGATGAGCAGGTAATCTTTCATCACGTCAGATTCTTCTTGTTGAATTAATGGAGTCTTTTTTTTTTTAAAAAAGGTTATCACATTGATAAGTCATTTAAATTAGGGGTAGTAGTAATTTTAATAGTCCATGGAAGATAAAAAAAAATTTGACTAATGAGACTCTAATTTTTCCACTTTTAAGTTTCTGGTATCATTTTATTAATGTTGTGATTAGTATTTATCTCCACTTGCTTATTTGATTTACTCCCTTTAATTAAGGGTGATATGCCCAAATTGTTGATTTGTTGGTACGTCACATATGCCACGGGAGAAGTAAACACATATATTAACATATGAAGATTGTCTATTAGACAATTGATTTTGTATTTCTGTTACTTTAATTATGATTTATCAGCACATAAAATTGGTTGGCCTACTATATCATTGGTTGAGGATAAGACGATGGATTCAAGTCACATAACACCAAAAGGGTAAGACATCAGGTTGAAGTCCGGATGTACCAAAATGAAAAATGTTTGAGGGTAAGACGGTAGATTCAAATTCTATCGCACCAAGAGGGTAAGACATCAAATTCAGTTTTGATGCACCATAATGATAAGATATTGAGTTCGAGTCCCATGAAATTATGGCCTAAGTGCCTTATATGGGTAAGACATTGAGTTTGAGTCTCAATGCACCATAGTGATGATATAATGATGGCTAAGGCTTTGATGAAAAGTCATGAAATTTGTCCCATTGAATTTGCTCCATTCCATGAAGTGAATGTGGTAGCAGTATATGATAACTTTGAAATCTACCCAATTGATTTGCTCCATTCTATCGTATGAATGTGGTAGCAGTGAATAATAAGTCTAAAAGACGACAAATGATTGAATGTATGAATAAGGGCATAGAAGGACGAAATAATAATAGCCATTATTGTGGTTAAATGAAGAACATTATGGGTTCTCAAAATGATCCTTCAAAGGGTGAAGAAGTTATTGTCATCTCAAAATGGTCTTTCAAAGGTTGAAAGTAGTTATTGAGATTTTGTATGAAAGGTCATTTGACACTCAATTTTTGTGGACCTAATCTAGTAAATTTTATAAATCCTGCATCAAAATAAAAAAATATAAAGTGGTGGTGCACTTTACCTTTCAAAGTGATGTTGAGGTGGGTCATGTAAATATGTCAAATATAGATGCATGACTCGTATAAATGGTTATGGTCAACTCATGAAGAGATTGTGACTTGTAATAAACATTGTGAATGTTTGTCATTCTTGAAAGTGAATGTGTCAAAATATGAAGAAAAAATATGCACAAGAACATATTCATGTATGGTTGGAAATATGCCACAACTCATCTCTACGGGAGGTTTGAGAGAAATAAATAAATTTTATTTGACAGGAATGGTCGATGGTCGTGTATGTTTATACGTCATAATATATTATGATATATTTATTGTGAACTACCGAAAGGGCAAAAGAAAGAAGTAATTCTTGCCTATAAAGGTTGTGGCCATGACCAAATTAATATTATTGTGTGGCAATACAAATTTATCATTGATTGTATACCTATGGTACGATAAAAGTAAAGCAAGAAATATGCCTTGCTTGTAATAATTTTGACCATGAAAATAATAATTTAATTTCCTCCTTGAAGGAGATGTTCACCATACGGATGGTGTCATGAAATATGAGATAGTACACAAAATTAATTATAAGCTCTAAAGAGCTATTGTGGTACTATTGGAAGAATAATATTGGGATTGTAGTATGTCTCAAAAGAATCTTTCTAAGTTTCGAAGGAATTGAAAAGAAAAGCGATTATATTGAGATAATAAATGAGAAGATTTAATATCTTCATATTACTACAATCGAAGCGGGATATAAATATTTATGTAAAAGGTTACCCCCTTTTCTTCTTGTTTGTTGTATACAAACATGAACTTGATGATGGAATCATATGCAAAAGTAAACTAGAAGTTTACTAGAATAAAGATCAGTTGGCATGATCGGTTGGCCATTCCGATTATATTATGATGCAAAAAATAATTGAGAATTCACATGGTTATATATTGAAAAAATAAAATACTCTTCAAGAATTCTCTTGTATTGCTTGTTCTCATGATAAAATTATCATTGTACCAGCTAAGGTTGGGTTTGTATTCCCTGAAATTATTTGGAACATATAAAAAGGTGAATATGGGCCCATTCACCTTCCCTGTGGACCGTGTACTATTATGATTTAATAGATGCATCTATGGTCACATATGCGTTTGTTATCAACTTGCAATTTTATTTTTGTAAGGTTATTTGCTCTAATTGTTAAATTATGAGCATAGTTCCAAATTATAAAATTATGTTGATAATGCTGGTTGGTTTAGCAGAAATTGTATGCCTCAAATTATAGCTAAACTAATGGTTACGAGAACAAATCTCCTGAAAGAAATTTTGGTATGAGATGAATTTATTTAACATATAACAACACTTATACGCATCAATCCAACAAAAGTCCCCTTTCAAAATTGGTTCAGGGTCAGGAACCAAATAATTTTCATCTAAAACTTTGAATGTACGGTTATGATTTAATTGCTCCACCACACGCGTAAAGATGAATCCCCAAATGAAGTTGGGATGAATGTTAGAGTTTCTAACATTAGGGGGAGAGATGATTGACAGCTGAAAATTATGTGTGAAATGAATTATGAATTATCTAGATCCTCATTAAAAGAAAATATAAATGTGAACTTGAAGTTCAAGGGATAATTCTTATGCATAATGTTGCAAATCAATTGCCAGATGAGTTTACTGACCTTATGTTATAGTTCAGCTGTAAATGCTCCAATGAGAAGTCCTTGAAGGACAGAGTCTATTATACGCTTGAAACGTGATAGACCGATCGATTCCAAAAATAAAACTCCTTGAGGAAGGAGAGGAGCAAATGATCAGGATGGTCATGATAATGAGGCAAGTGCTTTAAAGTACCACAACGACATAACACTTCATAAAACCTTGACAAAGGTTCAGGTACCTGAAATAATGAAAAATGAAGAGATCTCGATAAGTTATGTCATATTGGAATCGATATCAAATAACCGTCAACGGTATCTTTGATATGAAGTAGAGCTCAATGATATAGATCGTGACGAGGATCTTGAATTCAAATCTGTCATATAGTGTGGACAGATAAATGATTGGCTTAATAAAATGCATAATTCAAGTATATTTTGTTTCACTTAGAAAAGTGACATTTTGGACTGATAGTACATAAATCATATTATAATGTCAATGGGGTACAAATAAATTATTATGCGATAGTATAACAGTAAATATCAAGTACGGCTTGCCTTGGGGCATGAAGATTTTTCGCAAAAGTCCTGACATTATTGGAGATGTTTTCTCCTATGGTGGATGCAACGAGATTTGTTTTGATCTGGCAATATATGAAAACTTGAATGCATATAATGAATAATTGTCATGTCTAGCTAGACAATGAAGGTTATATGAAAATCCTTGAAGCAATCAAGGTGTCTGAAACATATAAAAGTTTGAAAGAAACTTTTTCTATAAAGCTTTAAGAATCCTCAAATGGATTGAGATAATCAAGGAAGAAAGGTACAAAAAAAATGACCCTATTTTATCCTTGCATTTTTACAAAAAAGGTCAAGATCTAAATTTGTTATAATAATTGTGTATGTTGATGACTTGAACATTAGCACTCTTAAAGAGCTTTCAGAAGCTGTTGAGTGTTTGAAAAGGAAATCTGAAATGAAAAGATCCTAGTAAGACAAAATTTTGTCTTGGCCTATAGATTGAGAATTTAACAAATGAAATATTTGTCCATCAATCAACATACACAGAAAAGTTTTGATGCGATTTTATATGGATAAATCACATTCATTGAGTACCCCAATGATTGTGAGATTGCTCGACATAAATAAAGATCCATTTCGATCTCAAAAGAAGGATAAAAAGCTTCTTAGTGATGAAACTCCATATATCAATCAATTGAGACACTAATGAATCTTGCTATATATGATCAAATATTTTGCAGTGAGTTTATTGACAAGATTCCGCTCCTCCCTAACGAGAAGACGTTGAAATGACATCAAGGATATATATGAAGTTATCCTACAAGACAATCAACTGTAAATGAAAGTGTCCACAAGATGATTGTTGCTATGAACAAGTTGAATGAGCAATTTACTTGCAATAACAGGGTAACGAATAGAGTGATTTTCAAGAATGTATTCGGCTAAGCTCAAAGCTTTATCATATCCATGAAACTAGAAAATGATATATCAAGATGAGTTCAATGATGCAACATCTTCGTGAATGTGATTTGATCACAAAGACACTGTCAATATTTGAGAAGTTGGTATATATGATTGGATGACATCATTACAAGAAATTAAGTTATGTTTTAATCAGGCGGAGTATAATACGCGTTGCACTCTACTTTCCTTGACTGAGATTTTGTCCCACTGGTTTTCCTGGCAAGGTTTTTAATGAAGCAACAAATAATGTGTATTAAAAGACATGTGTACTCTGTTTCCTTCACTAGAATTTTTTCCCACAGGGTTTTTCCTAGTAAGGTTTTAACGAGGCACATTATCTATGGACATCTAAGGGGGAGTGTTATAAATCCATTGAATAGTGGATTGTCCATTGAGTTTATTCATGAATTAATAAAATTCATGTATGTATATTTTCAAGTTGATATGATCCATTGTAGATAACTATGTACCTACTTGTTTGGGCATTTATCATGACGATCTTTGGGGTGATATCTCAACACTATAAATAGAGATATCATTCACCATTGTAAGACACACTTGAATAAGAAGAAAAGTTCTCTCTTCCATGTATATTTCTTGTCTTCTCCTCTTTATATTAATATTGTTCTGAGCTTGATTTTATAGCAAGACCTATAATGTAAAATTAAAAAAAAAGTTTTGCGGCTAATTGGATTCTCACTCAATTTGTCTGACTTTTGCTTTTCTTTTCATTAAAATTCCAAACTAAAACTTAAAAGTAATTATTTAATTTAAAATTAATAAATAAATCCTAAGAGCTCTCTATAACTTTGCCAAAAACGAGCCCAAGGCCTTTATCCCTTTTATTATTATTTTTCCACTTATTATTTTGTTGTTAAATTTTGATAATAGATGTAAGGAAAAGGGAATTTATCGCACAAATATATTCTCATAAAATAGTCCCTTAACTTTGGATATATATAAACTCAAAATAATCTTTTAAGTATATAGGAGAACACTTAATAGTCTTTCAATTCAATACATTACTAATATCGTCTATTATTTAAAAAACTCAAAATAGCCTCTTAAAAATAAATTCAAAATTGTTCCTTAAAATATGAAGAAATATTAATAGTCTTTCTATTCATATTGTTCGAACCATTGCTTTCATCACACTGCTAATTAGTTAATGACGATGATAACTTAAATCCAAACTAATCCATTAAGTTTGAAGGAAAATGTTAAATCTTCATTTAAATATATGATAAAACAGTTATGGTCCTCCTAAGCGAACATCGTTTGTATTGAAGATTATTAAAAAAAAAAATCCAAAACTCAAGTTTACGTTTAAACATGAGGGATTATTTTTAATTTTTTAATAATCATCGATACTAACATTGTTCGTGTAGATGGACTTAAGTGTTCTATTATATATTTAAGTGATGATTTTAAGTTTTCTACAAACTTAAGGGACTATATGTTTTGAATTTAAGTAATTATGGTTACCAACAAAGTAACAATGTAATGATAGCAATGGTTTTCAACAATGTATTGAATAGGAGGACTATTAATGTTCTATCATATAAAAAAGAGATAATTTTGAATTTATGTCCAAATGGAAGGGACTATTTGGAGCTTTTTTTAATAATCGATGATATTAAAAATGTGTTGAGTAGGAGACCTATTAGAATTCTACTATATATTTAATGAACGATTTTTAGTGTAAATCCTAACTTAAGGGACTATTTTGATTTTTTTTTTTGAAATAATCGACAATATTAACAATGTGTTGAGTGAGAGGACTAATAGTGTTACACCCTATATTAAGTGATGATTTATTTAGCGTGTCTAAACTTAAGGGACTATTTTGAGCTCTTGGAGCAATTTGACGATATTGAGTAGAAGGACTATTTTATTTATAGTAATTATTTTTATCACGAACAAAATATTTTTGAATTGTCTATTTTTAATGTAAAAGAATTTTCTATTTCTATAATACATGTACAAGTTTTTGAAACTAAATTACTTGGAATACATAAAACACAATATATTTTAAATTTGTAGATTTTGAAATTTCATGATGATGATGCATTAGGTAAATTAGGAAATTAAAGTGTGGGTATCACTAAGATATTTAAGATAAAGTCAATTTTGTTTTGCTATTTTACTTTTTTATTTTATTATTATATTGTGTTAGTATAATTTCTTAATTTATCAGCTATAGTCAGAACAAATTCTTCACTGTTACTACAAAACAACATAAAAAAAGGATAAGAGAGCTTCAACTACTCAAATCTAACTACAAGAAGCAATGGAAGGAAGCAAAAAGTTAAGGAGAAGAGAAAAAGAGGAGGAAGACTAAAAAGGAAGATGGAATGTTCAACATACCAATCAGGAGTACCAGATCTATTTAGCATAAATTGTTTTCAATTTCTAGAGCAAAGATTCGACCAACTGAAGAGGAAGGATTACATCGATGTGATATAGTCAAAGAAAGAGTGAAACTAGAAAGACGCTTCCCGAGTAACAGTGAAAAATATAGAAAGGGCTCCACTTGTATAGTCTATGACATCAGTACAAAGATCTCCCAGAGGAGAAATATTTTCAGCTTGGAGTTTCATTGACAGAAACAAGATCTGGTCAGGAGTACCAATTCTATTTATCATAAGTTGTTTTTAATTTTTGGAGCAAAAATTTGACCACCTGAAGAAGAAGGATTAGATCAACGTGATATAGTTAAAAAAAGAATGAAACTGAAATGACACTTCTCAAGTAATAGTGAAAAAGATAGAAAGAGCTTCACCTTTATAGTCTATGACATCAGTACAAAGATCTCTCAAAGGAGAAGCATTTCCAGCTTGGAGTTTCATTGACAGAAACAAGATCTGGTCAGGAGTACCAGATCTATTTAGCATAAATTGTTTTTAATTTCTGGGGCAAAAATTCGACTACTTGAAGAAGAAGGATTAGATCAATGTGATATAGTCAAAGAAAGAGTGAAACTGGAAAAACGCTTCCCAAGTAACAGAGAAAAAGATAGAAAGAGCTTCACATGTATAGTCTATGACATCAGTACAAAGATCTCTCAAAGGAGAAAAATTTCTAGGTTGGAGTTTCATTGACAGAAACAAGATCTGGTCAAGAGTACCAGATCTATATAGCATAAATTGTTTTCAATTTCTGGAGCAAAAATCCGACCATCTGAAGAAGAATGATTAGATTGATGTGATATAGTCAAAGAGAGAGTGAAACTAAACAGACGCTTACCAAGTAATAGTAAAAAATATAAAAAGAGCTTCATCTGTGTAGTCCATGACATCAGTACAAAGATATCCCAAAGGAAAAGCATTTCCAGTTTGGAGTTTCATTGACAGAAACAGGGGAGGATTTTCAGACAGTGACGACGATTTTGTAAAAAGAATACAACTTACTCTTGTATGATTTCTAAAGCTATATATAGATTAATTAGGTTTTCATATTTGAATCAGGTCTGGTGTTGGGCTTGACCCTTTGGACTTAGGTCCTGATCGTTTTTTCATTTTCACAAATAATCAATAAAATGGTCCATGGACAACAAAAATCATTAAAAAATATTGAAAAAAAATTAAAGTCAAAATATTATATTTCTTCGCTTTGTTTCTCTAAATTAGTTCATACATCATGTGAGTATGTATGATTGTTGTCATACGTCAATAAAAATTAATATTTATTCTATGAGTAATGAGATTTTATTGTTAATTATACAATATCAATAATAGCATACTTGTTGTAATCTTACACGTCACATGTTAAATTGGAGAAAGATAAAGTGTAAGTAGTGTAAATTTTTTCTTAATTATAAAATAAAAATCATAAACAATCTAATTTAAAAAATATCTAATTAGACATGATTTTAGGATCGTAAAACGTAATAATTTTCACACAATATCATATAAGTTTACTTTAATCTAGAATATATATATAAAATTAAAATTTTAGAAAAATTAATTTCTCTTCTTTGTACTATACTCTTTCTCATGCTACTTGGTGAGAGTTCGTGTGAATTGCACCTAAGAGGAAACTGGTCTCTTAAAGCTAACTTAGACTCCAATTACACAGTGTAAATGTATATAATTAAGATACTATTTTCTTGATGTGTAACTATTAAGTCATAATAAGCTATTTATAATTGGAGGTAATTGATTGTGCAAAGGACAACGCATAATTAACATGTGCTAGAAAGAAATTGTCATTCCTCGTGTCAAATATGCAAATTAAAGCAATACCCTTTATGCCTGTTTAACAGGTGTCATCTATGCAATTCTTCTATTGCATATGCAACACGGGTTAGACATACGTAGTAAGAATCATGCGGGCTAATATGTGTTGTGCTGATTAATTCATATCATGTTTTTCAATCACTTTATCGTATATAGTCTATATACACATTCTATTAATGAATTAACTACTTAATTGTTGACCTTTCATCCAAGTGGAAAGTTACTTTATCATCTTAAAATTTAGTTCATAAATTCTAGTCAACTTTCTTCTATTAGCCTACTTATTTATTAAACTCAATTTAATTATGCCGGACATATATTAATATTTTATACAGATCATCTTGTTTCTAATTCATAGAAGTAAAGACATTGCTTTCAAAATATCCTCGATTCAGTTACATGTATATATATCCTCGACTCAATTACAAGTATATTCAAAGTAAATTTAAAAGGAAATAAATAAATAAAAACATCGCAAATAACAACGAAATCGCTTTAAAACGTGTTAGATTAATTTTAACTATCTTATAATTGGGGCAATTAGTGCTTCAAGAGTTGTATGAAACACTATAATATGTTCAACTAAAGCAAATTCAGGCTTTGAAGTTTGTTGATTTTCAATTTTCACAATGTACAATCTCAAATTATTACTATGATTAAATAGCTATACTAAATTTCTTAGTATATGTATAAAATCCGAATAAAAACTAATGAATTAACGTGAATCCAAATTTATAATGATGGATCTCGTGTATTCGTTTCAATTTATTTATTATTACTGCATGATACTTAATCAATAGTATTTGTAATTCATAAATTTGATAATTGGCCATGTTGACAATGTGTTTGAATTATGATTTTCAAACATAGTTTATTCTCCTTACACATTGTCCATTGAATAAGTTTTAAGATAAATAAATTTAAACATTTGCTTTAAAATTTCCTCTTATATTCAAATAATAAATTAGAAAATATAAACAGAATTAAAAGTCATTTATTTTCTTCTTCCTAAGAATATTAAAAAGATGAAGTAGAGTACTAAAATTTTAAACATTGCTTTAAGATATAACGACAATAACAATGATATATTTAGTGTAATTTCACTAATAGATCTAGAAGGGATGGTAAAGGCAGAGCTACAACATACTAAGAGTGATTAGACGAATATCCTTCGTCAAAAAATTATACCATATATAAGAGTAAAATACTACTAAATATGGTATCACACTTTGAATATCCCTGATACAATTGAGTAGGAATGTCAAAATGAGCCCATATATAGGTAACCTGTTCACCCGCTAAAATTTTATGGGTTGGGCTCAAGATAATTTGAATTGGGTTCAATCTCGAACTCATTCAAGCCTTAACTCCATTTTAAAAAAACCTTCAATTGAGCCCAATTTAATTTCTAATTTTAACTTGTTTTAAAACTCTTTATTTGCATTGATGTTATCTATTTTATATCTTTTAAAAATTTATCTATCCATTTGTAACTCTCTTTTTTTAGTTGAAATTCAAATTGTAGTTATAAAGTTAAATGATAATATGTTAAAATTATTGAGATGCGGATTAAATTAGACAAGTCATAACCTGATTTCTATTTCAACTCATTTTAATATCTTTAATTTCAACTCGACCCACCCATTTGACACTCCACTCCTGCAATTGAATAATGTAGCCAGCAGAGTTAGGTGTTTAGGACTACGGAGAAGCCTAAAGCACACAACGCGCTCATATTTGAATTTGGGTGTCGGCTGATCTTCTTTTTTTTTTTATCATAATATATTTACAAATTTTTTTTTAAAAAATCCATCTTTTATTGCTAATTAAGAACAATAAATTGATAAGGATCAAAACTCAATTCTTTATTATAGTGATAATTAATTATTGACTACTTTATGGCATAAGTATAATAGTTAATAAATTTTTTATTTTAAAAATAATTTTAAATTAATATTACTTATTAAAATAATTCTTAATTAGAGACCTATAATGTTAAATAAAAAAGTTTTTCGGCTAACTGGATTCCCAATCGATTTGTTTGACTTTTTTTTTCTTTTTAATAAAATTCTAAACTAAAATTTAAAAGTAATTATTTAATTCAATATTAATAAGCAAATCCTCAAAGCTCTCAATAACTTTGCCAAAAGCGAGAAGGCTCCACAATTTAAAAAAAAGAAGAAACTTAGTCTAACGGATTTATCCGTTCTATCCGTTCACTTCATGTTAAATTAAATATAAATTATTAAAGCTAAATATTACACAAGTTGATTCTTAAATTAATTTTCATACTTTCTTTTTCTCACTCTGCCACTAACGGGTGGTGTATATGCAATTTTATCTTTTTTTGTGCTAGTCGAGAGGTTATTTTCGATGGACCCTCAGCTCAAGTGCAGCATGTCAAAAATAGTATGAAAAGAAAATATATATATAGTAATGAAGAAATCAAGTAGAAAACAATGAAGAAAAGAATTGTAGCGACAAGAAGTTAATAATATGATAATTAAAGCAAAGGAGACAACACATACTAATAAAATTGAAGAATAAAATAATAAGGGAGTAACAATAATAATGCTGATTAAGAGAACTAAACAACACTTAACTATATATCTACTATCCTAATCATATCTATAGTCATGACAACGGTAAGTTGTAAATGCACTTGTCCAATCACCTCTCTTCAATATTTATTTGGTGTACATCTTCCTCTGTTAAGACCAACCATAGTTAGCCTCTCACACCTCCCCATTGAGGCATTTGTGCATCTCCACTTCATATGTCTGAACCATCTTAGTCTCGTCTCTCTCATTTTGTCTATCATTGAGACCACTCTTATATTGTTCCAAATTTATTCGTTCCTAATCCTATCTTTCTTAGTATGCCCACACTTCCATCTTCTGAATGTGCAAACTCTTGCCGATTATTACTCCATCCGATATAATGTAGCTGATCTAACAATCACTTTATAAACTTACCTTTAAATCTTATTGACATTCTCTTATACTATCACGCAAGACATTGGCTAGATACGAGCCTCTATTTCATCTATCTCACTCTGATATAATGTGTTACATCATTGCAAATTCCCAATTTCTTGGTTTATTGACTTATTCATAAAACTTCTTCTTTTAGAGATAACTTGAGCATCAATTCTTACTTTTATATTTTTCTCGTGAGTAACGTTATTGAACGTGCTCTATTTTAGTCATGTTCAATCTGAACCTTTTATACTTTAAACACCGTTAATTTTGTCTATATCTCATCAATGTATACTTTGTATCATTTGCAAATAAAATGCACTATGATACCTTCTTTTAGATATGTCACATCAATTAGGTATGAGCACGATATGATAGATATTAAATACTATACTGAAATAAAAAAATTTAATGCTTCAATTTTGATATTATAATATTTGTTATGTGTTTTTAAAATTTTGATACTCGATATTTATATATATAAAAATAAAATACTGAAATCATATTGAAGTATAGAATTATATATATAATTATATACACATATTATTATAATACTAGAAAATATATTAAATAGTATTACTACAAAAATTAATTATTTAGACGTTAAAATTTTGACTACTCTAATATTGATTGAAGTACTTTCTTTTTTTTGTATAATTCATTTACTCACGGAATAGTTACTTATACTTTCTATTAATATTCTTACATGTGTAATGTTAATAGTAATATGCCTAAGATTAAGTAAATCCTCATCATCATCCTCCGTAAGATAAAAGAACCTAACTCCCTGGCCTGTGCAGACTCTTGGTGAGGCTGTTCCCATTCTATGCGGAAGTCAAAAGGACCCAGGTAGAGCATTCCCAGGGCTTTTTAAAACAAAAGCACCAAGCCCAATTGGAAATGCACCATCGCCGAGAGTTAGTTGAGTTATGGAAATTCCTTGAGAGAAGGAACGCTTTTCTAAGCGAAGAAAACGCCTCTCTAAGAGAAAAACTTTTTCTTCTCGACAGGGAAGCCCCATAACATTATTTTTTCATTGTTTCAAGTTCTGATTCGTGTAGTGATTCAGAACCATAAGACCTTATCCCTTTTGAAATAGTGATCGAAAATACAAAGAATAATTTATTCAATTGTTATTTTCTTCATGTCCTTAGAGCTTATACACTAGCCACAATCTTTTCTTTTTTTTTTTATGAAAGACTTAGGGTCCGTTTGGTCATGTGATTTGAAATCATGATATGGAATCATAATATGATATCATCAGATGAAGTTGAAGTTTTGTTTGGGCATGCGATATGGAATTTTTGTGTTGTATATTTTCTCATAAACATAAGAATCTCATAAATTGTAAAACTATTAAAATAGTCTCAATTATTTATTCAATCTTACCAAATAAACAAAAATGTATAAAATCGCATAATAAATTATTATGAAGCTATTTGTTCTCCACTTAAGTAACTATTTCATCTAACTTTAATTTAATTTAAAAAATTGAACATAAATTATAGTGTACTAGTCTTTAATATAATCCTCCCACATAGTACATACAATCTCCTCACATTGAACTTGCATTTCTCGATCATATGACCGAGAAGACGAACCAACATTGTTACTTTGAGCCATTTGTTGGTCAATATCATCCGCAACTATATTTGCATGCTCATAGACCATAAATATTTCATCACTCCTTTGGTATTCTCGCAAATAATTGTGTAACACTGCACAAGCTATGACAATTTTCACTTGTTTGTCAATATCACAATGGTTCATGCCTTGTTTCACTTGTGTGTAGTTACACATTTTCAGTGCATTAATTTCGTGCTAAAATCAACCATATGAGAAGTAGCGATTATCAAACATGCATCACCAATTTTGTCCTTTTTCATATTAAATTACTTTAAACATTTTCATATGTAGCCGAAATAGAAGTTTTTTTTATTATGAAAAACTAAAAAAGTATTATTCCCTCCGTTGTTATTTATATTCACGAAATCAATTCATACTTTATCATTTATATTCACCAAATTTAAAGTAATAGTAAATTTTATGTTGGTGAGAATAATAAATTTTAAAAAGTAATGATGTGATTATAAATTTTATTTACGTATGAAATAAATGGTTAGTAGATATAAATGTGGGGTTGTTTTAACAAAATATAAACTTGTGGGTCAATTTTTGTATTTAAAAAATCCCAAATCATGATATGGAATTCCCAAATCATGATTTTGGAGAATATGAGATTCCATCTCATGATATGAAATCAACATGAAATCGCATGTCCAAACGCTGATTATATCTTATTCAAATTTTAATTTCAAACACTTCGAACAAGTTGAGTATCTATTAATTCTAATTAGGATTTATATATTCTCTATTAATTTTGTAATTTATTATATTATATTATAAACTCTAATAAGTTAGAATTGTGATCTGCTAAGATCACGTTGGACTTCTCACTATATCAGCTTGTGCGGCATGAGTTTTAAAACCGAATTCACAAAGAACAACTTATTTCAATTGTCATTTTCTAAATATGATATAATTGAGATTTTTCTTTTTTTGAAAAAGTTGAAATGATAATTTTCTATTATATGAGTTTATAAAAGTTGAAGTCAAATAAAATATAGCTATTAATTTATCATACTATAAAAATTAAAATTGAACATAAGGTTTCGAACTATACTGAATAAATTTGATATTGTAATTGTATGGTTTCTTGAAATGACAAGATTACCAAATCAATTTTTTTCATACCGTATCATATCATACCATATCCACCCCTAGTGTTGGTTCACCTATCACCAAGGCAAAGAAAAATGGGTTACGAGCTAATACCTAAAATAATAATAAAAGTAATTGAAATAACTGAAGAACATTAAGACAAAAGAAATAAACTAAACCTTCGATCAATGCAACTCTTACAAGATTATCTTATACGTACCACAGTAATATAATCTTCTATAAAAACGATAACTAAAAACTAAGAACAACTATGGACCCAAATCTTGACTGCTTCATACATATTTTTAAACGACCTATTATAAACATTATTTTAAAATTCCCTCTTATATTCAATTGAATTAGAAAATCTAAAACAGAAATTATTTTCTTCCTTCAATAAATATTAAAACGAAAAAGGGTCATATTTGCCCTTGTACTCTTAGAAAAGGGTCATATTTATCCTTAGTCATACTTTTTTGATATATTTGCCCTTGTCATCCAACTTTGGGCACATATTTGCCCTTGGACAAGTTAAGTATTATGTCACCACTTTTATTATCCTACGTGGCGCTTACATGGCTCCTACATGGATATATTTTTATTATACTTAAAAATTTACCTCTTATTTAATATTTTATCCAACCCACTTAAATAAAATCCGATCCATCCAATTTGAAAAACCCGTTAACCCTAACTCCACTGCCTATTTGCGTACGCTCTACCCTCTCCAGACCCCACTTTATGGAACTATCGTGTATGTTGTTGTTATGTCAGGTAGATTCAAATGATGCGCAAATTATAAGAGAATTATAAGTGTTCCACCATATATTTAAAGGACATGATTTTGAGTCTATGTCCAAACTTAAGGATTATTTTTTTAAAAAGAAAATAACCAACAATACTGAAAATGTTCGAGTAGGAGAACTATTAGTATTCTACCATGCAGTTAAGAGACGATTATGAGTTTATGTCCAAACTTGAGGGACTATTTTAGGTTTTTTAAATGATCATCAATAGTAATGATGTACTGAGACCTGAGTAGGAGGATTATAAGTGTTCCACCATATATTTAACATGTGATTTTAAATTTTTGTTCAAATCTAAGAGGTTATTTTGGATTTTCTAATAATCTTCAATTCTAAAGATGTTCGTGTAGGAGGACTATAATTATTCTTTCATATATCTATTGAACGATTATAATTTTTTCTTGAAACTTAAAGGACTAGTTTGTATGATGTTTGTGTAGAAGGACTATAAGTGTTCTATAATATATTTATGAGACAATTTGAGTTTATGTCTAAACTTAAGGGACCATTTAAAGTTTTTTTAATAATTATCTATACTAACGGATGTACTGAGTAGGAGGACTATAAGTGATATATTTAAGAGATGATTTTGAGTTTTTGTTTAAACTTAAGAGACTATTTTTGACTTTTTAAAAAACATTGATATCGTTGTTCAGTTATAAGAGGACTATAAGTGTTCCACCGTATATTTGAGAGATAATTTTGAGTTTATATTCAAACTTGAGGGATTATTTCGAGTTTTTTAATAATCGTCAATTCCAACGATGTTTGTGTAGGAGGACTATAATTGTCCTATCATATGATGTTAATTTTCTTCTTCAAACTTGAGGGACTATGTTGTATTTTCTAATAATCTTCGATACCAACGATGTTTGTTTAAAAGAACTATAATTGTTCTATCACATATTTAATGGGTGATTTTAAATTATTCTTCAAACTTAAGGGACTATTTTACATTTTTTAATAATTTTGATACCAATGATGTTCGTGTAGGAGGACGATAATTGTACTATTGTATATTTAACGAGCGATTTTAAATTTTCCTTCAAACTTAAGGGACAATTTTGTATTTCCTAATAATATTCTATGTTGACGAGGCTATTGTAGAAGGACTATAATTGTTCTATCGTATATTTTACGGGCATTTTTAAATTTTCCTTCAAAATTATGGGACTATTTTTTATTTTTAATAATATTTGATATCAACGAGTTTTGTGTAAGAGGACTATAATTGTTCTATCGTATATTTAACGGGCGATTTTGAATTTTTCTCTAAACTTAATGGATTATTTTGTAATTCCTAATAATTTTCTATACCAACGAGATTCGAATAGGAGAACTATAATTGTTCTCTCGTATATTTAACGGGCGATTTTGAAATTTTTATCAAACTGAAGAGACTATTTTGTATTTCCTAATAATATTCAATACCAATGAAATTCGAGTCGGAGGCCATTTTGTATTTTCTATTAGTTTTCGATATCTACGAGGTTCGTTTAGAAGGACCACAATTGTTCTTTTCTATATTTAATGGATACCTTTAAACTTCTCTTCAAACTCGAAGGACTGTTTTGTATTTTCTAATACTTTTAGATACCAACGAGAATAGAGTAGTAGGACTACAATTGTTCTATCGCATATTTAACGTGTGATTTTGAGTTTTTAATTAAAATTAAAGGACTATTTTGTATTTCCTAATAGTTTTCGATATGAACAAGGCTCGTTTGAAAGGACTGTAACTGTTTCATCCTATATTTAACGGGCGATTTTGTTATTTTTTTCAAACCTAATGGACTATTTTGTATTTTCTAATAATTTTCGATACCAACGATATTCGAGTAAGAGGACTATAATTTTTCTATCATATATTTGACGGACGATTTTAAACTTTTCTTAAAACTTAAGGAACTATTTTGTATTTCCTAATAATTTGTTATACTAATGAGATTCGAGTAGCAGGACTACAACTGTTCTATCTTATGTTCAACGGGTGATTATGATTTTTTTATCAAATTGAAGGGACTATTTTGTATTTCCTAATAATATTTGATAATGAGATTCAAGTAGGAGGAATGTTTTGTATTTTCTAATAGTTTTCGATATCTACGAGGTTCGTTCAAAAGGTCCATAATTGTTCTATCCTATATTTAACGGACAATTTAAAACTTTTCTTCAAACTTGAGGGACTATTTTGTATTTTCCAATACTTTTCGATACCAACGAGATTCTAGTAGTATGACTACAATTGTTCTATTGCATATTTAACGTGTGATTTTGATTTTTTCATTAAAATTAAAGGACTCTTTAGTATTTCCTAACAATTTTTGATATGAACAAGGCTTGTTTAAAAAGGACTGTAACTGTTCTATCCTATATTTAACGGGTGATTTGAGAATGTGTTTTGTAATAATATTCGATACCAACATGGTTCGTGAAGGAGGACTATAATTGTTCTATCATACCTTTAATGGGCGATTTTAAATATTTCTTCAAACTTAATGGACCATTTTGTATCTTCTAATAATTTTCTATATCATCGAGATTCGAGTAGGAGGACTTTAATTGTTCTATCGTATATTTAACGGTCAATTTAAATTTTTTCTTCAAGCTTTATGGACTATTTTGTATTTTCTAAAACTTTTCGATACCAACGAGGTTCGTTTAGAAGGACCATAGTTGTTCTATCCTATATTTAACCAGCAATTTAAACTTTTCTTCAAACTTGAGGGACTATTTTGTATTTTCTAATACTTTTCGATACCAACAAGATTCGAGTAGTAGGACTACAATTGTTCATTTGTATATTTAACGGGCGATTATGAATTTTTCAATCAAACTTAAGGGCCCATTTTGTATTTTCTAATACTTTTCGATATGAACAAGGCTCGTTTAAAAGGACTGTTACAGTTTTATCCTATTTTTAACGGGCGATTTTATTACGTTTTTCAAACTTCATGGATCACTTTGTATTATTTTTACTAAACTTCGATCAAAACTAAGTAGAAAATATTAAAGTTAATTGTTTTTAAGTAGTTGAGGGGTGACAACAGTAATTAAGAAATAAATAAGGTAAATAATGACAAAAATAAAATGGCCACGTTGCAGTTAACTCCAGGAAAAATACACAGGAAAAACAATACAAGTGAGTTCATAGTTTTTCAAAAGAGCAAAAAACATGTGTTAATGCTTCAGTTTTTTTTGAGGTAATCAACTATTTATCTCTCTAGTTTTCATTTGCAATTCTTCATCAAGCTCAATTTGGGTTAGTTTTTCTGCTTTTTTTGATGGTTTTAATCGAAAGTTTCAGTTTTTTTGCTTATAAAAAAGTGTTTTTTTTGGTCGGTTACAACTTTTTTTTTTTTGCTAATTAATCTTTGTTGAAGTGCAGCATTTGGTTAGAAGAAGAAAATTTTTGTGGGGTTTTGTTGGAGTTCATTTTTATGATCATTGATCATCATTTTCATTTATATCTAACTTGAATTTAGGGCTTTTTGTTTGTTTGGTTTGTTTTTGTAGGTGTTTCCAGTTGTTGTGAAGTTTTTTGTGAAGGGTAAGGGTTTGTTTTTATCAATGAATTGCATTTTTTTTTAGTTTTTTGTATCAGTTGCATGTTGATTCTCACTGAAAAAATCTTAAAGATTGGTTTTTTTATGTTTATATCAAGTGTTTGTGTGTGTTCATTTTAGAATTAACTTATATGGGGATATAGAAGAGTGATTTTTCAAAATGGGGATGTTCTTGATTGTTTTGGAAAGAAAAAAAAGGTGAAAAAATCTTAAAGATTGTTTTTTTTTTAATGTCTATATCTTGTGTTTGTGTATGTTCATTTTTGAATTAACTTAAATGGAGGTATGGAAGAGTGATTTTTCAAAATGGGGATGTTCTTGGTTGTTTTGGTAAGAAAAAAAAGGTGAAAAAATCTTTTAAAAAAAAATTAAATTTGTTATGTCTATATCTAGCGTTTGTGTGTGTTCATTTTAGAATTTACTTAAATGGGGATACTAAAAGAATGATTTTTCAAAATGGGGATGTTCTTGATTGTTTTGGAAAGAAAAAAAGGTGAAAAATTTGAAGGTTTTAAATTTATTTACCAAGTGTTTTGTTTGAATGAAATGGTATCTAAATGGAGTGAAATGGTGGGAGAAAACACTTGGTGATTTGTTCGTATCTGTCTGAGCATTGGTAGGATTAATCACCTGTGTTTGTGGGAGGTAGGAGGTAACCGGTGAAACAATCGAGGTGTGCGCAAGCTGGATTGAACACCACCATTTCGAAGAAAAAAAATCCAGCTCTTGCTTGATCAAAAAAAAGAAAAAGAAAATGAAAAACAAAAAGGATTTGGAGAGTCAACCCTAACTAATTTGGGACTGAAGATTTTGGCCATTGTTTTCTTAACTAACAGTCATTGAATTTTACTTGGAGCTTTGAAAGGTGTTTGATCAGTGTATGTTTGTTTTTTTGTATTTTTTTGTTTTTAAGGTTATGCCTTGTAAAGAAAAGGTTTCCGAAGTTGTTTTTTCCTAGGTTAACCTCAGTCACTTTGTGTGGAACTACTACAGCTAGCTCAACTTCGTGATACAAGTTCTTTATCTAGTATATCTCATATTGAGTCTGATGACTTTGAGTTTTTAAACCTCGTCATATCAATCCATGAATGATGGAGCACACCTTATGTGGATGCTACTTGTTCTGACCTTTTTCTACTCTTTTGTAGTTTTTACTAACCGTTTTGGCAAGTTTGACTGAACCTGTAAGGGAAATCAGATAACTTTGGTACCTGATAGTTACCTCTATACTACCAATGCTTTTTTTCTTCTTGTCACTTATACAATCATTTATACTAAGTTTCGCATCCTCTCCATGATCATTCCTTTTTTCTTTGTTAGAGTTCATCACTGTTATGTGGACTTTTGTAGACTTCGAGAATCTATTTGGTTTTTGACTGGCTAAGGGAGTAAAGGTGGCCTTTTTGCAACTGTGAATTGTGAAGGTTTATCTGGGTTGTCAATTTTGTCACAACTTCTTCTCTGAAAGACAAACAAATAAACGAAGGGTACTCTTTCATGTTTGCAATTATCTAGTCCATTAGGAGGTTTCAAGGAAGGAGGTCTTGGCACGTTAACATGTATTTAGGGGATGAGTTATTTCCCCTATTTAATCATGTTTCCTAGATCTGGTTTTACTATTTTCCTCATTAAAGTACATTGCAGTAGTCGGAAAGACAGATTTCCTATGTTAGTTATTCTTGGCAATAGTAGATGCATGAATTGCTTCTACTTATCGTCTGTGTTGTCTGTTTAAGAATGGTACGAGTATTAAAAAGTGCTTATAAAAAGGATGGATGGTAAATAGTTACATCTAGACTTAGCTGGGAAGTTATTGCAGATTACGAGTATATTAATTCATCTGGAGATAAGACTATGATCTGTAGTCATTGCAATGTAATAATGTCAATGATACGTATCTAGGTCAGAAATTTGGTTTCTAAGAAAATTCGGTAGAATGGTATGATTTGTGAAAATCTTTAATGCTAGCTGCAAATGGTCTAAGTCAGTCAGTTGAACTTCACATGGCTACATTTTAATGAAGCCTTACAACTGCTGCTTGAGTAACTATGAAAGCTGGCCTGGAGACCATGGTTATCAAAAGAAAATCTTTTGTCTTTCAGTAATGGGAGTAGTAACGGAAGTACATCTGATTTATCTCTTCCCCCTTCCTAAAGTAAAAAAAAAGAGGGAAAGAGTTTTCCATCTTAAAGATATTCCTTTCATGGCTAGTGAACTCGCTGTACTTAGAGCCATAATAGTAGCTTGCTGTCTATTCACGTGCCATATTCACTTCGTCTAATTCCTACTTCTCTTTCTGCATGGTTTGGTTACTCTTTACCTAATGTAACAACTGCATATCAAGAAAACAATTTATACTCGGGTTCTACTGTTGCTTGGTGTATGTCTATGATGGCTTGTGTTGCGTAAGTAAACTTCTGAATTTAAGAGGATAATCCTAAAACTTTTGAATGGGTTCTTGTTAACTTTACCGTTACTTTTGAAGTGTGCTTTTTGAGATGAATGCCAAGAAAAATTTACATATTAGCATTGAACTTTAAGTTTAATTAAATTGGTATCATATCAGGTGGCAGTTACTGAGTTTATGTGATCTCTTAGTTAATGTATGTATTGGCATGTAGTTTTGCATGACGGTTTATTCTTCTCTGACCAGCTATTATCCACAAGATTGTACTCGATACCATGGGGGAAAGGAATACGCCCCGCAGTAATCACTTCATGAATTTGGGAGCAGATCAGCAGAGTCAAGCGTATTATCCAGAGCCTTGTATGATGTATGGGAGCTTTACAGCTTTTCCACATCCAAATGCTCATACCATTGTGCCAGCTCCAGGAAGCCCTGGTAATTTCTATGTGCCCCGTCTACCAGGCCATCAAGAGGGCGCTCTAACTTATGGGATGCCACCTGCCAATGGGATTCAACAGTGGCATCATCTCACCAATACTGGCGCAGCGTTTGCACCACCATCAAATTACTTTTACCCTTATGCAGCTGCTCCAGCTGCATTGAGGGCTTTTCGAGTTCCAGTAAATCATGGGTTACGTGATGAGCTTCCAGTCTCAGGTACTCAGGGAAGCATTGGAAATAACGCAGATAATTTAGGTAGGAACGATCCTCGTATGGACAGTACCGGAGGGTCATCTAAGCCAAAGAATGTTGAAGGCAACTCTGGAAATCTTCAACATCATTCTGCTCTGGCAGGGCCTAGTACTTCCGCTGCTCCTGTCATCACAACAGCAAATGAAACTGATGTTTCTTCGAATGATTCTGTATCACGCGAACATGGAGGGAGTGACTCAGCACCACTCCTTGAAAATAGTGCTACATCTGCAACTGTGGATTTGCCAGTTCCAGCAAATCATGGGTTAAGTGATGGGCTTCCAGTCTCAGGCACTACTGATGATTCTGTATCACGCGAGCATGGAGGGAGGGGCTCAGCGCCACTCCTTGAAAATGGTGCTTCATCTGCAACTATGGATTTGCCAGTTCCAGCAAATCATGGGTTACGTGATGGGCTTCCAGTCTCAGGCACTACAGATGATTCTGTATCACGCGAGCATGGAGGGAGAGGCTCAGCCCCACTCCTTGAAAATGGAGTACAGAGAAGTGGGAGCAGATTTGCTAGTGGTCCAGATACTGTATCACAAAATAACAATAATCATCTGCTTCAAGGAAACTATGTAGGTCAAGCCTATCAGTTTCCTGGCAATCCTTGGCTGAACATGCCTTTCAATAGTAGTGGTAGTGCAGCTCAATCTTGGGCCTGGAGTCAGGCTGCTCCTTTAACCTATCCGCCCGGTAACTACTCTTCTTGTTTTAATTTACATTTATGACTTTTGAGTGTCTATTCAGCTTACTTTTTTGTTTGATAAGTTATCTTCTCTCCTTCATCAAAATTTTTTGTTCTTCTAAATTTTGTTTTCTTATGAGCTATTAGCATGCTGCTAAGTTGAGCAATGCATACGTCAGCTGTCCTTCTTTCTTGTTACAAATTTAAAAGCGACAATCCACTTGAAATGCATCTTATTCTTTCCTTTTGCATCTTCACATTTTATGTGGCATACGTCTCTTTTGTTCCATGTTTATAACCTAATGGTTGTCTCATTTCCTTTTCTAATAATACAGGGAAGCCTTTGTTTTTCTCTTTCCTCAAATTAGCAACAGCAATTTGTGATCTTTATTTTAAGTGTCTGAATAACATATTTACTGATTGCATCTTTCTTCTGCTTCTTTCTATTTACTTTAGTTGGTGCAGGAGGCTATGTAATAGGTGCTGGAAACATGGGTACACGAGGTTATCAAGTACCTTCCAGCAACGGGAGTTTGACTGGTTTTATGTATCCACCCATTCCTCAAGGACCACCGCAGTACCATCCTCACCTGCCCCCTAATATGCAATATATGGCAGGCCACACAATGAGCTCCTCTCCTCAGATAACAGCATCTCCAGGAAGACAACTACAACTTAGTTCGTCGAATATGGGATCCTTGCTGCCGTCTGGCTTTAGACCTTACAGACCTCATCAAAGGGAATTGATGATGCATGGAACAAATACTAGCCACCGCAACCTCCCTAATGTAAGAGTTTTGCCACAAGATGTAAAATTTGTTGCATTTGAACAGTTCTTGTTATTTTTTTCGTCGTGCAGTTGAAGTAATGGGATTGGATGTTGTATCTCTTTCTTTGTGATTTTACTAGGGAGTGGCAATGCTGGGTGTTCCAAGGTTTCGTGGAGTGGGTGTTATTGTTGATCAGCACAGAGATATGCGATTGGACGTGGATCGCATGACATATGAGGTAAGTGCAATTGTAGGTTATTTCATATTTGCATGTTTGATATTTTCGGCAAACTTATCCTGCAATGTCAAATATCTACCAGGAGCTTCTTGCATTGGGGGAGCGAATTGGCAATGTGACAATTGGTTTGTCCGACGATATCATTGAGGCCAATTTGAAAACGAGAATATTTTCATCTACTGAGACTCCTAGCGCTCTCGAAAATGTTGCATCTCAAGACCAGAAAGCTGTCTGTGTTATATGCCAGGTATTACCTCTTCACTGACTTATAATTGATATAAGAATATTACGATTTTCTGCTGGGGTCAGTAATCAATTTGTAACCTATAGTTTCTATAAAAATTGCATGCTGTTGTACTTCAATTTCCATATTTGACTTATCTTTACTGCACTCTATGTAATATTTATATTGCCATTTTCTTCCTAAGTCTTAAATTCATCAAAACATTATCATGAATCTTTATAAGGTTTCCTTATCACGCAAATGAAAACTTTTTGGTTGTCCACCTCACACAATCTCACCTCGGCCTCTATGTTGTGATTTTCTTTCTTCTTTGAAGTTTTCTTATTTTTTGTTTCTTTGAGATAGCTCTGATGACTTCATATTTACACGCGTTATTGCAGACTGACTACAAAGGTGAAGAGAAGATTGGCATCCTCAATTGTGGCCACGAGTACCATGAGGAATGCGTGAAGCAGTGGCTGGCTGTGAAGAACAGCTGCGCGATCTGCAAATCTACAGCCTTGTCCACCGAGAAGAAGGACAAGGAGGTCGTGCTGAATACAGGAGGCGACTGATGTTGCCTTATAATATTTAAACCTCCGAGATGTGGAGTTGTTGCTGTAACTGTATTATAAACTTGTATATACTTTGCGTAGCAGTCCACCTCTCGAAAACATTTACCTGTTGAATCTTAACCTTAAATCTGTAAAACATTAAGTTGTACAGACTTGTACTCTTGTTCAATCTTGCATGTTTGTTGTATCTATGTGTTCTGTTGATATCTTGTGTTGCAGGGAGGAATGTAGGCTTGACATCAACGTCAACCTAACGGTACGTAGCCTTACCCCTACCTTGTGAATGAATGGTTGATAGATTGTTTCCGATAGATCCTTGGCTCAAGTAGTTTATATAGTAGTTAAGTAGCCATATATATTGAAGTAGAAAATAATAGTCTGTTTGGTCAAGTTTTTAAAATCAACTATTTTTTTTGGTAAGAAATTGTGTGTTTGGCTAATTAATTTTAAAATTACTTTTGAATAGCAATTAGTTTTTGACGATTTTTTTCCTAATGCTTCTAAGTGTATTTTTCTCAAAACTGTTTTTCAAAAAAGTGTTTTTGGGAAGAAAAGAAAAATTATCTTCAGGAAAATAACTTATGCTACTCTCCAGAAGCATTTATTTCCGCCCAAAAGTTTGATCAAACACCATACTCTTCTAAAATGAGCATTTGGAAAAGTGAAGTAGCCATATATATTGGATAGAAAATAATAGTCTGTTTGATCAAGTTTTTTGAATCAACTATTTTGGAAAGTGTTAATTTAACAAATATTTTTGGTGAGAAGTTTGTGTTTAAAAGTGCTTCTAAAGTGTATTTTTAATAAAAAAAAAAAAGTTTTTGGAATTTCCTTTTATGTTTTTTAGCTTCTCAAAAAAAATTTCTGCTACTCTCCAGAAGGATTTATTTTCTCCCAAAAGTTTGATGAAACACCTTACTTTTCTAAATAAACATTTTTTTGAAAATAAAAAACAATCACATTTGTCCGTTTAAAAGTTTGGCCAAACAGATTATTATAAGTTCAGTTCAATATTGAACAATTTTTTTGTAGATGTTAGATTATAACTGGCTATAAAGATAAGTGATGATTGAAATGAATAAATTATAATTCTAGTTATATATATAGCCCTAATCTAGTGTGTGTATATATATATATATATATATATATATATTAAACATTGCACTTAAGTGGCCGTAGTGTAAATATAAATTTCATTCCTAACAAGTAACAAAGATATTACTTTTTAAGAACTATAAAAGACATGATAATTTATATAAAATACAGATATATTCCGTAGTTACAAACTATGTCCATTAGAGATCATAAATGTTCTATAGTTACAAACATTTTTTTCCATTTAGAATAACATTATATTGGAATATATTTCTACTTATGATTTTATAAAAGCTAATCTAAGGATATTAACTAACATAAATGTAAAATAGAGACGCTGTAATTTGCCTTTATGTTGAACTTAAAGGCGCTTAATAGTGAACTAGAAGACATGGAAATGAATAATTTCGTAATCACTACAGAATTGTAACTATGGAATTTATGGTTCCTTATACTAACTTGCATATTGTTGTTGGGATTGTTGCAACTGAAGCTTATTTTATACGTCAATGTCAAAGCTTATCAAATGGTTGCTTTCGGGTTCTTTCGTTTGTGCACATTATAAATATTACAATTGGATGAATGTTTTTAATATTAAAAAGTTAGAAAAATCTCAGCCAAACAAGTACTCATATGATTGGTTGGATGAAAAAGTAGAAATATTTCTGTAACAAGTATGCACTTGACTATCGGTAATGCATTGGTCCTCCTGATAAAACTTATTTTTATCCGTACCGTACAATATATATTTATGATATGTTACTTCCAAATAATAATCACACCCAACTTTTAGTTAATTGTGAATAACTTTAAACTCTCAAAATTGTATTGTTTATGGAATGCATTCTGGTTAAATAAAAATGACATTTAATTACTGTTGTGTAACAATTGTTATATACTCTACCTCTAGTAAATGCTTATGTGAGCTAATTTAGGACTTTTTATAGTAGTTGATGTCACATTCGTTATCCAAATACTTATTCTAAGCAATTTTTCTTACTTTATTAGGGAGTGATACGTGGTTTGAAACTTGATAGACAATCGACTCACTACGTTATCATTCTTTTTTTCAATATCATATTTTGGACGTGTGTTTAACTCGATACCTGCGCAATCTGCTATCGGATTTTGAACGTAAAAATAAGCCGTTGGAATTAAAAAAAAAACACTTGAGTTGGTATATTACATTGTCTCCCCATAAGTTGATGAAATTATGCTAAAACAGGACCCACTCTTTTATTATTTATACATTTAGGCCCCTTTGTTTTTGGTGTGTCCCTCAACAAAAAAGTTAATTGTCTTAATGGTCCTTCAACTTTTGGAAGCTTTCCATTTGATTATAATTTGTGATTGAAATGAACAAGTAGGGTCCTGCTGGCTCCTCCCACGTGCAATAATGTTACTTTTGTGTCCTATGGGCTATACTCTTTTCATGTACGGCTTTGAGAATTTTCTTGGGATCCTCACCAATCCAAAAATTTAAAATTTTTAAAGACAGTTACAGTGAGGAACATTAATTAACTAAAATATATTAGCCAAAAGAATCTTTGTTGTTTATTTAACAAAATGGTATTTCTTTCTGGATTGCGCATGCTAATTAATCTCCTTGGATTGTCATGACCTAACTATCTCTTTTTATAAACTTGAAATCTTTGTTATATTAATTTTATCATCATTCAAAGTACGGAAAAGGGTCATATTTGCCATTGTACTCTTAGAAAAGGATCATATTTATTCTTCGTCATACTTTTTTGATATATTTGCCCTTGTCATCCAACTTTGGGTACATATTTGCCCTTGTACAGTTAAGTATCATGTCACCATTTTTATTATCCTGCATGGCGCTTACATGACTCCACGTGTAAATATTTTTATTATAATTAAAAATTTATTTTCTATTTAGTATTCTATCTTGCCCATTTAGTAAAATTCGATCTACAAAAGTCATTCTTACAAGATGAATGACCATTGAGCCTGCATCACAGACCTTGAACCGAATTCTTCCCCACATGAATGAATTTGGCAGTTAGTAGCTGATCCCAGTATTTGTGAATGAATGTGATATTTTGTTGTTTAGAAATTTGTAAGTGCACTTGTTCAAAATGACAATTTTTGTTATTCAATTATGGCACAGTTGCAGTAATATTTTATTTTTTTTCGAATCATCATAATTGAATAGTTTCTAAACGTGGACAGACTACAAAAGACCTCAATTTAACCATATTGTAAATGATCCTGTTAAATATGAGTTCTTGTCTACTGGTTCAAATCAAGAATTTTGGGCATACAGTTGAATTGAAGGAAAAGGGAAAAAATTTGAGCCCAGGTGTTTAGACCCATCAATTAAGTGTAATCTACTGTCAAGATACAAATTATTTGGTATTTTCGACTCATATGAATATGGTATAAAATGATGATGCTAAACAGAGGTATATCCAGGATTTCGAGATGAGGAGTGTACTATTGTAAAAAGGAGGATCTAAGATGTAAATTTGATTGGATATATCTATACATATATAAGATTCCGATTTCTAACCTCACTTAGACAAGTGCACCCAATCATCGTCACATAATATGATACTCCGAGTATGGGTTCACACATTTATATTTCAATATTTTTTAAAAAATATAACACTATTATGTATGATCTCGGGAGGGAAGCATGGGTTCACGTGAACCCGGTGACTCCCCTTAGATACGCCCCTGATGCTAAATAGTACAATGATCTATAAACCATAAAGAAAAGGAACAAATAATCCGCCCAACCATCCAGCAATCAACTTGAACGATATCACCGCAATTTTAGTTTAGCATGCCCCGTCGATCCTGGATGCTTGTCCTGTGGTGTGGTGGAAGAAGCAGATATTAAATATGGAAAGGAAGAGGAAATATAAACTCATTATTCAAAATAAAGATTCATGAATGAGCCTGCATCACACACCTTGAATCGAATTCTTCCCCACATCACACCATGGGTATTGGAATTAGGGTTAATGGGTCTTCACATTAGTTGGGTCGATTTTACTAAATGGGTCTGATAGAATACTAAATAGAAAATAAATTTTTAATTATAATAAAAATATATACACGTGGAGTCATGTAAGCATCATGTAAGCGCCACGTAGGATAATAAAAATGGTGACATGATACTTAACTGTACAGGGGCAAATATGTACTCAAAGTTGGATGACAAGGGCAAATATATCAAAAAAGTATGACGAAGGATAAATATGACCCTTTTCTTAGAGTACAAGGGCAAATATGACCCTTTTCCGTTCAAAGTATATATGAAACTTGCAAAATAATAATAGTTTGGAGTTTTATGTGTTAATTATAAGTTTAAATGGTTGAAATGTAAGTAAAAGCATTTGTTGTAGTCTTGTTAGATAGAATTATCTGATACTTTTTGTTGACAGAAAGTAACATGTATCTTGTAAAATTAGTTAAGATGCGTGTCGGACATCATTATAAGTTCAAATGACACATAACGTGCTACTCAACACAGTATCTATGAGTATGAAATACGCACGCACATTAACAAATATTGAGTTGAAAGAGTTTCAACCTTGAAAGTTGTAATATATGGGGTAACAGAAAAATCCAATAATTGAAGTTTGAAATTAATAAATAACGAGATAGTTTAGGGAAACTTTTAGCCATTGTTTCTTTTATTAAATATGCCAATACTTTTTTCATTTGGAAATCTATGTGTAATCGTTGATTTTTGAAATTGATCGATCCGATTAATTTAAATTTGTGTCATAAAAAATTCACTATGAAAGATTATAGCCTTTCAACAAAAAAATAAATAGAGATCAACTTAAATTTTAAACTTCTGACTAAAAATAGAAAAATCTTTATTGTTCTTTCACAAATATTGACGGTAAATATATTGTCATTCTTTTTTTGAAATATCACTCTTTAACATCATAATGAGATATAATATGAATTTGGTGGAAAGGAAATAATCCCTCAAGATTCTAAATTAACCGCGTTCGAATATCAAAAGTCCTGAACTTAAAATCAAGAATATGCTCCAAGACTAATTTTTTACTCTCTAAAAAGATAGTTCGATGCATAAAATATTTATGTATGATATAAATAACTTATGTATCTTGATACAAATATTAATAAATACTTGCATGGCTCGAACTTATAATCTATATATTATACGATGACAACTTTTATAACCTATTTATCACTTCGAGACAAACTTTACAATTACTCCGACGCTCCCCTTCTAGTTTATTATTCTTTGAAACAAGAAAAAAAAGGATGGAAAAGAGAGAAAATAAATTAAGACGTCATATTCAAGTTAACTTGAACAAGGGGCTGGTATTTTTTATTATTATTATTATTGTTAATGCATGACAAAGAGGGAATCAAAATTATATATAGAATAATAAATGAACGATCTCAAACTTTACAAAAACAGAAGATAATAATACTATATATTATATTGATATAGACATATAGTAAGTAGGCACATGCAGTAGACAAGTTTTCTGCGTGACAGAGCTACTTAACATGCCTTTAGAACTTATCACTAATCATTATTAGTGTCTCCCTTATTATTTATTTCTCTTTTAAAATAATATTTTTTTAATTACTAAGAAAAGAAAAAGAATCATTGATAATAAATGCATATAGGGCGATGGTGCAAGGAAACTACCAAAAAATTAAACTATATAGTTAGGGATTTGGTTGAAGTCTTTAAATTAATGTTAGAGGTGGGGCGTATTGGACCACCAAAGGTTCTATGAGGAGTACCCTCCAATTATAGACTACACATTTCGTATCTAAATTCTGAATATGAAGCGTTTTTCAATAAGTATTACTAAAAGTATAAATTTTTGATTGAATCTATCAAATACATTGAAAACAATATCAACGAAATAAATTTCATTTAATTTTCAATATTCTCCATTGAGCATTTCCATTTTTAATTAGTAGTGAAAGACATATTTACCCTCAATGTGTGAAACTTCACCATACAGATTCAGATTAATCAAACTTCAAAACAATCGGATGAAACAAAAGAAGGATGATGTAGGTTTTGGTCCACCAAAGGCTATATGGAGTGTATCTATAACCCTATCCTCCGTCCTTTAACTCTAGTTATTTCGATTTGAGGATATCACATTTTTAGTAGGAAAAATTTATCTTCAAAGTGAAACTTCACGATACAAATTCATATCAACCTAAATATCGAACATCAGATGAAGATATAAAAAAATACAAGATGTGGGCTAGCTCTTTCATCTATTCTTTTTCTTACCAAAAGGGACATTCACATAGCCTCCATGTGAGTGCGATTTGGGGACAAATGAAAGAGGAAGATAGGGGTATAGCTATTACAAACAGTTCACATGGGGGAAAGAAGAAGACATGATTCTAATATCCTACTTTTTATTTTTCCACAAACTAATCTTCCCTACATACCCCCACTATACCTTTATCCTTTATATTTTAATTTTGTCCAATATAATACTATAACTTATAATTTTTTTCTTTATCCAATTTGTAATGATTTCTCCTTTCTATACCATTCATTTTGAGTCCCTTATTTTATTTGAAAATTTGTGTAAATGGTTATGGCATGGTTACAACTATTTCATCAAATCAACCATATGAATGTAATTCTTTAAAGAAGTCAAATCAAAGTAATTATTTTTTTTATTTTTAATTAAAAATTTTGAGTTCAAATCTTAGATATGAAATTATCTTATTAGCGTGTGCTTTATTCGTTAATGTTGAAGTTCTTGATATGAACTTTAATTTAATTGAACCCTAATATAAGTATTGTGGAGTTTAAAATAATAATAATAATAATAATTTACTTTATTCGTACTACTTAAAATAAAAAGAGGAAAGGTCAAAAGGGTCACATCGGTAAGCACGTGGTGACTGATTCCTCCAGTTAATAAACCGTTGAAAAAAGATTAATTTCCCTCTCTTCACAGCTGTTGCTAGCTGTCCTTAATCCCCTCCCATGTGACTCACTATTCCACCCCCTCCAAAAACAAATAAAAAACAAAACAAAATAATTTATCAAGGATTTGAACCTAGATAGGGTGGTATGGAGGTCGCGGATAAAAGTAAAATGTCAGTAGGTAATTAAGAGTTGTCTTAGTATTAGTCTATTACTAAAGTACTGTGTCGGTCATAGTATTAGCATATTCATATATAGTCTTAGACTTCTGGTATCTAATATCACTCATTCATATGTTTTGGTGACCGCACCTTGTTGTTGTTGTTGTTACGACGATTCCTTGCATATATGTTTTGCATTGCGTTGTTTTGTACTAGCCGTATTATTGTAGTTTTTGCCTTTGATATCTAACATCGTCGGTTGTTTATTGTGTTTCGTTTATCACACTATTTGTTTTGTTTTGTTCTTCTACACTATTTATGGATTTGTTGCTCTTGAGTCGAGAGTGTTTTGAAAACAGTCTATCTACCTCTACAAGGTAATGATAAGGTAGCCTCTTCAAACTCCACTTGTGAAATTTTACTGAATATGTTATTGATATTTTTATCAAATAATATCAATTTACGATATTTAAGTGATTAAATGATATAATAATGCATGCCAATTAATAATCAAGTACTAAAAAATTTCATGTATAGACACATATATCATATCATGCATTTATTTACATGATATGAATATCAACTAGGAATAAATTTTTACCAAACTTTACCTCCTCAAATAGATGTACTCATAATACACATTATATATCCTTTCTTCATCTTCTTTTTATACCCAAAACCTCAAAATTCTTTCAACACAATTGAACCTTTACCCAATTTTTAGTATTGCATGGCTCAACTACCCCCTAAAGTTCCTACTATGGCACACAATTGGCCTTTTCAAAACATGCCTCCATTGCCTAATTCCTCCACAATCACCACCAATCACCACAGTACTAATTCCTGGGTTGACGATTTCCTCGATTTCTCAACTTCCCGGAGGAATTCTCACCGGAGATCAGTTAGTGATCCAATTGCATTTGTGGAAGCTCCGTTTCTCCAGCAATGCCAGGGCACCGGGTTGAATAACGGATTCGATAAATTGGATGATGAACAACTTACTACTATGTTTTCCGATGATAGCGGTCCTGCATTTGCTGTTACGGCTCCGTGTTCGAATCCGTCTAGTACGAATCCTTCTACACCATCGGATCAAGTCAGTGAAAATGAAGATCAGAAATCGCCGGTCCCACTGGAGGTTAATCAAGTGGTTCAGGCGAAGAATGAGCCCGGAGAAGATGATAGTGATAATCAATCACCGGTGGCTAGTAAAAATGCTGTTAATGATTCTTCTGATAATAATTCTATTGTGGATCCGAAGAGGATTAAGAGGTAATTAAGATTATGGCTAACCTAATTGCTAATTAAAACATTGATCTTTCGTATTTTGCATATGTAAATGTTTATATGATTAACTCATCAGGTTATGTTACAGAGATAATAGTGCTATTTATTTAATTATACCTTCAACGTGCTTGTAATATGACCAACAAGGATTATGGAGTGTGAGTACTTCTTTATCCTTAATCGATATCAGGTTTGAGTCCCTTAAGTACAGAGTTTCCTTTATTAGAGAGCGTTTTACCTCAATATGGACTTTCTAGCGCAAATTCAAATTTAGTCGAGCTCCGGTATGGATATCGGATACTTGATGAAAAATTAAGAAAATACGTTCAACAAATTGCAGTTATATATATTTAAAGTTTTATTTAATAAGAGTAATTAACAGGTTCGTTTTTTTTTCTTTGTAGAATTTTAGCTAACAGACAATCAGCTCAGAGATCAAGAGTTAGAAAGTTACAGTACATTTCAGAACTGGAAAGAAGTGTAACCACTTTGCAAGTAAGTTTATAATATAATAATTTAATTACTCGAAACTAATTGTTCATTAATTAATCAATCATGTGCTTTTAATTAATGAGTAATTAATAAAATTAATGCTAATTAACTTCTGTTTATTTTTTTTGTTTCTCATTCAGACTGAAGTATCAGCATTATCACCAAGAGTTGCATTTTTGGACCATCAAAGACTGCTTCTTAACGTTGATAATAGTGCACTCAGGCAACGAATTGCAGCTTTGGCTCAAGATAAGATTTTTAAAGATGGTAAGTAATAAAAATCCGAACTGGTTATTATCATACAATCACTTATTCATAAATTTCGTGAGAAAAAAATAGTTTTCATTCCTCTCTCTACGAGTATTTTAGTGACAGATTCTGTGGGAATCGGACAATTCTATGTGGTCAAATACCTAATGAAAAATTTCTATAATCCTTTTATTACGATATTTCTGAATAAGTTCTAACAAACTTAAGATTTCTTTCTTGGTGAATCGATATTGATGATAATAATAATATTAATGCTAATGACGATATTGATCGTGACCTTGATATAATGAAACGAACGACATGCATGCAATTCATGATTGTTAGTACTAATTAAGTTGTACACCTGGTCAGCCACAGCCCACAAAGCAATAATCAATTCCGTAATCAATTTACCTAATATGATTTAATTAGGCAGACAATTATGTGTACGATTAGTGCACTAATTATCACTCATCACTTTTGACTAAGAATAATTAACAATAGTGTAGTGACATAATTAACTTGTTTAGCCAAAATTAAAGAATTAACGTCTATTTAAGGCTCTACGTAGCCATAGTATTTAATGTCTAGTGTTTAATGTAATTAAATCCCTTACATTATATTAGGTCAAGACGTTCACCTGAATATAAAAATTATATTGTATATGCAAAGTTGAATATAAACGCGACTTAATTTATTTATTTTCGCGTGAATTTTGCAGCTCATCAAGAAGCATTGAAGAAAGAAATTGAGAGATTAAGACAAATTTATCATCAACAGAACATGAAGAAAATGAATACCGCCGATGAACCACCGTCAACGGCGGCGGCGCCGATGAGTTGCACGGAAGAAACGTAAGCTTCTTAAAAATGCATTGCCTTTAGCTAACTTGCGCCTTCACGTGATATGTTTCTCTTTTCTTTTGTGGACCCCTATGATAATTAACATGATTTTAGGAAATTAAATCCTACTATTTAATTTAAAATAGTAGTAGGAAATAATTCATTTAATATTTAAAAAAAAAAAAAAAAAAGCAAACCCAAAAGTTGGCTTTGTTTGTATTTTATTGTGTGACTAATTTATTTTACTAAGTATTATTTTAATTTTTGTCATGTTGGGGTTGGGATTGAGTCGATTTAATCTAATTTAATTTGTGAATCTTGTATTTTATTTGATTGTACAAGAAAAAGGATGGTTGGGAATTTTTACCAATGTAATTTGTAAAAGGGTAGTTTTGGGTTTTTAATTTTGATGATTTTTTTTTTGTATTGTAATTTCCTTATTATAAGTTCTGGTATAATAACTTGTATACCTTCTGAATTTGTTCTTAAGGAATGTAAGGACAAATGAGGAAAAAGAACATAAGGAAAATTTGAATGAAGAAAATGTTTTTAGATGTTTATATATTTGCTTTTGTTTATTGATACCTTAATTTGTGTTTGTTTTTTGCATATATGATAAATAATCGGACTGATAAAATATTTTTTTACTTGTTTCGATCGATGTGTTATTTACTTTATAAAACAAGATTGTTTATAAGCTCAAATGCAATAGGTAAGACAATTAATCTTACTTTTGCTCAAGAAACTCGATTACTCTCAATATTTTAATTTTTTAAAAAAATATTTAATATAATCACTTCAAATGCTTATAATTAAGTTCTAAATTTAATACGCTTATCTAAAACTTTTTCCATAAAGATTTGGTGCATGCATGAATCTAGTTGCAATGAAACAAGGCTAAAACAGCGGAGTAAATTGAGTAAATAGTCAATCAAACATATATTATATACATAGAAATTAAACGCAAAAAAACGAACAAGTCAAATATGTAGAAATAAATAAAGCTTATGATTGGACACTTACACACTTTGTGAATTGTGATCGCGTCATTAACCTTAATATTTTCTTCTCATTTTGTCTTTACTTATTATTTAATAATTCTATTTTATCATTCATCCTACCTTTTCATAGTAGCACTACTCCGTATCCTACAATTTCTTGTAGGTTTATCATTCAGATTATGTAATGACAGAGAACAATACAACCAATCCAAACATTATATTCATTAAAACAATACGATACAATATAAAACAATACATAATAACCATCCAAACAAAGTGTTAGAATATACTTTTTTTTTCTTTGCATGTGCTTTTATTCCTCCATTATTATAATACCATTTTCATTTTTAATAGTCTTTATAAGAAATTGAGTGAACAGTAATGTCGGTTGGTAAAGCTCATAGTTTTGTAGTAATTTTTACAAGTTTTGATAATATTTTTGGTCTCCATTATTAGAATACTTTTTTGCTTGCTTTGCCAAGATTTGTAAAACATTTTATTCCATTGAGTCTCTACGTTATTTTAAAAACTAAAAAAGAAGCATTGATGTTTTTTGATATCTAAATATTGGGTCAAAGACCAACTTATCCACACTCATACCAAGTTCTATTTTTTGAGCTTGTTTTTCGACAATTTATTTAATTATCAAGTCAAAATAACAATAATTTTATTATTATTATGACTATGTATAATATATTAAACAAAAGAAATTAAAAATATAGAGTATATATTAAGGGAATTTTCTCATGATCAATATGGACTACATATTTAACTTAATTCAATCAACTTTTAAATAAACTAAAGTGGATGAGTCAAAATTAGTTAGGTCAAAAAGGATGCGTTATTAACAAACAACAATCTAACAATATCTAAACTCTCGATTTATATCGATAGGAACTGAGTTAATTACAATATTAATAATCAAATTGATACTTGAATGACAGAACTACAATTGAAGTAGTAAAATAAAGATAGCTAGGTAGGTTGGGTACAAGACCAACATGGGTTGTGGTGCATTGGTGGGAGTGCTTCACCCTTAATTAGAGGTCTCGGGTTCGAGCCCTGGGTATGGAGAAAATCTTGTTGGGAGCACCACCCCCGAATGGGCCCTGCAGTGCGCGATCCGGATTTAGTTGAAGCTCCAATATGGGCTCCGGACACTGGATGGGAAACCAAAAAAAAAAAGGTTGGGTACAAGGGGCATAGCTACATTGACTTAAGAGTGGTCACTCAAACAACATTCTCAAAAAAATACACCGTGCATATAGAAAATAATATTATGTGTATATATGTCAAAATTAGCTTTTTAGAGATATATACTGATAGTTCCTTAGCAAAAAATTTTTGCTTTGCCACTGATTGAACAGATGAATATTTTCATGGGCTAATTTTGTAATCCATCGTCTTTGAAAGTGAAAGGAAGTAGGAGAAAATTGAAATTTTATGCATTTTTGGTTTGGGCTAAGCTAACAAGCCTACCCAAATTGCATGGCCCAGTAAATTTTAGTATGGGCTTCTCTTTCATTGGTTGATAATCTGATCTGCATTTTTGACAAAATACTTCTGCTACTTTTCTCCATCAATGGATCACATTACAATCAACCATAAATTATGGTCTCAAATATAGACCTTCCCCAATGCTTAACCGTATATCGATTATTTCATCGAATACTTACAGAATAATTTACCAATCAAGGTTTCATGAATGAAAAAATTACTTGTAATAATTTTTAACTCTACGTTAAACCTAAAACTTCGTGATTCTTTTTATCACTATATTGTGACCACTTGGCTACATGCTCTTAGAAAATTGTAGGAGGCAAAGTCATGTCACATGACTCATGTGGGAGGCTACATGAAGATGATATTTAATTCTTTATCTAAGCGGTGATCCCAAAGTGTCACTGAAATTAATACTATTAATAGCACGTACGTTGAAGCTAGTAGGACTAATCAATTGCAAGTAGGGTATTATATAATTTAAAATCACCAGAAGATTTGTTCCTTGTAAATGACGCCACTTGGACTCTAATTTCGTTTTGTTTGATCATTTCAAGATTTGGACTCCGTAAATAAATGATTCATGAAAAATAATTTTTCTACCTTAACAGGATAGTATGACGATGAATATACTATCTTTAAATTTTATATTATGATATTACAATGAATATATATGTTGTTGTATTCTTGATCATAATTAACTTACATGCATATTTTTCTTTGGGACTTTTTTTGTTCAACAACTAAAAAAGACTAATCTAGCGGCGGTTAATTCCCGTCACCTATATATAACGAAGCTTCTCTTCCTTTTTCATTTCTTTCTCATTAAACTCTATTTTTTTTTTTTAGCCTCCTTACTTTTTTGTATTTAGGCAATCCAAACTAGAAGCATTGCGTTCCAATTAGGTGTTTTATACCTTTTTGGAATCTGACTAATTCAATTTCGGATAAAAAAATTTTATTTTTAGAGGTGAAATATAATATTGCTTGATTATCAAAGGCGATTTTACCATTCTCAAAGTTCAAATTCGAATTTAAATTCCAACGGTGTGAAAAGAGAAAGAACTCTTTGTCGGCAACGATACATCATTATCCAAAAACTGGAATTTACCAAGTGGACCAAAAAAATAAAAAAATTGTCACGAGTGAAGTTATCTTTTTAATTTTGTACGATTTTATTTTTTTTCAAATTATCATTTCAATTAAAAGCTCCAAATTTAACTGTTGTTTTGAAGTATCTTTGACCAAAACAACAATTTAATAAACCACTGCGCCATCCGCAGTAGCTATGGCATTAATTTTCCCAATTAATAGCGAAGATATATATTATCAAAGGTGGCATTAGAATGGTAAATATATACTTTTTCAGTATGATATGGGTTCTAAATTTGAAAACAAGATTATTTGATCTATTGAAATTCGAAATAAAATTTTATACATATTAAACAAAATTTTTGATTCAAACATAAGAGTTGAACAAAATTTCTTGAATTTTACTGAACTCATAACTAATCATTACGTAGATTCACTCATGTGAACACATGAATACATGGAATTTTCTAATTCTTCTTGTTTGACCCAACTAATCAAATCTAGCCATGAGCAGATCGCAAATTATCACATAAATAACTAAAAAAAATAATATAATCGATATTTTACAAAATCTATTTCAATAAAATATATGATATCAATAATTCGAGGCAAAACACTCAAATTGATTAGGATAGCCCCATTTCACTACCCCATCCAAAGAAACCCAGGTGGAAAACCAAAAAAAAATTGATTGGAGTGATGCAAATTGGCCAGTGGATGAAGTGATGGACCACCACATTATACTTAGGAACGTCGATAAGATTGGAAAATTAGAGTGACATTGACATAAACAGAGGCGGATTCATATGTAAAGTTGGGGGTGTACGCATCCGTTAATTTCGAGAAAAAATTATGTGTATATATGTATATTTATTTTGGAAAATTGACAGAAACTAGGATATAATTAATAGTGCACTCATGAAGAGTATAAGAGTGTCTTGTGCCGCTGGTACAAGCCAAAGGTACCATCCATGAGACCAAGATTTGAATCCAGCTAAAACCATATTTTTGTTATTTTATTTTAAATTAAATTAACGCACCCGAAATCTTTAAATCCTGAATTCGCCTTCGGACATAAATAAAAGATTATATTAAAATTTTAAGTTAACGTCTTCTTGTTCATACACAACATTTGGACGTGGCTATCTGTTTTTCTACATATGAACGTTATGACAAATTTTTATGGGGCCATATTAATGATGTAAAAAACAAAAAGATATTTTAGGAATCGAACATTTTAATACTCCCTTCATGGGCACCATGCATATATATATATATATATATATATATATATATTTAACGAGAGATTTTGGATTTGAAGTTTTGAGTTTTTGCTAAATAATCATTTTTATTAGGCGACATTTTACTCTTAAGGTGTTTTTGTTATGAAGTAAATTTTTTTCACATGAAAATTAAGTGAATTTTTTACTTGTTTTTTTGTGTTTGATACCTAAGTAAACAATTATTATCTTAAAATTATTGTATATAATCTAGATAAAGATATACTATGAATGATTGGATGGTCTGGTTGGAGGCTATAAGGGTGAGATGAAGATGAAGTGGGTTGGAGGGTCGAGAAGAGACAAATAATATGGAATGTCACTTGTGAAATTTGTTTTCTAGAGAAAAATAGTTTTCAAAATATTTGATCGACTTAACATGAAAAAATAGAAAAATATTTTTTAATTTTCCTCCATTTTCAACACAACCTTAATGTGAGACCTTTCGAATAAATTCAAATCTAATCAAACACAAAAATTGTGAGCTCATTATACCAATTTAATCAAATGCAAAAATCGTGAGCTCAAAATGGTATAAATCCAGAAAATCAAGGTAACAATTAATATGTCGATTTTTCCTAATTTTCTTGACTTTATTTGATCTCTTCACCATATAATTAATGGTGGTTTTTAAAATAAAATAAAATCTGACTATACAAGTGGCAGATCTAGAATTAGGTGACATTGATATAGCCATCACAATTAAATTTATTTGTTTATAATAAACTTTATACACTTTAAAAAATAATAAATAATTCGAAATGAGTAGGTGATATCAAATGTAACATGTCAAAGACAACAAGAAATAAAATTTTATTTTTAATATAGCGAATAAGTAAAAATAAATTGAGGAAATATTTATCTATTTGACGTGATGTGGAGATTGGAAGTTGGATAAAGTTGTTAAGGAGATTATAAAATATTAAACAAATAACTGAAAAATTGGGACTGAATAAGGTGAATGGTCCTTTCAACAATAATTAAAAGTGAAAAACAGAAAAGCTACATGTAAATTGTACTTCACTTTAAAAAAATAATAATAATTTAAACTTTTTTTTTTGCTTTTTTGCTTTTTACTTTTTTTTTAAAAAAAATAATTTATGGTAGAGCATCCATGTATTTAGTCAATTTTTTGTGAAAATAGGGGAAGTAGTAAAAGTTATTTTTCAAAAATAAAAAATAGTAATTTTTCCTAAAAGCCTTTTTTTAAAAAAAGAAAAATATACTATGAGGGTATTTGAATTGACTTATTACAAGTGTTGTTGATTTTTAAGTTCATTTTTCACTTTAAATGGAGTTTGAAAAAAGATAAAAAGTGTATCTAAGTGTTATTTTTAAGCTAAAAAGTATAAATATAAGTTAAAAGTCAAAAGTTGAATATTTCGAACTATCACTTTTAGCTTATTATTTTTTTTAAAAAATATTTTTAAAAAGCCAATTCAAATACTTTTTAGAAGCACTTTTAAAAAGATTAATCAAACACTAATAGTTATTTAAAAATACTTTTTAAAATTATTGATCTAATATAATTTTTGAAAAGCACTTTTAATCTTTTAAAAAGATTGATCTAACACTAAGGGGTCTTTTGGTAGCTGGATAAAATAAGCCTTATCCACGTATTAGAGTCCGTATAACTTATACGACGTTTGGTAGGTGGATAAGAAAAAAATATTTATGTATATAATTAATACGACGTTTGGTTGGTGGATAAGAAAAAAGTTATTCATGTATAAAATTAATACGACGTTTGGTTGATAATTTTGAAATTCGTATAACTAATACATGTATAAGCTATGAGGAAATTTGTATATTATTTATGCAGAGTAGAAGGTGGAATAATTAATACGTGTGTAGCTCATACATGGATAAAAAATTAAAATGACAATATTACCCTTATCACCCCTACTTGACTACTTTCTTCTTCTATATAATTAAAGAAATATTTTCATTTAAATACAAAGTTAAAGAAGGAAAAATACAAATTTAAAGAAGGAAAAATACAAAGTTAAAGAAGGAAAAGATATAATTGTAAAAAAAAAATTTAATTTAAAATTTAAAAATATATAATTTTACGAATTTTTAATATAAAAAATCAACATCCAAAGGAATAATTTATGCATAATTAAACTTCGCATAACTAAACCCTGTATAACCAATACCTACATAACTAATACCCACATTACTAATACCTACATAACTAATACTTGCATAACTAATACCTACATTATTAATACATGCTTAATTAATACTCACATTACTAATACATGTATAACTCTATCCAGCTACCAAACGACCCCTAATAGTTATTTAAAAATATTTTTTAAAATTATTGATCAACTACAAACTACTTCTCACTGAAAATATAATTTTTTAAAAACACTTTTAATTTTTTTAAAATAAACTAATTTTCCAAAAAAACTTAATCAAACAGATTATAGATCTTCCTCTATTCGATTATAGAGAAAATGGTCAAAAGCCTCCCCAATCTATAGCCGGATTCCCAACTACTCACTCATACTTCACGAGAGTCCTATTACCCCCTTGGACATTTTAAAAGTAGAATATATAACCCCTTAAAAACTCATCCCCAGATTCTTATTAAGCTGTGATGTATACGCGCTCGTCACGTAATATATATATATTTTTAATGTATAAAAATCAATTATTTCATTTTCTTTATCTCCAGACATGGCATCAGCCACCTGCCAGAGTCTTTTCTATCGGAGTTGCTTATTTTTTCTCAAACTCGTTCAATGTAGCTATGATTTTCTCCCAACGGTCAAAATTTTTCATCAATTCTCATCTAAATTTCTCTCAATTCAACCTTCAAAAATCCCCATTTTTTTTTCAATAATCGCCTAATTACCCTTCAAAATCTCCATTTCTACACAATCTTCTGCCTTTTCTCTCGAGATTGATGAAATTTCAGTCAAAATCGTTAACAATTCAATGCCCCAAAAAGTCTTTTTTGTCAATTTTAGGGATTAAATTTTTAGATACAGTTATAGTTTTAGTTTAGTTAGGTAGAAATCTTTAAAATGAAGATTTTGTAAGATTTTTGTACTATTCAATGTTTATTGTAGATTTTATAATTTAAGCTTTATCAGATCTGGAAAAGGAAGGTAGATGCACATCTAACACTTTAAATTATGTGTTTATGCTTGAATCTGCATCTCCTACTTTAAAAATCTTGAAGCTACAAAGAAAAACAAAGGGAGTGGCAGTGATGGTTTAAGTAGTGGTTCACAACGGAATTGGTGGTTGATGGGTCTGTTCTCACATGGTGGAGTAACAATAATTATTTCCGGTGAGTTTTTGGTTGAGTTAATGTGAGATATATGTGATTCGAAGGTAAGAGGGGCTTAATGATGGAAGGCCGATGAAGAAGGAGACTTGGTGATGGATGAGCGAAGTTCACATGGTGGATCGTAGGTGGTGCCGTCGGCGCTGCTGCCCATGTTGTTGATGGTATTTCTTCATTAAAGAGAAAGAAGAAGAAGAACGTTAAAAGTAAATAAACAAAAAAATAAAAAAAAAGGAAACATCAAAAATAAATTAGCAAAAATAGAAAATTAATAATGAAATAAAAGAAACCCTTATAAAGTTTAAGTCTTATTATTTGTTTTTTGCTTCCACTCTCTCAAAGAGAGTGAACTACACATTATTTGCTACCTCAGCATTTAGGGAGTAAATAAATACATTTTAAAATAGTGGGGGTAATCGAACCCCCGTGAAGTATGAGTGTGTAGTTGAGAATCCGGCTATAGGTTGGGGGGCTTTTGGCCATTTTTTCTTCGATTATAATAAGGCTTCGCCTACCTCTCCATCCCGGGCCACGCCTCATCCAGTCCCAATTGTCATCCCTTTACATTTAAAAGGAAAAATAGAAAGATTATACAAGTGGCAGTTCTTGAAAGTAGCCTTTTGAAAAATATACAAGGAAAAAGGCTCAAAAATGTCCTTGACCTATTAGAACAGATTCAAAAATGCCCTCCTTCCACTTATAGGTTTAAAAATACCCTCAACGTTTTCTTTAGGCTCAAAAATACCCTTTAGTTGACAGAAATCTGATGTGGAATTTAACTAAATAAGTGCCCACATAACTTTTTTTTTTATCAAATAAATAAACCTTATACTCAAATCCATTTTTGATAAATCTAACCCAATTTTCGTATCGTTAATTTTATACCTCCTGTTATTTGCTTGTTCCTCTCACATGAAGATTTAAACTTTTGTTTGCTCATCTGACTGAACCACTTTTGAAAAGGATTAAAGCTAGATCTTTTTCTAAATTTAGGATTAGTTCAAACTTCATACACATGGGTTTATAAAGCATCATATGAAAACATTGAGCCCAAAAAAAACATTGAGGGCATTTTTAAATCAATAGGTGGAAGAAGGGTATTTTTGAACTATTTATAATAGCTTAAGGGCATTTTTGAGCTTTTAAGCGTCAAAATCTGGTGGCGTTGACATTGCCACGTTTGAAGTATAATCACTTACCTACCCCTTATTTCCAACTCATATTTCTTTTTAATTATTATTCAAAAAATCCATTAAGTATCTATTTTTCAATATTAAAAATAAATAAATTTTAGTTCACTCTTAATAACGAGATAATTTATAATTATATATATGAATAAGCTTAATTTTAAATTATAAATTTTATTTTCTAAAAAAAATTATGTGTTAGTTGAATAATATTAGATAAATTGGGGATCGAAGGAGTATTTATTAGGCATTTAAACATAATATTTAATCGACCCTTTTCCCTATTTAAAAACTATATGAAAAGTACTATAAATTGTAATTTTTTGCATATCAATATGATGAAAAAATATATCGTAAAATATTAATCAAAATTCTTTTCATTTGACTCTAAAAAAGAGAAATTATAACAACTAAAAATGGACGGAGGGAGTAAGTATTGAATAAGATAATTCTCCACAACCCTTGACTTTCCACTTTCCACTTTCCATAAACTGCATCGAAGAGAAAACAAAGAGAAAAACAAATTTCGTTGTTTTGAGCAAAGATTTAGGGAAGAAAAAATATATCTCATTAATACACTCTCCGATTTTATATTACTCGACTTGACCAAACACATCTCTTAATTTTTTTTAGTTAGAAATATATTTTGCTGAAATAATCTATTACTAATAATATTTCGAAACACTCAATTTAATTATTACTATACTTTGTAGTTATTTGATACTAAAAATAGTAATAAGAAATAAAAAAATCTTAATTTATTAAAATAAACAAATAAAATGAATCAACTATTTTTTTATATGGACAAATAACACAAATTTTACTAGTTTAGGTTTTCAGTATTAAGAATCTTACATAATTAGGTTTAATCAAGTGGATTCACATGTTTCTAACACTCCCGCTCTTCCATCTCGCTCATCTCTCTTCCTACATATCTGTATTTTAGAATGTATCTGGTATCATAGATACTATGTATTTAGTGCGATTAGCATGTATCTGGAATAAATCGGCTATCTCGCTCTCCTCTCTCCTTCCCTCACTAGCCTCTCTATTTTAGTGTATTCAGTAACAAAAGATACATGTATCAAGGTATATCTGATATAAAATTATCAATTAGTGAAGCAATATATAACTATTTCAAACTATAGAAAAAATTACTAATAAAGATGATAAAAACATTTATCTACTTAAGTAATTTTTTCCTTTTTATATCGGCCAAGTTAAATAAAACGATGGGATTCAAAAAAGGACCCTCTGCCCTTAAATCAGTTTAAAAAGTCCATAAGATACGCGTTGGCAACACGTTAAATAATTAAACTAATTAAATCTATGTCCTAATCAGTCGACTAGTACACTATTACCGATCTCTATATATTCATTTCCAAAAATATATTCTAAAGCATGAAAAAATCTCCAAATATGTTCCCCAAATTTTTCTTCACTCTCCTAATTCTCTTCATTTTATCTACCGCCGTGTACGGCGGCCGTGTAATCGTCGACCAGTCATCGTCGGATCTCGTCTCCGATGGAATTCACGGTGGCGGAGGCAGAAATAGTAGTAGTATTGGCCGTGAAAGAGGAATTATCTCGCTTTTTACTGCACCAGAAGAAGAGGCATGTGAACAGAGCTATGGTTTTTTGCCTTGCACGAAAACTGCTCTAGGAAATGTCTTCCTTATTATTGTGTATGGTTACCTTATGTTTTCGGCTGCTACTTATCTCTCCTCCGGCAGTGAGCTGTTGCTTGAAATTTTGGGGCCGGGTCTAATTGGTGGACTTTTTCTGCCGATTCTCGGTGCTCTTCCTGATGCTATGCTTATTCTCGGTGAGATTTCCGTCCTTTCGTTTACTGTGTTTTTTATGACCATTTATTGCGTTTTTGCTTCCAAAAAATGGCAAAGTGTTGAAATTTGGTAGAAATGAAGATACCATGTCTTTACCGTAGCATTAACAGTGTAAATGAGTACCTTTTGTCTGTTAAATTTCGAAAACTTAAATTTCTAAAATTGACCATGAATTCGGACCTACAAACTTTTATTTTTTTTTGAAATAAAATTTATATGTTTGAAAACTATGTATTCTAAATCACAATAATTAACGACATAAATATTTAACCAGATCTGCTACAACCATATCTCGTGTCATAGGTCATCGAATATCATCATGAAATGGATGAATTCCCTTTGTCCACAGCCAGGAGCGGATACAGGGGATGGGAGGATGTTCACCCGAATCCCCTTGACAAAAATTACACTGTTTATACAAGATAATTTCTTTTAAATTTATTTATAGGGTTCAAAATTCATCTTGAAGTTCCAAGTTTAAATTTTAGGCACTATATTTTATTTTTCGAGCCCTTTAGTAAAATTCCTGAATCTGTCACTATTAACGATACATAAATATCCTCTGAAGATTCATAACGTTTTGTATCTTTGGGATAGCTAAGCCTAGGCGTCTATTATGAATCCATTGGTGGCCTCATAAAGTTGGCACTAAGTTTTACTTAGACACCTCAACCGAGCGATGTTTATTTTAAACACCTCATGTAGGGTCCCGTTGTATTATTTTGACACTTTTTTTGATGCAAAAAGCTGAAGGAGAGTGTAATACACTCGTTGATGACGTGACAAACAAACAATTAAATGATTACATGTGTTATTTTAAGTTTAAAATCTATTTAGTAAATAAAATAAAAGTATTATTCTAAAAACCTTAATTTGCTTTTTAAAATTGTTTCAAATCATTTTTTTTTTCTTTCTATTTTTGTGTTATTTGGAGAGAAAAAGAGAGGAGGAGGAGGGAGGGAGAGGAAGAAAGAGAGAATAAATATAAAATATGGGTATTGGTATTCATTTTTTCGGTAAAAAAGGTGGAGGGAGGTGATAGTAGATTTAGAAAAGTAATACAATGAAGAAGAAGAAAAATGACTTGAAAACAGATTTGAATAAAAAATTCGACCTCCATTGAAGGAGTTTAAGCTTGAAAAAATTGTGGGAGTTGGTGGCTTGAAAAATGGAGTAGAAGAAGAGAAAATAAAATTAAGAATGGCTAAATTAAGTCTTTCACGCGCTATTGTTGAGTGTATCACACTCACTTTGACATATCAGCAAAAAGCGTCAAAATGACACAACGAGACCCTACATGAGGTGTCTAAGTGAAATTTGGTACCAATTTTAGGGCGCCACCGATGTGTTTGGCCGTGGGAAAAACTCCTCTTTTTTTTCCTACCTAGAACAAGCTAAAGACTAATTAGTACCCCTTACGATTGGACCGACCTAATAGTTATTTTCAACACCTGTTTTGAAATTAAGTTACGTCTGTAAGGACTAAAATAAATAATTCAAATCACAATTGTTTGTAGTTAAAAGTTAATTGAAATTTATTTTAGAAATGGAAAATCATTGTTTAGCCAAGTAATTTGAGACAAAGGAGTATTATTATAGGATATTAGAGAGATTTAGAATTGCTTCAGAAGGAACAGAGATCCAAAAATTTCGTTTATCTTGTTTTATTTGATTATTATGTCTAGATTTAAGTTTTTGTACATTGACTTTTAAGTTAACTTTTGTTGACTTAATTCCATTTTTTTGTGAAATTCCACTTAATCAGGATGTATTTTTCAAAGTTGAATTCCGTTTTTTGTGAAATTTAATCCATTTTTATAGTTGGATGTCAAATTCATTTGAAGAAAAAATTTACCATTTTATAACAAATCATTTCTCCTCAAAATTACACTAATATGAGCATGTAGTTATAGAAAATTGGTATCATTTTATTTTAGTAATTTTAGCATATAGAAGAATAGATTATATTTGTTGTCAAAGCATCATCATCATTGATTGGATTGGTGATTTTCCTAAAAAAAAACATCTAATCAAAATATGTTCTGATGCTAACATAAAGTTGTAATTATACATGGCAAATACAGGACCTATTGTAAATGTAGTAACAACTAAGTTTAAGTTGAACTAGTTGGTATCACTTGTATAGATCAATTGCTTCCATTGTGTTTTGTTTTTTAGGTAAGTTCTTTTCATAATAAACCTTGTTTTGATATTATGTCATAAAAATCGTTTGTTGCAAGCCATATTAAGTTGACAAATTTTTTCTTTTCATCAGTATCCGGTATTACTGGAAGTGCTGCGGAAGCACAGAGTCAGGTCTCTGTAGGAATAGGCTTGTTAGCTGGGTCGACAGTGATGCTTCTTACTGCGATATGGGGTATCTGTTGCATTGTTGGCAAGTGCGATATAGAAAATTCTACTGCTGTGGACTTGAAAGACACTAAAGGGCTCAGTTTGACTGGTTTGTTTCTTTACTTTAGAGTATCTGCATGAATTTGCTTTTCTTTCTCCCTCCGTTTTTATCAAATTTTATGAATGATTTTGATTTGTTGCATCCAGTGGATGCATTATATTACCAAAGCATAGTTGGCTACTACAAACTGAAAGAGAAAGAAAAGTCAAAAAAATTAGTTACAACAGTTACGACTTTGGTAATTAGTTAAAATCATTCTTCAAGTTGTGCACAAACCAAAAAGAGCAAGCAACATACTTGACATATCTCTACCAGCTGAACAATGAAGAAAAAAGTGTTTGGCATCCTCCCATGTCTGAACTGCGAAAGTAATACCTGAAGCAAGGGTTGAATACTCTCATCTTATTGCTTTAGGTGACACTAGCCTCATGCATCAGTAGCCTTCGGAAGCAGGCTACTTTTGTTGGGATCTGTGATCTCCATGTCCATTTTTCGATATATTACCTTCTCACCAACAAACCATTACCTTACTTGACCGAGGATGGTTTTATACTGTCACTTACCATCTTATTCTATCCCTTTTTTGGGGATTGATATTAGCTTGCTCCAGCTTGTTCATTAAGGCCAGTAGACTTCCAGTTCCCCTGTCCCTGTCATCATTGTTACGTTATTTGCTGTAACACAACACTTTAACCTGATGTCTCTAATTTAAAAATAAAATAGTAAACGCTGTTGTTCTTTCACCTCTTCCTTTTAAGCAGATGTCTTTTACTTTTCATAGGAGGATGGGAACCATCTCATGATGCATATCTGTACTATTGTTGACTGAATTTTTTTAGGAGGAATTACAGTACAAGCAGTTACTGGGCTGTTATTGACTTTTGAATCAACCCTTTGAAAAACAGTGTTAAGGAAAGAAATCCTTGTAAAAGGAGTTGACATAGGGGAACTTTCATGAAACACCCTTGTACTCATCTGGTACCAAATTGCAGGAACAAATCCTATATATTTTGCTCATATTTCATATGATATAAAGGATTAGGATGTCGTAAATTTTCAGCGTCGGACATTTTTATGGTGACAAACATGTTCCTCGTAATTCTCCTTACAATCTGTAGCCTTTTGAATAATGCATGTCATATTTTATGCTCAAAAGTGTTTCTGCTCAAAAAGTAGGTCTATTTGTCTGTAGGTTCTGGTGTTACTACTGATATCTGGACAAGCTATGCTGCAATGATCATGGTCGTATCTGTTCTTCCATTTATTGTTGTGCAGTTACCACAGCTCTTCCATTCAAATTCAGGACGACATTTAGCTGTCTTTATAGCTCTTATCATATCATTATCGCTGCTCCTCTCTTATTGTCTTTATCAGGTAATTGTCAGGTTTTCATTTTTTTTTCTCTCCATCAAACTTGATGAGTTTTTCTTTCTTGCACACCACTGATATTAATGGTGGTGAATACACCTAAGATTGAGCACATTTTGCAAAACGGAATCAACTTTCACAGTGTTTCAAGTAGTTTCATCCAACCAGACAACCAGAATTGGATAAATCACTTCCCCATGTAACCTCTTGAGTTCAAGTTGAAATGATTTTATCTCATCCTCTTCTCATAAACTAAAGGATGAAGTAAAGGGGAGAAAAGCCTAATCATCCTAATGCCTGGTTGGTAAATAGATAAATTCTGCTGAACTTTCTTTAACTTTTAATGCAGGTCTTTCAACCTTGGATACAAACACGAAAACTTGCTTATGTAAAACATAAGCATGTCATATCAGGAATCTTGAAGCATTTAAAAAAGCACGCATTGGGGAGGCTTTTCACAGATCATGGAACACCAAATAGAGAAGTTTTAGAAAAGTGAGCTTTAAATTCTTTCTACCTTGTTTATATCACCGTAGAATGATGGCTGATGTGATGAAGTATTGTTTGACAGGCTGTTCAATGCAATTGATGAAAATAGTAATGGACATCTTTCCCATTCTGAATTAAGTGCTCTGATCGTAGGAATCCGTCTTGAGGAGATTAACTTAGATGAAAGTGATGCAATAGCGAAGGTACTGAAGGACTTCGATACGTCTTGTGATGGTCAAGTTGATCTGCAAGAATTCATTGCTGGAGTTGAAAAATGGCTTTATGAAGCCAAGAGTTCTAATGGTTCTTCTGCTCAGGCTGGTCCTAATACAATCAATTACATTGATGATTTTCATGCGGTATGTTGTGAGCTGATGACATTATTTAGATAGTTATAGCTAGGACGATTATGATACAATGTAGATGGATGTTGCAGGAAACAAGGAGAGAGCACAGTCTCTTGGGGGAAGATCAAAGTGATGAAATTGTTGAGGGTGTCGAGAATCCTCGAAAAGTTGCTATAAAGGCTGCGTTACTGTTGTTGTTGGGTACTATTATTGCTGCTGTCTTTGCTGATCCTCTGGTGGATGCGGTTAATAATTTCTCCAGTGCCACGAGTATTCCATCTTTCTTCATCTCATTCATTGCGCTGCCTCTGGCAACAAACTCCAGTGAGGCAGTGTCGGCTATAATTTTTGCTACCCGGAAAAAGAAGAGATCTGCGTCATTAACATTTTCTGAGGTTTGTTATTCTGACGTGACTTCTCCCCTTTAGTTGAGAATTTAATGGATTTCCCCCCAATACTTGCATTAGTTAATATAAACGATTAATTTCTTGATAATCACCGACGATCTATGTTGCTCAGACTCTTCAAAAATGTCAATGGGTGCGTGTCGGATTTTCCAGAAGTAGTGCCCTTTTGGAGAATCCGACACGGTTGCGGCATTGGAAGTGAAGAGTCCACGCAACTTAGTCGACGGATCAGACTTGAACTGAGGAAGTAAATCCTTTGTCATTCACAACTTAAGCTGTAACAGCACTTCACTAGATTTAATGGTATATAGAAGTTTGCTAACAGATTATGGTCTGTTATAAAGCAAATAAAGAGATCTCATCCATCACAAAAAAGATAAAAGAGTATAATACTTGTAAAATACAGAGACCAAGAACCTCAACTAGAGATTCTAAAGGTTTCAGCCATTACATGGGCAAATTTCTGACAGGACTGGGTATTACACTAGTTTTCATGCAATAATTACTCTCCTAATTTCTTATTCTTCGATTTTATTATTACCTCTTGTTTCCTTTACTTCGGTTAACATATTATTTGTTGTCGCTACTGTTCTCTTCTCCTTTTGTTTTTAGCATGTCTTATTCACTACTGTATTTCCTTTCGATACTTGACTTTGATATGCTTTACTCGAGTCGAGAGTCTATTGGAAACAACCTCTCTGCCTTCCCAAGGTAGGGGTAAGGTTGTGTACACACCACTCTCCCCAGACCCCAGTATTGGGACTACATTGAGTTTTGTTGTTGTTCTACTTTATACTTCACTCTTAGGTAAGCCTTGTTTGTTTCGCTCAATTTCCCACGTCTAATAATAAATATGATGCTATCTTGCAGTTATACGGAGCTGTGACTATGAACAATCTCCTTTGTCTGTCAGTCTTCTTGGCTATTGTTTACGCCCGAGGATTAACATGGAACTTCTCATCTGAAGTGCTGGTTATTCTAATTGTTTGCATTGTTATGGGAGTCTTAGGGAGCATCCGCACCACCTTTCCTCTGTGGACTAGTTCGATAGCCTTTGCACTTTATCCATTCTCCCTTGTACTCGTGTATGTTCTTGACTATGTCTTTGGTTGGTCATAGATCGATCATTGTATGGAACAAAGATCGGAGTTGGTGTGTATATTTTGAGCAGCAGTGCACATCGGTTGTATTGAGTGTGTCAAAACTTCTTGATTATAAATCTCAATTGCTCTTGCCAGAGCTGAGAAACCTTGTCTTTACATGTAATTTGAAATTCCAAATACTATGTTTATTATGTATTGGATTTTTAGTTTTCCAGATATGCCTACATGTCCATTGATGTTGAACCTATTGCTGTTCCGTCCTCGATCTCTATCTCTCTCTCACACACACACACATGCACGGATACACACACATTTACCAAACATTGGTTTTCTTGGCATAGTAAAGCAAATAATAGTACTATGGTTCGAGAGAAAGTAACAGTATCTGCTCAGACAATACAGTGAAAGTGTGTTGAATCAAGTACAGATTTAAGTACGTGAAACACATCCTTTGTTTAAGAGAAGCCTGTTATTCTTGTGATGTTTTTGATTGTTGCAAGCAAAAAAATGACTTTCATTACACTTCTCACTTGAAGAGACTCCATAAACTACCTGAAAGACATGAATTGAAGAGCTTTTTTTACCATCATTTTGTAATAAAACTATAGTCAAACAACTATCATCTTTTTTCCCTTGGGGAACACCATTTTCAAAGCATCTTTTTCATTTTTCAATTATCTAGTACTGCAGTTTAGAAGTAATGTTTTTTTACCTCTATACTTAACAAGCCATCTCTTCAGGATATCATATGGCATGGAATAAACTTCTATAGCTTCAGATTGAGATCAACTTTTCCTCCTACTTCACCATGAGTGTTTCCTGTTTGGCCAATTTGCACGTTCGGAGGTGGGAAGAATCTGAAAACGTGTTGTTGAACTGACCTAGTGCTAGGTTCTTCAGGAACTTCCTGTGGAGTTGGAAAACTCAATTAGGATACATATAAGGTAACATGAAACATAAAATAAGATGCGGAAGTCCTTTTGTTACTCACTTGATCGAATTTAAACAGCTCGATGTTCTGAGGGGCTGAATTAGGAAAAACTTGCTGATTTACTGCAGCAACAGGTGTAGGAGGAGCCAATGTGAGAAAATCTCCATTGAGAGCTCTATTTTGTCTAACAATCCTTGGTTTTGCGTCTGGCAGAGTTTTTGATTTTAAAGGAACTTCTCTGACAAATTGATCAACGAGACTCGTTAGAGGTGAATACTCAACTACTTAAACAACACCAACTTCAGGAGAGATATCAAACCTTTTAAGATAAGTTCTTGAGTCTGGACTTGCTGTGCACACGGGGCCATCATAGCGCGGAGGAAATTTGCAGTGAAATGTAGGGACAGGTGGGAACTCTGGAGGGAATGGATATGGTCTTTTTATGCCAACCCTCTACATTAACAAACAAAATATAGTAGCTATCAACCAAAAACTACTAAACTTGTATATTCTACAAACAGATTACCAGGTGAAACAGAAATTTACCTTCACTTCTTCTGGCCATAGAGGTAAATAATTATAGCTATGGTAACTTTGGTTTGAAGGGGGCTCCATCTGAAAATTTCTTACAGATGATGATGAGATATTCACCTGCAACATCAAAGATACTAATTTGGTTCAGTAACTAAATTCGACTAACGACAAGTTAGCCTGAATGACAAAATATAGTACTGTTAAGTGATAAGCAAGCTACCACCACGGGGTGTGATGGAATGGTAAACATTTCTTGACCCTTATCTAGGAGTCTCAGGTTCAAGCCCTGGGGATGGACTACTCCTTGATAGGGAGGTAAGAATTCTATGTAGTGAGCTTACTACAACTCTACTTCAGATTAGTCGTGCTAGTGGATTGCAGACACCAAATGGTTAAACCAGAAAAGAACAAATGTGATATTATGCTATGATCAACGACTGTGATGGAAAGCTTTAAAGATTTCTCCACCCTTAACTAGGGGTCTCGGGTTCAGGCCCTGAGAATAGAGTTTTCTTTAACAGGAAGACCAAAGCTCCCCATAGTGGGCTTTCTACTTAGCTAAACAGAATTAGTCAGGCTGGTAGATTTCGGACACCAGAAGGTTAAACCAAGAATGATAAGTAAGCTACCACCTAGGGTTGTGATGGAATGGTAAATATTCCTCTAACCTTAACCAGTGGTTTCTGGTACAAGCCCTGAGCACAAGACACAATGTCCACGTTACACGGAACCTAAAAATCTCCATAGTTGCCTTTCTAAGACGCTAATCCAAATTAGTCGAGCTAATGAATTCCAAACACCAGACTGTTAAACTAGTAAAAAGTAAGTGATAATTAAGCTACCACCAAGGGGCATGATGGAATGGTAATGGTTCCTCTATCCTTAACCAAACAAAAGATCTCAGGTTCGAGCCCTGAGAACAAAATCCTCTAAAACTCCCCTAGTAAACATTCCACGACACTAACCTGAACTAATCAGGCTACTAGATTCCGAACCCCAAATAGCTAATCCAAAAAAAAAAGTGACAAGTAAGGCAGCTTAGCTTACCATTGATGAAGAACAAACAGATTGTTGATATTGTGGCAAAGCGAAAATCGGTTGTTGAATAACAACACCATGATGATACAACTTCTCGTCTTGATGATCTTCCTCAGAACTAAACTTTCCACTACACAATGTAGAACAATCATCATCATATCCTTTACCCAAAACAGCTGACAAATTCATTTCACCTTCACTAACATTCACTTGTTTTGTAGATTCCAAAGCCTTTTTTGGACTCAAATTATCAACAAATGGGGTTGATGAATTTTGCCTAAAGTCACAATTTTTCAAAACTGATGATGATTTCAAATCCCTAAAAGTTGAATCTTGTGATGAACTAATTGAATTTGATGGCAAAATTTCATCTTTTATTTGTTGTTCCTCTAGTCTAATCCTCTCTAATTGAGCCACACCTAGTCCTCTTTGTGGAAATCTTTTTTGCTTCAACTTTTTAGTAGCACTACTATTACTACTATTGTTATGTTCTTCTATTGTAATTATTGCCTCAGCCATTAAAATAAGGAAAAAATTGTATCTTTATAAAAATTATGAAGTAGAAATTCAAAAAGAAAATCTATATATTATATATATAAACACAAAATCCATCAAGAACACAAAACAAAATTTTCTTGAAATACAAAGGATCTAAAGAGGTTAGGTGAAATCAAGAAGTCCAAATGTTAAATTTTTTTTTAGAGTAATGTGAAAAAAACCAATTCCAAATCTTGAAGTTGATGAGTGGATTTGAAAAAAAAGAAATGAATACTCAAATAATTGAGCAAGATTGTAACTTTGATATGAAAATAGTTTTTAAAAAAAGAATGGAAATAGTATGGGATTTTTGTGAAATTATAGTTGTTGATTAGATCACTGAAATATGAAAATAAACACAGTTAAGAACAGAGTTAAAAGAAAAAAAAGAAAATCTAAGAAAGTTCAAATTTTAAAATGCAAATCTAAAGGAAGCTAAAAAAGTGGTCTTTCTCCCATTTTTTGTTAACAAAAATATCGGCAAAATGGTCGTTCCACTCTTCATTTCTTTTTCCCTAGACCGACTCTCATGTACTCTTCTTTCTCCTTTGTTTTCTCTTTGTTTTTTTTTACACGTCAAATTTGACGGAGACTAAAAGTGTTAACTTTTTATAAATTTAAAAGATTGTGTACGTAATTGATTATTTTAAAAGGAATTTTCGTATATAGCTATAGTTCCATCCCTAATCCCGAAATACAGTGATAGTGCAAGTGAAATTCACTATATTTGTGTCAATGTATTTTTAGTATGATTTTTCATTTTTATTTGTCCATTATGTATTTTGCATGACCCTAAATAACAAATCAAACAATGATTAATATAGATATTTTACCATAATATCAAATGTCTTGAGAAATGATTTGAAAAAAAATAATTATTTTTTCTTGATACGTTAAAGTGACAAATAAAATTGGAAATTGGGGTTGGACCAAAATTAAAGGTAGGACCCTTTTATTGCATGCATGCAATTTAAAATTAAATTAAAGAAAAATATCTTCATCATGACCTCAATCAATCTCTAGTAACCAACAAATAAACAATAAAAAGAACTCTTGGTTGAGTCTCTTTTTTTGTTTCTTCCTCGAGTTGTGATTGGCTGTTTGGGAAATCGTTATATATATATAAATATATTATAAATTTATTTGTCTCAATGATATAGTTTGAATTTTGAGAGTCAAACAAAGAGTATTTAGACCGTGGTTCATTTGTATGCCTTTAAAATAAATAATTAATTTTCAAAAATCTTAAATACTATATGTCTGAATCCCTCATAAGTTATACAAGTATTAATTATGTAAGATTACAAAAAACGCAACCAAACACCATATAAAAATAATACATGAATAACTTTTATACAACATTTGAAAATCTGCCAACAAAACATTGTATAAAATTGAGAAAAGACGTAAAAACACCCCTAAACTTGGCAGGACAACTTACTTTAGCACTTTAACTATTCGGGTGTTTAAATACCCCCCTTAACATCTTTGAAATGAATTTAATTCCACCCGAAAAACTGACGTGGCCAAAAAAAAAATTAAAGGCACGTATATAATTATTATTTTTTAAAAAAAGTGATCCATTTATATATATATGATTAAAAAAATTTTAAAAAAACACCTCCGTACCCAGCTCCTTCCCCTTCTTCTTCGCAGCCACCCACCCTCTTTTTCCTTCTTCAAGATACCCCACACACCCACCTCATCCCACCTCTCCTTCTTCAAGCCACCCTCCCCCTCAACACACCCACACACTTTTCCTCTTCCTTCAAACCCCCCACTCCAAGTCTTTCTTCTTCTTCTACCATCTCTCCTCCCATTTTTTTCTCTACCTTCATCTTTTTTTAAAAAAAAAAAAATCAATTTTTTTATTATATAGACTGAAGATACATTAGAAATCAAGTTATTTTTTTCAACAATGGCAGCTAAAATTAAAATTGAAGCTAATTTTTTCAATAATGACAACCAAAAATTGAAGTTAATTCCTTTTATGTTTTTGGATTATGGTGGAAAAAAAATCACCAAATTCTTCTTCTACTGGCGATTCCCCAAGAGATTGGGTTATCAAGATGTCAAACAAGCATGCATTCATCAGATTCTCGCTTAAGCATTGACTTATTTTTCAATCTATACGAATCCACCATTGATTTGTATAGTGTGGAGAGAGAAGATTACTGT